>CM066032.1:423336621-424071457 GCA_033557465.1 Ichthyophis bannanicus
GTCTCTTTTCCAGGTTGAAGAGCCCTAACCTTTGTAGCTTCTCTTCATAGGAGTAGCCTTCCATCCCCTTTACCATTTTGGTGGCTCTTCTCTGTACTTTTTCTAAAAACGCTATATCCTTTTTAAGATATGGCAACCAGAATTGCACACAATATTCAAGGTGCGGTCGTACCATGGAACGATACAGAGGCATTATAATATCCTTTGTTTTGTTCTCCATTCCTTTCCTTATGATACCTAACATTCTATTTGCTTTCTTGGTCTCTGCTGCACACTGGGTGGAGGGTTTTAACATGTTATCCACGATGACTCCTAAATCTTTTTCCTGGGTGATGGTTCCTAATGTGGAACGTTGCATCGTGTAACCATAGTGTGGGTTGTTCTTTCCAAGGTGCATAACTTTGCACTTGTCCACATTAAATTTCATCTGCCATTTGGATGCCCAGTCTTCCAATTTATCCAGATCCTCCTGCAGTTTTCCACAGTCCTCTTGGGTTTTAACAACTTTAAATAGTTTTGTATCGTCTGCAAATTTGATAACCTCGCTAGTTATTCCCTTTTATAGGTCATTTATGTATTTGTCAAAAAGTAGCGGACCCAGTACAGATCCCTGGGGTACTCCACTATTCACCTTTTTCCATTGGGAGTATTGGACATTTAGCCCTACCCTCTGCTTTCTATCTTTTAACCAGTTCCCGATCCACAATAGTACACTGCCTCCTGTCCCATGACTTTTTAGTTTTGCCAAACGTCTCTGATGAGGGACCTTGTCAAAGGCTTTCTGAAAGTCCAGATACACTATATCAACCGACTCACCTTTGTCTACCTGTTTATTCACACCTTCAAAAAAACATATCAGATTAGTAAGACAAGATCTTCCTTGTCTAAAGCCATGTTGGCTGTCTCCCATTAGGCCATGACTGTCTACATGCTCTGTAATTTTGTTCTTTATGATGGTTTCTACCATTTTCCCCGGTACTGACGTCAGGCTCACCGGTCTGTAATTTCCCTGGTCACCCCTGGAACCCTTTTTAAAAATTGGCGTTACATTGGCGACCCTCCAATCTTCAGATATTACAGATGATTTTAATGAAAATTCACAGATTACCAATAGCAGGTCTGTGCAATCTCATATTTCAGTTCTTTCAACACTCTTGGATGTATACCATCCGGTCCAGGTGATTTGCTACTGTAGCAGCAGAGCGCAGACAAACCAATGATACCAGGAGTCTGTTCAGAAGGTCCAAATCATTTATTTGTGCACAAGTCTCAAGCAAAGTCAATTTCAAAATGGCTGAGCGAAGTTCTCTGGCAATACAACAACTTTTATAGACTTTAGCTTCATTCTAGGTATAGAAAAACATTTCATTGGTCCCGGTAACCTCCCGTACCTCTTCTATTGGTCCCGGTACTGATATGATTATCCAATTATGTTCTTTTAGTGGGCTCAGCACCTGCTTACCCCCCTTCTAGTCCCAATTACAATGGCCAGTTCACCAACTTGTTACTTTCCTTCTCTCAAGGCCATTGAGCCAGTTTGTACGTGTAGGGAAGCAGGGCTCTATAATTTCTCTGTCAGCAGTTTTAAACATGAATTTCTGTATTTTTCCATCTGTTCTGCTTGTCTAAGCTAAATCAATGCTTTTACTGAGTTCTAATTCTTATAGCAGCATGTTGGGGGATGTGCAATTCCTATGGGCCTCTCTACAGATTTCATTTACAGGTCAAGCTAGTTAGGCCTGCTTGCTTTATGTCAGACATTGCAGATCACAGGCCTTCACCTGCCACATTCCCCCCTTTGATTAATCTCACCCTATTACCTAATAAGGTGTGAGAATTAAATCACTTCAAAAATAGTTATACTGTAGTCATAGGATTCCGACTATATGCAGGAGGTTTTGGTTGGTATAAGGCCATAATCTTAGTTGCGGTCTTCCGCTCTACTGTACTTTCAATAGCACTATGAATAGAACGCATACAACATGGGATTATACATGGTAACAATAAAATAACAGCAATAACTATTAGTACTAATATAAGGAAAGTTTTAAGTCCTCCCAGCCATGAGAAAAGGTTAGCACACCAGTTAGGAAATTTCAGTGCGTGCCAAGTCTGTACCGGCACATAAGCATGTCTTTGCATATCCTTAGCAAGTTCTTCAACTACTTGACCCTTATCATCTATTTTTAAACAACAATTGGTTAAATTCAGCTTACCACATACTCCTCCTTCAGCTGCTAACAAATAATCAAGTGCTAAGCGATTCTGATATATAGCAGTGCGCATCTGAGTACTTTGTCTAGCTAAAAGTGTAAGAGCTTGGCTAGTTTCATTGGTTATTATTTCAACTACTGCTTGTAAGCGAATAATACGATTAATCATATAGACTGGGGTTCGATAATCCCACATACCATCATCATTCCAAGTGGCAGGCCCATAATACTCAATGATTCTCTCTGGTGGCCAATCATCACCCTTCCACTTCTCCCACTTGCCTACTTGGAGGGGTGATCTCTTCTGTCGCAGTGCTCTTTTGTGTCTGTGGGTAGTGTATACTGGGTATCCTAATTGTTCTCCATGTTCTGTGGGTAGAAGAAAGAAAGAAGGTCTGATGGTCCCTAAGACACATGCTCCTCCCCAATGTGGCGGGAGTCGAGCATACGCTCGGTTTCCACAGATCCAATACAGGCCAGGTGGGGCTTGCCAAGCATGGGTTTTGGCAAGATTAGTCCATAAATCAGCAAGTTCAGGAAATCTGGCTAATGGGTTAGGAGGTTCAGGGTGTTTGATTCCTGACCACCATGACGTCTTTTTGGTAGTGGCATTATAGAATTTCTGGCTAAGACAGACCAGCTGTCCTACCTTTTGGGTGAACTGAGGTCCAGTTCTGGTATAGCAAAGACGTCCAACAATTGAGTGCGCTAACACCCACTCGCTAGTAGTCTTGTGTAATTCAGTCTGATTGTAAGTCCGAGAATAATTTAATTCTTGAGCTTCCCATGGCCACTGGTCACCCATCTGGGTTCCGCCACAGAAATAACAATCTGAGATTTTGAGACTAGATACTACTGCTCCAGCTAATTCTAAGAATAAATTCTGAGAAGGATGAGGGATCTCAAACTTATTTACATGCATGGCCTCATAGAAGGTGTTATGGATGTGATATTTAGATGACTTGTGGGCTTGGGTGTTCAATCTTATATACACAATGGTTCCTGGATCTGATCCAGTACCTGCGATACGTAGACCAAATTTGTATCCTTGTTTCCATACACTAGGGTTACGTATCCGTAAGTGTAAAGGGTTACAAGCATCTTTCTTACATTTGTCGTCTGTTGTTGACTTGGTTAGAGTGGCCATTCGTTTATCTATCTTTTCGTCAACTATACCATCATTCCATGTAGCATAAAAAACACATTCCCAATTTGAGCAATAGTAATCTGCTGCTGTGGCAGTACTATATGAATCCTTTTTACCTGTACACTTCCCCCATCCTGTGGCACCTTCTGGGCACATGTACTTATGGTCATTTCGATATGCTTTTTCCCAGGTACCACATTTGGAGCGACTGTCTCTGTTTATAACATCACATGCATCAAAATTCAAAACAACAGGTCTACTAATATCTTTAAGTGGTGGTGTGGCAGTTATTATAGGTCCATCTGCATCCTTCCATCGTATTTCCAACGTGTAATAGGATGGATTCTGATGCGGATTATAGCATACTCTAGATTTACCGTTAGTGCAAACATTTAGTTCAGTGGTGTTATAAATACACCGAGTCACTTTACCAGTGCAGGTATAGTAAGAATGGTAAATCAAAGTCTGAGTTACTTTCAGTCCAGTTCGAGTAGAAGTAATGCAAGCAGTGCATGGAGGTAAGGCATAAGTCAGTTCAAAGCCTCCAAAACAGGCAACCAGGGCAAAACAAAGGTAAAGGTACATGTTGATTGGAGTTCTTCTGAATCCTCAGCTTGCAGATCTTCACCACGATGTTCTTTTCTTCGTCCCGTTCGCTAATGAAGCAATTCAACGGGTGCTGAGTGTTGATTGAAGATCCTCAAGTTGTCCATCACACATTAACCAACTTAGCAAATTCAGTTGGCTTTTGAAGTCTGATCAATCAATGTAGCATCAAAGTAGTGTGGCAAATCACACACATGAGGTTCATTAAAAACAAACTCTTGCTGTATGGAAAACAGCAATCCTCTTCGAAAGACTTGGCTACTGCAAGGCACTGTGACACAGTGGCTAAGCTGCTGGTTGCCGCCTCAGAGTAACTCGCAAAGGTGCATCAAGATGCTGTTCTGCTGTCCACTGCTCAGGTTCAGGATCAGCTGCGGGCTTGACTCTGCTGTGGTGGATCCAGGAATCGATTTCTGCTACCTTTACTGCAGTTGGGGTAGACAGGATGACGGTGTATGGTCCCTTCCAATGGGGTTCCAACGGTGTCTTCTTCCAATCTTTGATCCACACCGAGGTACCAGGCTGGTAGGGATGCAAAGGTTCCGTCAAGTTGATAGGCAACTGGTCTTGGATCCACGCATGGAGAGTCTGCAGAACAAAACTAAGAGCTAGGAGTTCTTGCCTGGTTATTTCTGAACCAATTTGAGCTAGACTTCCTGTAGTTCCCTGCACTATTGGTGGGGGTTTACCATACAGAACTTCAAAAGGGGAAAAACCTGTTGACTTTACAGGAGCTGAGCGTATTCTGAGTAAAGCTATTGGGAGCACTTGGGGCCACTTCAGATGTGTCTCCTGACAAAGCTTAGACATTTGGGCTTTCAGGGTACGATTCATTCGCTCAACTTTCCCTGAACTCTGGGGTCTGTATGCAGTGTGGAGCTTCCATTGTATCTGCAAAGCTTTTGCTAACTGTTGAGTAATCTGGGAAACAAATGAGGGTCCATTGTCTGACCCTATTACTGCTGGAATTCCAAACCTAGGGACAATCTCTCTCATTAAAACTTTGGTAACTTCTCGAGCTTTTTCAGTTCTGGTTGGGAAGGCTTCTACCCACCCAGAAAAAGTACAGACTAATACTAATATGTAGTGATATCCATTGGCTTTTGGCATTTCAGTAAAATCAATTTGCAGGTGGTGCATGGGGGTTACACCTCCTGACTGAACTCGGGGTGCCGTTATGAGGCCTTGCTTGGCATTGTTTTTGGCACAAATTAGACATTGGCGTGCTACTGAAGCTGATATGGTTGTCAACAGAGTAATGTAGAAATGTGGTCTAAGTGCTTTTTCCATAGCACTTTTCCCATAGTGGGTGGCTTCGTGAAAGGCTTTGACAAAGGATGGTCCTAACAATTCGGGAATTACTATTCGTCCGGGGGGTTGACTGCCTTCTGCTGGTGGCAGCTCGATCCATCCATCTTTCAGTACTCCATCTTCCTTGTTACAGTAATAATCTAATTCTTTGGTGGTATATCGTGGTTTCCATAAGTTTAAAGGTACCGGAAACAATGCTGCTTGCATTGGCATGGCTTGTGGTTTAACTTGTCCTGTCATAGCTGCTTGCCGTGCTGAGGCATCTGCGAACCTATTTCCTCGGGCAACTTCTCCTTTTCCTGCTTGATGTCCTCTACAATGCATGACAGCTACACGAGTTGGGGCCCAAACTGCATCAAGTAACAGCAGTATCTCGGGGCCATACTTGACTGATTTTCCTCCGGATGTGATGAGCCCTCGTTCCTTATAGAGAGCTCCATGGGCATGTAGGGTAGTGAAGGCATATTTGGAATCTGTATATACATTCAACACAAGTTTTGCACCCAGTAATAGTGCTCGAGTAAGTGCTATCAATTCTGCTTTCTGGGCTGATGTGCCTGAGGCTAGAGCTGATGACTCAACGACTTCATGTTGAGTGACAACTGCATATCCGGCACAGCGTCGTCCATTGAGGATGAGACTGCTTCCATCAACATAATAGATTTGGCCAGGATTGTCTATGGGCACATCTGTCAGGTCAGGTCGGCTGGAGAATACAGTGTCCATGACTTCGATACAATCATGTTCTGGAAGTTCTTCACTAATGGGTATCAATGTGGCTGGATTCAAGGCATGACTCACTTCCAGTTGTATCTGTGGGTTTTCACATAACATGCTCTGATATTTTAACATTCGGGAATTGGTGAGCCAATGATTTGCTTTCTGGTTACCAATACAAAGCAGGATAACATACAAAACAATAATAACTACATTCAAAGCTCTAAATGACATGGCCCCGAAGACACTCTGTAACCTAATAAGCAAAGAACCACCTAAGCCCACTCATAGAAAAGGACAATCAAATAAACTTAAAATGCCGAAAGAATATATAAGAACTCACAAATTAACAAATAATAGAGCCTTTTCCCACATAGCCCCAACAACCTGGAACTCATTACCAGAGGACCTACGATCAATAACAGAGATAACGGAATTTAGAAAAAAATTGAAAACACACTTATTCACTAAACACTATAATACCATAGAAAATCTTCCACCCAACTTAGATAAAGGCTAAACATAAACCTACCCAAAACCAAAAGCAAGCTTATACTCCCTACTACAAACAATACACACAAAACTTAAATGTATAATTCACCCCATTCCTATGCATTGAAACCCTACTTGTATATAGTTACAACTGTCATAATCTGCCATGTTATAGGGACAGTACTTTTGTTTTAACTGTTATACAATCTGTGTTAGTTGAATTACTGAAGTATTCTGCTTAGTTTTTTAAACCCTTTTTTGTACAAGTTAAGATGTTTTATGTAAAAAGTTATTATTGTTCTATGTAAAACAAGCTCTGCATTGTTGACTGTTGTTGATTGTACACCGCAACTGATCGCTGGAAGATGCGGTATATAAATAAGTGTTAAATAAAAAAAAAATAAAATAAAATAAATGAGGGCAAGGACTGCATGTGGCACCGTGACTCGTAGATTCTGTCCTAGTGTGAGCTTGTCTGCTTCACTCACTAACACTGCTGTAGCTGCGACTGCTCTCAGGCAAGGTGGCCATCACTTGGCCACAGTATCCAATTGTTTCGATAGGTATGCTACAGGTCGCTCCCAATTTCCCAATTTCTGAGTCAACATGCCTAAGGCATTTCCCTGTGCTTCATGTACAAACAAGTGGAAAGGTTTGTGAACATCTGGTAGTCCAATGGCTGGTGATGACATTAGTTCTTCCTTTAACGTCTTGAAGGCTGTATCCTGCTCAGGTCCCCACTCCAGTGGCGATTTTTCTTCTCCTTTTGTGGCTTCATACAGTGGTTTGGCAATTTGGGCAAAGTTGGGAATCCAGATTCGGCAATATCCTGCCGCTCCCAGAAAGGCTCTGACTTGCTTTCTGTTTGTTGGAGTTGGAATTCTGCATACTGCTTCTTTTCTTTCTCTGCCTAATTTTCGGCTTCCTTGGGTTATACGAAAGCCCAAGTATTTCACTTCTTTTTGGCATAGTTGTGCTTTTGCTCTGGAAACTTTGTATCCAGCTTCATCTAGTAACTGCAAGAGATCTTTGGTGGCTTGTATACATTCACTTTCTGATACGGCAGCTATCAGCAGATCGTCCACGTATTGGAGAAGCACTCTCTTCCCCGGGGCCACTGGATAGCTTGAAAGGTCTTGATTCAGTGCAGCACTAAAGATGGTAGGCGAATTCTTGAATCCTTGGGGTAGTCGTGTCCAAGTGAGTTGGCCCCCTCTTCCAGAGATGGGGTACTGCCATTCAAATGCGAACAATATCTGACTTACAGGGGCTAATCTTATGCAAAAGAATGCATCTTTTAGATCTAGTACAGTAAAGTGGGTAGCTTCAGCGGGTATCAGTCCTAGAAGAGTGTAAGGATTGGGTACAACTGGATGTATGGTTTCAATTGTTTCATTCACTCTCCTTAGATCTTGCACTGGGCGGTAGTCATCTGTTCCAGGTTTCTTTACTGGCAGAAGTGGAGTGTTCCATGGGGATTGACATATTTTTAGTAGGCCATGTTCTAGTAATCTTTGCAAGTGGCGATGGATGCCTTCAATTGCAGCTCTTGGGAGAGGGTACTGTTTGACATGTACTGGTGTAGCACTAGGCTTAAGGGTTACAATTACTGGAGCTATATGTTTGGCTAGGCCTGGAGGACTGCCTTCTGCCCATATTCCAGGTGGTGCATCAATGCTTTTCAAAGTTTGTTCAAAATAGGTGTCTTGGACAGAATCATCAATGTAATATCTCCATTCTTCTTCTCGGGGAACTGTAAGCAGCATTATTCCTGCTGGTTTGGCTTGGGGATTTACTGTCATTTGCATTTCTCCTTTTTCGGAGAAGGATATTTGGGCTTGTAGCTTGGCTAACATATCTCGTCCCAGTAGTGGCACTGGACATTCAGGCATGTAAAGGAATTGATGAGTTATTTGCTGTCCTCCTAGACTGCATATACGATTCTGAAGAAAAGATTTTGTAGCTTTGGCACCAGTTGCTCCTACAATGGTGACTGCTTTTGTAGAAAATGGGGCTATCTTTTTGTCTACTACTGAATGTTCTGCTCCAGTATCAACCATAAAGTTCATAACTTGGTCTCCTATTTGTATTCCGACCATAGGCTCCTGGAGACCTAAAGCAAACTCGGAGCCCGGTCTGTCCTAATCCACGTCATCTTCATCATGGGCTGTCGTAGCCAATGCTTGTATGGCTCCTCCTCTTTCTCGCTGGAATTGTTCTCGATTGGCTCCTCCGCGGTTTCGGGGACGGCCTCGTCTTTCTTCTTTCCACTGATGATTGTTTTCGTCATCTTGCTGGGCGTCTTCGAGTTGCGGGCATGCATCTCTCCAATGTCCTTCCTCTCTGCAATAGGCGTATTGGTTTACGCCTAGTTGGGGCCGGCTTCCACTTCGGCCCCCCCCCCTTCCTCTGCTCCGTCGACTAGGGGTACCTCTCCTTTTCTGTTCAACTATGGCCGCAGCCAAAAAATCAGCTTTCTTCTTCATCTTTCGATCACATTCTCTCTGCCTTTCATTATCACGATTCACATACACTTTATGAGCGACTTCCAGTAACTGAGTTGTATTCATGCCCGCAAACCCATCTAGTTTTTGTAATTTACGTCTAATGTCTGGTTGAGACTGATTTACAAAAGCAGAATTCACCATACATAAACTTCCTGGTGCATCGGGATCATAGGGAGTATACATTCTATATGCTTCAGTTAATCTTTCATGAAATTCTGCTCGGCTCTCGTCTATACCTTGGATAACTCCTGCAACTTTGGAAAGGTTCATAGCTTTCTGGCCCCCCCTTTTCAGGCCTTGCAGAAAGCCTTGGCGAAAACGGGCTAGGGCTCTGGATCCTCTGTCTGTATTTGGATCCCATCGGGGGTCTTCATTCGGGAATTCTCTCTGGGCCGCTTCCCGATTGTCTATTCTTTCCGTCCCTGGTTCTGGAGCTACAGGGTTATCCGCCAGCCAATCAATAGCTGCTTTTCTAATTCGTGCCCGCTCCTCTGTCGTAAATAGGGTGGACAGGAGCTTGCGGCAATCTGCCCATGTTGGTTGGTGGGTTTCCATAATAGTATTCACTAATTCTGTAAGCTCTTGGGGTTTATTGGTATAGGAGGCATAATGTGTCCTCCAATTTAACAAATCAGTTGTAGAGAAAGGGACATACACATAACTTAGGGGTCCCGCTACCACCTCATTATCTTCATTCCTTACGGGCACTCCCGGGACTTGCCGTAAGGGCATCATCTTGGCAGTAGATGTCTTTTGGGATCTGAGAGATATTTTCGTAACTGTCCTCTCAGGGGTTAACTTCTTCTTCTCTACGTGCTTTACTTTAGATGTACATTTTACTGGCAAGCTAGTACTGGCAACCACTTTTACACTGTCAGCATCACTTAGGGAATTTTCATTTTCTTCCTTCTCTGTTTCTGTATCTGACTCTCCTTTTTCTGTCTCGGTAGAATCATCTTCTTCAAGTAAAGGGAGCTCATCTACCTGCTCTCTGGGTAATAGCTCAGGGGTGGGGTCCCGTTCCCGCTGTCTCGGGGTTTCTGGGGCGGGACGCCAGGCTGCTCTTACTGGGCCCGTGGTTTGAGGCTGTCGGGGAACCATTTCTGGGGAATCAGGATCTACCAGGATGGGCTTCTTCCTGGACTTCTTATCCTCCCCTTTCTTTCTAGGCTGTTCTATTTTCTGACTATAATCTGTCTTTGCTAACATTATTCTGCACTGTTCTTCATAACAGCGCTGCGCCCAAGAGGGCGGATCTTCACAAATACTTAACCAGGAATCTATATAGGGGTACTGATCGGGGTGCGCTATCCGCACTCTACGGTGCACTAACTGGATAATTTCTACATTAAAAGTTCCCTCTCGGGGCCAGGTAGGGTCTAGATCGGGCCACTCCCTAGTACACAAAATCTGTAAAAGGGCTGCAGTCATTTTAATACCATAATCTCCAGAATATCCTTCTTTAAAATGTGCGATCATACATTCTAATGGAGTGTTCCTAGTAGACCCCGCCCCTCCCATTTCGATGTGTGCGCGCAACAACAGACAAAAGGGAAAAGGAGGGCGGACCGTGGGTAAGGGGTCCTCACGGCCCTAGAAACGTATAAGGAAAACAAATAACAGGACAAGACGACAATCGCTTCCCCCTTTTCGCGACCTGAACGCGGTCGCCCGGTCAGGAAATGCGCTAGTCAGGGGTCCGCCTTCTCTTGGTCCGTGCTGCCAGACCTCTCATTCACACTTCATTCACACAATCATGCTAGCAACGTATCCCAGAATGCATTCATTTCTATCTATCCTGACTAGTCTTATTCAATTTCCAAAATACAAGAAGATGGGGGTTTCGCCCTGCGAATACTCATGCGGGGTTATTCGGCCCGTCTTTGAGAGGTGATCATGCTCTCTTACCAATTTCCAAGTTCCAAGTTCAAATGGCAGCACTGCTCTTTCTTATCTGTCTAGACATAGCAAATCAAAACTATACTCACCGGATCCGGTCCTCAAACTTCCCAAGCAGGCGCATGAGTTGGACCTCAGACTCCCCTCACTCGGGTTCGAGGCGTTGGCTCCAGCCGGGCTCGGCACCCGCCGAGGTCCGACCAGCTCCCTCCGATGCAAGGGACCGGCGGCGCCAGGAAGCAGCCCCTGTCGGAAGGGCACGATCCCGGCAGGACCAAGCCTGTAGAGGCGGAAAGTCGTGGTATATTGCCCTATATACACTCTGATTCCACAACTTCCCGGCCAACGCACCAAGAATATGTAGCAGCAGAGCGCAGACAAACCAATGATACCAGGAGTCTGTTCAGAAGGTCCAAATCATTTATTTGTGCACAAGTCTCAAGCAAAGTCAATTTCAAAATGGCTGAGCGAAGTTCTCTGGCAATACAACAACTTTTATAGACTTTAGCTTCATTCTAGGTATAGAAAAACATTTCATTGGTCCCGGTAACCTCCCGTACCTCTTCTATTTGTCCCGGTACTGATATGATTATCCAATTATGTTCTTTTAGTGGGCTCAGCACCTGCTTACCCCCCTTCTAGTCCCAATTACAATGGCCAGTTCACCAACTTGTTACTTTCCTTCTCTCAAGGCCATTGAGCCAGTTTGTACGTGTAGGGAAGCAGGGCTCTATAATTTCTCTGTCAGCAGTTTTAAACATGAATTTCTGTATTTTTCCATCTGTTCTGCTTGTCTAAGCTAAATCAATGCTTTTACTGAGTTCTAATTCTTATAGCAGCATGTTGGGGGATGTGCAATTCCTATGGGCCTCTCTACAGACTTCATTTACAGGTCAAGCTAGTTAGGCCTGCTTGCTTTATGTCAGACACTGCAGATCACAGGCCTTCACCTGCCACACTACTACTCAGTTTATCAAATAGTTGTAATACATCTTCCCGGTGTAGTGATATATCTCTCAATTCCTCTGCAGTATCACCTTTAAATACCACTTCAATCTTGGGTAACATCCCTACATCTTCCTCAGTAAAGTCCGAAGCAAAGAATTCATCCAGTCTCTCCGCTATAGCCTTGTCTCCTCTTACTGCCCCTTTTACCCCTGTATCATCTAACGGTCCAATTGACTCTCTCACAGGCCTTTTGCTACGAATGTACTTGAAAAAGTCTTTATTTCGTGTTTTTGCTTCCATAGCAAGTTCCTTCTCAAATTCTCGCTTTGCCTGCCTTATGTCACACTTCACCACCCTCCGGTATATATAGGCGGTTGCCTAGGAGGGGTCGGCAGGCGAGACAGGAGAAGAATACATATTTTTAACCTTATAAGTGCTGCAGCCTGGTATCCGTTGTAGTTGTGGACCAAGTAAGTACAGCGAAGGCTTGAATGGGGTAACAATAACTTTTATTGTTGCACAGGAGTTTTTAGTGAACTACTTCCCCAAACACAGACATAAGATGTGGCTACTAGATTGTGTCAAATAAAAGTCCAAGGTTCTCCTGATACTTCTCAGGTACTAGATTAAAGCAAAACATACAGCTTTTCAAACTTCTTCCAGCTTCAAAAACCACTGCAGCTTTCCCTACATAAGCCTTGCTTTCAGGTACAAGCTTCAATAAAGGAAAACTTCCCTGCGTTGCATTTTTACTCTTCCAGCTTTCAATTACAACAGCTGTTTCTCCACATAGGCATTGCTTTCAGGTACATGCTCTAAACAAAGGAAAACTTCACAGCGTTGTACTCCTCTTCACAGCTGCTTAATTAGGCTTGAGTTTCCCATAGGCAGAACGCTGCCTTTCTCTGTGGAAAACTCAGGTTAGAACAGTTAGGCTTTCTCAGCACTTCTACAGGATACACTTATACAGCTTTCACTCCCTTTGACAAAACCCACAGTCCATATCTGAACCACTGCTATCACTTAGAGGTGCTTCAGTCTGCATTTCCTCAAGCTCAGGATCTGATACGTCCTTATGACCAGGTTTAATGGAGTCTACAGATTGCCACTGCTTAATCAGTGCTCTAAGCTGCTTCCGTTTGTTATCCTTAAAACTCCTAGGCACTTGCAAGGATTCCAAATCACCAGCACCTTTTAAAACATCATAAAAAGGGCTCACCTTCCTTCTGGTCTGCCTAGTATATGCTATCGGGTTGAGAGGCAAATATTTCTCTTGATACTGCTTTACCAGCTCCCTTAAAACAGCGTGCTCTTCAGGGTCTGACTCTTGCCCTTGGCTGCGATGCCTGCAATTAGTAATTTGCTTAGTGGCACCTGGGCTATACTCTGAGCTAGAACTCCTGCCACGTTCTCTGTAGTGGGAAAACGTTTGCAGACTTTTGAATGGGACTTTCTCTCTGCCCAACCTCTCCTTTGTAATTATGGCTTCAAGAGAAGGTTCCAGAGAACTACTCCTGTCTCTTCTAGGCAAGGTATCTAACCTTTTCCCCTGAGGTTTGAAATAGTTTCTGACCTGTTTCTGTTTGCTGTGCGGCTCAAGGTAGTTCCTTCCTGGAAGCTTTTTCAGACGCCTCTCCTGAGACCTGGCTGTCTCTCTGCAGTCTGGCCAGCAACTCCCCAAGCACCTTGTGCTAACCGGGTACCGGTTGCTCTTGGCTTTGCTTCTCCTGGTCCCCAGATCTCTCCCTGGATCTGACTCTCCTGGACCTTCCTGGAACTGCTCTCCCTCCAAGGCTGAATCCAACTCCAATGCTGAGTCTCTTCCGGATTCTCCTCCTCCCTTGGATGCCACTCCTCTCTGGGATTCTACTCCTCCCTTGGATGCCAGCTCTCCCTTGGCTGCTGGCTCTCTCTTGGCTGCCTTTTCTCCCTTGAAGGCTCCTTCCCCCTGACTAACAGTTGCTTCCTGGTTATGTGAACAGGGCTGCCCTATCAGGTGTGACTCCGCCCCTTTTCCTCCCACGTCAGCTCCCTGGGTTTGTCTGGAGCTCGGGTGTGGCTCTCTTTCTGCTTTCTTGTGCAGAGAAGCTTTCAGGGCTGGATCCTTAACCCTTTCCTGACCTGTTTTACTGACAGCTTCTGAGTACAAAAAGTGTTTTAAACCCCTATTTTTAGGTTCTGCAGCCTCTGCCTTGTCACATAACCCCCCATTTAAGATATTCCGGGCTGACTGGACCTGTCCAGAACAGCATGGAATTTTACTCTGGTGACTGTAGCTAGCGAAACGATCATTCTTTATGGCTAATCGAGCTAAAGCTACTCGCTCGTGCCACGGCCGTAAAACATTTACATGGAAATTTTGTTGTTTCCCCTTCCTAGTTTCTACGGTGTATGTGGCTGGCCCCACCTGTTTGATGACCCGACAGGGTCCTTTCCAGGCACTCTCAAATTTTGGGCTATGACCGGGCACCATTACAATGACCTTTTCTCCGATGTCTAAGTGACGCGGTCGGGTACGACGGTCATAATATTTTTTTTGACGCCTCTGACTGGTGGCCATATTTTCCTCCACTACCTGAGACGTGCGCTGCAACCGCCCCCTTAAGTCCTTTAAGAACTGGGGTATCTCTACCTCATCCGTAGTGGGTTCTACCCATTCGTCCCGCAAGATATCTAATACGCCTCTGGGTGCCCGCCCATACAGTAGCTCATATGGGGAGACGCCTAAGGAAGCCTGCTTCCTTTCCCGACAGGCATACAATATGAAGGGGAGCATCATATCCCACTCAGCCATTTCTCCCTCCAGGCTTTTCCTCAACATTCTTTTGATGGTCTGGTTTTGCCGTTCAACCAGACCATTGGTCTGAGGATGGTAGGCTGCCGTTTTGATATGCTTAATGCCAAAGGCATTCCAGACCTGTGCCAAATAATGAGACAGAAAATTAGTACCCCGGTCCGTTAAAATTTCCCGTGGGAACCCTATCTCACAAAAAAGCTTCAACAATTCTGTGGCGATAGTGCGTGCCGATGTATTCCTCAGGGGAACTGCCCAGGGGAATTGCGTGGCCTGATCCACTATAACTAAAATGTACTGAAATCCCCTGGGAGTCCGAATTAAGGGTCCGACCATATCCATTGCTAATCGTTCTATTGGACAAGAAATACGGGGTATAGGCATCAGAGGCACTTTCCCTGGCAAAGAGGGAGTAACCTTCTGACATGAGGGGCACGCTTCACAAAATTTCGTAGTTTCCCTGAAAACCCCGGGCCAAAAAAAAGATTCAAAATTTGGTCTAACGTGCCTTGGGCTCCTTTGTGTCCCCCTAGCGGATGGTCGTGGGCCAACCTCAAGACCAAATTTTTAAACGTATTGGGCACCACTAATTGCCTCCGGGTATTACCGGAACGGGGGTCTAAGCTTACTCTGTATAACACATTCCCCTCCACGTAAAAATGGGGCAATGATCCCGCTCCCTTATTTACATTGTTAAAGGCATGGGTCAGGGCTGGGTCCTGCCTTTGTTCCTCAGGAAACGAAGGGAATTTGGCCACCAATTCGGCCGAAGCCCATGGTAATTCCTGTCCTGCCGTTAGCTCTCTTCGGTTTTGGGCCCTGCGATGCTTCCCCTCGCGTGTTTCCCCCTTCTTAGCTTTCCTACGCTCCCTAGGAGGAGTCACCAGCCCGCTGTGTGAGGGTAACCCTACCATGGGGTCATTAGCGAGATCCGGGTCCGCCTGACCGGCCTTACTTTGAGCTCGCGTGGACACTAGGCCCAACCTAGATCCCTCCCACCTTACGGGTTCCTTTCCTATCCTTGTAGGGTTAGGGACTTTGGCTTCTGTGGTGGCGGCTAGTCCTTGAACTAGGCCTTTCTTAAATTGAGGCCAATCCCTACCCAAAACTATGGAATGCGGTAACCTAGGTACCACTGCTACTGAGATGTCTTTTCTCAAACCTAGCCCTTCCACAGTTACCGGGTGCAAAGGATATGACGATGACGCGCCATGCACACAACGAATTCTTATTTTGTTCTCAGGGTGCCTTACAGAATTCCCACCCTGAACTTCTATCTCCTTCCATAGGGCTTTAGAGACCATTGACTGGTCGGCGCCCGAATCTTAAAGGGCTTCGACCTGGATATTGTTGACCCGAACTGTTAGTAAAAATCCCTCCCCAACCTCCTTGGACTGGGTGGTTACTAACACCAGCTTATCCCTGCAATTCTTCCTCAAGTGACCCTTCCGTCCACATGCAAAGCATTTACGCTCCTCCCAACCAGGTTTTGGTAAGGGCTTCTTAGACATATACTCCCCCACCCTTAACCTCTCCTTCACTCCTGGCATTCTCAAGACTGCTGCATC
This sequence comes from Ichthyophis bannanicus, assembly GCA_033557465.1. Classification (NCBI taxonomy): domain Eukaryota; kingdom Metazoa; phylum Chordata; class Amphibia; order Gymnophiona; family Ichthyophiidae; genus Ichthyophis; species Ichthyophis bannanicus. Next base: position 423,352,824 of record CM066032.1, read on the forward strand.
AGAAGGACCCATCCTCTTCTGACCAATGGCTTTGGCCTCTAAGAAGCGGTCAGCCAGCGAGATGGCCTCTCTCATGTTCCTACAGTCTTGTAGAATTAGGAAGGACTGTATTTCCCCTGGTAATGCTTCTACGAATTGCTCTAACACAATGTCATCCAATATCGTGTCAATGCTCTTTCCCTCTGGAGATAGCCACTTGTATACCAAGGTTTTGACTCGATGGCATAAGGCCTGTGGTGTTTCGCCTGGGGTTAACTTGCACCCTTGCAAAAGGCAGCAATATACCACTGGAGTTAGGCCTAATCTTTCCCTAATGGTTTTGACCACTGCCCCATAGTTGTTGGCCTGGTCATTAGGCATAGCCCGGTAAGCTGCGAGAGTTTCTCCCGTTAGCGATGTTGCTAGCCTAATGACCCACTGTTCTTTCGGCCAACCGCTCATGAGCGCAATGCGTTCGAAAACCTCTAGGTAATCGTCAACATTCTCATCTTTTGACATTTGGCCTAATGAGAATATACCCTGGCCTACTGTTCCCAGTCCTGCTACAGCTCCTAACGAACTGGACACAGTCTTTAGCACTTCCGCTGCTTGCTTTTGTTCACCCATCCACGATCCCAGCAGATCCAACAGCGGCTGTTGTTGCGCACGAAGCATCTCTGCCGTCCTCTCCTGGGCTTGCGCCGACATCACCTGCTGCTGCTGAAATCTTTCCGCGACCCAGCTCATTAGCTGTGCTGGCTCCATCCTGATGTATACTGCAAGGAAACAAAAAGCAACACCAAGTGCGATACACACACAATTGCACCCTCCTCAGCTTCCAGTCCAACCCTGCAATCTTACCACCCCCTTGCAGCAGTATCCAAGCTAACCCCTCTTAGCTACTGGTTATCTGCCACAAGTGGAGTGTCTCGCTCATCAGCACTGCGGTATCCCTGGTACAGGTACTCCGTTCCGCCTCCGCCGATACTCCACTCCGAGATGCAGTCTTGCAGACCTGGTAAGCTCTTCCTAGGTACTTTGTGTTGAAAATATTTTTTTTTTTTCAAAACTTCCAAGAATGTTCCTTCTTCAGAACTTTATTGGCAACGTCAGTAAGCGACTCTCTTCTGTGTGAGGCCGTAGTTTAAAAATATCCGAAGAACTACGCCAGTTTCTCCTCTTTGTCACACTTCACCACCCTCCGGTATATATAGGCGGTTGCCTAGGAGGGGTCGGCAGGCGAGACAGGAGAAGAATACATATTTTTAACCTTATAAGTGCTGCAGCCTGGTATCCGTTGTAGTTGTGGACCAAGTAAGTACAGCGAAGGCTTGAATGGGGTAACAATAACTTTTATTGTTGCACAGGAGTTTTTAGTGAACTACTTCCCCAAACACAGACATAAGATGTGGCTACTAGATTGTGTCAAATAAAAGTCCAAGGTTCTCCTGATACTTCTCAGGTACTAGATTAAAGCAAAACATACAGCTTTTCAAACTTCTTCCAGCTTCAAAAACCACTGCAGCTTTCCCTACATAAGCCTTGCTTTCAGGTACAAGCTTCAATAAAGGAAAACTTCCCTGCGTTGCATTTTTACTCTTCCAGCTTTCAATTACAACAGCTGTTTCTCCACATAGGCATTGCTTTCAGGTACATGCTCTAAACAAAGGAAAACTTCACAGCGTTGTACTCCTCTTCACAGCTGCTTAATTAGGCTTGAGTTTCCCACAGGCAGAACGCTGCCTTTCTCCGTGGAAAACTCAGGTTAGAACAGTTAGGCTTTCTCAGCACTTCTACAGGATACACTTATACAGCTTTCACTCCCTTTGACAAAACCCACAGTCCATATCTGAACCACTGCTATCACTTAGAGGTGCTTCAGTCTGCATTTCCTCAAGCTCAGGATCTGATACGTCCTTATGACCAGGTTTAATGGAGTCTACAGATTGCCACTGCTTAATCAGTGCTCTAAGCTGCTTCCGTTTGTTATCCTTAAAACTCCTAGGCACTTGCAAGGATTCCAAATCACCAGCACCTTTTAAAACATCATAAAAAGGGCTCACCTTCCTTCTGGTCTGCCTAGTATATGCTTTTGGGTTGAGAGGCAACTATTTCTCTTGATACTGCTTTACCAGCTCCCTTAAAACAGCGTGCTCTTCAGGGTCTGACTCTTGCCCTTGACTGTGATGCCTGCAATTAGTAATTTGCTTAGTGGCACCTGGGCTATACTCTGAGCTAGAACTCCTGCCACGTTCTCTGTAGTGGGAAAACGTTTGCAGACTTTTGAATGGGACTTTCTCTCTGCCCAACCTCTCCTTTGTAATTATGGCTTCAAGAGAAGGTTCCAGAGAACTACTCCTGTCTCTTCTAGGTAAGTAATCTAACCTTTTCCCCTGAGGTTTGAAATAGTTTCTGACCTGTTTCTGTTTGCTGTGCGACTCAAGGTAGTTCCTTCCTGGAAGCTTTTTCAGACGCCTCTCCTGAGACCTGGCTGTCTCTCTGCAGTCTGGCCAGCAACTCCCCAAGCACCTTGTGCTAACCGGGTACCGGTTGCTCTTGGCTTTGCTTCTCCTGGTCCCCAGATCTCTCCCTGGATCTGACTCTCCTGGACCTTCCTGGAACTGCTCTCCCTCCAAGGCTGAATCCAACTCCAATGCTGAGTCTCTTCCGGATTCTCCTCCTCCCTTGGATGCCACTCCTCTCTGGGATTCTACTCCTCCCTTGGCTGCCAGCTCTCCCTTGGCTGCTGGCTCTCTCTTGGCTGCCTTTTCTCCCTTGAAGGCTCCTTCCCCCTGACTAACAGTTGCTTCCTGGTTATGTGAACAGGGCTGCCCTATCAGGTGTGACTCCGCCCCTTTTCCTCCCACGTCAGCTCCCTGGGTTTGTCTGGAGCTCGGGTGTGGCTCTCTTTCTGCTTTCTTGTGCAGAGAAGCTTTCAGGGCTGGATCCTTAACCCTTTCCTGACCTGTTTTACTGACAGCTTCTGAGGACAAAAAGTGTTTTAAACCCCTATTTTTAGGTTCTGCAGCCTCTGCCTTGTCACACTTATCAATGCTTTGCATTTAACTTGCCAGTGCTTGTGCTGTTTCCAGTTTTCGTCATTTGGCTCTTTTTTCCATTTCCTGAAAGATGCTTTTTCCAATTCATACTCCTAGACCAGTCCAGACAAACGGGTTGTGTACCCCTGCCAGCAGATCCTGGAGGCAGAGAACTCTACCAGAGCTCTAATAGGCTGAACCCTGGTGATGCTGCTGAGGTGATGAGACTGTACCCCAAGGGGTCTCCCTTGGTATTTCTCTGTCTCCAGCAGATCTGGTAGCTTTTTTGTTTTGCTCCTTTTGGAGGAAGTATTAATATCCTTATTTTGTGGCAAGGCTCGGGGGCTCCTCTCCTGTGGGAGTGATTCCCTCTATTAGCAGGGTGTTTCAGCTGAACTCCTGTACAGAAACAGTGACGCTCACTGACTGAAGGCATTCCAGGCAGCTAGCCATGAGGGCAGCCTTGGCTGGAAGAAGGGCTCACTGACACTCTGGGATTCCCTCTGAGTTAGTGTTCATTTGATATCAGATGTTATTTTCCTGATCCTGCCCTTGGAATCCCTGCACTGGCCAGCATCTTTGAGTACAGCTTTTGTTTGTCTATGCATGCTGAAGCTCCTGAGGGGTCCAAATCCGCCGAATTTTTATGGTCTCAGAATTGCCCCATTTTTGGCAGAGGGGTCAATCCTTGCCTGGGGGGCTGGATTCTGCCCTTTTTGTTTTTTTTTAGCAAAATCGCTGCTTTTTTGAGTGTTTATTTAACTTTTATTTTTCCGGCGGATATTTTGTTTTTCCCCGGAGCTCCGATTTTTGGAGGGAAGCCCAGCTCTGCTCTGCTGTGTGTGCTTCTGTCTCTTACACCTCCTTAAAGGGGATTTTCCCTGGGATTGAGGCATATAAAGAGAAGTGATCAGGAAAAGAACAAAAAAAAATCAATTTAAAATCACTGTTTTGAACACACAATGCCTTCTTCTGGTCCTAGGTGCATTGTGTGCAACAGGAAGCAGAAGGAGCTGAAAAATCAACAATGCGCATCCTGTCTGGCGCACCCAGGGGAGTCTTCAGCTTTTTTGTCAGCTCAGGAAGACACGGCTCCTGAATTGCCTGCGTTGGAGGGTCCGCTAACTTCTTTTTCGGTGCCCTCATTGCAGGGAGCCCCTACGGGGGTCTCTCCGGCTGTCATGAGCTCCTTGGCACCTGGCTCACCTTCTGAGGACCAACTTCTCATGCTTTTCCGCCAGGCATGGGCCTTATGGCGAGCTGAATCCTCGGCTCCTTCGGTGGGACAGCAGCCAGCGGAACCTGAGCGCTTGGCTGCTTCCTCTGACCGTAAGCATTCTAAGAGTACAGTAGCTCGCAAACGTACGTCTAAGTCATTGCACTTGCGTATGGAGGATGATCGCGACCCTGGCGAGGATGGGTTTTCCGCGGGAGAGTCCGAGGATCTCTTTGGGTGCGAAGATAGGGAGTATTCTACATCGGATTCTTCTGTTCCCGTGCCGGAGGAGTCACAGGATATCCGGCTGTTCCGAAAAGAGGAGTTGTCCGTCCTCATCGATCAGGTATCGGAAGCACTTCATCTTTCCGCGCCAGCGGAACCTTAAGCCTCTCAAGCTCAGTCTCAGGCAGACCCCATCTTGCAGGGCATTTGAAAGCCCTCTAAGGCTTTTCCTTTCCCTATCGAATTGCAGCAAATGGTGTCCCGGGAATGGGATTCTCCGGACATGCCATTGTGAAATGCTCGTCGCCTAGGGCAGCTATATATTTGGTCGCCAGAGCTTCTGGAGCAGTGGCTCGTGTATCCTAGGGTAGATATCTTGGTTTCCGGAGTTACTAAGCATACCACCATCCCTGTGGAGGGAGGAGCGGCACTCAAGGATATACGCAGGACCGGAAGGTGGAAAACCTATTGAAAACGGCTTTCTCCGCGTCCTCCATGGCTCTGCAGGCGATGGTATGCGGGGGGCTCACAGCCCGAGCGCTGTTGCGCTGGATCCAGCGTTTGCCAGAGGATTCTTCTCTCGGTCGGATGGAGTCTGCCACGTCCTTCTTGGCTGATACCTTTTATGATCTGTTGCGCCTCTCGGCTCGATCAGTGGCAGCCGTGACGGTAGCAAGGCGTTGGCTGTGGCTTTGTCAATGGGCAGCAGACGTAATCTCCAAGTCCAGACTCTCTAAGTTGCCTTTCAAGGGTAAACTTCTGTTCGGCGAGGAGCTGGACAAGCTCGTGAAGGATCTTGGGGAGGTTAAGCCTCAACGGTTACCAGAGGATAGGCCGCGGGCTTCGTCTCGCAGGTCTTCTCGAGCACAATCTTTTCGCCATTTCTCGAGAAGTAGGGACTTCAGGAGGTATCGTTCCTTCAAACCTTCCTTGCTGCCTGCTCAGCCTAATCTCTCTGGAAGAGGGAACCAGTCCTTTCGGGGGGCCCGGAAAGGTTCCGACTCCTACTCTGCGGGGGGAAAGTTCTCAGGGACCGCGAGGTCCTCCCGCTGATGGGGCGCTAGGTCCACTCCGGTCTGTGCCGCCAGTAGGAGGTCGGCTGGCATTGTTTTCTTAGGAGTGGGCGCGAATTACCTCCGATCTTTGGGTTCTCGACAGCATCTCTCGGGGTTATTCCCTCGAGTGCTCTCGTCCGATTCCCGAGGCCTTTCTAGTCTCTCCGGCAGGTTCTCCCAAGAAGCGCCGGGTCGTCCAGGCCACTCTCGAGCGCCTGCTTCTCTTGAACGCCATTTGTCCCGCCCCACGAAGCAGGGACGGGTCGGTACTCCATTTATTTCGTGGTACCCAAGAAAGATGGCTCTTTTCGTCCTATTCTGGACCTCAAGGGAGTAAACCGCAACCTTCGGGTTCCTCATTTTTGGATGGAGACGTTACGTTCCATAATCCAGGCGGTGCGCAAGGGCGAATTTGTGGCGTCGCTCGATCTCGCACAAGCCTATTTTCATATTCCCATCCGGATGGAGCATTAGCGATTCCTCAGATTTGCGGTTCTAGGCTGACATTTTCAGTTCCGAGCCATGCCTTTCGGGTTAGCCTCTGCACCACGGACTTTCTCTAAGATAATGGTGGTGATGGCGGTGGCAGCGGCCTTACGCAAACAGGGGGTCCAAGTGCATCCTTACTTGGACGATTGGCTAATTCGAGCAGACTCTCTGTCAGAGGCTCACGAGACGGTAGCCTGCATAGTGGCTTTCCTGGAAAGCCTGGGGTGGGTGATCAGTCACTCCAAGAGCTGCCTCCAGCCGTCTCAGGACCTCGAATTTCTGGGTGCTCGGTTCGACACTCACCGTGGACAGGTGGTGCTTACACAAGGTCGCTTCAGAAAGATTGTGGATCAGCTCCAGCGATTCCTGCGGAAAGAGGCTCCTCGAGCTTGGGACTACCTCCAGCTTCTGGGGTCCATGGCGGTGACTATCGATGTTGTGCCCTGGGCGAGGGCCCATATGCGCGAGTTGCAGAGGGCGCTCCTATCGCGATGGTCGCCAGTGTCAGAGGACTATCAGGTTCGACTTACACTTCGCCGGCGGTACGACTGGAACTTCGTTGGTGGATCCGGGCACGCAACCTTCTCCAGGGGGTTCCCTTGGAGCCTCCGCGCTGGCTGCTTCTCAAGACGGACGCCAGTCTCTCCGGGTGGGGAGCGCTTTGTGGCACGCACGCAGCACAGGGGGTCTGGTTGTCTCAGGAGGCCCGCTGGTCCATCAATTGCCTCGAGGCGAGAGCGGTTCGCTTAGCCTTACGGAGATTCCTACCTTTCCTACACCGTCAAGCAGTTCGCGTTCTCTCCGACAATGCCACGATGGTGGCATATCTCAACCGCCAAGGGGGCACAAAAGGTCCGTGGGTCTCGAGAGAAATTTATTTTTATTTATTTTATTTAACATTGTTTGTATACCGCACTATTTAACATCAGCACGGTTTACAGGAAACATAGATGTCCAAGGGGGGGAAACCTTGGACTTACATTAAACAAGGAATTCAAACTTGGATAACAGATAACAACTATGTACAAACTTTTCAATATAAACTATGTACACAACTCCTCCTTCCGTGGGCATAGCGGCATCTACTTGCCATTTCAGCGCAGCACATTGCGGGGAAAAGCAACATCGAAGCGGACTTCCTCAGCCGCCATACGCTGGATCCCGGAGAATGGGCTCTGGCGTTGGCTCCTTTTCGGTTGATTGTTCAGCAATGGGGTCAGCCGGTGGTGGATCTCATGGCGACGTGGGAGAATGCCAAAGCACCGATCTTCTTCAGCCGATGAAAGGACAGCGGGTCGCACGGGATAGATTCTTTGTTGCAGCCGTGGCCGACTCGACTCCTTCTGTATGTCTTTCCTCCGTGGTCCATCGTCGGCAAGATTCTTCAACGGATCAGAGAGCATCACGGGCCGGTGATTCTGGTAGCTCCGGATTGGCCTCGCAGGCTGTGGTATGTGGATCTCGTCCGACTTTCGCGAGCAGCGCCTCTGCCGCTGCAGGGCTTTCCGGTGCTTCTGCAACAGGGGCCAATTGCCATGAAAGACCTGGATCCTTACTCGCTTACGGCTTGGCTCTTGAACGCCGCAGGCTAGCTCGCAAGGGATATTCGCCTAGCGTGGTATCCACCTTGCTTAAGGCGCGGCGTTCTTCCACCTCCTTAGCCTATGCTCGGGTGTGGCATCTTTTCGAATCATGGTGTTCACAGCGCAGGGTGTCTCCCTGGCGTAGCGGCGTTCCGGACATTCTTGCATTTCTCCAGGCTGGCCTTGACAAGGGCCTGGCTCTCGGAACTCTTCGGGTTCAGGTGGCGGCTATCACTTGCTTCCATGGTCCGGTTTTGGCCCATTCTATCGCCTCGCATGTCGATGTTTTGCGTTTTCTCAGAGGGGTTAAGTCCGTGTGGCCTCCGTGCCGTCCGGTATTGCCGTCCTGGGACCTCGCCCTTGTCCTCCGGGCCTTGGTGGCTTCGCCGTTTGAGCCCTTACGGGCCTCTTCGCTCAAAGACTTAACCTTAAAGACGGTGTTCCTGGTGACCATAACCTCGGCGCGGCGCATTTCTGAGCTCCAAGCGCTCTCTTGTCGAGATCCCTATCTTTCTTTCTCGTCGGAGGGCGTAACTCTTCGACAGTTCCGTCCTTTTTGCCCAAAGTGGTTACGCCGTTTCATGTCAATCAGCCTCTCTTCTTGCCGTCATTCTCTCAAGAGCAGTGTGCGGGTCGTCAGCGTCACCTACGTGTGTTAGACCTCAAACGAGTCCTCTGTCGGTATCTTAAAGTCACCAATTCTTTGCAGCAGACGTTTCATCTCTTTGTCCTCTTTGCGGGCTCCCGTCGGGGGTTCGTAGTCTCTAAGGCTACTATCGCCAGGTGGTTAAGAGGAGCTATTGAGGCAGCCTATATTCTTCAGCGAAAGTCGGTGCCTGTAGGGCTCCGAGCACACTCCACGCGGGCTCAGGCAACGTCTTGGGCTGTGCATTCCTATGTGACGCCTCTGGACATCTGCCGGGTGGCGACTTGGTCGTCTTTATCGACTTTTTCCGTCACTATCGATTGGATGTCCAGGCTCGACAGGAAATGAGTTTTGGCGCGGCAGTGCTTTCGGCGGCTTTGGACCCACCCTAGAGGTCGGTAGCTTGGGTACTGCCCGTTTGTCTGGACTGGTCTAGCAGTATGAATTGGAAGGTGAAATTTCACTTACCGTTAATTTCCTTTCCTAGAATACTGCTAGACCAGTCCAGGACCCACCCTGCTGTTAGTCACAGTCCTGCTGGTGCAGCGGAGCCGCCGTTATTTCCTGCCTTTTTGTTTTTCATTCCGGAGGCCTGACAAGTGAGACTCTGGTCCCTTCATCCTTCTGGGCAGCGTTCAGTTTCTGGGAATGCTTTCAGCACCTTGTATATAGTTGAAGCCGGTTCGGCTTGACTGGCTGTATTTAGTTGTTCAGTTATAATGAAGTTCAGCTTGTATACGATACTGAGGGAGACCCCTTGGGGTACAGTCTCATCACCTCAGCAGCATCACCAGGGTTCAGCCTATTAGAGCTCTGGTAGAGTTCTCTGTCTCCAGGATCTGCTGGCAGGGGTACACTACCCGTTTGTCTGGACTGGTCTAGCAGTATTCTAGGAAAGGAAATTAACGGTAAGTGAAATTTCACCTTTGGCAGCAACAGCCTCTCTGACCTCACCTTTAAACCATGCTGGCAGTTTTTTGGACTTTCTTCCACTTTTCTTAATGCGTGGAATACAGCTGGTTTGGGCTTCGAGGATAGTATTTTTAAATAACACCCAAGCTTGCTGTAGGTCTTTAACCTTTGCAACCGCTCCTTTTAGTTTTCTCTCTCTCTTTCTCTCCTTTTGTCGCAGCTATAAACTCAACTGAAGAGGGAGAGTTGGAATGGTGGGAAGGAAGCATGCAGGCACTGTGGGATGCTCCCAAAAGCTTTCCTATTGGACGCTGGGGAGCGTTCCCGCACATGCTCCATCGTTACCGACAATACCCATATGTGAAGACTTAATTCCTGCTGTTCCTTGAGATCACCTGTTATAGGTGAGTAACTACGCTTTCCCCCTTCTGTTTCTACTGCCCCTATATCTTCGAGTTTTCATTTTTCTCTTTCAGTAAATAAGAACATAAGATATGCCATACTGGGTCAGACCGAGGTCCATCAAGCCCAGTATCCTGTTTTCAACAGTGACTAATCTAGGTCATAAGTACCTAGCAGTCTCCCCAAAAGACACAGGTTCCTCCGTGCTTGTATTGGGTCAAACAGTGATATCCTGGGTCCCTTCTTAATAATGGTTTATGGACCTTTCCTCCAGGAACTTGTCTTTTTTTAAAGCCGGCTACACTAACAGTTTTTACTACATCCTCTGTGTAATAAATTCCAGAGTTTGATTACACTTTGAGTAAAAAAAATATTTTCTCTTATTAGTCTTAAATAGGTTACCTTGTAGCTTCATTGCATGTCCCCTAGTCTCTTTATATTCTGATGACATAAACAATCAATCTCTGTTTACCCGTTCTATTCCATTCATTAATTTATACACTTCTATCATATCTTCCCTCAGCCGTCTCTTTTCCAGGTTGAAGAGCCCTAACCTTTTTAGCCTCTCTTCATAGGAGTATCCTTCCATCCCCTTTACCATTCTTTGTTCCTTTTCTAATAATGCTATATCCTTTTTAAGTTACGAGGATTTGCTTCCCGACTCCCTGTTTCTGGGGTTACATTGTATATAGGGGTTAAGTCCTCCCCTAAGGCAGCTCCCTTAGCAGTCTCATCTGCTAATCTATTTTTCTCTGGCTTCAAAAGAATTCCCTTCTTAATGACCGTTTTCATGTACTACTGCTATTTCTTTTTGGCAGTAGCAAACATTTGCTGAATTAATCTTTTCACTGTTTACATATAAGTTAAGGATTTGACATAACCATCCTTTGTCTGTGCCAAATTTCGGCCAGAAGACTGCAGCTAGCTTTATGCTTTCTTTTGTCTATATAAAAAAATTAAAAAAAAGCAATTTTTAAAACACTGCTTTGCTGTATCCTTATTCTCTTAGTGTGTTCATTAATCTACTAATACCAACATCTTCCCTAATTGACTGTCTGGAGGAATGTCCCCGGGGTCTTTATTCCTGACCACATCCTTACTCGCGTTTCCTTTAGAATTCCTAATCCCATCGAGACTTGTTTCACCAATGTGCTATTCACGTCATTCTCTCCGGCCGCAGTTCTTGCGGATGTGTCGGAACCGTGGATTGAGACTCTGCCCTCACTCCATGTCTAGGACACGCCTCATACACACAATAATCTTTCTCGATTCCCAACCACTAAGGCAATACTTTACAGTCTTGTTTCTTACCTTGGTCCGTGCACGGAATTACTTGGTTGATACATTTGTCCCTGCTTAATACCTGGGCTGCTTCACTGAGTCTGTATTGCTTTTTCCTTCATGGTCTCGGGATTCTGCTGTCAGTACACTGTTGGAGCCCCCCATCGCTGATGCACGAGGCCTTTGAACTGAACAGGACGCGTCTCCCCATCCTCAGCGGCGGTGGTCTCTTCCAGTGATGAGACAATCCTGGACATGATTCCCCAGTCTGTAAGAAAACATAACTTTTTACACAATAACAGACTCCTCAGTGAGGCAGAGTTATTTTAATTACATTCTTGCAAGAATGTAAGAAATGCTTGACTGAGCATTCACATTTATCCTCTGTTTCACAGTTATTTTATAGTACAGTAGGTCCTCTCCTACTTCCAGTATGTCTATAATTCATTGGTTAATATTTGTCTCACTCCACTTCTTTGTACATCTGCACCTATGATAGGCTACGTATTACTAACCACGTAGTCTTTCCTTCCAGGATGCAGACATACAAAATTATATTACAGAATGGTGAATGAATGGAATACAAGCATTATATTACATTCTAAAAATAACATATCACGTTTGTTGATATCACACTTAAAGTGTGATGGGGTGGTGACTAGGTTTGTTAGGGGCAGATAGTGGGCGTTGATGGCACATCGCTGGGGTTGACTTCTAGTGGTAGTATCGCAAGACTATAGCAAGGGGATTGTGGGTGCCATTTTGAACCCAGCACTGGCCTGGATGGGAGCGAGAGGATGTTGCTGCTATTTGGATCCCATAAGATCAATAGGCTTTACTAAAGGTAGGCCTGAAGAGTCCTTGAGGGGGAGGTGATTGAATTGGGGTATGGGGATAGGGTTTCATAATGGGGGGAATTGGATTGTATGTTAGGGGCAGGGTCATATGCCTGTGTGTGGAGGGAATATTTTTTTTTGGGAGGCTAGACTCTGTAGCAGGAGAGGGGATCCCCACAACGCTGAATGGTTTTAATATCTCTGACCTCTTTGAGAATGCGGCCTTGAGCATCAGCAGCATTTTAGCAGTCTGTTGCTCCTTGCTGGGAAAAATAGCATCAGTTTTGAGCTGGTGTTATTTTTCCCTCTGAACAATGCAGCCTGCAGTGCTCACCGCAAGCAGGAGTCACTAACTTATGGTACAGAGTTTTTGCAGGTTAGTGACTCCCACTGTAAATTAAGTTACAGTAAGATCCAAGATTATTTCCAGGAACAAGCAGGAATGAGTCTTCACATATGGGTACGTCGGTACCGACGGAGCCTGCGCGGGAACGCTCCCCAGCGTCCAATCAGAAAGCTTTTGGGAGCATCCCACAGCGCCTGCGTGCTGCCTTCCCGCCTTTCCAACTGTCTCTCCTCAGTTCTTTTTCCGCGGAGCCAGCAGGTCGTGTTCCTGTCACCGCAGAAGAATTTCCTTATTTTTTCTTTATTTCTTTTCTGTCGCGTCTGCCTTCTTCGATGCTGTACCGGTACCGCCGGTCATTGTTCTTTTCTTCTTGTAAAAAAAACAAAACAAAATCTTTTTTCCATTTATTTTTCTTCAGGTGCACTTGAGTTTTGGGCCTTAGGCCCAGAACTTTTTTCCCTTAACTATGGAAAAGCCTGCCTCAGGATTTAAAAAGTGCACAAAATGTGGCGGTACTATCTCCGTCACCGACACCCATGACTGGTTTCTAAAATGTTTAGGTCCTGACCATTCCATAACAGATTGCGTGTCCTGTTCCATGATGTCTAAGAGGGGTCGACAGAACCGAGCTGCCAAGCTCAGTACCCTGTTTCCCTCTGATGCGGCTTCAGTGGCATCGACGTCTTCCAGGGCTGCTTTTTCCTCACATGGATCTCAGGTAACTAAAATTAAATCCAGCCGGTCCTCGAAGGGTAAATCTCCTTCTAAGCATCGAGATGCCTCTGGCCTTGCCCTCGAGGATTCTGCACCGGCAAAATTACCCCGGCGGGAGGCTTCGGCCTCTAAAGCATTATCATCGGGGTTCCAGGATGATCTCGATGCCGTGGCCTCGACAGATCTCTTGGTGCCATGCTCTGGGGTACCGGTGGCTTCCACCGGTACCGACTTCCAGGCATTGGCGTCGTCGATGGATCAGAGGATTCTGTCCATGGAACGCAGTCTGGCGGCTTTCCTTGTGGCATCGACGCCCGTGGTACCGCAACAGACGACTCTGCCGGTACCGGCACTAGCATTGCCATCGGTACCGATCCTGGTACTGGTGGCATCGACATCGGCATCGGTGTCCGCTATGCCGGTACTCTGTCCTCTGAAGCCCTCCGGTACCGATACCCCGGTACCGGTTATTCCCGATACCGATCCCGGTCGGTACGGGTATCGGGCGTTGCAAGAGCATCCAGACAGACGATACTTCGATTCCTCTGATGACTCTGAGGATTCTGAAGAGTCTGTCGATGCAGTGATGCTTCTTCCACAGGAGGAGTCCTCTCCTAAACGAAGGATGTCTCCTCCAGAGGACTTGTCTTTTCAAGACTTTATCAGAGAGGTGGCTCGGGGCCTCTCTATTACAGTGGCCCCAGAGTCAGAGCCCAGAGCCAAGGAGTTAGATATTTTGCAATATCCTAAAACTCCTAAGGAGGCAGCTACCTTACCTATTCATGAGATTCTGTATGATCTCATGTTAAGGATGGTGGGAAGCACCTCTAACCACCTCTCCTCATTCTCGCAGGTTGGACACCATGTATCGTGTCCCTCTTTGTCCTGGTTTCCATAAAACTCAACTTCCTCACCACTCTATTGTGGTTGAGTCTGCAGTGAGAAAGATTAGGAGTGCCAAAAGACATGCCTCTAATCCTCCAGGATGTGAATGTAGAACCCTGGATGCTTTTGGAAGAAGAGTCTTCCAAGCTTCCATGCTTGCTGCGAGAATTAATTCTTATAGTCTCTACATGGGAATGTTCTTAAAAGAAGTCACTGACCATTTGCAGACTTTAAGTCCTTTTATATCTAATGATAAAAGGCAAGAATTTCTCACTGGGCTCAAACATGCCTAGGATATCTCCAAATTCTCCAACCGTGCAGCTTTCGACTCCTTTGAATGTGTAAGCAGAGCCTCAGCTATAGCTATAGGTGCATGTAGGATTGCTTGGCTTCAAGCATCTGATTTGGAAATCTTGGTCCAAGATGAATTGGGAAATATCCTTTGTACAGGTGAGAATCTGTTTGGTAAGGATTGGCAAGCAAAAGCCAATCAGATGGATGCTAAAAATTCTGCTTTGGATAGACTATCCAAATCCTCAGCTGCTCCTGCTAAGAAAAGGTTGTTCAAGAAAATACCCTTTTCTAAAAAGGGAAGATTCTATCCTTCTTATAGTCAGCGGGCATCTTCTGCAGCTCAGTTCCCTTCCAAACGTCAGCAATCCTCCAAACAGAGCAAGGCAAAGGCTGCGAGGCCTGCTCCAGCCCAGCAATCTCAGCCCCCTCAGGGCCTTTGACTTTCTGCTAGAGAAATTAGCCTTCCTGGCTCTAGAAGGACCAGAGCCCTCCACCATTCCTGGAAGGTTATGTCACTTTGCTCCCAGGTGGGGGCAAATTACAGCAGAGCATTGGACACTCTCCATCATAAGAGAGGGGTACAAACTTCATTTTTCCAGCTTGCCCCCTCTCACAAGAGTGCACCAGTTCAATTCTCCAGCCTCCCTCCTCAGCCTGTTGGAGCAGGAGGTTGCCACTCTTCTAGCCCAGGGGGCAATAGAGGAAGTGCCTTCTCAACAACAGGGCACAGGGTTCTACTCCCCCTATTTTCTTATTCCAAAGAAAACAGGGGGCTTCAGACCCATCTTAGATCTCAGAGAGTTGAACAGATTCCTAGTCAAAGAAAAATTCAAGATGGTTTCTCTAGGAACTCTGCTGCCATACCTTCAGAGTCAGGATTGGCTTTGTTCTCTAGATCTCAAGGATGCGTACACTCATGCTCTCATCCATCCATCCAACTTACAGAAGGTTCCTTCGGTTCCTTTTTCAAGAGAAGCACTATCAATACAGAGTGCTCCCTTTTGGCCTGGCCTCTGCACCAAGGGTGTTCACGAAATGCATGGCAGTGGTTGCTGCTTTTCTGAGCACTCTGGGAATATTTGTCTTCCCTTACCTGGACGACTGGCTCATTCGAGCTCCCACTCAGTCAGAGGCCAAGACTTCTCTAACCTGCACAATGCGTATCCTTCAATATTTAGGGCTGGTAATAAACATCCCAAAATCCACTTTGATCCCTACTCAGTCCCTGGAGTTTATAGGGGCGTTGCTGGATACCACAAAGGCAAGGGCCTATCTTCCCCAGGCCCGTTGCCTTCGCTTGATGCAGTTAGCTTCTCAAGCAGAGTTGAAACCCCTACTAACTGCTCGAGAGATGTTAAAGTTGCTAGGCCACATGGCATCCACCTTGCATGTGGTACCATATGCTCGCCTTCACATGAGAGCATCTCAGTGGACTTTATCCATCCAATGGACCCAGGCATTAGGCTGCCTATCAGACAAAATAGCAAACACAAGTCGCCTCATTTTGTCCCTCCAGTGGTGGAAGTCCCCTCAGAATCTATTGCTGGGGGTCACCCTTTCAGCAGTCTCTACCCCAAGCAACTCTCACAACAGATGCTTCTCCAATGGGGTGGGGAGCTTATCTGCAGGACCTCTCCACCCAGGGCATCTGGTCCCCACAGGAGAGTTGTCTACATATCAATCTCTTGGAACTCAGAGCAATCTTCCTTGCTCTGCGGGTGTTCCACACCCTGCTCAGCTACAAGACAGTCCTTATCCACACGGACAATCAGGTAGCCATGTTCTATGTGAACAAGCAGGGCGGAACTGGCTCTCTGTCGCTTTGCAACGAAGCTTTGTGACTGTGGGCCCTCGCCAGAGAGCATCAGATTCATCTTCTGGCAGTTTATCTTCCAGGCGTTCAAAACTCTTGGGCAGACAGGCTCAGTTGAGTTCTGCTTCCACATGAGTGGTCCCTACATATGGACCAGGTTTCAAAAAGTTTTCAAAATTGGGTAACCCCAGACATAGACCTCTTTGCAAGTCCGTGGAATGCCAAACTTCCCCGGTTCTGTTCCAGAACTCCAGCTCAGGGGGCTCAGGCAAGGGTTGCTTTCCTCCTTCATTGGGGTCAAGACTTCCTGTATGCCTTTCCACCCATTCCCCTAATTCCCAAAACCCTGTTCAAGCTTCAGAGAGACAGAGACCACATGATTCTCATAGCTCCACATTGGCCACGGCAAGTGTGGTACCCTCTGCTTCTACATCTCTCTCAAGCTCCCTCCCTAGAGTTAGGGTCTGCTCCAGACCTCCTCTCTCAGGAGGACGGAAAGTTGTGGCATCCCAATCCCCAGTCTCTGCATCTCAGGGCTTGGTTGCTGAAGGCCTAGATCTCCAGGATCTTCATCTTTCTCAACAAGTAAAAGATGTTCTTTATGCTTCCAGAAAACCTTCCACTAGACGTTCTTATGCTTTCAAGTGGAAGAGGTTTACCATCTGGTGTTCTGAGAAGGGTCTTATCCCCCGTGCTATATCTCTGGAATCGTTGCTGGAGTATCTCCTTCATCTGTCTAATGCAGGCCTTAAGACAAATTCAGTAAGAGTCCATTTGAGTGCTATTACAGCTTCCCTCAAGCCTCTAAATGGACAACCTGTTTCCTCTCATCCTCTTGTAGCAAGGTTCATGAGAGGCCTCCTTTTAACAAAGCTTCCCATTAGACCACCCCCGGTGGCATGGGACTTAAATTTGGTTCTTGGTCAGCTTATGAAGCCGCCTTTTGAACCTTTAGCTACCACCTCCTTGAAATTCCTTTCTTGGAAGGTTGTCTTTCTCATTGCAGTCACATCAGCACGCCGCATCAGTGAATTGCAAGCACTAGTAGCTAATCCACCTTATACAAGGTTCCATCATGACAAGGTGGTCCTTAAGACTAATCCACACTTTATGCCTAAGGTGGTCTCGCCTTTTCACCTCAACCAAGAGGTCTACCTACCTGTCTTTTTTCCAGGACCTCATGCATCAAATACAGAGAGGAATCTTCATACCCTGGACTGTAAAAGAACTCTGGCTTTTTACTTACAGAGGACGCAGCAACATAGAAAGTGTTCCCAACTCTTTGTTGCCTTTGATCCTTCTCATTTGGGACAACCAGTCTCCAAGTGAACACTTTCTAACTGGATTGCCCAATGTGTTTCTTTCGCCTATCAGAGCAAGAACCTTTCTCTGGAGGGCCATGTCACAGCTCACAATGTGAGAGCCATGGCAGCCTCATTGGTTCATCTGAACTCTGTGTCTATCGACCACATCTGTCGAGCAAACACTTGGGCCTCGGTTCATACCTTCACAGCCCATTACTGCTTGGACAAGGACTCCCGCCGGGATGCCTTGTTTGGTCAGGCTGTTCTCAAACACCTTTTCCATACTTAATCAACTCCTACCCACCATCCCTCATGGGATGCCAGAGATCCAGGTGGGGAAGTGCAGCCCTGTCCCAGGGACACACAACTTATGGGCTCTCTCCCTGGCATCTAAAGCTAGGGAGTCCCCATATGTGAAGACTCATTCTTGCTTGTTCCTGGAGATAGCACAGTTACTTACCTGTAACAGGTGATCTCTGGGAACAGCAGGAATAAGTCTTCACAACCCACCCACCTCCCCTAGGAGTTGTCTCTCTCTCTATCTCTCTTTCCTTTCCCTCTCTCTCCCTCTTTGTCTCAGCTATAAAACTCAACTGAGTAGAGACAGTTGGAAAGGTGGGAAGGCAGCATGCAGGCGCTGTGGGATGCTGCCAAAAGCTTTCTGATTGGACGCTGGGGAGCGTTCCCACGCAGACTCCGTCGGTACCGACGTTCCCATATGTGAAGACTTATTCCTGCTGTTTCCAGAGATCACCTGTTACAGGTAAGTAACTGTGCTTTACCACAGCTTATTAACTACCCCACTTACCAACATCACTAGTTTTGTCTTTGGAAAGAGTAGCTTTGACTTGGTAAAGAGCCTTTAGTGGCTTTATTCCTGAAAACTGGAATGCAGGCAGGTTTGCAAGATTTTGAAAGCTTGTCTCTTTAACCAAATATTACTTTCTTTTGCATTGATCTGAATTAAGAACTTAATTGGGTTTACCATTGGATAATAGTGTGGTGGTTCAATGGGGGGCGGAGTCAAGATGGCACCACAGGAGGTTTTCGTCTGAGCTGCTCCGCAGTATTCCATTGTTATCTCTTTGCTGATTTCCTGTGGCTCCTAAATGACAGCCAAGCCAAGTCTGCTAAGGCTGATATTTCCACTGCAGGTCAGCAGAAGATCAAGTCACACACCTGAAGGCTTTGGTGCTTGAAACAGCCGCAAATGAGAGCTAGGTGGCACAGTCTTCCAGTGGGGGGGGGGGGGGGAGCACCTGTGCTCAGGCAAGCGTCATCTTTGGAACTGCGTTTGGATCTAGATGTTTCCCCACTGTGCTCGGAGCAGTCCGACCTGAGCCACATTTCGATCGGTTTGATGTCTGGTTCTGTCAGTGATGGAACAGGCATGAGTGCAGGGGACCCCACCTCTTGTTCTATGCCACTGACCTCTGTCCTCGAGCAGACTGCTGGCATCAGCCTGGATTCCGTGGAGGTGCAGGGCTTACACATTCTGCCTCAGTACAAGAGAAGAAGCGAGACAGACGTCCTCTCTGATTGAATGACGAGTGAAGTTCCATTGGAGCTATCTTTATATTCTATTTGGGCCATGTTGGTTAAGTTGGAGCTGTCGCTAAGTATTCTCAGAACATATCGGCTCTAGTTCAAACTACTGGGCAGGTTGCCTTTCAGAAAGCGATACTGGCTAAAAAAAAACCTCAAAAGAAGCTTTCTAACGGGGAAAGAAGTTAAAGACTCTAAGGAAATACTTGATCAAGTAGTAAAGGATAAGGTATTCATCAAAAGCTGGAGCAGTTTTGAAGATAAGATGCATAAGAACATAAGATATGCCATACTGGGTCAGACCGAGGTCCATCAAGCCCAGTATCCTGTTTCCAACAGTGGCCAATCTAGGTCATAAGTACCTAGTAGTTTCCCTAAAAGACACAGGTTCCTCAATGCTTCTGTTGGGTCAAGCAGTGATATCCCGGGTCCCTTTTAATAAAGGTTTATGGACCTTTCCTCCAGGAACTTGTCCAAACCTTTCTTAAACCCAACTACACTAACAGCTTTTACTACATCCTCCAGTAACAAATTCCCAATGATGCATTATTTAAATATACATTTTCTAATTTTCCCTAATATGGCAAATATGTCACCATTGGAAACGTTTAAAAAATATCTGGGGGATGTTTTGTAGTACCTGATAAGTGCTTTTCCACCAGTGAATAAGATTTTCTGCCATGGGGAAAGTATCCTGAAGTTACGGCTACCGACTCTGGTGATCTTCGTGACTTGAGTAATTTTTTTGAAACATCGCTAGTAGAAGTTGAGGAGAGAGCGACCCTATTGATAAATGTTGTTAGGTATGTTTTTATCTCCAGGAACAAGCAGAAATGTAGTCTTCACAGCGTCCAATAGGAAAGCCTTTTTGAGCATCCCACTGCGCTTGCATATCTGCCTTCCTACCTTTCCAGCTCTCCCTCCTAAGTTTTTTGTTTTCTGTGGAGCCAACAGGAAGCAAATCATGTCACCGCAGAAAATTCCTGTTCATATTTTTGTTTTTCGCATCTGCCTTCCTGTTGACGCTGGTACCGACTTCCGTCGATACTTTCTTTCTTCTCTTAAAAGACCCCCAAAAACTGTGATCAACGCCATCTTAGGCCTAGGCCTTCCATTTGTCTCTGATCATCAACCGTCAGATTGTCCTCTCTGCAGAAAGATGATGATGAGAGGCCTACAGAATCAAACTGCAAAGCTGGGCACTCTCTTTGCCTCCTATACCATTTCTTTAGCATCAACATCTTCATGAGGTTCATCTTCCTACCATGGATCTCAGGTATCAAAACCTAAGTCTTCATCGAAGGCTGGCTGCCCCCACCCCCCAAGGGTGGGTTTCCTTCTAAGCATAGAGATGCCTCGGGCTTTGCCCTGGAGGGGGGACGCACCGGCCAAACAACCCCAGTGGGATCCCAGTGGGATCCCTTCCTCCAAAGCCTTAGTGGGATCCCAGGATGCTCCCGAGGCCTCCACCTCCGGAGAGCTTCTGGTGCCATGCTCAGGGATCATGGCCAGCAATTCCGGTACCGATACCCAAGCATCAGCAAGCTCCATGGATCAATGTATACTTGCCACTTACTGGCAGCCTCTGTTCCAGTGAAACCCTCACAGTTGATTCTGCAGACATCTGTACCGGTGTCGGTACTGATACAGGCTGCATCGACTTACTTGCCGCTTCCACACTACAGCCAATGCTGGCCCTCAAATCCATTTCTGGTACCGAGGTTTCAACTAGACAAATTCCAGGGTCCGGTTTTGACCAATACTGAGTTTGTATGGAGTGGGAACACATGGCCCAACGATACTTTGAGTTTTCGGATTCCAATTCCTCGGACAATGAATCGGCCAATACTTGAGACATGCAAATTCTCCTGGAAGACTTTATTTGCGATGTTGCTAGGGGCCTGTCCATAACAGTAACATTGGAGAAAGAGCCTAGGGCCGAAGAATTGGAAATTCTTCAATACCCAATGGCTCCTAAAGAAGCGGCTGCACTTCCTGTCCATCGGATGTTTCATGACCTCATGCTTTGTATGTGGGAGACACCTCCTATTATTTCTCCCAATACCCGCTGGCTCGATACCATGTACCGGGTACCGGAGTGTCCTGGTTTTCAAAAGATGCAATTGCTGCACCATTCCATGGTAGTGGAATTGGCAATGCATCAAATCAAGAGCACGAAAACACATTCCTCTAACCCTCTGGGTAGGGAATTGAGAACCCTCAACGCTTTTGGTCTATGCTGCTTTCAGGTCTCCATGCTATTAGTCAGAATCAGTTCCTACATACTCTTTATAGGTATGTTCCTCAAAGAGGTGGCTAAGGATTTGGAGTTAATGACGCCTCTTCTCCCCGATGACAAGAGGGCAGATTATCTCACCCTTGTAAAGCATGCTCAGAATGTCTCAAAATTTGTCAATAGAGCAACGTTTGATTGCTTTGAGTGCATCAGCAGAACTACATCTATCTACATCAGTGCATGCAGGATTGCTTGGCTCCAGGCATCGGAACTTGAACAATGGGTTCAGGATAAGCTGGGTAACATCTGTTGCACCGGTGAAAACCTTTTTGGCAAGGATTAGCAAGATAAGGCCTCTCAGTTGGAGTCTGAGAACACTACCTTGAATTGGCTCTTTAATCTATTGCTAACCCAGCTAAAAAGAAGGCAGCAGCAAAGAAAGCCTCTTTCAATAAAAAGAAGACGTATTATCCTTCTTATACCCTTGTTGTTCAATGTCAGCATCATGCTCCTCAGCAGGGACAACAACCTCCAAAACATCAAAAGAAGGCTCAGACTCCCAAGTCTTAGCTACCTCAGCAGGCTCAGGCTGCTCTGGGTTTTTGACTCCTTTCTAGATAACATAGCTGTCCTGTCTCTAAAGAATCCTGACCCGATCCACATTCCTGGCAGACTCTGCCATTATGCCCACAGATGGCATCTCATCACCTCGGAGCAGTGGACTTTAACAATGGTATGGGAGGGATACAGACTTCATCTGTGAAGCCTACCCCATCCGACTTCACCAAGAGAGTTCCATTCTCGACCTCTTCTCACTGCTCTATTACTACAAGAGATCACCTCCCTTCTACTGCAGGGAGCAATAGAGGAGGTTCCAACATTCCAGCAGGGAATGGGCTTCTATTCTCCCTACTTTCTTATTCCAGAGAAAACGGGGGGATACAGGCCCATTCTGGACCTCAGGAACAAGCATCTCCTACAGAAGAAGTTCAAGATGGATCTCCCTGGGGACCCCCCTTCCCTTTCTCTAGAGTCAGGACTGGCTCTGTTCTCTAGATGTAAAGGAAGCATACACTCCTATTCTTATCCATCCAGAACACAGAAAACTACTGCGCTTCATGTTTCAGTGAAGACGCTATCAATACAGACTCCTACCTTTCGGCCTTACCTCTGCCCCGAGAGTCTTCACAAAATGGAAGAAACCATTATAAAGAACAAAATTACTCATCATGTAGATAGTCATGGCTTAATGGGAGACAGCTAACATGGCTTTAGACAAGGAAGATCTTGTCTTACTAATCTGTTATGTTTTTTTGAAGGTGTGAATAAACAGGTAGACAAAGGTGAGTCGGTTGATATAGTGTATCTGGACTTTCAGAAAGCCTTTGACAAGGTCCCTCATCAGAGACTTTTGGCAAGACTAAACATTCATGGGATAGGAGGCAGTGTACTATTGTGGATCAGGAAATGGTTAAAAGATAGAAAGCAGAGGGTAGGGCTAAATGGCCAATTTTCCCAATGGAAAAAGGTGAATAGTGGAGTACCCCAGGGATCTGTGCTGAGTCTGCTGCTTTGTGACATAGTCATAAATGACCTGGAAAAGGGAATAACTAGTGAGGTTATCAAATTTGCAGATGACACAAAACTATTTAAAGTTGTTAAAACCCAAGAGGATTGTGGAAAATTGCAAGAGGATCTTGGTAAATTGGAAGACTGGGCATCCAAATGGCAGATGAAATTTAATGTGGACAAGTGCAAAGTTATGCACCTAGGAAAGAACAACCCAAACTATGGTTACACGATGCAAGGTTCCACATTGGGAATCACTACCCAGGAAAAAGATTTAGGTGTCATCGTGGATAACATGTTGAAACCCTCCACTCAGTGTGCAGTGGTGGCAAAGAAAGCAAATAAAATGCTAGGTATCATAAGGAAAGGAATGGAAAATAAAACAAAGGATATTATAATGCCTCTGTATCGTTCCATGGTGCGACCGCATCTTGAATATTGTGTACAGTTCTGGTTGCCGTATCTTAAAAAGGATATAGTTTTGTTAGAAAAGGTGCAGAGAAGAGCCACCAAAATGGTAAAGGGGATGGAAGGATACTCCTATGAAGAGAGGCTAAGAAGGTTGGTGATTTTCAAACTGGAAAAGAGACGGCTGAGGGGAGATATGATAGAGGTCTATAAATTAATGAATGGAGTGGAATGGGTAAGCGTAGATCGATTGTTTACGTCGTCAGAATATAAAAAGACTAGGGGACATGCAATGAAGCTACAGGGTATCCTATTTAAGACTAATAAGAGAAAATATTTTTTCACTCAACGTGTAATCAAACTCTGGAATTCGTTAGCAGAGGATGTAGTAAAAGCTGCTAGTATAGCTGGGTTTAAAAAAGGTTTGGACAAGTTCCTGGAGGAAAGGTCCATAAACCATTATTAAAAGAGACCCAGGATATCACTGCTTGACCCAATAAAAGCATTGAGGAATCTGTGTCTTTTGGGGAGACTGCTAGGTACTTATGACCTAGATTGGCCACTGTTGGAAACAAGATACTGGGCTTGATGGACCTTGGTCTGACCCAGTATGACATATCTTATGTTCTTATGATATTTGTCTTCCCTTGCTTAGACGACTGGCTCATAAGAGCAAGCACCTCTCAAGAGACCAGTCTGTCCCTTTCACGCACCATGCTGGTGTTAAAACACTTGGGATTTGTCATAAATCTTCCAAAGTCCCAACTCGTCCTCTCTCAAACTCTAGAGTTCATAGGGGTCCTCTTAAATACTCAACTGTCAAGGGCATGTCTACCCCAACTCCGCTGCGCTCGTCTCAATCAGTTGGCATCTCAAACATGTCTCATGAACTATCTTACTGCTTGAGAAATGCTAGAACTTCTGGGCCATATGACATCAACAGTGCATTTAGTTCCATATGCCTGTCTACACATGCACACAGCCCAATGGACACTAGCATCCCAGTGGTCTCAAGTTGCCTATGGGACAAAATAAGTCTTTACTCTTCTGGTCTCGTCTCTCCTGTGGTGGTGTTCCCCAGGAAATCTCTTTGTAGATGCCTGCACATCATGTACCCTGATGATGGATGTATCCAAACTGGGTTGGGGAGCCCATCTGGGATCTCTCTCTACTCAAGACCTCTGGTCTCAGCGGGAGTCACAACTCCATATAAATATGCTGGAGCTCAGAGCTATTCTCAATGTTTTCAGTTTTCCAGGACCATCTTTGTTGCTGCAGAGTCCTAGTCCAAATTGACAATCAAGTGACCATGTTCTATGAGAACAAACAGGGCGGAACAGCGAGGCTCTTCATCTCTGGTCCTTCGCCATAAATCATCACATTCACCTCCAAGTGGTGTAACTCCCTGGCAAACACAATGTGTTAGTGGACAGATTGTCTAATCCTTCTCCCCCACGAGTGGTCTCTTCATGTAGAAACAGTCTCCTACATTTTTCAAGTCTGGGGGACTCCAGAGAAAGATCTTTTCACAAGTCCTCAGAATGCCAAGCTCCCTCGCTTCTGTACCAGAACTCTTGCGTTGGACAGCCAACAGGTGAATACTTTTCACCTCCATTGTGGACACTGCTTCCTATATGCCTTCCCTCCCATTCCCCTAATTTCCAAGACTTGTTTCAAGCTCCAGGTGGACAGGGGCTTCATGATACTCATAGCCCCATGCTGGCCACATCAGCTGTGGTACCCTCTCCATCTATGTCTGTCTCAGGCTCAACCCATAGATCTAGGGTCTGCTCCAGATCTCCTCTCTCAAGAGGAGGGGATGCTGCTCCATCCCAATCCGTAGTCTCTCCATCTCACAGCATGGCTGCTGAAAGCATTGCCTTCCAGTGTCTTGATCTTCCCCAGGAGGTTAAGGACATCCTCTAGAAAGCCATCCACCAGACAGTCCTACGCTTTCAGGTGGTGTAGGTTTTCTGTCTGGTGTCCTCAGAAGAATTTTAATCCCTTCTCGGTTCCGGTGGAGGCGCTGCTTGAATATCTCCTCCACCTATTTTCTTCTGTGCTCAATAGTAAGAGTACATCTATGTGCAATTGCGGCCTCTCACATACCCTTAGATGGCCAATCCATCTCCTCTCAACCATTGGTAGCAAGCTTTATGAAGGGTTTTCTATTAGCCAAGCCTCCCATTAAGCTACCAACAGTGGCGTGGGACCTCGGTGTTGTTCTAGGGCATCTTATCAAGCCACCTTTGAACCTCTAGCTACTACGTCACTTAAATTTCTCACATGGAAGGTAATCTTCCTCATTGCTCTCACTTCAGCAAGCTGCATTAGAGAGCTCCAGGCATTGGTGGCTGACCCACCTTACACAAGGTTCCACCATGCTAAGGTAGTTCTTAGGACTCATCCTCATTTCATGCTGAAGGTGGTCTTGCCCTTCCATTTGAACCAGTCGGTCTACCTCCCTGCGTTTTCCCCTAGACCACACTCATCTAGGGCAAAAGCAATCCTCCACACTTTGGATTGTAAACGTGCCTTAGTTTTCTTTATCTTCAGAGGACTTGAGAACACTGGAAAGCTTCTCAACTGTTCATCTCCCTACATACTCACTCCGAGTGGATTACAGACTGCATCACTTTTGCTTATGAGAAGGCAGTACTCTTCCTTGAGGGTCATGTCATTGCCCATAATGTTCGAGCCATGGCTACCTTGATGGCAAATCTACGATCTGTAGCTATTGACGAGATCTGCAAAGCAGCAACTTGGTCTTCAGTCCATACTTTTGCTTCTCACTACTGTCTGGACAAGGACTCCTTCCGGGATGCCATGTTTGGCCAGGCTGTTCTCCAGCATCTCTTTCAGACTTAGAACAACTCCTACCATCCGTCCCGGTCTTCAATACCAGACATCCATGGTGGATACATGACCTCTTTAGCCATACCTGGGGCAAATCACAACTGATTCTGAGGTCATTTCTCTGGCATCTTCTAGCTAGAGAGTCCCATATGTGAAGACTGCTTTTTCCTGGTGATAGCGTAGTTACTCACCTGTAACAGATGATCTCCAGGAACAGCAGAAATTTAGTCTTCACAACCCACCCTCCTCCCGTAGGAGTTGTAGGTTTTCTTTTCTTTCTCTCCTTTTATCTCAGCTACAAACTCAGCTGAGGAGGGACAGCTGGAAAGGCGGGAAGGCAGCTATGCAGGCGCAGTGGGATTCTCCCAAAGCTTTCTGGGGAACATTCCCGCTCGGGCTCCATCGGTACTGATGTCACCCATATGTGAAGACTAAATTCCTGCTGTTCCCGGAGATCACCTGTTACAGGTGAGCAACTACGCTTTCTCTCCAGAGCAACCTAGCTCTGGATCTAAAGAAGATTTCTGTGCAGTGGGTCTTGGTCTCTTGAGGGGTGGTAGATGCAGGTATGCTTATTGTTCAGAGCCTAGTGTCTAATGTCTTTTGTTACTTACTTTTTGCTGTTTTCTTTTGATTATGACCCCATTTGTCTTTATATACCCCCCTATTCTCAATCATGGTAGAATGATAGTGTGCTTATTTTATCATATTACCTTCTTTTCTGTTACAGTGATTTAATCTTTGTTTGTGTGCTCTTGTTATCTGAGCAAGTGGATATTTGTGAATTTCCTTTAATTTCATAAATAAAAAATTACAAAAAAAAATTGTGGTGCTTCAAAAATAGGTTATGTAGATTACTCAGTACATAGCTTGATGCTCCATTGTAAACCTGTTACATTAGCAAAAACCTATGATGTGCTTTTCTGGGTTAGACCAAAGGTCCATTAATCCCAGCAACAAAGACCAATCCTGATCGCAGATACCCAGCAGGATCGCAAGAAGTAGGACACATTTATTTTTGCTCATACCAAGAGAGAAGGTGTAGCTTCCCCAATACTCCCAAAGCTACAACAGTCTTGTGGTTCCAGCAAATAATGTCACTCGCCACGAGTCCACACTGCAATTGGCATTCTATTTTCTGGTCCCAGCCCTTTGGAATTCATTATCCCTCTATATCCGGCAAGACAACTCATATTGAAATTATTTAAGAAGAGCCTAAAAACTTTTTTTTTTTTTAAAACAAGCCTTTGATCACTGATCTGCACTTTTATTCTGTTCCACCCTTTATATTTTTTTTTGTTGTTTTCAATTTTATTAGCACTATTAGTATTACTTTGTAAACCTCTTTGCTGTTGCTGGTTAAACGTGGTATATTAAATTTATTTATTTATTTATTTAACAGTTTCTTATATACCGCCCCTTCCAGAGATCAGGGGCGGTTCACATCGAACAAAAATCAATATACTTCTGTATATTTTACATGGAACTTGTGTTAACTATGTACACGTTTAGTTACATTGAACATGTTTTGAACATTAACTAGAATAACACTATTCAAACTATGTACAGGTCATCAAAACATAATTGAGTTACCGGTATTATTTACAATAGTGATATAGCCATTTGTTTGTGTAAATCTTTGTCTGTGGGGTAAGGCAGAGTAGAGTAAGTGTCTTTCTTATGTTTAATCATTTGTTCTGTCTTGAGAACTGTGAATGTGTTTCTGTGATTGTATCGGAGAGGTTTTTTGTTGGTAGGGGATCTCAAAGTGTTTTGTGAAAAGGTATGTTTTTAGTTCTTTTTTGAATTGGTGAAGGTCTTTTATTTTGCGGAGGGTTAATGGGATTTCGTTCCAGAGGGTAGGGGCAGCAAAGGAGAAGGCTCTATCACTTGTCGTTGCTCTGGTCCTTCTGAAATTAGTTTTTATGTTGAGGGAGTGGGTTGCGTTCTGTCTTCGTGTTCTAGTTTCTGATGGGGTTTGTAATAGGGTAGATAGTTGGGAGGGAGAGATGTTATTGAGGAGTTTAAAGGTAGTCAGGAGGATTTTATATTTTATTCGGCTGCTTATGGGGAGACAATGAAGATCTAGTAGTATTGGGGTCACGTGGTCTGTTAGCTTAGCTTTTGTGACCATCTTGGCACATATGTTTTGTGCTCTTTGGAGGAGGTATATGCTTTTTAGTGGTAGGCCATTTAGAATGCTATTGCAGTAGTCAAAGTGGGGGGTGATGAGGGAGTTGACCACTGATCTAAAGTCATGTGTGTTGAGTAGGGGTCTCAGGTGTTGTATTGTCTTGAGTTTATAGAATATCGTTTTTACTGTATTTTTTATGTGTGGGATCATGGTGAGTGAATGGTCCAGAATTATTCCAAGGTATTTTACCTCCTTTTTAATAGGTATTGGTGTGTTATTTATTGTGATTGTGGTAGGGTAGTTGTGGTCCATGTCAGGTTTTCTCGTTATGAACATTGCTTCAGTTTTTTTGAGATTGATGCTTAGGTGGTTGTTCTCAAGCCATATGGTGGTCTCATTCATGCATTGGAGTAGTCTATCGTATTTGGGGTTGTTGGTGTTTATGGGGATGGCGAGCATGATATCATCCGCGTATATGAAATGGTTAATTTCATACTTCTTGAATATGTCTGTAATTGGTTGGAGGTATATAAACCATAAATCATAATAATTTCCATATCATCCTGCTAAACCAGCCCAAACAAGTGAGTTGCATTCCCCTACCAGCAGATTGGTGGAGACACAGAACCAATGAAAAGTCGAGGTTTCAATGACATCACTCCCAAGCCTTTATTTGCCTCAGCCACCAGAGATATTTGGTATTGTTGTCTCCAGCAGATGCTGGATAGATTTTCTCCTCTCTGAAGAACATTTTGAAGAGTTAGAGGAAGATTGCTTAAATGCTCATGAACGACCAGCTTCAGAGTGACTCTCTCACTTGAGTGTGATGTAGGGTGGCTCCACTAGACTGTGGTCTTTTCGGTAGCCATAGGAAGAGGGAAAATTGTTTCAGCTCCACGTACTTATCATAAGAGCCTGTTGAGCAGCTAGAAACTGGAAAGATCTGGAAGAGTGCAGCAGCCTTACACAACCTCAGCGCCCTCTCTTTACCCCTCTATTTCTCCTCTCTCTTAAAGATTGTAGAAGGCGCTGAGAGGGATCTGCCTGCCAGCCACCTTACATGCAGGGCTGCAAAGCCAGTGTAACATATCAGGCGAGTAGAGCTGAGCCTGGCACGGATCCTTTGCCTGGGACTCTCAGGGGAGTAACCAAGACTTGACCTCATCATTGTTCTTGTTTTGGGGCTCCTGATGCCCTTCTCTGTGGGATGCAATTTGGGCTGGACTGTTGGTGACTTGGTGCGGTGTGGGGGTTTCTTGTCATTTTCTGCACCCGCTAGTAGCCTTTTCTCTTACTGTGCACCTGAAAGTCATGCAGTCTGTATGAGCATTCTGCCCAAGCAGCTACAATGCATGTTCCTACCCTAGTTCTTGTAAAGCGCATTACAGTAAAAGCACAGTTAACATGCACCTTTAGGTCACTGCAGCCTTAGTGCATGCTGTTTTGATACTTGCCTTTTTTATGTTTTCTTCCAGGAATCCTCATTTGGCTTGTGGCAAGCAGGGCTTCTGGACCCTGCTCTTCTAGCATGGCAACTCCTGAGTTGTCCTTGGAGGGATTGCCCCACCCACTATACTGGGGGATGTGGTTAGTCAGGCCTAACCTGCCTAAGGGCAGGAGGTGGCAGATTGTGCTGTGGGTAAGGATAGCCAGCTGGCTGGAGGTTCCAGTGACCGTGCTGTGTGCTGCTCCCCGACCTCTCGGGAATCGATGATGACTGTCTTCTGGTGTAGGGGGGCTCATTTCTGCTGTGAGAACTTCTGGAGTCCAGATGGTTCTTCTTAAAATTCTTTTCCATTTTGCAACAGGCCTTGTCCTGACATGGAAATTCAGACTCTGCAGCCTCTGGATCCCCCTGAGTGCAGTCTTGTGAGGGACAGGCTGAGAGTGGAAGCTCTTTTGATTACCTATGGCTAAGAGTCTGCAACAAAAGGTACCACTTGGAGATGGGTATTAGCTGGGAACTGTCTGAGACTTTGATTCAGATGTTTGATATGGATGAAGAAGTAATCTCGCCTTCAGAGGATTCTGAGGAGGCTGATGTTATCCGCTTTTTCTAAAAGGAGGAACTGGAGGCGTTGATTTCCAGGGTCTTATCCACTTTTATTTGCACACCTTGAGCTTGGCGCATGCTCCAGGCATAGAACAGCAACCGAATATGCATCCACTCCTGCAAGGGGTGGGGAAATCACTACTGTTTTCCTGTTCCCGGAGGCGCTGAAGGGCATGTTAAGGTCAGAATGGGAATTTTCAGACTCCCTGCCTAAGGAGCTAAGGATGTATTAGAAGATGCACATTCTTCTGGAGAAGGAGTGCATTGTGTGGTTTAATATTTCCAATATGGATGCGCAGGTCATGGCGGTTACCAGTCAGATCACTATTTCTGTGAAAGGTGGATTATCCTTAAAGGTTACTCAGGGCTGAAAGGTGGATTTGTGTGAAGAACCAGTTTGCTGCAGCAGCTGCTAGTCTTCCGTTGTGGAATGTGCAGGCCTGACGTCTCAAACCCTGCTTCAGCAGAGTCAGTCTCTTCTGCGGGATAATTCTACCCCTCCTTTGGAGTCTGCTACAGCCTTCCTTTCTGATGCCATGTATGGCCTGGTAGTATGGTGGCCAGAGATTGTGCCCTGTTGAAGGTGACATGGTGTTGGCTTGTCTCTGATATGAAGCAGTGGACTCAAATTCCAAAGCCCAGTTGCCCATCTGGCCTTAGAGGAATGCTTCTCTTGGATCCGATTTGGAGAAGCTGGTGAAGGACCTGGATGAGACGACATCTTATCTTCTGGAGGACAGGTCCAAGGGGCCTGTTAAGCAGACAGAAGCCCCTTTTCCATCAGCTTCTGCCCACTCCTCGTGGGTGCAATGGTCAGATTCCCTGTGGGCTTGGGATTCCTGTTGCTGCTGGACTGGAAAGCCTTTCTTCCCCTCTGTGTATGGACTTTGGGCTTCTTCTTAGTATCTTCGTGGAGCGCTTGGACTCCGGGACCCAGTCCCATCCAGAGGTGTACCTTCCCAGGCTGCACAGTGACAGTTTGGGGACCCATTCCCTGACTTTTCCAGTTGAGGGCAGGCTTTGCTTCTTCCTTCAGGACTGGGCCCGGGTCACTAAGGATCGCTGGGTGCTAGTCCTCATTCAGTATGGCTATGTTCTGGAATGCAAGAGCCAATCCTGGCTGCTTTTGTCTTTTCCCCTTGTGGGGCTGCAAACAGCGGGACCACTGTATGGATCCCCTTTGACAAGTTGCCTCTCCTTAAGGAAGAGGTCCCCGTTCCCCCGGATGATCAGGACAAGGGCAGGTTTTCTATCTCTTTTGTGATGCAGACATGGAAGCAACTTTCTGGCCCATTCTGGACCTTAAGTGTGTCAACAAATGCTTGCACGTCTGCACATCTGGGTGGAAACTTTGCAATCCATGATTCAAGGGGTGCGCCAAGGGAATTCCTGGCATGTCTGGATTGGCTGAGGTGTATTTTCATATCCTGATCTGGAGAATCAGCAATGTATCTGTGTTTTGCCGTGCTTGGTGCTCACCTTCAGTTTGCCACTCTCCTATTCGGACTTTCCATGCCCCA
Organism: Ichthyophis bannanicus; assembly: GCA_033557465.1. Classification (NCBI taxonomy): domain Eukaryota; kingdom Metazoa; phylum Chordata; class Amphibia; order Gymnophiona; family Ichthyophiidae; genus Ichthyophis; species Ichthyophis bannanicus. The sequence continues at coordinate 423,384,163 of CM066032.1, forward strand.
AAGATGTTCTGCAAGTTCATGGTGGTGATAGCTGTGGAGCTATGGCGCCATGGGATTTGTGTTCACCCATATCCAGACTACTGGCTCATCCAAGCCCATTCAGAGGTGACTCTGGTAATTCCCCGAGTAGTGTCCTTTCTAATAAGTCTTGGCTGGCTGATCACTTCGGAAAGAATAAGTTGTTGCATTCTCAGTCCCTGGAGTTCCTGGGAGCATGTTTCGATACTCGAGTGTGCAGTGTCTAACTGGCAAAAAAAAACAAAAAAAAACAGAAAACGTCAAAGGCTGTTGGTTTGCCTAGCTCTGTTCTTTTCACAGCAAGCTCTGTGTTTACCTTCTACTCTTCGGATTGATGGCGGTGACAATCAAAATGGTGCCGTGAGTGTGTGCTCTTTTGCGTCTGATCCAACAATCCTTGCTGACTCTGTGGTCCCCATGTTTTCAGTGGTTCAAGCTCAGACTCCCGCTCCCAGTAATGGTGATGACCAGCCTGCAGTGGTAGCAGCAGCCCTGTCTTCTGAGAAAGGATGTGCCGCTGAAGGATTGCTTATGGACTCGTCTGTCGATGGATGTCGGTCTCGGGCTGGGGGAGTCCATTGCCAAGGCCAAATGGCCCAGGGCCATTGCAACCACAGGGAAAAGGTGTGGTCCATAAACTACCTTGATGCGAGGGCCATTAGGTTGGCTCTTCTGCGTTTCCTACCCCTGATTGAGGGCCAGACAGTTCGAGTGTTCTCAGACAATGCCACGGTGGTGGCTTATTTGCATCGGCAAGGCAGCACAAGGAGTGCCATGGTAGTCCTGGAGATGGCTCTCTCGTTTGCTTGGGTGGCAAAAATCTCTTGGTTTGTCAGCTTTTCACGATGTCGGTTTGGCTACTGTGGCAATGGATTTTCTCAGCTGGTACTCTCTGGTTCCAGGAAAGTGGGCGTTGAGTGAGAAAGTGTTTCCATTGTTTCTGTGCCACTGGGTCGCCCTGAGGTCCCGAAGGTGACCTCTTCCAATGCCTAAGTGTGCTGCTGCTTCAGTTGTCACATGAAGATGAGGTCTAAGGGTGTCTGCGCCGTGAGTCAACCTTTGACCAAATCAGCACCTGCTGTATGTTTTTCCTCTGTGGCCCCTGCTGAGGTATGTTATTCGGCGTATGGAGTACCACCCAAGTAGAATTATTCTGCTGGTGCCTGATTGACCAATGTGATTCGGACATCTGATGCAGCTCCTGCAAGTGCCACCTCATTTGCTTCCATCTCTGGGCCTATTGTGTTAAGGGCTGCCTTTCCTGGAGGATCCAACTCGCTTCTCTCTTACAGCTTGGCTCCTGTAAGGACATGGTTAGCACGTATGGGCTGCTCTCCAGTAGTGGTTTCCAAGAAGAGGTCTGCCAACTTGGCAGAAATGCAGCTCTGGTGCCTTGAAAGCTGGTACAGATCATGGCAGCTGGCTTCTGAGGTGGCTAAGATGCTGTCTCTGTTGGCTTTTTCTGCAGGACAGTCTGGAGAAGGGCCTTTCCTCTTAGCTCTCTGAAGATTCAGTTGGTAGCTTTAGCTTGTTTGAGGTCCGTTTGCTGGTAGTCTCTAGCCTTACACCTGGATGTTTTGTGCTTTCATCAGGGGTTTGGCATCTGTGTCCTCCCCTCCGATTGGTGATCCCTTCCAGGGATCTTGTCTGGTGCTCAGGGTCCTGATGTCTGAGCCCTTTGAGCCATTGAAGCGCGTTACTCTGAAGGATTTGACTCTCAAGATGGTCTTCTTGGTTGCAATGTGTTCTGCAAGGCAGATTTCTGAGCTGCAGGCTCTGTCTTGCCGAGATTCTTAGCCATCTTTTTCAAAGGAGGGCTGTTTCCATTTGGCATGTACCTTCCTTCATGCCTAAGGTGATTTCTCCTTTCATGAGAACCAGTTGGGTTGGTCTGCATTCCCTCCTTCTGTCAGTAGCAATTAGCAATGTTGGGGGAAGGATAAGGATCTTTGCCTTGTGGATGTCCAGAGGGTGCTTCTTATTTATTTTATTTATTTATTTATATTCTCTTATATACCGCGCTATTCTGCATCAGTGCGGTTTACATTGAACAAACTGAAATTACATTGAACAGGGCATTATAACTTGGAGATAACTATTTTACAGGGAACATGGGCTATGGAGGGTTAAGTGGCTTGCCCAAGACCACAAGGAGCACCTGTGGGACTAGAAACCCCAGTCCTTCTGGCCCAAGGTTGCTGTCCTCTAGTGGGATTTGAACCCCTGACCTTCCGGCCTGAAGTACCTTGCCCCAACCACTAGGCCACTCCTCCACTCCACTCCGCTTCTCCGTTACTTGGAAGTCACAAATTCTTTTCATAAGTCCGACCATCTTTATTGTGCTGTTTGCTGGTCTGCGGAAGCGTGACACTGCAGCTAAGTTGCTTTCGCATGCTGGATTAAGGAGGACATTGCCTTGGCTTATCTGTTGCGTAATCGTACAGTTCCAGAGGGTTTGCGTGCCCATTCTGTCCGAGCACCAGTGTCCTTGTGAGTGGAGCAGAGCTCGATAGCCCCTGCAGACATTTGCTGGGTGGCAACGTGGGCATCACTTTTGTCAGGCATTACCACTTGGATGTCCATGCGTGGGCGGACACAGCATTTGGAGGTGTAGAGCCTAATGGTTAGAACAGTGGTTCTGTAAACAGTGGACAAAGGTTCAATTCCCACCTGTTCTTGCTGTGGCATAGGCAGTTCATTTTGAGTCTGCTCATCACAGCTTCAAGAGACTACACACACAGCTAAGGCTTTCAGACTTTACAGTTGCCTGTTTTTAATATAAATTTTAATCTATTGGATGTAGATTTTTAGGAATATTTAGACTGCCTACATTCCTTGTATAGCCTTTAAATCAGATATCTGAGTGTGCCTTCAGTTCATATAAGGTCTACTGGCCAGGGACACTTGTGATATATAGCTACTTGGAATAGAAATATTCATTTGCTTTTGGGGTTGCAGAGACCTGGTCTTCTACTTAGGTCTCCTACTTAATTTTGCAGCAGAGGTATAAATTTTAAGGTTACAGGGACCTTTGCATAGTGGGCTGATACATAGTAGTAAGATTTCAATTTAAATATTTCCGTTTCCATTGTCTGTTAGAAGCCTGCTTCACAGGGTAGGGCTAATTGAATCAATCTATAACTGACCAAGTACCAGAACCAGCCTGCTCATCACAGCTTCCAAGAGACTACACATTCAACTAAGGCTTTCTGACTTTACAATTGCCTGTTTTTAATATAAACTTTAATCTGTTGGTTATAGCTTTTTAGGAATCTTCAGCCTGCCTACATTCCTTGCATAGCCTTTAAATCAGATATCAGAGTGTGCCCTAAGTTCATATAAGGTCTACTGGCCAGGGACACTTAAGTTCCCGCCCATCCCAGCACTCACCCCACCCACCCCAGGGTTGCATTGTCTATATAGTCGTTATATACATTGGCATCTGTTCTTTAATTAGGTGCTACACCCATGTTTTCTCCTTTTCTCCTCTTAGGACAGCTAAATCAGCATGTCGTGTATTCAGTGCAATAATTGTGGTGCTTTCATCTGAGAAGAATCATTTGGAAACTAAGAGCTTGCCCTATAGGCCTCCATTTATCTGCTATGCATAAAGAATTGACTCTCTACTAAGGGAAGAATTAGCAGCAATTAAACACACCTCCTCTAGGGTACAAACTGAACAAAATCTATCACCACTTCCACAAAGAATCAAACAGCCTGGGAACAAATGGATCACAGTGGGCTCTGGTAGGTTGCAATCTGTAACGCAGAGACACCCTGTACATTAAGAGACACCCCTGCATAATGCCTTCTGTGCCTTGTATAATGAGGGTGCCCAATCCGTGGAAACTGAAGTACCCTTGAATGAAAGACTCAATGCCAAATCTACTGATAATGCACCAACTAGGAAGAAAAAAAATCACAAAACCGAAAACTACTACTACTTGGAGATTCCATCATCAGGGACACCAATTTGGGAACATAGTTTAAAGGAGAGAAGATGGTCAAATGTTTCCCAGGCTCTTCAGCCAGCAGGAATACAAACAAAATTGTTGGTATAGTTCAGAAAGTGAGCACTCCAAAACTGATGATGTCATCCACTTTGGCACAAATGAGCTGGCTAGAAACAGTACCTCTGCAGTTCAAAGGGACTTCCTGACTTGGGAGAGAAACTCAAGCCCATTGTTAACACTATAGCAATCTCCAGGAACAAGCAGGAATGTAGTCTTCACATATGGGTATTGTCTGCACCGACAGAGCCTGTGCGGGAACGCTCCCCAGCATCCAATTAGAAAGCTTTTGGGAGCATCCCACAGCGCCTGCGTGCTGCCTTCCCGCCTTTCCCAACTTTCTCTCTCCAGTTCTTCGTTTTCCACGGAGACGGCAGGTCGCACTTCCTGTCACCGCAGAAAATATCCCAGTTATTCTTCTTTTTTGTGGTTGCATCTGCCTTTCTTCGATGCTACACCGGTACCGCCGGTTCTTTCTTTCTTTTCTTGTAAAAAAAGAAAAAAATCTTTTCCTGGAGTCTTCCAGCTTTTTTCTCCTCTGGTGCTACACGCCATTTTGGGCACTAGGCCCAACTTTCCTCTACAATGGAAAAACCCACTTCGGGTTTTAAAAAGTGTTCCGAGTGTGACAGTACCATCTCCGTCACCGACACCCATGAGTGGTGCCTCAAATGTTTAGGTCCTGACCACTCTATTTCCGAGTGTTTTGCCTGTGGGATGATGTCGAAGAGGGGTCGCAAAACCGAGCTGCTAAACTTAGCATCCTGTTTTCCCCCCGATGCAGCATCTGTGGCATCAACATCTTCCAGGGCTTTGTCTTCCTCCCATGGATCTCAGGTAACTAAACATAAGTCTAGCCGGTCCTCAAAGGGTAGATCTCCTTCTAAGTATCGAGATGCCTCTGGCGTTGCCCTTGAGGGACTCACACCGGCAAAATTGCCCCGGCGGGAGGCTTCGGCTTCCAAAGCATCATCGGGGCTCCAGGATGTTCTCGAGACCCCAACCTCGGCAGAACTACTGGTGCCATGCTCTGGGGTACCGGCCGTTTTGTCCGGTACCAATACCTATACCCAGACATCGGCAGCGTCGATAGACCAGAGATTCTTGGCTATTGAACGCAGTCTGGCGGCTCTTCTCTCGGCATCGATGCCCCCGAAACCGCTTCACACAATTCAACCGGTACCGGTACCAGCACCTACATCGGTACCGGGCCAATTGCATCGACGTCGGCAGGTGGATACTGATACCGATGCATGCTGTGCCCTCCAGTACTGACAAGTCGGTACCAGACCCTGTCGATACCGACTTCGATCGGTACCGGTATCGTGAGCTGCACGATTACCCGGACAGGAGATACTTTGAATCCTCTGACGAGTCTGAAGCTCTGACAGCTCTGTTGATACCAGAGTACTTCTTCCTGAGGATTCTTCCTCTCCTAAACGTAGGATGTCTCCTCCAGAGGATATATCCTTCCAGGATTTTATCCGGGATGTGGCTTGAGGTCTTTCCATCACAGTGGCTCCTGAAACAGAGCCTAGGGCAAAGGAATGGGAGATTTTACAGTATCCTAAAGCTCCCAAAGAGGCAGCTAGTTTGCCTGTTCATGAGATCTTGCATGATCTCATGCTAAGGATGTGGGAAACACCTCTCACCACTTCTCCTCATTCTCATAGGCTCGATACCATGTATCAAGTTCCTTCCTTTCCTGGATTTCAAAGAACTCAGCTGTCCCACCATTCCATGAGAAGGATCAAGAGTGCAAAAAGACATGCATCTAATCCTCCAGGATGTGAATGTAGAACTCTTGATGCCTTTGGGCGTCGAACCTTCCAGGCCTCTATGCTTTCTGTCAGGATTAGTTCCTACATTTTATATATGGGAATGTTCCTTAAGGAAGTTACAGGAGATCTAGAGCTTATGAGCCCTCTCCTTCCTGATGATAAGAGACAAGATTATCTTGCACTTAACAAACATGCTCAGGATGTTTCCAAATTCGTAAATCGTGCAGCTTTTGATTGTTTTGAGTGCATGAGCAGAACTTCTGCTATTGCCATAGGCGCACGTAAGATTGCCTGGCTCCAGGCATCTGACTTGGAACTTTGGGTACAGGACAAACTGGGGAATATTCCTTGCACAGGAGAGAATCTCTTTGGCAAAAATTGGCAAGAGAAAGCTAATGAGCTAGATGCTGATAATCTCAACTTGGATAGATTATCAAAATCTACAGCTGATCCTGCAAGGAAAAAGTCCTATAAAAAACCATTCTTCACTAGAAAGAAGAAGTTCTACCCATCCTATACCCAGCAAGGGCATCGTTCAGGTCAGTCTGCCCAAAAGGGTCAGCAACAACCTAAACAAAGAAAAACAAAGGCTGCTAAGCCTCAGCCGGCTCAGCAGACTCAGCCTCCACAGGGGTTTTGATGCCCATCTAGAGAACTTTGTCTTCCTGGCCCTGAACGGGCCAGAGCCTTCCACCATTCCAGGAAGGTTATGTTATTTTGCCCCTAGATGGGGGCACATTACAGCAGAAAGTTGGACTCTGTCCATTGTAAGAGAGGGATACAAGTTTCACTTCCTCAGCATGCCCCCTCCTACAATGGTAAGACAGTTCAATTCTCAGACCTCGCTCAACTCCCAGTTAGATTACTAGGTCAGTCTGCTTCTTGCCCAAGGGGCAAAAGAAGAAGTACCTATTCATCAACAAGGTGCAGGGTTCTATTCCCCCTTTTTCCTTATTCCAAAGAAAACAGGAGGGCACAGACCCATTTTGGACCTCAGAGAACTGAACAAATTCCTGTTCAGAGAGAAATTCAAAATGATTTCTCAGGGAACTCTACTGCCATACCTTCAAAGTCAGGACTGGCTTTGTTCTCTAGATCTCAAGGATGCGTACACTCATGTTCTCATCCATCCAACTCACAGAAGGTTTCTTCGCTTTCTATTTAAAGGGAAGCACTACCAATACAGAGTTCTTCCTTTTGGCCTGGCCTTGGCACCAAGGGTGTTCACAAAATGCATGGCTGTGGTGACAGCATTTCTCCACATCCTAAAAATATTCGTCTTCCCTTACTTGGACGATTGGCTCATTCGAGCCCCATCAGAGCCAGAGGCCAGGTTTTCTCTATCTCACACAATGCATATCCTTCAATATTTGGGACTTGTCATAAACTTCCCAAAATCCAACCTAGTTCCCACTCAGTCTCTAGAGTTCATAGGAGCCCTACTGTATAACCAGACAGACAAGGGCCTATCTTCCACAGTCCTGCTGCCTTCGCATTGTGCAGTTAGCTTCCCAAGCAATGCTATAGTCTCACCTCACTGCTCGGGAAATGTTACAATTGCTAGGCCACATGGCATCCACCGTGCATGTGGTCCCTTATGCCTGCCTCCATATGAGGGCAGCCCAGTGAACTCTTTCCACTCATTGGACTAGGGTGTCAGGTTGCCTGTCAGTCAAAATAGCAACCTCAGATCATCTTATTTTGTCTCTCCAATGGTGGCAGTCACCCCAGAATCTGTTGGTAGGGTCCCCTTTTCAGCAACCCCCACCCCAAGTAACTCTAACAACAGATGCCTCACAGGTGGATTGGGGAGCCCATATGCAAGGCCTCTCTACCCAGGGTTCCTGGACTCCATAGGAGACCGATCTACACATCAATCTCCTAGAGCTCAGAGCAATCTTTCTTGCTCTTCGAGTGTTTCACACCCAGCTCAGCTACAAAACTGTCCTAATTCAAACGGACAACCAGGTAGCCATGTTCTATGTGAACAAGCAGGGCGGAACAGGCTCTCTGTTGCTCTGCAACGAAGCTTTGCAACTTTGGGCCCTCACCAGAGAGCATCAGATTCATCTCCTTGCAGTGTATCTTCCAGGCATTCAAACTTCTTGGGTAGACAGACTCAATCGAGTTCTGCTTCCACACGAATGGTCTCTCCATGCAGACCAGGTGGCCAAAAGTTTCCAATTTTGGGGAACCCCGGACATAGACCTCTTTGCAAGTCCGCTGAATGCCAAACTTCCCCGGTTCTGTTCCAGAATTCTGGCTTAGGGTTGTCAGGCCAGGGATGCCTTCCTCTTCCATTGGGGTCGGGACTTTCTGTATGCCTTCCCACCCATTCCCCTAATTCTCAGAACTTTATTCAAGCTTCAGAGAGACAGAGGCCATATGACTGAAAGAGAAGGGCATCTGCGGCACTGCACTCGAATGGTGTAAATCATATCTGGCTGGAAGATTGCAACATGTGAAATCCGGAGCTGTAGAATCAAAACCTTTCCATCAAATGCAAGGTGTACCGCAAGGTTCCTCTCTATCTTCACTCATGTTCAACATATACATGCAGCCCATCTGCAATATCATCAGATCTTTCAATGTGAACTGTTTGATATATGCAGATGATATACTGCTCTACATGCCGTTCTCTACAGATCAAATGGACCTTTCCCTCCTGATAGAATGTTTCGACGTAGTTTCAGAATGGCTCCAATCTCAAAACCTCCATATCCAACACAAGAAAACAGAGGTGCTCTTCATCACGAGGGACCACAATTTCACTGCACCATCCCAAATAAGAGTTAAGGAAGCAGATCTGCAAACAAAAACCACAATAAGATACCTTGGGGTCACGTTGGACCAACGTCTTGATATGAAGGTGCACATAAGTAACATAGTAAGAGCAATATACTGCAAGATCCGAACACTCAGGCACCTGCGTTCCTTATTAGATCCAGACGACTTCCGGACTATATACCAAGCACTGATCTTATCTCACTTCGACTATGCTAACGCCATTTTACAAGGCCTTCCACAATCTACCTTGAACCTACTTCAACTTGCCATGAATGCCGCAGCAAGAGTTCTCCATGGGGCCTGTCATACGGGTGCCTGGGTGAGAATGTTCACAGTCTTGGCAAAGGCATATATCAATATGATTTGCAAGGGATTGTGGGAAATGCAGTCCATTCACACCAGACACAGCCGCTCACAATAATTAGTTGTGCTTGAGTGTAAAGCCAATAAGATATTTATTTATGGGGTTATTTCTCCCAACACAGATATGCTTGGTAGCACATAAAACAGGATACTTGCTTTCAGTGTTAAACTTAGAAAAACAAAATCAGGAAAACAGTTGAACTTGTCAGGCAATCAAATCAAAAGAATAAAGACCTGGTTGGTAACAAACTGGTCTTTTCTGTAGGCTCTAGCTAATATTTTCTTAGCAGTGCATCAAACAACAAGCAAAACCCACAAAGAAGGAAAAACTGTTCTTTTCAGGTTAACTTCTTATATCTTCACACATAGACTCAGAAGTGATTTCCTCAGAGCTCACAAGCAATTAGGTAAGGCTCAATTGCTAGCAGTTACCCAGCTGAAACCCCTTAGCTGGCTTGCTTTCTACTGTGTGGCTCCAAATCCTACTCAGGAGCTTTTCTGAGTAGATTAAAGAACAAGTTTGTATTTCTTTGTGATGGTTGTTGTACTCTGTAACAGCAAATTACCAAAGGAGTTTAGACAGAGAGCAATCCATGTATTCACAGCCTGTATCTACCACCTCTCCCCCTTCTTCAACAATCATGGGTTCAAAATCATGGATTGGCACAGAGGAATTTCTCAATGGAGCACTTTCAGGAGAATACTTGTTTCCCTGCTGTCTTTCAAGGGTATAGCTAGGGCATAGATCAGTGTTCATACCTGAGCTTCCATTGCTGTTAGAGTTCCTCTCTAAATAGCCTGGCCAGTATGTAGTCCAGTTCTTATGTCCAGCCTTCCAATCCAGATCCCTGGACACTGGATCTCTCTTCATATACCTTCTGGCACGGGTCCTAGGGTCCCTTCCAAGTGCAGCAGTCTCCCTCACAGGTACCGTCTGGAGATTCCTAGCTCTGCAGCACCACTCCTCTGGTTTTCCCCAGTCCAATGGTGTATGCTGGCCTTTGGAATGTCTCCCAGTATACGTACTGCTCTGGACTCCTTTAGACCCCCCAAATGCTTTTCTCTTCTTTCTTCCAAAGGGTTTCTTGCCCTCTCTGTCCGTCCGCTCTGGCTTCTGCTTCTGATGATCCTCCAGATGATGAAGCTGTCCAAGATCATGAAGATGATTCTCTGTAGAATAAACTCTACCTTTATTCTGCTTAGATGAGTGCTCCACCCTAGCACAGCGCAGCTGTGCTGAATCAGGCCCTGCCCTTTGAGATGAGAGCTTGGGGATTACCTCATAGCCCTCCTGATTGAACACACGTTTCCCCACTTCAGCTCCTCTAATGGCTGTTGGAAACCTGGTGCATTCTGGGACTGGTAGTCTTTTATGGAAAAATTCTGTTTTCTTATTTCTACCAGAACTGACAGGTTGCTTGTTCAGAGTCACTTCACCTTTACTATAGCTCCTTCCTGAGCTATGATAAGCTTCCTTATCACAGGCCTCGAGGAGTGACCATGTGACGCCTATCCTGAAGCAGCTTCACTGGCTCCCCATACATGGAAGGCTTTTTTTCAAGACCTTACTACTGACCTTCAAGGCCGTCAATGGTCTTTCATACTCCTCACTTACAGAGCTCATTCACACCGTTCCACCAAACAGATCCAGAAGAACAACATCAATAAACTCCCTAACAATTCCGAAGGCCTTGACAAAATTCACTCTGACAACGGCAAACAGAGCTTTCAAATTTTGCGCCCCAAGATGCTGGAATGCTCTCCCATCAAACATTCGTGCTATCGTTGACTTAGCCCAGTTCAGGAAGGCACTCAAACATCACCTTTTCCTCAAGTACTACCCAGTCAGCAATGACGCCTAGCTAACCCCCCACCAAAGAAAGTAACTACATGACACTTCTAGAACTTTACATAACACCTATTTGTAGATATCTCATGTAAATAGTTCACTCATGTTATCCAAGTTTGTTCACCTTGTTCTCTGTAAAACCGAACAGCCTGTTGTTCTGGTCTTTTGTTTTAATGTAAACCGCGCTGATGGCAAATAGTGCGGTATATAAGAAATTGTAATAAATAAATTAAATATGATTCTCATAGCCCCACATTGGCCACGACAAGTGTGGTACCCTCTGCTCTTACATCTCTCTCAAGCTCCATCTCTGGAGTTAGGATCTGCTCCAGGTCTCCTGTCCCAGGAGGACGGGATGCTGTGGCATCCCAATCCCCAGTCTCTACATCTCAGGGCCTGGTTGCTGAAAGCCTAGAGCTTCATGGTCTTAACCTTTCTCAGCAAGTAAAGGATATCCTTTATGCTTCCAGTAGTTTCGAGCCGGGGGTTGAGGCTGGGCGACCCTGGGCTGCTCTGGAGCTGAGTCCTTCACTGTTGACTGTGGGCGATGTGGGCCAATGAAGAACCAATTAAGATTTATTTCCTGGAACGTGGCTGGGATTAATTCGCCCGTGAAGCGAACTAAGGTTCTTCAAGCCCTGCGGAAGGCCAGGGCACAAATTGCATTCCTACAGGAAACGCACCTCTCTGAGAAGCAGCATGCTAAGCTACAGCGAGGCTGGGTGGGCCAGGTATTGGCGGCACCCTCGGGAGGGAGGAAACGGGGAGTGGCTATCTTATTTAGTAAAGATCTGAAGGTTGATTTGTTGAGCGAGGAACGTGACCCATCTGGTAGATACTTGTTTGTCCACTTAAAGCTAAATGGCGAGGAATTCTTTCTGGGTTGTGTATACGCCCCCAACGTCTATGATCATTCTTTTTTTCAGAGGGTGAGTAGGAAAGTTACTGCGGCCCCGCGGGTCCCTTTAATTGTGGCGGGGGATTTTAACTGTCCTCATGACCCGGCAGTGGATAAATCAGGGGGCCAGTTGCAAGGTGCCTGGAGCAGAAAGGGGGTGGGATACTTGTGCCTAGTAGGTGGCTTGGTGGATACTTGGAAGGCCCTTCATGGGGGGGAAAAAGATTTCACGCACCTATCTAGGGCACACACCACACCTGGTCCCGACTGGATTATATTTTGATCACTGAGCGAGAATTTGATAGAGTGCTAAGTTCGGAGATTGAGCCGATGGTGGTCTCGGACCACGCCATGGTGTGGATAGACTGGCAGGGGCGTGAGAGAGGGGAAGCCCGTTGGGCCTTCCCTAGACAGCTGTGGAAGAATCCCACCTTAAAAAACTACCTGGTGCAGAAATGGGAAGAATACCTACAATTTAACGAATCCAGTGTGGACTCGGCTAATGTTTGCTGGGAGGCCGGAAAGGCCGTCTTGCGAGGACATATCATTGCCTATGTAGCACAGGAGAAACGCCGCCTCAATGGACGGGTGCTGGAGTTGACTAGGGAGCTGCGGAGGCTCCAGACGTTGGTGGCCCAGAGCCGGAGATCCGAGCAACTGCCGCTCTATTTGGAGACCCAACGGCAGTTAAATGCTATTCTGGATGAGCGCGCTGTCTATAATATGCAGTACTACCGGCACCGGTTATTCCGATTTGGGAATAAGGCCGGGACGCTGCTAGCCCGTTTGGTACGGGACGGAGGTGGGTCTAAGGTTGTGGCCGAGATCAAAGATAGTGCGGGGGTCCGCTGTTCTCAATCCCGTGGTATTGTTGAGGTGTTCCGGGAGTTTTACGAGAGGCTATATACCCCAGAACCGGCAGATGGAGGAGCGGCGCAGGCCTTCTTAGATGCGATCCATTTACCGCAACTCTCAGAGGAAGAGCGGGCGGCATTAAACAGGCCGATTGAGGGAGTGGAGATCCAAACTGTGATCCGGCAGGGGAAGTTACATAAGGCCCCGGGACCGGATGGATATAGCTCCGAATTTTATAAGTTGTTGGAGTTGCAGGTTACCCCGACCTTGGCTGCGGTTTACAATGACGTATTGGAAGGGAAAGGGTTCCCCCGTGACATGCGCACGGCTGCGATCACGGTGATTCATAAGCCTGGGAAAGCGGTGGAGGACCCGGCCTCGTATCGACCGATCTCGCTCATTAACTACGATATGAAAGCCTTCGCGGGCGTACTGGCACGGAGACTCCAGGGGATTCTGCCACGGCTTATCAGCCCATGCCAGACTGGTTTTGTTCAGGGGCGGGAGGCCTTCTCGAATATCAGTAAAGTACTCCTGGGGGCGGAGTGGAGTGAAGCGCGGGGAGATCCGCTTCTGTTGATTAGCCTAGATGCCGAGAAGGCCTTTGATAGGGTGGCATGGGAATATATGTTTGAAGTTTTAAGGCGATTCGGCTTCGATGGAGCCTTTCTGACTTGGCTGCGTGCGTTGTACGCGGCGCCCCTGGCCTTTGTAGTGGTGGGGGCCTTCATTCGGCGCCCTTTGAATTACGCCGAGGGACACGGCAGGGTTGCCCGCTCGCTCCTCTGTTATTCATTCTACAAATGGAGCCCTTGTTACGTATGCTGGAACAGATGCAGGAGATCCGTGGGATTGTCTGGCCAGGTGGTGGAGTTAAACTAAGCGCCTTTGCTGATGATCTATTACTGTGTTTGACAGATCCACAGAGCTCGCTTGACACGGCTCTTTCGGTCATTGAACAGTTTGGTACTTTCTCGGGTATGCGGATAAATAGGTCTAAGTCGATGGGCCTCGACATTGGTCGGCGAGTTCGTGGTGAATGGCAGGGACCCTTTCCGTTGGTCTGGGCGGCGGACTCGATCCGCTACCTGGGGATACAGATCCCTTGTGACCCTAGTCGGCTCTATGCAGTCAATGTACAGCCGCTCCTTCGCCAATCGACACAGCGACTGCGGAAGTGGCGCGAGCTTCCGCTCTCTCTGAAAGGCCGTATCGCTCTCTTTAAGATGGTCGAGTTACCTCGCTGGATCTATCTCCTGCGGCATGTTCCGCTATGGCTCTTGCGGAGAGACCTCAAGGTTCTGGAGAGTCATCTATCTGCCTTCTTGTGGAGGGGGAAACATGCACGTATTGCCTTTGCGACATTGTTGAGACCTGTTAATGAAGGAGGTGCTGGCCTTTGTTCGCTGCGAGACTATAATGTGGTCAGCTTGTTCCGTCCGCTTCGCGATATGGTCTTGGGGACCGTAGCGACGTTTCCTTTGACATTGGTGGATGCGGTCTCGGCACCCTACCATAGAATGTACTGGCTACACCGTTCGAATAAGGAGTTGCCCCTATTTTGGCGGCACTCCTTGTGCCTTGGTGCTCTTCGCCATGCTTGGAGACATCTCTGTCGACTTCGTGGTAGTGCGTGGACTTGTTCGGATTGCCTCCCTTTGACTGGTAATGGGGATTTTCTTCCCGGTTGTCAAGGTGGGGTCGCTACACGCTGGGCGCGCTGCGGCGTGGACTATGTAGGCCATTTGCGGATGGACAAGGTAGAGCAGATGGACTCTTATGCCTCCCTACGGAGCCGATACCAGTTGCCGGTTCAAGATTTTTATTTTTATCTGCAAGTACGACATTTTGTACGGACTTTAGACCGATGTGAGGGGGTGAGTCTGTGGCAGGGTGACCGTGGAATGCTGGATCTCTTTCGTGGTTTGGAAGGCAAAATTAGGGTGCGGAGTCTGCGGGAGGAGCTGGTGAGGGGGGCTGATATGTCTGGGCTTACACGTCTCGCTCGGAGTTGGCAGGCGGATGGCATTGTGGAGGGGACAGTGGAGTGTTTATCCCTAGCTTTCAGTAGGATACCTCATCTTTCGGAATCAGTGCAACTGCAGGAGGTTCAATACAAATTTTTGTGGCGTGCCTATGTGCATGATGTGTGGGCGAAGCGGATGGGCATTGCTAAAACGGAGAGTTGCTGCCGCTGCAAGGAAGAGCGGGGAACCCTTGCGCACAAATTCTGGCTGTGCTCGGCTGTTCAGCCTTTTTGGGAGGGAGTGGGGGTGCAGCTAGGTGGCTGGATTGGTCAGGAGGTGGACATTGGACCAGCTAGGTGCCTATTTGGTGTCTTTGAAGACGCTGCTCCTCTCAGTACACAACATAGACAGCTGTGTGAGAAAGGTTTCCTGGTGGCCAAGCAGACCATTCTGCGGCACTGGATAGAGCCCATGATACCGAGCGTGCAGGAATGGGAAGGGAGGATGAGAGTTTTGATGAGTATGGAACGATATACAGCGCGGCAGATGGGCCAGAGGTGGCTGGAACGGTTCCTGAAGCTCTGGGCCCCGCTAGTGGCCACCGACAGTGCCTAGTGCTCTTGCGGGCATGTTGCTCGCTGCGGTGCCTCCTGGCGGGTCCTTGCTGTTTGCCAGGGTTGTAGATGTGGGAGTTGCCACATTGCCCTCTCCGATTGTGGGTTTGTAGGAATGCTGCCTGTGTGTGGGGGGGAGGGGAGGGATCGGGGGGTTGGGTACTAGTGGGGGGCAGAGGTGGGGGGAGTTCTCAGGTGGGATGGGGGCTATTCGCTAGACTGTACACCACCCGGTTGATACTCCTGCATTTTTGTATATAGGCTCTCGTGGTGGTGCTCTGCTATAACTTCTTTCTTTTTTGGATTTCTTCCTGACATTGCCAGCTCCAGTGTAGCTTAATGGAGTGGCTAGGTCACTTACTGTTTTATTAAATGTTCTTTGGGGTGGGATATGTATGTTAGTTGATGGTACCATGTGTGGTGCCACTGTTTTCTCTTTGTGTTGTACATTATTGTGACCAGTTTAATAATAATAATAAAAAATGATTTTCACTAAATTGTTTTTGTTTTTTTTGGTTCGTGTTCTAGAAATACTGTAATGCGGGAACTTGCTCCACAGTTTCATATTCCTTGGTCAATACCCATGGAAGCTGAAGATATTCCCATTGTACCAACCACATCAGGAACAATGTAAGAAGTTATTCATAATTTTTGTATGTTTTAATGCCTTGCATCTGAAATTGAGATTTGTTGTATTTTATCGTGAAACATTTTGGAAGTTATCAGCTGTGGTAATTTGGTGTTCCAACAGAGTAATTATATCCTTGCAAGAGATGTATTTAATTTATGTCTTATGTATGGTTTTCACATATTTTTTTTAGTGCTTATTTTCCTATCTGCTATTTATGGTGTAGACACCTGTGCCCTGCTCAGATTTAAGTTGTGTAGTGAAGCTTTTTAAGTCTCTGTGCCTAATGCAGCTATTGCTGAAGAAAACATACTTGGGAAACTGTAGTACAAAGATGTTCTAAATGTCTTTTTTGTTTAAGCCATTTGTGTTAGTACTGTATTTAGAAATCACACCATCTTTATCATGCTCAAAATATTCCAGCAGAGGATTAGAATTGCAGACAATTGCCTGAAGCACAAAGTGCCTAGACAATCGGTGCACTTCAATGAGTGACCTGAAAGCTTTAGGTTTACATTCCGAAGCATCCAGTATTTCTTGTATTTTGGATTTTTTGTGAATGACCCATAGAACACTGTGCAAACAGTTCTCATTAAAGTTTCAATGTCCCTTATAAGAATGACCTCTTTCCATGCATTGGAAATGACCAAGTCTTCCCTGTGTGCAATGCAACATTGCTGGACCAAGAGGTATGTTTATATGATTTCAATGGGGCCGCGGCTCTGATATCGCACTGAAGTCGTTACCTATGTTTAGTAAATATACCCCTAAGTGTAGAATAACTTGTCTCCGCTTTACCTCCACACCTTTCAGTCTGTTCAGCATCACAGATGTGAACATTATTATTTTCATTAAATCAAGTTGTTTTTTTAATAGAATTCATTGTTTGCAGAAACAATTGAAACAGTATCACATTGTTGCAATTGTAACAATCCACAAAATGAAGTTTCAGAATCTGAAGAATTTATGGGCCTATATTTAAAGTGCAGGGTCATGTGTTTAACATATTGGTACTTTTCTCAACAGATGAAATATGAAACATTGATGATGCTATTTCATGCATTATATTTTGGACAATGTTGCTGATAACTTAAAAAAAAAATAGGTATCTGTTTTTACTTTGCCAGCTTTCTGGTATACATACATGCTTTCCCATATGCTCATTAATATCATGAACGGAAAGCATGGAACTAGTCATTTTAGTTGCCAACAAAATAGTACTAATATAATTACCTTTTTCTTACGGGTTTGAATACTTGCATTCAAGATTAATATTCTGTCTTTGCTTTTTATCTGTTTTTTCAGGCATCATGCTAAGTATTCATCCACGTGAGATTTACAAAGCAACACACTTTATCCCATATTTTCCTTTTAGAAAATTCTTCTGGAATTTTAGCATCCAAACAATATAGGTGGACAACTCTGTTGTCGTCCTCATATGTGAAAATTTCATGAAGTTTAACACACATTACACTTTTGAGATTTTGGTGTGATTCTCTCATTCAGTTATTCCAATTTAAATGAAGCAGCTATATACCTGTTGTCACGCCCTTGCCCCTTACTTCCAGTATGGAGGGGCGTGGTTATCATAGAAAGTTTCACCTTTTAGCCTTTAACTGACTTGCTCTTTTGCAATGCCTCTTGGGAAAAGGTAGTTCAGTCACAATTCACTTGGCTTCAGGTAAAAACACTTGTAGTTGGCCCGAATAGTAAGGCAATGACGGAATTTATTGACTCAAACGCAAAGGTTCACAAATACTACCCTTGGATTCTTGCTCCAGGAGTCTTCACAATACACATCAGGACATAAATAAACTCAAAGCAAACTCTCAGCTTATAGTGCTCTTCAGCTCAAAGATAAAGCCTTCTAACAATCAATGCTACCAGCTTGGCTAGCATTGCTGTTTAAAGCAAACAAAAACAGTATTTCTCAGCATTTTTCTGTTCTCATAGTCCCAAACACTTCCAGGCTGTTTGTCTCCTTACAAACAAAGTAAAACTTTTAACAGGAACGAAAACTTCTCATAAGCAAATAATGCTCTATTCCAGGCTTTAGGAATATTCAAAAACAAAGCCAAAAACTTTACTTCCTTTCACCATTAGCTCGGCTTCTTGCCGGTGCACTGCTCTGGATAACAGATGTTTAATAAGCCCAATCAGAGAGCTTCAGCTTGCTCTGGCTTTCTCAGCAAACGTATTTCTTCTTTAACACAGGACATGCACAAAACCACCTACAGGCTTTCAAAATTACCTGACTCTGAAGGTTTTCTCTTAAGGGTGGTTTTCCTTCAATCCCTCTGCAGTAAAGGATTGGCACAAGAAGCAATCCATGTATGAGTCTTCGTCATTCACAGCTAGGTCTGGTTCACCTAGTTGCATAGGTTCTTCCTCTCCTTCCAGTTCACAGGTTTCAGCTGACTGCCTTCTGTTAAAGCTGAGAGTATCCCTTGCAACTCTGCACTGCTCTGTATTAGACAAGCTTTCAAGGCTCATACCAGGGCCTGGGCTTGTAGCAGCGTCTCCTCTCTCATGCTCTGGCCACCATTCTCCTGTGCTTCCTTGTCCTGTTCTCCAGCTTGTGTTTCTGCTTGGGTCTCTCCCTGAGTCTCTCTCTGGGACTCTCCTCCTCCTTCCCCTTCTCTCCTCTGCTTCTTTCTCTATCCTAGACTTAAAAATCCCCAAGGCTCCAACCCCACCTCTTTTCCTCTCAGGTGACGGAGATCAGCTTGCCTCCTGGCAGCTGGGTAATTAGGGAACTCAGTGACGTAAGGGTCCTTTACCCTGGGTCTGTATTCCCTCTCCTTTTCTCCACTAGGGGAACTCTGAAACCTATCCCATCTGGGAATTTCCTGCTTTCTAGGTGTGATTGGGGTTCTGTTTCTCTGACCTTGTAGAATAGGTCCTTTTATAAGGGTGAATTCCTTTCCTTTATCCCTTTCTCCTCTGTCATAAGCTTCCTTATCACATACCACCCTACCCACGATATTACGGGCTGGCGGAGGTGGTGAGTGTCCCTCCGAACAGTCCGTACTTCTCGAGAGAGCATCCGCGTTTTTATGCAGTTTTCCTGCCCGATGTTCTGTTTTAAAATCAAAGGCTTGTAGAGCCATATACCAGCGAGTTAACCGGGCGTTATGATTTCTCATTTGCTGGAGCCATTTTAGCGGGGCATGATCTGTAATTAATAGGAATTTTCTTCCTGTAAGGTAAAAACGTAGTGCTTCTATGGCCCATTTTATAGCAAGGCACTCCTTTTCAATGGTAGAGTATTTTTTCTCCGCTGGAGATAGTTTCCTGCTGAGGAACATCACCGGGTGTTCATCTCCCTCATGTCTTTGGGACAAAATGGCTCCTAAGCCTACCTCCGATGCATCGGTTTGCACCAAGAAGGGCTTCTTGAAATCTACTCCGCGCAACACCGGACTTGTGCATAGCCTTCCTTTTAAATGAGTGAAGGCCTTCTCATCCTCTGGGGTCCATCTGAGTTGATTCGGGAAATTTTTCCTCAGCATGTCCGTAAAAACGGAACTTTCTTCTGCAAACCGGGGTATGAATCTTCTGTAATACCCGACTAGTCCCAGAAAGCTCCTTAATTGTTTCTTAGTTGTTGGCTGAGGAAATTCCTTGATACTAGCCACCTTGTTGATCAAAGTCTTGATCTTACCCCTTCCTACCATGTATCCTAAATACTTCACTTCCTGTTTTGCAAAAGCGCATTTTTTGGGGTTCAAGGTGATGCCAGCTTGCCTCATAGAGCGTAATACAGCTCCGATTCTCATGAGGTGTTCTGCCCAACTGCCACTATGAATTATGACATCATCCATGTAGGCGAAGGCGTACTCTTGATGTGGTCGCAGCACCTGGTCCACCAACCTCTGGCAGGTGGCGACAGCTCCATGAAGACCAAAAGGCATCCTTTTGAACTGAAATAACCCCATTGGGGTACTGAATGCGGTCTTTGGCTGAGATTCCTTCGTCAGTGGGATCTGCCAATATCCCTTCGTGATGTCTAATGTAGTCAAATATTGGGCTTGCCCCAGTTGGTCCAAGAGCTCCTCAATTCTAGGCATTGGATAGGCATCAAAGACAGATATGGCATTCAACTGCCGGAAATCTATACAAAACCTTAAGGTGGCGTCTGGCTTCGGCACCAGGACTATGGGACTATACCATGGGCTCTTGGATTCCTCTATGATGCCCATGCCCATGTCCAACATCTCGCGGACTTGTGCCACCACTTCTTGTTTTTTTGCTTCGGGTAATCGATAAGGTCTTTGCCTGATTATCTTCCCAGGTGGAGTCACGATTTCGTGGGCCACCAGTTGGGTTTCTCCGGGAATTGGGGTTAGCACTTCCAGAAATTTCTCCAATAGTCTGGTTAATTCTCCTTTCTGTACCGAAGACAGGTCTTCCCCTATTTGTGGCTCTGGGCTTTCCTTGCAATCCGCCACGTGGGGTCCTAGGTCTTCCTCTTCAGGGACTTCCATTTTCTCCTCACAAGTGGCTCTGAGACTTCTCACCTTCAGCCCTCCGGTTGAACCGAAACCTCCCGCTCCACGTTCCGTGGGGGATAATGCTGGGACCTCTTCCAACAGGGGAAATCCCACCCTTTCACAGATTAGCTGGGCGATCTGATCGCCAACCTTTACCAGGAAATCTTTGTGTCCAAAGTTGAACAATAACACTTTTATATTCCCCCTGTAGTCCGGATCAATTACACCAGCTCCCACGTCCAAGAAATGCTTCAGAGCCAGCCCTGAGCGTGGGGCTATCAGCCCATAACATCCGATTGGTATCTCAATTTTCAAGCCAGTATCCACGAGGGCTTTTCCTTGGCTAGGTATCATTCCATCCTCCACACTGCATAAGTCAAATCCCGCAGCTTGTGGAGACGCCCTCCGGGGAGCCTGGGCCTTCTCTGACACCTTACAGAACTTTAGTGTAAAAATCTGTTTACCTGGAGGCTTGTTTTCCCGGGGCTTTTTCCTTGCGTCCCCAACTGGTTCTCGGGGGTTTTCAAAAAGAGGCCCGGGGACCACCATCACCATTCCCTCCCCCTTCTGGCTAAGGCCTTTTTCCAAACCCTGCTTAAATTGGGGCCAGTCCCTTCCCAATACTAAGTCATACGGGAGTTTGGGAACCACTGCCACTTGGATCTCTCTCTGCACCCCTAATCCTTTGATCATTAGTTTGTATGTGGGGTAAAAAGAAGCAGCACTGTGAATGCATCTAATTCGAACGCTACCTTCTGGCTTCCTCTGCTCGGACTTATTCTGGGCCTGTATTGCTCACCAAAGCCTTTGTGACAACATGCTTTGTTCCGCACCAGAGTCCAAGAGAGCGTTAGTAGTAATCCCTTGTATGCTAACCGATAAGAGAAAACCTTCCCCAAGTTGTTTCATAGCTGTTCCCATTAAGTTAGTGCGGGCTTTGCAACCCTTTTGCAAGTGTCCCCATTTCCCACAGCGGAAACATTTTTTCCCAGCCCACTTCCCATCTTGAGTAGGCAGACAAACTTTTCCACACTCAACAGTATTCTCCTTCCTCTTTTCTGATGCAGCAAAACTGACCTCAGCACCCGTCTTTGGAGCGCTTCCCTTTTGCTGACGAGCTAACTCAGCCTCCATAAAACATTCAGACAAAAGGGTTGCCTCTCCCATGCTTTGGCAATTCTGCTGGATAAGAAAGGACTGTATGTCTTTTGGCACTGCTGCCATAAATTGTTCTAACATAATCATATCAATGACCATTTCTAAAGTTTTTCCCTCTGGCACCAGCCATTTCAGTGCTAAACCACGAATCCGCTGGCTTAAAGCCTTTTGTGTTTCGCCAGCTCTCAGGACTGTGGCTCTAAACATACGGCGATATACTGTGGCTGTTAACCCTAAGCGATCCTTAATAGCACTCTTTACGGCCTTATAATCCATAGCTTGGGCTGCTGGCATGGCTCTATAAGCGGCTAGTGCCTCTCCAGTTAAGGATGTAGCTAGACGCACTGCCCACTGGGTCTCTGGCCATTCTATAGCCTGAGCCACTCTTTCAAAGGACTCAAGAAAGTAGTTTCTATTGTCCTCTGGGGTAAGCTTCCCAAAACTAAACGCTCCAGTATTATGAAAGTCTACCGGACTGTCCACACGAGGTGTAGCTGGTCCTACTGGTGTTGGTACTCCTCCGCCTCCTTGGCTCTGGAGCGTGATCAAAGCTTCCACCAGGTCTAGGACTGGCTTTTGCTGTTCCCTCATTGCAGCAATTGCACTATCCTGCACTAGCTGCGCTAACTCCTGCTGACGTGTGAACTGGGTTGCCATCCAATTTACCAGCTCTTTAGGATCCATATCTTCGATAACCTGCAAGAAAAAAGAGAGAAAACACAAAGGGCGGCACCCCACAACAGCTTTTTTTTTTCCCCTTATATGTTCCCCCTTTAATGCACAAGCATTCACTTTTCCCTCAATCCAGTACAAGCCACGCCTAGGTATCCTTTACCTTGTTCAGGTGTCGACTCTCGCTTATACAGGTGTCTTTTTTCTTGGCACTGCAACCGGACCAGTCACTCTGCTCACCACAACCGTCAGGAAAAATCCTGCTGCCACGTTCTTCAGCGTGGAAATCTTTGCAGCTGTATCCTGAAGTGACCTCCTGGTATATCCTTGAGTGTAAAAATCCTAAAAACTGCTCCACTGTCACGCCCTTATCCCTTACTTCCAGTATGGAGGGGCGTGGTTATCATAGAAAGTTTCACCTTTTAGCCTTTAACTGACTTGCTCTTTTGCAATGCCTCTTGGGAAAGGTAGTTCAGTCATAATTCACTTGGCTTCAGGTAAAAACACTTGTAGTTGGCTCGAATAGTAAGGCAATGTCAGAATTTATTGACTCAAATGCAAAGGTTCACAAATACTACCCTTGGATTCTTGCTCCAGGATTCTTCACAATACACATCAGGACATAAATAAACTCAAAGCAAACTCTCGGCTTATAGTGCTCTTCAGCTCAAAGATTAAGCCTTCTAACAATCAATGCTACCAGCTTGGCTAGCATTGCTGTTTAAAGCAAACAAAAACAGCATTTCTCAATGGCATTTTTCTGTTCTCATAGTCCCAAACACTTCCAGGCTGTTTGTCTCCTTACAAACAAAGTAAAACTTTTAACAGGAACAAAAACTTCTCATAAGCAAATAATGCTGTATTCCAGGCTTTAGGAATATTCAAAAACAAAGCCAAAAACTTTACTTCCTTTCACCGTTAGCTCAGCTTCTTGCCGGTGCACTGCTCTGGATAACAGATGTTTAATAAGCCCAATCAGAGAGCTTCAGCTTGCTCTGGCTTTCTCAGCAAACGTTTTTCTTCTTTAACACAGGACATGCACAAAACCACCTACAGGCGTTCAAAGTTACCTGACTCTGAAGGTTTTGTCTTAAGGGTGGTTTTCCTTCAATCCCTCTGCAGTAAAGGATTGGCACAAGGAGCAATCCATGTATGAGTCTTCGTCATTCACAGCTAGGTCTGGTTCACCTAGTTGCATAGGCTCTACCTCTCCTTCCAGTTCACAGGGTTCAGCTAACTGCCTTCCGTTAGAGCTGAGAGTATCCCTTGCAACTCTGCACTGCTCTGTATTAGACAAGCTTTCAAGGCTCATACCAGGTCCTGGGCTTGTAGCAGCTTCTCCTCCCTCATGCTCTGGCCACCATTCTCCTGTGCTTCCTCGTCCTGTTCTCCAGCTTGTGTTTCTGCTTGGGTCTCTCCCTGAGACTCTCTCTGGGACTCTCCTCCTCCTTCCCCTTCTCTCCTCTGCTTCTTTCTCTATCCTAGACTTAAATCCCCAAGGCTCCAACCCCACCTCTTCTCCTCTCAGGTGACGGAGATCAGCTTGCCTCCTGGCAGCTGGGTAATTAGGGAACTCAGTGACGTAAGGGTCCTTTACCCTGGGTCTGTATTCCCTCTCCTTTTCTCCACTAGGGGAACTCTGAAACCTATCCCATCTGGGAATTTCCTGCTTTCTAGGTGTGATTGGGGTTCTGTTTCTCTGACCTTGTAGAATAGGTCCTTTTATAAGGGTGAATTCCTTTCCTTTATCCGTTTTTCCTCTGTCATGATAAGCTCCCTTATCACACTGTGCTTAAGGCCTCGGAACAGTGACATTTCAGGATGAATGTTTCATGAAATGGCTTTTTAAAAAATAACTTTCACTATAAAGCTACTAATAATTTTGATGTACTAAACTGCATGACTTAACAAAATGAAGAGTCAAAAGGTTTTTGACTGAACAATTTAGGGCCAAAGATTTCCTAAATATAACTGGTGAGGTCATTGTTCTTAAATTTCAATAATCCATGATTAATATTGCAGAACGATCCTATGGATGGGATCCGATGGGATCAGTACAGCCAACTGAGCAAAGCGTCACTTTAAACTACTAAGATCAGGCAGATGTGAATAGGCCAGTTTCTCTATACTGCTTTATAGTGCCTAGTTAAAATTCATTGCAGTATTTTATTTCTTTGTGCATGTCATATTTTTGCAGTATGCATGGGGTTCACAATCTCCTCAAAGGGAATCCTTCTCTAGAGTTCCAGGGGGTGGTTCTTTAGTGATTTTTCTTTCTCCTGGGACAAGCAGGAAGTCAGTGCTCACATATGGGTGACGTCGATGCTGACAGAGCCCGCGCGGAGCAAATCCCCAGCTTTCAAAGAAAGCCTTTGGGAGTTGCAACCATGCATGCGTGGTCCCCTTCCCGCCCAAGGGTGCCACCTTGCTCAGTCTCCTTTTTTTCCGCGGAGACCGTCGTACGATTGTCCCTCGTGTCCTGGAAAAAGTGATTTCTTTTCTGTGCCTTTTGGCGACCGATCGACACCGGTACCCTTCCCGCCTCCGGCTTCAGTACTTCAGTATTGTGTCGGTCCTGTTTTTCTTAGTTTTTACCTTGCACGTCTTCGCACCCTTTTTTCCAACTTTTCCTCGCTGGCTGGTAAGGTCTTCGACCTAGCCGGGGTCCTTTTTCCCCTGATGGCCACCAGCTGATTTAAAAAATGCGATCCGTGCAGGAAAATAATGTCCCTCAATGATACGCATGACTGCTGTCTCCGATGCCTTGGGTCCGGACCACGACCTGGCGGTCTGTCCGCTATGCAAAAAAAGTCATCCAAAGCCTTACGGAGCTGCCAGCAGCAGCATGGCAAGATATTCCCGGAATCCCCTGTGCCTTCAAGAGCCAGGACCTCATCTGAGGCCTCGACATCTCGGGGGAATCACTCTGAGCCCAAGCAGCGTCGGCGCCCCTCAGAAAGGGGGTCTCCCTCGCGGGAGCACAAGAGGAAGAAAAAGTCCTTGAAGGCAGCGTCGTCTCCGGATGGCTCAGAACGTCTAGGTTCCTTGCGGGACCGATCACGGAGCCCCGAGCTTCTGCCAGGATCATTGGAGAAGGAGTGCCCGGCCAAAGTCCCTCGACAAGAACCGAACCAGCCAAGGTAAGTACCGACTGTTCTGGTCGTGGACTCCCACCCGGGAGAACCGGCGTTGAGCCCGACTGTGTTGGCCCCCGAGCCGGTAGCTGTGGAGCCTCCAGAACTCGTGTCCAGGATGGCAGCCCTGGAGCGCAGTTTCACTGCCTTCATCAAGCAGCAGCTGGTGCTGATGTTCGGCATGTCCGGCTCCTCCGCCCCGACCACCGGGCCCTCAACGTCCAAGTCGACCCCGGAGGCCAAGCCGATTCAAGAGACCTTTCGAACTCGAGTCTATTCTCGGCCGAGTTCACTCTTGGCCTCCCATTCGGGACCAAGGTTGCTGCCGCTGAGTCAAATGGCGTCGGGGTGGACGGTGCCTGGATCCTCGATGCCCGTGGAGCCTCTCCTCGAGTCCTCCTCAGAGGCCTCGGACTGGTAGACGGAGGATGACATTCCCTCTGATTCCCCTGTGTCTGAACCTCGGAGAAGGTCCCCACTGGAGGATAATGGGGTTCTTGGACTTCGTGCGGGATATGTCCAAGGCTTTGGCTTTCCCCACGGAGCCTGAGGGGCTGATGAGCTTGAGATCCTCCAGTATGAGGCTCCTCAGGAGAACCTCACGGTACCCGTTCCTCCGATCCTGGAACGACTCATGCTCCGCATGTGGGAAACACCGGCGTCTGTGCCGGTGGTCAGCAGACAGATCGACTCGATGTACTGAGTCTGCCGGAGCCCTGGATTCCAGAAATCTCAGTTGCTGCATAATTTGATTGTAGGATAAAGTGGTATACAAATCCGTCTAAATAAATAAATAAATAAAATTCCATGGTTGTGGAATCGGCCATGCATGGGCTTAAGAGCCAGAAGACGTATTCCTCGGTGCCCTCCAGCAGGGAGGCCCACAACTTGGATGCCCTCGGCAAAATGTTTTCAGGGCGCAATGCTGACTTGTCTAGTTCAGGCCTACCAGTTGTACATGGGCATGTACCTGAGAGACCTGGAGAAGGAACTCGCCGGGTTCTCTGCTGGTCTCCCCGAGGAACCCTTGCAGCGCTTCAAGGGCCTGTCCAAAGCTGTCCGTGAACGCTCCAAGTTTATGTCTCGGGCGACCTATGATGGGTTCGAGTCGGCGGCTCGAGTAGCTGTGGCGGACATCGATGCACGCCACCAGGCTTGGCTGCAGTCCTCCGACCTCAAGCAGTGGGTTCAGGACAAGTTGGTCGATGTCCCGTGCCAAGGGGAGAATCTCTTTGGTAAACCCATGATCGACAAGGCCGTAGAGCTGGAGACCGAGTTCATGATGAGGATGCGGCTCTCTAAGAAGACCTCTGCCCCTCCTCGTAAAAAGGGCTATGGTAAAAATCCCTTTAACACGAGAAAGGGATCTCCTTACCGAAAATACCCCCCTTATCAGGCCTCCCCAGCTTCCCCACAGGGACAGCAGGCCAAGGTACAGGGGCATGGCCCACGTAAGCAGAAAGCCCCAGGCCCTGGCGCCAGCCCAGCCTGGTGTGGGTTTTTGACTCCAGCATGGCCCCTCTCTCAGCAGGGACGGGGCAGCCCACGGGGTTGGCTAGTCTTGTATGCCCACAGGTGGCGGGCCATCACCACTGATTCCTGGGCATTGCAAGTGGTCAGGGAAGGATACCTTCTCCATCTATCCCAAGTGCCTACATCCCAGGAGAGCCTCCAAGGTCTCCCCTGCACCGGGACCACCTTCTGAAGGAGTTGGCAGGTCTTCTCGAGGAACAGGCGGTGGAACCGGTGCCCCACCACTCAAGGGCAAGGGGTTCTACTCCAGGTATTTCCTCGTCCGAAAGAGGACAGGGGGCCTAAGGCCCATCCTCGACCTGCACAAACTCAACAAATTCCTGGTGAGGGAGAAGTTCAAGATGCTCTCCCTTGGAATATTGCTGCCCTACCTCCGTCAGGGAGACTGGCTATGCTCTTTAGACCTAAAGGATGCCTACACACACATCCTCATCCACCCAAGTCACCGGCAATACCTGCGCTTTGTGGTGGGGAACAACCACTACCAGTACAGAGTGCTTCCCTTAGGCCTATCTTCGGCCCCCAGGGTGTTTACAAAGTGCCTGGTGGTGGTCGCCTCCGTCCTCAGACTTCAAGGGATTTTCATCTTCCCCTATCTCGACGACTAGCTCATCAGGGGCGCATCGGCCATAGAGGTGCAGTAGGCCACAGCCCACACCATCCAAGTCTTGCAGGACTTGGGGATTGTAATCAACTACCCCAAGTCCAGTCTCTGTCCTTCTCAGGAACTCAACTTCTTTGGTGCAAGGCTCAATACCCTTCAGTCGAAGGCCTTCCTGCCTGCAGACGGGGCAGACAGGCTTATAGCCCTCGCAGGGAAAGTGCGCCACAGTTCTTCAGTGTCTGCGAGGCAGTTGCTGCGCCTCCTCAGGCACATGGCCTCCATGGTCCATGTCACTCCAAATGCCTGCTTCCAGATGTGGACTGCACAGTGGTGCCTCAGGGACCAATGGCTCCAGCCACTGGACACCTCCAGGACAGGATTAAGGTGACCAATGGTCTGGTACAGTCCCTGGCCTGGTGGCTCTCGCCTCAGCACTTGAGGGCAGGTATTCCTTTTCAGGCCATTCCCCATTCAAGGGTCCTCACCACAGATGCCTCCTTGCTGGGCTTGGGGGCCCATTGCCAGGGGTTCTGCACACAGGGAGTGTGGTCCCCGAAGGAGAGGGCCCAACAAATCAACTTGTTGGAGCTCCGGGCCATCTGCCTTGCCCTGAGAGTTTTCAGGCAGGATCTGATTCACAGGTCAGTCCTGGTTCAAACGGACAACCAAGTGGCTATGTTCTACGTGAACAAACAGGGAGGTAGGGGGTCACACACCTTCTGTCAGGAGGCCCTGGACCCCTGTGTTCTTTTTCAACCCGATGGGATTCTCCTTAAGGCAGTTTACCTGTCAGGTCAGGAAAATTGGCTGGCCGACAGACTCAGCAGGATTCTCCAGCCACATGAGTGGCAACTGGACCGGGCAGTAGCCAGAAGGCTTTTCCAGATCGGGGGGAACAGGTGTTCACAAGTCCAGACAATCACCAGCTTCTCCACTTCTGTTCGAGGCAGCCACATCCTTCCAGGATTGCCGCCGATGCCTTCTTGATCTCATGGTCGGGGGGTCTTCTGTATGCTTTTCCCCTGACGCCCGTGATCGCAGAAATTCTGTTCAAGATCCTTCGGGACAGAGCTATTGTGATTCTCATAGCCCCATGGTGCCCAGGCAGCCATGGTTCCTTCTTCTCCTGCAGCTAGTAGTGGACACCCCCATCCCCCTGGGGTCGTCTCCACATCTCTTCTCCCAGGAGGGGGGCTCTCTCTTGCATCCCAACCTCAGCTCCCTTTTGCTGAAGGTGTGGCAGCTGAGAGGGTGACTCTAGCCCTACTTCTCCTTCTGGAGTAGGTGTAGGAGGTCTTGCTGGCCTCACGTAGGCCATCTACTAGACGAACGTAATCCTTTAAGTGGCGCAGATTTGCTGTCTGGTGTGCTGGGCTAAAGGTGGACCCCTTTTCTTGCTCAGTGGTTGTGGTGTTGCAGTACCTTCTCCACCTTTCCGAGTTGGGCCTTAAGTCCATTTCCATCGGAGTGCACCTCAGTGCCCTAGCGGCAAACCACTTTCCTGTGGACGAGAAGCCTCTCTCTGCTCACCCAATGATATCATGGTTTCTAAAGGGCCTGCTCCTGTTGAAACCCCCAGTCCGCCCTCCAGCGACCAAATGGGACCTTAATGTAGTGTTGGGGCAGCTTACCCGGCCCCCCTTTGAGCCTATGGCCACGTGCCATCTCCGCTATCTCTCCTGGAAAGTGGTATTCTTGATTGTACTCACTTCTGCCTGGAGAGTGAGTGAGCTCCAGGCTCTCGTGGTGGAGAGGCCTTATACCAGTTTCTACAAAAATAGGGTGGTGCTTCGCACACATCCCAAATTCCTTCCGAAGATGGTCTCTTCATTTCTCCTCAACCAAGGAGGTGGTTCTTCCTACCTTTTTTCCCAGGCTGCATGCCGGTTGGGCAGAGATGGTCCTCTATACTCTGGACTGTAGGACGGCCCTGTCCTCCTACATTCAGCGTACACAACCTCACCGCATAGCCTCCCAGCTTTTCGTTTACTATGACCCCCAGTAAACTGGGAAAGGCAGTGACAAAGCGTACATTGTCCACTTGGGTGGTGGACTGTATTGCCCAGACTTATGAGGCAGCGGGGCTTCCACTGGAGAGTTATGTTACGGCCCATAGGGTCAGGGCCATAGCAGCATCAGTGGCTCACCTGTGCTCTGTTCCGGTGGTGGACATCTGCCAGGCCGCCACCTGGTCTTCGGGTCAGACCTTTGCGGCTCATTACTGCCTGCATAGGGAGTCCTGACAGGACAGTGCCTTCGGCCAGGCTGTGTTCTGTAATCTGTTTGAGGTCTAGGCAACTCCTGCCCTCCGACCCCTCTGTGTTCATGCTACCGGAGTGCTACTCCCTGGTTAGGTTTTCATTGTGGCTGCTTGCGGCTCTCACTGAGGGAGCCTTTTTGTTTGGGCTATAGGTTCATGATAGCCTGTAGATGGGGAGGTCTATATGTGAGGACTGACTTCCTGCTTGTTCCCGGAGAAAGCAGTCCTCACAACTCTCCCTCCTCTCCTTGGAGTTGCAGTCCAATTATTTTTGTTTTCTCTCATTTAATTTGCCATCTTTTCTGCTATGTCATTTGACTGAGCAAGATGGCACCCTGGGGTGGAAAGGGGACCATGCATGCATGGTAGCAGCTCCCAAAGGCTTTCTTTGAAAGCTGGGGATTTGCTTCGCGCGGGCTCCGTCGGCGTCGACATCATCCATATGTGAGGACTGATTCCTGCTGTCCCCAGAGAACACTTGTTCCAGGTGAGTAACTATGCTTTCCTGCAGAGGGAAAGCTGGCAGTGATTCTTGTTGCTTGTGAACATTTTCCTACTTGCAGAGGGGGGATGGTGGTGGGGAAAGCGAGAACACAGCTTGTCCTTTCAAATGGAAGAGGCAGAGAGAGAGAGAGAATGGAACTGAATCTTTGTTTTCTTGTGGACCTGGAGTCCTTGAAGTCATATATAATGTGGTAGCCCATTCCCTTAACAGGAAAAGTTGAGATTAGTCCTTTCTCCGGGAAAAAGCAGGAAGTCAGTCCTCATATATGGGTGACATCAGCGCCGCCGGAGCCCATGCGGAAGCATCTCCTTAGCTTTCAAAGAAAGCCTTTGGGAGATGCATCGTGCATGCGTGGTCCCATTCCTGCCCAAGGGTGCCATCTTGCCATAGTCTTCTTTTTTCCGTGGAGCCCTCCGGACATCTGTCTTATTTCTCTGGTAAAAGTGTCTCCATTTTGTTTTAAAGTTATATTCTTTCTGGTCCGTGTACCGGTTCCTCTTCCCGTCCCTGAGCCAGCTCGCCTTGGCGCTTGATGTTGGGTTCATTTCTTGATTTTTAGTGTCTCTTGACTGGCATTTCATGACCTTTTTTTGGCCGGTGGGCCTCAGACTCTCGCCCGAGTGGCAGGGCCCATTTTTCCCATGACCTCCAGCGGCTTCATAAAATGTGATAGATGCAGTAAAATGATGTCCCTCACTGACCCACAAGACTGCTGCCTCCATTGCCTCAGGCCAGACCATGAGAACTTGGACTGTGAACTCTACAAGTCCATGTCCGCAAAGGCCATCAAGAGTCATCAATTGCAGCAGGAGATGTTTTCATAAATCTGACTCTGTGCCGGAATCCCCGGCAATATCACACTGCAGAGCTCCATCCAGTAGCTCAGTGTCTCGTGATGCCCAGGCCACCTCAGAGTCCCCCAGCCGCAGGTTCTCTGAGAAGAAATCCCCAGAGATGGAACACAAGAAGAACTCAAAGGCCGCCTTTGAGGATGTGTCTGGAAAAGTGGGTAAATCAAACACTAGACCCAGCCATCCCCGGTGTGAGTCTGAGGGGGTTGGTGTAGGAGTGGCCTCACAAGCTGCCCTGGAAGGAGTCGTCAGCATCGGATGACCGGCCTCTGATCCCCGATGCTATCCTGGTCAAGGACTGTCCCCCTCGATGGAACACAAGCTGGTCCCAAAGATATTGGTGCCCATGTCGAAGGCTGTGGAGCCAACTGGCATTGAGACTAGGATGGCGATTTTGAAGCACAGTATCTCTGCCTTCCTAGCCCAGCAGCAGGCGCTGATGTCCGAATCCTCCGGTTCATCTGCCCCAGCGACTGGACTCTCAACATCGAGGACTTCTCCTGATGACGAGCCGATTCTCGAGCTCCAACGGCCTTGAGAGAGCCATTGGTATCTGATGAGGTCTCTGTCCCATTCCTCGGTACACTGGTCCTCTCCAGCAAGTGCATACTGCTCAAAATACAGGTCCTCCGGGAGTCATAGGCCTTTGGGCTCGAGCCTCGAACATGCGAGTTGTAGATCCTCTGATTCTTCCTCTGCCTTCAAGTCAGACTGGGCAAAGATCAGGCATACCTTTATATGTCTGTCTTTGAGCAGTGGGGTGCCAGTAATTATGTTCTGGCAATGTCCCAGTTTTTATACTATTTCCTGCTATTTCCTTTTTTAATTGGTCTTGTTTTATTTAATTCTTTTGTGTCAAATATGTGTGCATATATAGTCTAAAGCCATTTCATGGCCCCTTTTTTAAGGCTATATTGGACATTAAGGGGTTGAACTGTAAGGGTGCCAATAATGTTGACCACAACTGTAGACTTATGGACAGACAGAAGTACTGGAATGCATAAATTGATTTATCTGCATTGGGTTTTTTTTGTTTTTTGTTTTGTTTTTACGATGCCTTCAAATTTACATATGGACTGGATGGATGTGATCTTCACTTGTTTGTTCTTATGTGTTTTTTGTGGTAATAGTAATTACACAAACATTTATATTTACTAATGAACCATCATTGTGGCTTCATTATCCAAGGTAATCAAGATACATTCCTAAAGCAAATTTTCAGATTTTTCACATGATGTTATCTCTTGCTCAGGTGTGAAACTCCTGCTTTTGCATTTTTTGTAACCACCTTCCTACTGATGTCAACCTTCTAGGAGCAGCTCATGAGTAAAATCAGTGAGCAGTTGGAATGTTCCTTTGCTTGATGTGATGCTGCAGCTTTGGCATTGTCAGTGTTGATGCACTGAAATACCCAGCTGGTCCTGGAAGAGAGAAAGCAATACCAAGATCTAAAAGGCCGTCAGGTTTGAGATATCCATCTTCAATGCATCAGGGGAGAAAACTTCCCAAAGACATCGAGGATCATTAGTGTCCTGATGCTCTCATTTGAGGCCTGCATGCACCAGTGTGCAGTGGTCGAGTAAGGCAAAGACCCAGATATTTTCACTGGAGTATTTCTGAAGTTGTGAATTTGAGCATTCGGGGACTTTGGCTATGATGCAGCCAAGTTCTCTGAAGGGGAGGGTTCACTTGGTTAGCCATTTGATCAGCTCCACCTCATGAAAGGAGGAAGGACCCGCCTGAGGAACTCTCCATTATTGGCTTTATAACAAAAGTCATTCCATTTAAGTTAGAGATGGAGGAGGAATTTGGGACAGAAACCTTGAATATACTCCAATTCTTTATCCTTCTCAAGGAAGTTGTGACAGTTCCCATTAATAGAATACTCAAGAATATACAGATGAGAATGTTGGTGAATCCCTTTTCTGTACAACTTATAAATAAAAAGGTTAACTTGATGTACAGATTTCATAAGGCTCCCAGATTGGAGAAGCAACATAATCGTCTCTCAAAATGGCCAAAAAATCCAAGCCGCAATCTTCGGTGCCCTCAGGGAGGGATGCTTGGGCATTGAAGTCTTATGGGTGAAAATTCTTTCATTAACTCTACGCTTACTTCCTATATAGATTCTTAGCAACTCTTCATTGTATACAAGATGGAGGAGTTTGCAGACACTCTCTCCCTTAAGAGAAGGCTAAGCAACTTCATTTACTAGTAGGCATAGGGAAGGAGAGTGAGAAACACATTGTCCAAGCAACCTTCAATGTTTTTGAAATGGCAATGAGAACCTCCATGATAGATATTGACACCTCAGGACTCATTTCTGCAGGCCTCTGGCCCAAGATATGACCTACAAAAAAGGTTTTCAGGTGTGCTATACAAATGAGAGAATCTCTTCAGTGATAAGGTTTAAGGAAGCTGCATTTCTGATAAAGGAGCACAGCGACACCCTTAAATCCGTCTCCAGGCCCACTTTTGACCCATCCTTCTCATCCTTTTGGAGATTTCAAAATAGAGGGCAAAAGAAATCCTATTACTCTCATACTGACATCCTCCTCCCTCATGTTCTAACCAGATTCAGCAAGATTATTATTTCATTCTTCTCCAAGACAGCAGAGAGCCCAGAAATACTGACCAGCTCCACTGCCGAAACATGGGGCGAGGTTTTAACTGCCTTTGCCTGATCATAGCCTGTGCTCCAGTAACCTTGCCAGATAGCCTTCAACTAGGATTGCGTAAACGTATCCACTGAGAGAGAGTATCATGATGAAACTTTCCACATCAGGTAGGTACTCATCAAGGAGCTTTCTTCCCTCTTAGAGACCAATATGGTCAAACCCATTTCACCAGGGGGAAGAGGGTAGAGCAGAACACAAGTGGCCACAAGTCGCTAAAAAGCTCTGAGGTGTCACATGTCACTTGTCCACTCCAGGACTCTGTCTTGATGAATGGATCAATCTAATATGGCAGTAGGCATCCCCTTCCAAATTATTCCAATTCAAATTCTACTTATTACAGGTGTATCCAGTTAAGGATGGGGGAGTCCATGTAGATGGTCTGCGCACTTAGGGTTTTGATTTTTTTTATGAAAAACTTCATCAGATGGATTTTCTGGAATTGAGAGCAGTTTGAAACATTCTGAAGGCTTTCGGAGATTGGTTGGCCTACAGAATTATCCTAGATCTGACAATCAGGTGGTAATGCATTATATTAACAAGCAGAAAGGAGCAGGTTCTTACTTCCTGTGCTGGGAAACTGTCAGGATGTCTGGGATTTCTCTCACAAGATGACTCTCAAAGCCATGTATCTGGCAGGTAAGGACAGTATGCTGGCAGACAAGCCGAATTGTGTAATGTATCTACAGAAGTGGTCTACAGATTCAGGGGTGGCTCAGATGATATTTCACAAGTGTGGCACACCCATGATAGATGTTTTTAATCACTCTTCAGAACAGGAAAGCACTTCAGTTCTGTTCCAACTTAGCCTCAGATGCCTCCTTATACACTGGGTAGTAGGGTCTTTTATATGTGTTTTTTCTGATAGCCCTAATAGCGGAAATTCTTAAAACACAAGCCAGATCAGGGAATAACTCTCTTAGCACCTTACTGGCTGAAGCAAGTGTGGTTTCCTCTTCTGGAACTTTCCATAAAAAGACCAATAAAACTGGGTTATTCCCCAGCACTGATTTTGCAAGCTCAGGGAACAATGTTGCATCCCAATGTCAAGTCCTTGCCACTCACAGCTTGGATGTTGACTCCCCTGAACCTGCCTAATAGTA
The DNA here is from genome assembly GCA_033557465.1 of Ichthyophis bannanicus. Taxonomy (NCBI): domain Eukaryota; kingdom Metazoa; phylum Chordata; class Amphibia; order Gymnophiona; family Ichthyophiidae; genus Ichthyophis; species Ichthyophis bannanicus. Next base: position 423,418,921 of record CM066032.1, read on the forward strand.
TATTTAAATCATTTTGGTTTCTAGGCAAGACTCCGCTGGATTGATGCAAAAGAGGTTTGCTAATTGGAATGATGGTCAGACCCTAGATCTTTTTTCCTGTCCCACACAAAAACTTCCCTTTCAGAGTCAGGCTGAAGACGTAACTCCCTTAACGTTCACTTTAGAGTAATTGGTGCATATTAGCAGCATGTAACAGATAAACCCATCTCTGTACAGTCTCTAGTTGTCCACTTCATGCGGGACTTTCTCCTATTGAAGCTTCAAATGAAACCACTTATAGTGTCTTGAGATTCCAATGATGTTCAAAAGCCAGCTGATAAAAGCTCCCTTTCAGTCACTAAACTTCTGTTCCCTGAAACACCAGACCTAGAGGGTCTTATTTTTGGTGGCAATGACTTCAGTAAACTCCAGATCCTAGTACCGTATTTTCCGGATTATAATTCAACCCTGTGTATAAGTTACAGTGGCTCAATTTGGCTTTTTTGCATGTAAATTTATAGTATGTCACCCCTGTGTATAGGTCGCAAGTACACAAAATAAAGCGCAAGACAACATTGCTTTTTCTAAAAACCCGATTTATCTTGTTTCAGTTTCACTTTACAAGAACACTCATTCAGCATCAGATTTGTTCTGTATCACACTCAGGAAAGTTGTTGAAGTCCTCATCTTCGGTGTCATTGTGAAATAGTTCTGCAATTTCAGGTGCCGTTCATGTTTATTATTGTGTTCTTCTTCGTCTTCATCGTCTACGTCATCATGGTTATCAGGGCTTTTTAGGATCTCAGCCTTCACAAAACCTCATTTGATTTTTTTATCGCTTACACCTTCTCACCATGCTGTCGCAACCCACCCGGTAACTTCTGCAAAAGTGGTGAGGCACAGAGGGCTGGTTGCTGTGAAACTGTTTTCCATGGCACATCCAGTTTTTCCATAGGTGATGCAACACAGCTTTAAATCTTCTGTTGATGGAAATGTCAAGTGGTTGAAGCATTTTCGTATAATAACTGGGATGTAGCAGCAGATAAGCATGCAATAAATAAAACCAGGAGTCTTTTCAAGGATCCAAGCCAGTTTAATGTGCACAGGCTCAAGCAATAAGCAATTTCAAAATGGCTGAGCAATGGTTTCTAGCAAAACAACAACTTTTATACCGTTCTTCTCCATTCTAGACATAGGCAAACTTTTCATTGGTTCCAGTAACCCCTCTCACCCATCTATTGGTCCCGGTACTGATATGGCTACCCAATCGGGACTCTGGTCTGGGCTCAGCACCTGCTCACCCCCCCTCTAGTCCCAATTACAATGGTCAGTGTCTCTAACTTGTTACATCTCTCCTCTAAGGTCGCTCAGCTAGTTAAAACATATGGGAAGCAGGGCACTGTAACCTTGCTTTTTGCAGAATTAATTAATTCCATAGAAGCTGTGCTCTCTTATCAGTACCAATTAGAGCTGTTTTCTGTCTTTTCTAAGTTTCGTTTCTGCTTAGCTATGTTCAGTTAAGCTGAGTTAAGTTTCAATTCTATGGTGTCATCATTCAGGGGGGTTTTCATTCCTCTGGGCCTAACTACAGGCTTCAGTTACAGGTCAAGCTGCTCAGGCCTGTCTGCTCACTTCAGACACCATGGATCACAGGCCTTCGCCTACCACATTCCCCCCTTTGATTAATCTCACCCGCATGTTAATAAGGTGTGAGAATCAAATCACATAATACTAGGTAAAGGTATCACTCTGTGGTATAGGGTAGTAAGTTCACATAGCTAGTATCTTTGTAGCTGCCTTATGCTCTACAGTGTTATTAATAACTGAAGTTATCATTCGCAAGCAAAGTGGCAAGAAACAAGGGAGCAACAAGCAGATAGTCAAAGTCCATAGTTTGGCAAGAGTGGGAAAAAGAACTAAAGGATTAGAAGGTTCAGTTGCATCTTTGTTGTGCTGTCGTAAAGCTTCTGATTTAGACAGACCAGCTGTCCGATCTTCATAGCAAATTGTGGTCCGGTCCGAACAAAACACAAACTGTCAACAATGGGGTGGGCCAATACCCACTCACTAGTACTATTATGTAAATCAGTCTGATTGTATAGGATAGAATAGTTCAGTTCTTGCGTCTCCCAGGGCCACTGATCTCCCATCTTAGTTCCTCCACAAAAGAAACAGTCAGAAGTGTGGAGACTAGATGCTATTGCTCCAGCAAGTTCAAGAAACAAGTTCTGGGAGGCATGAGGAGTTGCAACGGTGGCTTGCATAGCCTTGTAGAAAGTCAAGATCTAGAACAACTTTTGGATTGGAGAGTATACCAATGCAAGTATAGGAAGAATGATAAAACAAGGTCTGAGTGACCTTCGGTCCAGTTCATGTTGTACTTATACAGGCTGCCCAGGGAGGCAAGGCAAAAGTCATTTCAAAATACTCCAAAACTGTTGCCAGAATAAAGCAATAATAATAATTCATAATGGGCATAGTTTCTGGAAAATTGGAGGAACTGTCGGATTTCACAAAGGTAGAGTTGATTGTAGATCCTCAAGCTTCTGCCGTACGTAGACCTACCAGCTTTTTGGCAGGAGTAGGGCTGTAGATTCCAAAGTATCACTGTCTTCTGGGATGTCTCAGGTTCTTAAAATATCATAGTACAGTCTCTCAGGCTATTATTGCCTCCTTAGAGCAGTTCACTTCTTCAGAAAATCAAAATAGTCTTTTCAGAGTATTTAAACACAGTCTCTTAGAAGATTCAATTTCTTAACACAACACAGTCTCTTTCTGATGATTGCAGTTTTCTCCAGATGCGAGGCTTACCTTCAGATAAACAAACAGTCTTGAAATAGTGCAGTGTCTGAGGGACCAATAAGTCTTAGGTTCGTGGCTGTTGTCGTAGGGTGAGGTGCAATGGAGTCTCAGGATGCTGTAAGGTAGTCCAGTGATCAGGTTCAAGAGCAGCTGCTGGTTTCCCTTGATTATGATGGATCCAAGGTTCAAATTCTGCGACTTTTACTGCAGTTGGAGTTGACAAGATGACGACATAGGGTCCCTTTCAATGCAGGGCTAACGGTATCTTTCTCCACTCTTTGATCCACACCGAGACTCCAGGCTTGAAAGGATGCAGGGGTTTAGGCAAATTGATGAGTAATCGATTTTGTACCCAGGTATGGAGACTCTGCAAAACAGAACTTAAAACCAATAGTTCATGTCTAATAATTTCAGATCCTATCTGTCTCATATCTCCTTTTATTTCCTATACAATAGGCAGGGGTTGCCCATACAGAATCTCAAAAAGGGGAAACTCCTAAAGACTTAGCAGGGGCTAAGTATATCCTAAGAAGGGCTATAGGAAGAACCTGGGGCCACTTCAGATAAACCTCTTGTCAAAGTTTAGACAACTGAGATTTCAGGGTTCTATTCATACATTCTACTTTTCCTAAATTCTGAGATCTATTGGCAGTATGTATCTATTAATATCAATATCTTGGGGCTATACTTAATGGACTTGCTTCCTAAGGTTATCCACCCTCATTATTTGTACAGGGTCCCATGTGCATGCAAGGTTGTAAGGGCATACTTGGAATCTGGGTACACATTTAGACAGGGCTCTTTTCCTATTGTTAGTGCTCTAGTGAGGGCTATCAGTTCAGCTTTCTGTGGTGAAGTTTCTGGGGCCAGGGCTGAGGACTCAACTACCAAATCAGGGGTCACCACTGCATATCTAGCACAACAATGTCTATTGATGATGAAACTGCCTTCAGCCACAAAGAAAGTCTGTTCAGGGTTCTCCAGAGGGACATCAGTCAAATCCAGGCGGCTTGAGAATACAGTGTCCATAATTTCTAAACAGTCATGATCAGGGGGTCAAGACCAACTGGTAACAACATAACAGGATTCAAAGCTTGACTGACCCTTCAGTTGTATCTGGGGTTTTCACACAACATACTCTAATACTTCAACATTCATAGATTTGTTAGCTAGTAGTTTCCTTTGTATTTCATATTGGTTAGAACAGAGTGTGGTACAGTAACTTGAAGATTCTGTCTCAAAGGGATTTTTCTTTTAGTTTTTGCTTACTAGGAAGGCTGTAGCTGTAACAGCTTCTCAAATAAGGTCCAAGAGATTGAGTCAACACTCCTAGAACATTTCCTTGTGACTCATGAACATAGAGACTGAAAGGTTTTCTGGACATCTGGTAGACCCAGAATTGGTGACAACATCAGAGTGTTTTTTTTTTTTTTTTTCCAAAGATCAAAAGGCTGCATCCTGTTCAAGTCCCCATTCCAATGCAGACTTTTCCATTCCTTTGATAGCTTGATACAACGGTTTTGCTAGCAGCGCAAAATTGGGGATCCATATACATCATACTCTGTGGCACCCAAGAAGGCTCTCACTTGCCTCCTGGTGGTTGGAGTAGGAATACTGCATACAGCTGCTTTGCGTTCTGGTAAGGGTCCCAGGCGTCGAATTCCGCTGGACAACTGGAATCCTAGGTATTTAACTTGTTGGACATAATTGCACCTTGACTCTTGAGACTTTGTATCCAGCCTCATTAAGAGGGTGCAAAAGTTCACTGATGGCTTGTAGACATTCACTTTCTGAGTTGGTGGTTATGAGCAAGTTGTCCACATATTGAAGTAGAATTTTTTCTCCTGCAGTTTCTGGACAACTTGTCAAATCCTTGCTGAGTGAGGCGAGTTCTTGAATCCTTGAGGTAATCTTGTCCAGATGAGTTGGCCCCCCCTCCTTGTAGTGGGGTCTTGGGCTAAGCGTATGCAGAAAAAGGCATCTTTTTAAGTCCAGAATGATGAAATGTATAGCTTCAGCAGAGATCAGTTCCAAGAGAATATAAGGATTTTGGTACCACTGGTTGTATAGTTTCAGCTGCATCATTCATTCTTCTTAGATCCTGCACTGGGCGGTAATCACCTGTCCCAGGCTTCTTGACTGGCTTGAGGGTGACAATGACAGGGGCTATGTTCTTCGCTAGGCCAAGTGGGTTATCTTCTGCCCATACTTTAGGTGGGGCTATGAGGTTGGTAAGTATACAGCTTGTTGCTTTGGATGCAGGTGAATAGAACCGCCATTCTTCTTCTTGGGGGACAGTTAACACCATCAGGCCAGCAGATTTTGAGTTTCATTTTTCCCCCTTCAACAAAGGATATCTGTGCTTGAAGCTTTGCAAGCAGGTCTCGGCCCAAAAGGGGAACTGGGCATTCAGGCATGTACAGGAACTGGTGTGTTATCTGCTGCCCCCCTGGTTCACAGGCACGGTTCTGCGGGATAGGCTTTGTGGCCTTAGCCCCAGTAGCTCTGATAATGGTGATGCATCAAGGAAAACACAGGGGCTACTGGCTTTAGTATTCTGCTCCTGTATCCCCCATAAAGTCCATATATTGGTCCCCTATTTTCAGACTGACTCCTGGGGACCCAGGGAAACTTGGAGTCCAGTCTGGCCTAGTCTTCATTCATGCTGTAGCCCTCTCGTGCTGAAACACTGTTCTTGGTTTTATTCTGTCTTTGACTCTGCAATCAAGTACTCCCTCCTCCCCTCCTGGGGTGGAGTCAAGATACGGGTATTCACTTCTCTAGTGTCCTTCTTCTGCAATGAGCGCACTGACTAGCACCCAGTTCTTCGCTCCTTCGATCAGGATAACCTCCTCCACATCATTCAACTAAAATATCATTCACTTTCTCTGTTACATTTATTTTCACAATTCACAAACTTTTCTGCACTACTTTCATTAACTATCATGCCCGCAAATCCATCCAGTTTTCTGCCATTTCTGTTTTTATATCTCTCTGGGACTGACTGACAAAAACGTAAATTCTCCTGGGCTGCTGGGTCACATGGCGTATATAGTGAGGGCTGCCTGCGCTATTTGGATTGGGTCTGCATAATACTGTTCATGGCTAGTGCAAAGCTGGCCCTGGACCTAGTGCAATGGGATTAGAATTACGTGACCCTCTCTTTTACTGGTATTTGTGCATCTGAAGGCATACGGCAATCAGGCTGAATTAGCAAATAAATCCCTACTTGTAGTGTCATTGGTACTTTAAACTGTGCCGGGGCTGCGGAGGTGGCTAGTGACATTTGCAGGGAGGTATCCCCCTTCCCCCCCTTCTTCAGGCTCTGCCCGGGATGATGGCAGAGCTGAGGGAACTGGCCTATGAAAATAAACGGGCAGTTTTTTCTTTTTTTTTTTTAAACATTTAACCAGGAATCCTATGTAGAACTGATCAGGAAATATTCTCTGTACAATCTGATAAACACGGGAAACTACGGGGCCATAAAGTAATTAACACTGGCCACCCCCCCTTTCACAGAGCATTTCTAATAGGGAGGGAGATTTTTTTTAGAGTCCTTGCTAAATCCCTAGGCATACATTTCAACAAAATCTGCATGGACTCTGACCCTCCCCCCACACCAGTCAGGCTGCATTTTCCTGTGACTAAGCATAATAGATGTGTGCTCATTCTAAATAAGTATAATTTAGATAAAGTCTTTAAAATATAAAACTATTATTTTGCAACATGTTATAACAACAATCCCAACAGAGGCCACATATCTGTTAAGTATGACTGGAATAATTATTTGGCATAAAACTAACTGCTAGCCGTACTCAGCACTTAAGCTGAATAATGTCTCTGCAAAGAAATTTCTTTAAATCTTACAGTTTTTAGGAAGCAGACATTCAAAAGACATTCCGAATACTTTTGCCATAAAGTGGATGGATATCTAGAATGCATATACACCCTCTTTTTGTTTTGTTTTTAACACTAAATGTCTTCTATCAGGTGCTTGCCACAGTATATCAGGAAATAACGTCTTGAAATTTAAAAAACAAAGTACCCTCTTTCACTGGACACGGACATACAAAATTCAAATCCATCCTAAATTGTAAAGGTCTTCATTAGTCACTAGTACAGAGTTTAACAATCCAATGTAATTACCTTAAATCTTACAGTATGGGGAAGCATGCATTCAAAATGCAAACACTCCAATCCTTTATTTTAAACAAGCAAGAAACTTACTGTTCACACACACACACACACAGACAGAGACATGCCAGCATTCGAATAAGAACTTAACCCTTTCCAGGCTAAGTCCCAAAACTATCGGGACCCTCAATCCTGACTAAACATTCTTATTAAATGATATATAAATGATATATATAATACATAACCATAGCAGAAGGAACATTACTATTAAAAACATATTGAATAAAACAGGTACACTGTTCTGAAATAAGCACAAACTAACAGCATTGAGATTTAAGCCTGCACAGGGTTAGAAAGACACTGTACATTCTTTCCTTCAGACACGCCCCCTGTCAGTTTTTCACTGTGCAGTAGGAAAACGAACTGGGTGAGACCAGCTTCTTGATTTCTAAAATGACTCTAGGTGTTTTGGTCTTCGTTCTGCTTTATTAATACAATTTCTTAATCAGTGAACTGTCACAAATTACTCAACAGAATAATCTCACATTTATACCAGAAGGGAAACTCGTGGTTTCAACAGAGAACAAAAAAAACCAGATACACAGTAGGGCAGACAATACACATCAAACGCTTCACAATCATGCTAGCAACATATCCCAAAAAAAACCAGTCCTGTCTGTTCTGACTAGGCTGAATCATGATTTTTTTTTTTAATAGCTGTACCTCGCGAATACTCATGCAAGGATTTTCAAACAAATTTTTCCCCACGCATACTCATGTAGGGACCTCGCGAATACGCATACGAGGTTGACTTAAGTCTTACCAAACAAGAAGGACGATGGCTTCGCCTTGCGCATACTCATGCAAGGGTAATAGGACCGTCCTTGAGAGGGGATCAGTGCTCTCATTACCAAATTCCAAGTTCCAAGTTCTCGAGATTCCAAGTTACAAGTTTCAAATTCTTACCAAAGTTTCACAAGTTTCAAACTGCAGTTCTAACTCATCTGTCTAGACAGGTTTTCAAAACTATACTTACCGGATCCGGTCCCCGATACTTCACTAGCTTCTGAGTTGGATCCTGGACTCCCCCGGGTCGGAGGTGTTGGCCAGCTGGACCCATTGCCTGCCGAGGCCAGGCAGAACCCCCTCCGATTCAAGAGGATCGGTGGGCCCAGGGAAATTCCCCTGCGTCGGATTGGCATGGTTCCAACTGGACCAAACCTCAAGGCGAATTACGTGGATTTATTCACTTGAACACCATCCACCACTCGCACTTCCCGGCCAACGCACCAAGAAATGTAGCAGCAGATAAGCATGCAATAAATAAAACCAGGAGTCTTTTCAAGGATCCAAGCCAGTTTAATGTGCACAGGCTCAAGCAATAAGCAATTTCAAAATGGCTGAGCAATGGTTTCTAGCAAAACAACAACTTTTATACCGTTCTTCTCCATTCTAGACATAGACAAACTTTTCATTGGTCCCAGTAACCCCTCTCACCCATCTATTGGTCCCGGTACTGATATGGCTACCCAATCGGGACTCTGGTCTGGGCTCAGCACCTGCTCACCCCCCCTCTAGTCCCAATTACAATGGTCAGTGTCTCTAACTTGTTACATCTCTCCTCCAAGGTCGCTCAGCTAGTTAAAACATATGGGAAGCAGGGCACTGTAACCTTGCTTTTTGCAGAATTAATTAATTCCATAGAAGCTGTGCTCTCTTATCAGTACCAATTAGAGCTGTTTTCTGTCTTTTCTAAGTTTCGTTTCTGCTTAGCTATGTTCAGTTAAGCTGAGTTAAGTTTCAATTCTATGGTGTCATCATTCAGGGGGGTTTTCATTCCTCTGGGCCTAACTACAGGCTTCAGTTACAGGTCAAGCTGCTCAGGCCTGTCTGCTCACTTCAGACACCATGGATCACAGGCCTTCGCCTACCACAGGGACAGTGTTCAGAGATTTTATTTTTTTCTTTGTCTTCAGTGAAATGGTCTCTCATGCTATCCATGACAAGTATCACTTTCTATCTCTTGAAAAATCCATCCAGCCACTTACTAAAGCAGCGCTGCAGCCATTTCAACAACATGCAGTCATCCGTCCATCCTTTCTCATTTACATCAACGGCAATGTTGGTTGGTAGAGTTTCACGTGGCATTATCTTCCTTTTGAATATAATCATAGGTGGCAGCTTCTTTCCACTTGCACAGCAGGCCAGCACCAATGTAAAGTTTGTCTTTTCGTGTCCAGTGATTCTAATATTTATTTTTCAAACCGCCTTTTGACTGACCGTTCTCCCTGATGGGATGTCGAAGGTTAAAGGAACCTCATCCATGTTTTTTATGGAGTCCGGTGCCACTATGTATGCGATGATTTCTTTGTCTACGAATTCCCTGATATTCCATACTTTATCCAAGAAATCAGTAGAAAACTGCTGACACATTGTTCTTTGTCTTATGCTTAATTTGTTTCTTATCATAAATCAGTAGCACCACAAATGACCAGCCTTGAATCCCTCTATATTCATTTCCCTGGCGATGTGAACTGCTTTGAATTGCACCTGCACAGTGGACAGTCCACGGCCCTGGGCCCTCCACTCTACAATGAACTGAAGCAGATATGCTGCTGATTCAGTCACCATGCTTTGCGGCCGCGATTTGCCTTCTTGCTGCGTTTCATCAAGGTTTATTTTCCTTGCCTTTTCCTCCAGTTTCTAACTAATATCTCATTTATCCCAAAGGTTCTCTCAGTGGCTCAATCATTATGTTGTTCTGTGTAATGAATAACTTTCAATTTTAATTCCATGGTGTATGAGTTCCGCACCTTTGGTGTCACCATTTTCTATGGGGTTAAAGATAACATCTTTTTGTTAACTGAAATGCATCTGGTATGCTATTTTGTATGCTATTTGTGAGTATAGTAAAAGTATGTACCAGTCTGCTGATCTGAGGGTCTGCTTGCAAGTGTTGAGTGTAGAATGAAAGGCCCAGGGAGAAAGACTGTCCACTTGCAGTTGCAGGTATTTATATCTGTTTTGAGGGGGTGTGTTCCACCGCGTAAATTTCTTAGATAAATTGTTTACGGATGTAAAAAAAACACAACTTATAATCTGGGAAATACGGTAACTGATTCACTCTATACTAATTCACTAAGGTAGTATCTGAATTTCACATGCATCGGTTGATCATCTTGCCCATATTTTTCTCAAGCTTCATGTCCAGAAAGGTGAAGGAGACAGACTTGCATTTAGTGGCAGTCATGGAGACATGATACATAGAAAACAATGACTGAGACATAGTTATACCAGGCTCTAATCTATTTAGGGAAAACAAGTAGGAGGAAAGGGAGAAGAAATGGTGCTATATGTAAAAAAATAATATTAAAGCCACAGAACGTCAGGGCTTAGGAGTGACTGAGCAGACACTGTGGGCTAGTCTGGAAAGAGGAAATGGAAAATCTATTTACATTGGTGTGATATGCAGACCTCCCTCATAGGTGAAAGAAATAGAAATTTAATTGGAGGCATGCGCAATATTAGATTAAAAATGTATTTATATCTCTCACTGGCACAGTACTGATGATAGGAGCTTTTCAATTTGCCAGTTAATTGGGATATCCCTGCTGCTGTGTCATCTAAAAGTAGGGAGATCCTAAGTGCTCTACATGGAGATGTGTTCTGATAACGGAACACATGCTGGAGGGGGCAATATTGGGCATGGTGCTTACAGTTGGCAAGTGTGTTTCTAATGTTGTAGCTGGTGATCTAGTGTGCAGTGATCACTAGATTGAGTGCTTCAATATTGGCAAAACAGATGGGGATGGTTCATTCAAAAGCAAGAGTTCTGGACTAAAAGAAAACTAACTTTTGCAAAAATGGGGGAATACCTGAAGGAGTCATTAGCTAGATGAGAACATCTTGGGGAAACAGAATAAGAGTGAACAAAATGGAAAGTAGATATTTTAAGGGCAATGAACATTTTTGTTAGGAAAGTAAATAAAAGTAAGAGGAAAAGGAGACTGCCATGGTATTCAAAAGAAGTGGCTGAAAAAATAATGAAAAAGAGGTTAGCCACCTTAAATATAAGAGATTGCAGAAAGAGGAAGACAATATCTGGATAAACTAAGGGAAGCTGGTAAAATCGTAAAGCAAAGATGGAAATAGAAGAAAAATTAGCCAATTAAGTAAAACATAGGGTAAGGAGAAATTAGACCTTACCTGCTAATTGTCTTTCCTTGAGTTCTCTCCGGGCCAGTCCAGGACCTTAGGGTAGTCGCCAATCCCCTCTAGTAGCTGAGGACTGATCACTGAAAACTCTTGCTGACAGCCTACCTCGCTCCCCCTGGTGTCACAGAGACAGTCTTAAGGTATCAAAGCCGTGGAACTCTAACTATCAAAAACTGGAACTAAGAAAAAGCAATAAGACTATCCTGGTCAATAACAGGAAGCCTCGGTTTTCCCCTCTCTTTGTTTCTATAATTCTTTGTGGGGTTGGTTTTGTTTTTTTTTGTTTTTTATAATTTATAACTGAAGTACCTGACGAAAACCTCTCCCACCGAAGAGGAACTCGCCACAAATTTCTTCGAATATATCATCCAAGAACCCCCAGCTCCGGCCACCAGCTTGGCAACCTGAACAATTTCTTAAACGCTAGCCAAGGACCAAAAACTCTCTAATGCTCGCAGACTATATCGGGCGGGCCCTGGACTGGCCCGGAGAGAACTCAAGGAAAGACAATTAGCAGGTAAGGTCTAATTTCTCCTTCCTATTCGTCTCTCCGGGCCAGTCCAGGACCTTAGGGCAGTACCAAAGCAGTACCTATGCCCGGGAGGGACCTGCGAGCCCCGCAACAATGGCCGAGGCCCCCACTCTAGCATCGTCCCTAGCTTGTACATCTAACCGATAGTGCTTGGCAAACGAATGAAGAGAAGACCAGGTCGCCGCTCGACAGATATCCACCGGCGGCACCAACGCATACTCAGCCCACGAGGTCACCTGACCTCTAGTCGAATGCGCCCTAAGGCCAACCGGAGCCGCCAAGCCTTTCGACTCATACGCCGCTCGAATGGCATGCTTCACCCACCGTGCAATAGAAGCCTTGGAAGCAGCGTTACCCTTAGCTGTACCACCAAACAGCACGAACAATCTGTCGGACCTCCGAAACGGCTCTGTTTTCCGTAGTTATCTACGGAGCACCTGACCTAAATCCAGTCTTTGTAGGGCACGATCCCGCTCTCTCCCCTCCCGAGTAACAAAGGTAGGAAGGGAAATGACCTGATTCACATGAAAACTGGAAACCACCTTCGGGAGAAACAACGGCACCGGTCTCAAAACGACTCTCTCCTCCGAAAATTGAATGTACGGCTCCCTACACGAGAACGCCTGCAGGTCCGAAACTCTACGCGCCGAGCACAAGGCCACTAAAAAACTGTCTTCCAGGTGAACTCCCTGATATTTCCAGGAGCTCCGGCCTCAAACGGCGGCCCCGTCAGGGCTTCTAAAACTAAATTCAAATCCCATGGAGGAACCACTGGCCGAACCGGAGGCTGCAGGATGTTGACGGCCCTCAGGAAATGCCACACATCCGGATACGAGGAGAGCGAGCCTCCCTGTACCTTATCTCTATAACAAGCGAGCGCCACCAACTGCACCTTCAGAGTACTAAGGGCTAGCCCCTTTTCTAGACCAGCCTGAAGAAATGCTAAGATATCTGGTAGCTTGGCTCCCAAGGGTCTGACCTGCCTGTCTTTACACCACGCTTCAAAAATGCGCCAAACCCAAATGTACGCCAGGGAAGTCGACTGCCGTCTGGAGCGCAGCATAGTGGCTATCACCGATCCCGAGTATCCTCTACGGCGCAAATGCTCCCTCTCAAGAGCCAAGCCGTAAGCAAGAACCGATCCACCTGTGGCATCACTACGGGCCCCTGGCACAGCAGGTTGATCTGTGCGGGCAGCCACCAAGGCGGTTCCACCAATAAGTGCATCAGATCCGCATACCATGGATGCCTGGGCCAATCTGGTGCAATCAAGATCACCGTCCTGTCGTATTTCGCTATCCTCTGAATGACTTGTCCTAACATCGGCCACGGAGGGAATATGTAAAGAAGCTGCCCCCCCGGCCAGGGCTGAGCCAGAGCGTCGAGGCCCTCCGACATGTGCTCTCTGCGTCTGCTGAAAAAACGAGTCGCCTTGGCATTCGCTAATGTGGCCATGAGATCCATGACTGGCTGACCCCGCCATACTGTGATCTCGTGAAAGACCGCCCAGTTCAGCTCCCACTCGCCGGGGTCTAGAACATGACGGTTGAGATAGTCTGCTTGAACGTTGTCTTTGCCTGCCACATGCACCGCCGAAATTGCCAAGAGATGGACTTCCGCCCATATAAACAATAGTTGACTCTCCTCCAACAGAACCGCACTGCCCGTACCTCCTTGTCTGTTGATGTAAGATACCGTCACCAAGTTGTCGGAGAACACCCGAACGGCCTTCCCTTTGAGCAGACCTACAAAGTGCACCAACGCCAGACGCACCGCCCTCAACTCTAAGCGATTGATGGACCAAACTCTCTCTGTCTCTGACCAGAAGCCTTACGCTACCTGTGTCAAACAATGGGCCCCCCAACCGGAAAGGCTGGCATCCGTTGTTAGCAAAATCCAGTCTGGCAATGCCAGCGGAACTCCCGCTCGAAGATGCTCTGGAACCAACCACCACTGCAGACTGACACGCACCTCCTCCAGACACAGTAACTTGCGAGAAAGAGGATGATCTTGGGGAGACCATTGGGACAGCAACACCTGCTGAAGCGGCCGCATATGCGCCCTGGCCCACGGCACCAGGTCCAAGGCCGCCGCCATTGAGCCCAACAACTGCAAATATTTCCAAGCCGTCGGCGCCTTCTCCCGTAAGAACTCCGCTACCTGCCGCAAAATCTTTTGCACTCTGTCCACCGGAAGGAAAACTGCGCCCTTCCCTGTGTCGAAGAAAGCTCCCAGATAAGTGAGCTGCTGTGCCGGTTGCAGATGACTCTTCTTGCGGTTGATGACCCAACCTAGCTCTTCGAGAAGCTGCACCACTCGCGCGGTCGCCGACGTGGCCTCCGCCAGAGACGGCGCTCGGATCAACCAGTCATCCAGATAGGGATGCACTTGCACGCCCTCCTTCTGTAGCACCGCCGCAGCCACCACCATCACCTTGGTGAAAGTCCGTGGCGCTGTAGCCAGACCGAACGGCAATGCTTGGAACTGAAAATGCCCCATGGGCACCGCAAACCGCAGAAACATCTGATGCTCCTTCCTGATCGGTATGTGCAGATACGCCTCCGTCAAATCTATGGAAGAGAGAAATTCCCCTGGGCGCACCACCCAAATCACGGACCTCAAAGTTTCCATCCGGAAATGAGGCGCACTCAGACAACGATTCACATGTTTGAGGTCCAGTATTGGTCGAAAAGAACCTTCCTTTTTGGGCACCACGAAATAAATCGAGTATCGACCTAAGCCGCACTGGTCTGCCGGAACCAGCAGCACTGCTTGCAGACGCAACAAACGCGACGTCGTCGCGTTGATCGCCTCCCTTTTCGGCTGAGGCCCGCAAGGAGAGAACACAAACGCTTCTACCAGTGGGTGAGCGAACCCCAGGGCATAGCCTTCCCTGATGATTTCGAGAACCCACTGGTCCGTAGTTATTCTGGCCCAGGTGGAGAGGAACCCCTGCAACTGCCCTCTGACAGGAGTCTCCACCTGGACCAGCGCTCCTTCATTGCGGCTTCTTAGCTGAGTTCTGTTGGGCATTGAAATGACCCCTACTGAACCCTCTAGCTCCTCGAAAGGACTGGCCTCTAGCCACAAACCGGCCACGTTGATAAGGGGTAAAACGCGATCCGCGGAACCTGCGAAAGTCTCGCCCCTGCCCCCTCTGAGAGGGGCCAAACTTCGCCGCCCTCGGACGGTCTTCCGGAAGGCGACCCCCTTTAGAATCGCCTAAATCTTTTACAATCTTTTCCAAGGCCTCTCCAAAGAGCAACTTGCCATTATATGGAAGCTTACTGAGACGAGCTTTCGATGACGCATCCACTGCCCAGTTCCGCAGCCAGAGGAATTGCCGAGCGCAATCACAGAAGCCATGGACTTTGCTGAAATCTTCACCAAATCATAAAAGGCATCTGCTAGATAAGCCGCTGCCGACTCCAGCTTCGCTCCTTCTGCCGAAGCCGCCTCCTCTTTAACCTGATTTATGTCCCCTTGCAGCCACCGGATAGATGCCCTGGAGACATAAGCCCCACAAACCGAAGCTTGCAGAGCCAGAGCACTGGAATCAAAAGCCTGCTTCAAAAGCGCTTCTAACCTACGGTCCTGAAAATCCTTCAGAGCCGTCTCTCCTTCCACCGGAATCGTGGTCTTTTTGGTGACCGCTGACACCAGCGCATCCACCTTAGGCATTCGCAACAAGTCCTTTTCCTCCTGGGGTACGGGGTAGAGACGCGCCATAGCACGGCCCCCCCTTAGCATCGCCTCAGGACACTCCCATTCAGATTCAATCATTTGCTTAATGACTCTGTGGATGGGAAAACAGCGCTGCTCAGATTTAAATCCCTGTAACAAAGGATCCTCCAGCGGCTCCTGCTGAACCGCCGGAAGCGCCATATTTAATGCAGCCAGAGAATGAGTAATCAATGCCCCGAGTTCCTCCTTCCTAAAAACTCTAAACATATTGGGATCCTCGCCGGGCCCTAACTCCCCTTCCTCCAACTCTTCCGGCCATGCTTCCAAACCGGATTCCGAAGGACATTCTCCTTCTTCTTGCAAGAATTCCTTCGTACACTGAGTCGTAGCTCCCTCTAACGCTACCTCCAGCCCTTTAGACATAGGAGAGACCCCTTCACCAGGATCAGCTCCGGGGAGATCGAGCTTTGCAGAAACTGACATGCTGCCCTTAGCAGGAGAAAGAGGAACCTGAGAGCTTTTTAACAAATAAGCACTGTGCAGCGCTAAAATAAACTCCGGAGAGAACAAGGAGTGCCAAGAAGCCTGTTCCGCTGAAACAGGCTGTGGCTGCGAACCCTCAGCAGAAGGGAGCCTTGAGTGTTTTGGATTTTCTTTTTCCCTCCTTTTTGTGCAACGCAGGAGACACGGTCGGCTCAGTCAAAATGGCCGCCGTTCCCGCTCTTTCAGAAACGGACTGAGGCCTGCTAACCCCATCATCCTCGGGCCCCCTGTGACTCTCCATCACTAGGATACACTAAAATAACACCACTGCAGCCAGAGACTGCCGACGATCCCAAATCAGCGAAGGAAAAACACGCGGCGATCCGGCGGTAATAACGGCGGTAGCCAGAAAAACACCTATCTAACCACTGCGGCTGAGATCCTATAGCGAAGACAAGTTAAACCAACCAAGCTCCTACCTGTTTCTTTTTCCCTCCTTTAACTCATGGAGAGGCTGAAACATTCGCCGTCCGCTCTCCCGCTGCTAGCGGGAAGCTGGAGCTAAGACGAATACAGGCGGGGAGAGGACTCTGGGGCTCCCAGACCTCTTCCCCACACCCCGAAGCACCCACGTCTGAAAGAATAGGCAGGCTCTGCCCTAATCAGACCAAATTGCCAAGCAGGCACCAGAAATCCGGCAGAGCTTCGTTGTCTCTGTCAGAATTAAACAATTACTCCCCCTCCTTTCAGTAGAAAGAAAAAAAGAGAATAAACAGAAACTTCCTGCACTGTTTGCTCTGCTAAAACAAACCGGACAGGCTTAGCTATGTCAGCCTTATTCCACTTTGACCTTCTTTTGTTTTTTGTAATCTTTTGCCCAGTGGAAATAAAGAAAAGAAATCCCTATTCCTATTTGCTTCTCTAGGGAGCCTGTCAGCCGCACGTCCAGTTCAGCTGCTGAGGACTGAAAGACTGTCTCTGTGACACCAGGGGGAGCGAGGTAGGCTGTCAGCAAGAGTTTTCAGTGATCAGTCCTCAGCTGCTAGAGGGGATTGGCGACTACCCTAAGGTCCTGGACTGGCCCGGAGAGACGAATAGGAAAGACATTTTTAGGTATGTTAGTGGCAGGAGGAAGTATAAAGATAACAATGTGAAACTCAAGGGTTAAGGGGAGGGATACATAGAGACTGAGGATGAAGGGTGGTATATAAAGCTCAATAAGCATAAAGCAAATTGTTTAGCACATATTTCTGTTCTATATTTACAGATGGAGGACTCTTCGTCTTTGCTAGACTGGTAGCTCTATTGAGCATGTATGCTTTGTAACATATAACTTTCCTTTAGCTTAGTGTTGCATGTGGTCTAAATGGATAGGGGATTCCCTTTGATTGTAACTGATGTCAGGCACATCCACTGACTTTAAAAGACGCATGCATGGCGTTTTTGTTTAAATAGAAGCTGGTATTGAATCTCTGAGGTCATCTGGTTGAATGACTGGAAAGATATATGAGTGGGTTTTCATGTCCTCCTATTCCTGGGCATAGTCTATTTGGTTAAACTTAATGTTTATAATGATTTGGATGATGCTAGTTTTTCTAATTGCTGTTTTTTTTTTAAATCGGCCCGGCATTAACTGTCCTTTTTACTGTCTGTTCGAACGGGTTAGTTCGGATCTGAGAGCAGCCTGATTTATTATATAAGGAAGCAATTAATACAGCTCACTCTGTTCTGACAATACTCTTTTTTTTTTGACTGATGGCACTTTATTTTACAGTGGTCTCCGCATGACTGGGACAGTATAATGTCCTACTCTCTGAGGCAGCAACAGCGAAACACCCAGCATAGGGGTGGCAACGCTGGTTCCATTTGAGTGCCTAAGCTAAGTACCGGCCACTATTAGAAAGTTGAATTTCAGTCCGTTAATGCTGATTTTTATAGTTATGCATGAATAAATGGAAGCTTTTTTGACCTATGATGTTGAGCTTGCGACAGTATTTTTGAGCCGGTTCTGGCCCGTACACATTACTGTCATTTGTAAGCCATTGTGTCGTCCTTTATGAAACACTGAGGTCTTTTTTTTTCTCCAGGTAGCCTTATTCTACTTTGCGTAAGGAGTGAATTGTTTGATTACATTTATTGCTAATTTTTATGTGAGTGCTAGTTTTTGTTTATATTTGCTATATTTCAATAGCCTCTTTGATGTTTACCTTTTGTGAGTGGATAGTACTCACAGAGGAAGGGTCAGGAATGAGACTTCAGAGAACAAACACAAATAGGAATGGAAGTGAGGTAGAACTCAAACTACTTTCAGGAGACTGTGCTTGTGAGACTATGGCTAAACTAAAAGTAGAGAACGCGATGGAGCTGGATGGGATTCATAAGAGGTTATTGAAGGAACTTAGGGGAGTACTGGTAGTTCCGCAGTCTGATCTTTTAAATGCTTCTTTATAGTCTGGAGTGATCCCAGAGATGGGAGAATGTGGTTCTTAATGACAAAAGTCGATGTAAGGATGAGGTTCGTAACTACAGACCAGTTAGTGTGACCTCTGTTGTGAGTAAAGGAATGGAAATGTTGCTAAAGCAAAGGATGATGTGATTTCTGTAATCCAAGGAATTACAGGATCTGACACAGCATAGAACTTTATTAGGTCTTCTCAGATGAATCTGATTTCTTTGACTGGTTGACCAGAGAATTGGAACAGGGAGAGCATTAGATATGGTATACTTAGATTTCAGCAAGGACTTTGACAGCGTTCAGCATTGGCAACTTTGAAATAAACTGAGTTCTCTTAGGGTGGACCTTAATGTTGCTGACTGGGTTCAAAACTGGTGAGTGGGAGGTGACAGAGGGTAGTTGTAAATGATGTTCGGGAACAAGCAGGAAGTCAGTCCTCACATATGGGTGACGTCGGCGCCGACGGAGCCCATACGGAGCAAATCTCCAGCTTTCACAGAAAGCTTTTGGGAGTTGCTACCACGCATGTGTGGTCCCCTTCCCACCTAAGGGTGCCATCTTGCTCAGTCTCCTTTTTTCCGCGGAGCCTATCAGATGTCTCTCGTGTCCCGGAAAAAGTTTTTTTTTTTCTCTGCCTTTTGGCTTGACCGGTTGACACCGGTGTCCTTCCCGCCTCTGGCCTCGGTACTCTGGTATCGGGTCGGTCCTTTTTATTGTTTTGTTCTAGTTTTACTTTTGAGGCGTCTTCATGCTCTTTTTTTCTCCTGTCCTTTGCTGGCAGCCCATAGGGTCTTCGACCTAGCCGGGGTCCTTTTTTCCCCGATGGCCACCAGCTGTTTTAAGAAATGTTTTCGGTGCAGGAAAATTGTCCCTCACCAATAAGCACGACTGCTGCCTCCGGTGCCTTGGGCCGGACCATGACCTGACGGTCTGCTCTCTATGTAAGAAAATGTCGTCCAAGGCCCTGCGGAGCTGCCAGCAGCAGCATGACAAGATTTTTCCCGAATCCCCCATGCCTCCGGAAGCCAGGACCTCGTCTGAGGCCTCAACGTCTCGGGGGGAACATGTCGAGCCCGAGCGTCATCGGGGTTCCTCAGAGAGGGGGCCTCCCTTGAGGGAGCACAAGAGGAAGAAGAAATTTTTGACACAGTTGCTTACAATGTTTACCTGTATATAGTTACAACTACTGTTCCATGTAAAACTATATAAAATTGTTTAACTGTTCCTTGTAAACCGCCCTTGATCTCTGGAAGGGGCGGTATAGAAGAAAAGAATAAATAAATCCTCAAAGGTGGTGTCTCTGGGCGTCTCTGGTCGTCTCCTCGCGACTGGGCTCCTCGCGAGAGCATTCGCGGAGCCCCGAGCACCTGCAGGGATTGTCGGAAAAGGAACGCCAGGCCAAAGTTCCTCGCTGAGAACCGGACCAGCCAAGGCAAGTACAGACTGTTCTGGTCGAAGACTCCCCTCCGGGGGAACCGGTGTCGGGGCCGACTGTGTCGGCGCCTGAGCCGGTGGCTGCAGAGCCTCCTGAACTAGTATCCAGGATGGCGGCTTTGGAGCGCAGTTTTACTGCCTTCATTGAACAGCAGTGGGAGCTGATGTCCGGCATGTCCAGCTCCTCCTCACCGATCACCAGGCCCTCGACGTCTAAGTCGACCTCAGAGACTGAGCCGATCCTCGACCGAGGTCGCACTGGGCCTCCTGTTTGGGACCAAGGTCGTCATCGCCGAGTCTACTGGCGTTGGGACAGACGGCATCGGGGCCCTCTGCCCAAGGAGCCCTTTGAGTCCTCTTTAGAGGCCTTGGCCTGGGAAGCGGAGGATGAGGAGTCCCCGGATACTCGGAGGCATAGAGACGTCCCCTCAGATTCCCCTGTGTCTGAACCTCAGAGAAGGTCTCCACCTGAGGATATGGTTTTCCTGGACTTCATGCGGGATATGTCCAAGGCGTTGGCTTTCCCCACGGATTCCGAGGAGGAGCCTCGAGCCGACGAGCTCGAGATCCTTCAATATGAGGCTCCTTCTCAGGAGACCCTCACGGTACCTGTTCCTCCGATCCTGGAATGACTCATTCTATGCTAGTGGGAGACACCGGTGTCGATGCCGGTGATCAGCAAGTGACGACTCGATGTATCGAGTCCACTGCAGCTCTGGATTCCAGAAATCGCAGCTGCCGTACAATTCCATGGTTGTGGAATCGGACATGCGTCGGCTTAAGAGCCAGAAGACACATTCCTTGGTGTCCCCCGGCAGGGAGGCCCACAACTTGGATGCCCTCGGCAGAAAGTGTTTCCAGGGTATGATGCTGAATTGTCGAATCCAGGCGTACCAATTGTACATAGGCATGTACCCGAGGGACCTGGCGAACGAATTCGCCGAGTTCTCGGCTGGTCTCTCCGAGGAACCTTTGCAGCGTTTCAAGGGCCAGTCCAAAGCAGTCCGTGAATGCTCCAAATTTATGTCTCAGGCGGCCTATGACTGGTTCGAGTCGGCGGCCCGAGTAGCCGCGGCGGGCATCGGTGTGCGCCGCCAGGCTTGGCTGCAGTTGTCCGACCTCGAGCAATGGGTTCAGGACAAGTTGATTGATGTCCCATGCCAAGGGGAGAATCTCTTCGGCAAACCCATGACCGACAAGGTCGCAGAGCTGGAGACCGAGTTCATGACGAGGACACGGCTCTCTAAGAAGACCTCTGCCCTCCTCGTAAGAAGGGCTCGGGTAAAAAGCCCTTTTACCCGAGGAAGGGAGCTGCTTACCGAAACTACCCCCCTTACCAGGCCTCCCTGGCTCCCCCACAGGGGCAGCAGGCCAAGGGACAGGGGCATGGCCCGTGTCAGCAGAAAGCCCCCAGGCCCTGGCTCCGGCCCAGCCTGGTGGGGGCTTTTGACTCCAGCAGCATGGCCCCTCTCCCAGCTGGAACTGGGTAGCCCATAGGGGGTCGGCTGACCTTGTATGCCCACAGGTGGCGGGCCATCACCACAGATTCCTTGGCATTACAAGTGGTCAAAATATATATACTATTCACTCTATTCAAACACAAGTAAACCGTGAGATTCTATTTCAGTAACCACTTTTCTCCCCTACTGTGGGAATTTCCAATACTATGGGGTTTCAAACTGCTCCCTCATGCAAACATTGCAATTGTTTGATGCATGGATGGTCTCAGACTTGTTGGCACTGCGCTATAGACATTATAACTTATCTATTATCGTGCCTAATAGCATCAAGGACCTGTCAGGCAAGTTCACACTCCCAAAGGTTAAACTTCCAAAATATGTGCTTAAACTTGTAAATTGTAAATTCAATGCTTAGCTTTAAAGTGCTCCCCAGTGCCAGCCATTGGCACCCTTTCTTGCGTTTCACTCCTTCTGGGTTTCTACAGGGGGACCCGTAACATTCAAAGCTTGTAGACAGATGCTGCAGACGCTATTTTCCTAAGGAATCTCTAAAGTCAGTGAATGTTCAAAAAGACGCCCATCCTCGACCTGCACAACCTCAACAAATTCCTGGTGAGGGAGAAGTTCAAGATGCTCTCCCTTGGAATATTGCTTCCCTACCTCTGCCAGAGAGACTGGCTATGCTCCATAGACATAAAGGATGTCTACACACACATCCTTATCCACCCAAGCCACAGGCAGTACCTATGCTTTGTGGTGGGGGACAACCACTACCAGTACAGAGTGCTTCCCTTTGGCCTTGCTTCGGCCTGCAGGGTATTCACAAAATGCCTGGTGGTAGTCGCCGCCTTCCTCAGGCTTCAGGGGATTTTTGGTCTTCCCCTACCTCGACGACTGGCTCATCAGGGGTGCTTTGGCCACCGAGGTGCAGCAGGCCACAGCTCGCACCATCCAGGTCCTACAGCACTTGGGGTTTGTAATCAACTATCCCAAATCCAGCCTCTGCCCGACTCAGGAGTTAGACTTCATCGAGGCAAGGCTCAATACCCTTCAGTCAAAGGCCTTCCTGCCTGCAGTCAGGGTAAGCAGGCTTATTGCCATCGCAAGGAAAGTGAGCCACAGCTCCTCAGTGCCAGCGAGGCAACTGCTGCGTCTCCTTGGGCACATGGCCTCCATGGTCCATGTCACTCCGGATGCCCGCCTCCACATGCGAACTGAGCAGTGGTGCCTCAGGGATCAGTGGCCCCAGGCCATGGGACATCTCCAGGACAGGATCAAGATGACCAAGCATCTGGTACAATCCCTGGCCTGGTGGCTCTTGCCTCAACACTTGAGGCAGGCATGCCTTTTCAGGCCCTTCCCCACTCAAGGGTCCTTACCACGGATGCCTCCTTGCTGGGCTGGGGAACCCATTGCCAGTGTACCGCATGCAGGGGAGGTTGTCCCCAGAGGAGAACGCCCACCAGTTCAACGTGTTGGAGCTTCGGGATATCCGTCTCCGCTCTA
Source organism: Ichthyophis bannanicus (assembly GCA_033557465.1). NCBI lineage: Eukaryota > Metazoa > Chordata > Amphibia > Gymnophiona > Ichthyophiidae > Ichthyophis > Ichthyophis bannanicus. The sequence continues at coordinate 423,441,605 of CM066032.1, forward strand.
AGGGTTTTCAGGCCGTACCTGAATCACAGGTCAGTCCTGGTCTAAACGGACAACCAAGTAGCCATGTTCTACATGAACAAACAGGGGGGTATGGGATCACGCACCCTCTGTCAGGCGGCCCTAGAACTTTGCACTTTTGCAACACGGCAGGAAATTCACCTAAGGGCAGTATACCTGCCGGGCCAGGACAACTGGCTAGCAGACAGACTCAGCAGGATCCTCCAGCCGCACAAATGGCAGCTGGACCGGGCAGTGGCCAACAGGCTTTTCTAGACCTGGGGGGAGCCGGTGATCGACTTGTTTGCGAGCCTGGACAATCACCAGCTACCCCGTTTCTGCTCAAGGCAGCCGCATCCGGCCAGGGTGGGCACCGATGTCTTCTTAATCTCATGGTCGGTGGGGCTTCTGTATGCTTTTCCCGTGACACCTCTAGTCGCCAGGACTCTGTTCAAGATCCTTCAGGACAGAGCTTTTGTCATCCTCATAGCCCCAAGGTGGCCCCAGCAACCGTGGTTCCCGCTTCTGCAGCTAGCTTTGGAGGCGCCCATTCCCCTGGGTTTATCCCCACAGCTCCTCTCCCAGTAGAGGGGCTCTCTCCTGCATCCCAACCTCAGCTCCTTCTTGCTGACGGCGTGGTTTCTGAGAGGGTGACTCTCACCCTGCTCCTCCTTCTGGTGTCCCATGCGAGGGACCCATGGTCTCTGGGTGCAAGTCTGCAAAGCTGACTGTGAGCACCTGCTGGGAACGATGAATGCAGAAATCCGTCCAGGATACCCCCGAGAGCCGTGGACCTCGTGAGGGTCCTCGACGTCGGTCTCGCTCGCGCTCCCGTTCCTCGGAGGCGAGATCTTCCAAGGCCTCCGGCTCCAAACAGGCACTGGCCATTGGACAGGGCGAGCTACCTGGCTCGGACTCCTCGACCGATTTCTCAGAGTGGGAGTCCGATGGGGACACCTCTCCAGAAACACGTACCCACCGGGATCTTCCGTTGATCCCTTCCCCACCAGAATTCCAGCAGCGCTCATCACCCAAAGACACCTCCTTTCTGGTGTTCTTTCAGGACATGGTATGGGCCTTCAACCTGGCCACTCAGACCTAGGAGGACCCTTGTGCTGAAGAGCTCCGATATTCTTCAATACAAGTCCCTGCCTAGGGAATCTCTTACTGTGCTGGTTCCTTCTATTCTGTCGCAGCTGCTGCTTTGCATGAAGGGAGGCCCCCGCCTTGGTCCCCATTGTGAAGAAATGCCTTGATACTATGTACAAGGTGCAAGGTGGGGTGGAGTTTAGGAAGATACAACTTCCCCACACCTCTATGGTGGTGGAGTCTGCTATGAGAAAGCAGAAGAGCCCGAAATCGCACTCGTTGGTACCACCCAGCCAGGAGTCAAGAGCCCTTGATGCCCTGAGCCGCAAGGTCTACCAAGGCTCTATGCTTTCTTGTCGCATTTAAGCATACCAGCTGTACATGGATATGTTCTTGCGCGATTTGGCCAAGGAGCTCGGAGGGTTATCCACAGGCCTCGAGGGCGAGCCCCTCAATAGATTCGGCACTCTGTTGAAGTCTGTCACAGATTGCTCAAAATAGCTCTCCCGAGCTGCCTACGATGGATTCGATTTGGAACAGTGAGTGCAGGAAAAGTTCCTGGACGTTCCCTGCCTCGGCGAGCAGCTCTTCAGCAAGCCGATGGCAGATAAAGCCGCGGAGATAGAGACGGAGTTCATCACCAGAACTCATCTCTCATTCAAGACCTCCACTCTGCCTCGGAAAAAGCAACCAGCCAAAAAGCCCTTCTTTCCTAGGAAGGGTCTCCAGTACCTGGGCTAGCCGCCATACCTGGCTACTCCCACTCCGACAACCCTGGCACAGGGTAAATCCGGTCAAGGGCATCAGAAGCCCAAAGGGTCAAAAGCCCAAGATCCGGCCCCTCCACAACCCACGCAGGGGTTTTGACGCCATTGGCATATCCCCTCGCCCTCTGGCGATGCAGCAGCCAGTGGGGGACGCCTTTCTTATTTTGCCCCGTTGTGGGCTTCCATTACCTCAGACACCTGGGTTCTCCAGGTTGTCCGGGACGGCTATCGCCTTTGCTTTGACAGGCTCCCACCTCCCTTCTCCCCGGCAGAGCCTCCTCGACTCCCCGCGCACCAGGTTTTACTGCAGCGGGAAGTTTTCTCTCTCCTTGCTCGACGGGCAGTCAAGAAGGTCCCCATGCACCTTCGAGGTCAGGGCTTCTATTCCCGGTACTTCCTCATTCCGAAGAAGACTGGAGAATCTGCGGCCCATCCTCGACCTCCGAAAGCTAAACAAGTTCTTGGTGCGGGAGAAGTTCAAGATGTTATCCCTTGGCGTTCTGCTGCCCATCCTCCGGCAGGGCAACTGACTATGCTCCTTGGATCTAAAGGACGCTTACGTCCATATCTTAATCCACCCCCAGCACAAGCAATATCTGTGCTTCAGGGTGCAGGGAGAGCACTCCCATTACAGGGTGCTCCCCTTCGGCCTCGCATCAGCCCCATGAATCTTTACGAAATGCCTTGTCGTCGTCACCGCCCGTCTTTGGCATCAGGACGTGCCAGTTTTTCCCTACCTCGACGACTGGCTCATCACGGGCTCCTCGGTCGAGGAAACCCGGTGAGCAATGTCACGCACAATCCTTCTCTTGAAGGGCTTGGGGTTCTTGGTTTACTACCCAGAGTCTCACCTCGAGCTGGTGCAGGCACTCGAGTTCATCGGGGTATACCTCGATACTCAGCGAGCGACCGCCTTTTTAGCAGTGGATCGTGCTGATCGCCTCCAAGCTCTGGCTGACTGGGTCCAAAGCACTCCCCGGGTCACCGCTCGGACCATGCTACACCTGCTGGGCCATATGGCATCTACCATGCATGTGGTTCCCCGCGTCTTCCTGCACATGCGGACAGCTCAGTGGTGCCTCAGCACCCAATGGAGCCCGTCCCTCAGTCACCTCAGGGACCCTGTCAGGGTCCTTCCCAATCTCCGCCTGTCCTTGAGCTGGTGGCAAAACCCCTGCAACCTCCTTCGGGGGCTGCCCTTCCAGGCTCCACAGCAAGATGCGGTGCTGACGACAGACGTGTCCCCATTAGGTTGGCGAGCCACTACGGGTCACTGTGCACGCAGGGACAGTCGTCGCCCGAGGAGTCACAGCAGTAGATAAACTTACTCGAGCTCCTGGCTACTCGGTGGGCCCTGAGGGCTTTCGAGGATCACCTCAAGGGGAGTTCAGTCCTCGTGCAGACTGACAACAGCATGGCAATGTTCTGTGTCAGCATGGAGGGAGGCATGGGTTCGCGCTCCCTCTGCTCAGACGCTGTCCTTCTCCTTTGCTGTCCGACAGAGGATATCCCTCAGGGCGACCTACCTTCCGGGTCTGGAGAATGTCCTGGCGGACAGACTCAGCAGGATCCTTCGCCCCCACGAATGGCGGCGGGATCCAGGGGTAGCGGGCTGGCTGTTCCTTTGTTGGGGGACACCGGCGATAGACATCTTTGCCAGTCCCTAGAACGCGCAGCTTCCCTGCTTTTGCGGCCCGGTACTGTACCCAAGCAGAGTGAGCTCAGATGCATTTCTCCTGGACTGGTCATCCAGCCTGCTCTATGCATTCCCCCCCCCCTTCCCTCTCATTGCAAGAACCCTTTTCAAAGCCCAACGGGACCGGGCATCGTTGATCCTCCTAGCCCCCTCGTGGCCTCGACAGCCTTGGTTCCTGCTTCTGCTCTGGCTATCGACGGAGCCGCCTGTTCCCCTGGGCTTTGCCCTGGGCTTGCTAACACAGGAGGAGGGGTGGGTGCAGCTCCCAAACCTAGCCTCCTTATCCCTCATGGCCTGGCGGCTGAACGGGTTTCCCCAGCCCCTGTTGTTCTTTTGGAGGAAGTCAAAGAAGTCCTCCTCATTTCGAGAGAGGATTCCACTAGACGGGCCTACGCCTTCAAGTGGGGGTGCTTCTCGGTCTAGTGCTTGGGGCTCCAGACGACCCGTTCTCATGCCCCATTTGCTGGATCCTCCAGTTCTTTCTCCATCTCTCGAAGGAAGGGCTGAAGTCGAGCTCTGTCAGGGTACACTTGAGCGCTATCTCGGCGAACCACCTCCCCATTGAGGGAACACGCCTCTCAGGGCAGCCGATAGTCTCGCGCTTTATGCAGGGTCTCCTACTCTCCAAGCCACCCATCCGTCCTATTCTGGCGGAATGGGACTTGAATGTGGTGCTCATGAAGCTCACCCGTCCACCTTTCGAATCAATGGCGACGTGCTCGCTCCGGCAGCTGTATTGGAAGGTGGCCTTCCTGGTAGTGCTGACCTTGGCCCGCCGAGTCATTGAGCTCCAGGCTCTCATGGCTGATGCCCCTTATGCCAGGTTCTATCGGAATAGGGTGATCCTCCGTCCACACCCTAAATTCCTGCCTAAAGTTGTCTCGGACTTCCATCTTAATCAGGAGATAGTCATGACGACATTCTTCCCGAGGCCCCACGCCGACCAGGTGTTGGCGGCTCTCGTCTTCTACCTGCAGTGCACTTGGACTCATCGCAAGTCTGGCCTGCTCTTTGTGACCTATGATCCCAATAGACTGGGTCAAGCAGTCACCAAGCGCACCCTCTCTGTTTTGGTGGCAGACTGCATCGCTTTCACTCACACGAAGGTGGGTGCCCAGCTGGATCGTCGAGTCACCACACACGGAGTTCGGGCCAAGGCGGTCTCTGTGTCTTCACTGTGCTCCGTGTCCCTGATGGACGTCTGCTGGGTGGCGACCTGGTCTTCCACGAATACCTTCGCTGCTCACTACTGCCTGGAGAGGTAGTCCCACCAGGACAGCGCCTTCGGCCAGGCTGTTCTCTGTAATCTGTTCGGAGTATAAGCAACTCCTGCCCTCTGACCCTTCACAGCTACCGAGGGCTTTGCCCCGAGGACTCGGGCTCCTTCGGGCATTGGCTTCTGCTCACGGCCTCGCGGAGGCGTTTTTTGGTTATAGGTTCGATAGCCTCTAGCTGGGGAATCCCATAAGTGAGAACTGACTTTCTGCTTGTTTCTGGAGAAAGTGTAGTTACTCTCTTGTAACAGGTGTTCTCCAGGTATAACAGGAATCAGTCCTCACTACCCTCCGACCTCCCCTGAAGAGTTGTAGGATTTTTGTCCTTCCCTTGCCATCTGCTTGGTAGGGCTCGAGCTAAGGGACTTGACTGAGCAAGATGGCACCTTTGGGCGGGAAGAGGACCACGCATGTGTGGCAGCATTCCAAAGGCTTTCTTTGAAAGTTGGGGATTTGCTCCGCATGGGCTGCATCGCTGCCGATGTCATCCCATAAGTGAGTACTGATTCCTGCTGTCCCTGGATAACACCTGTTACAGGTGAGTAACTACGCTTTATGGAAGGTCTGTCCTGAAAAAAAAAGCCTCTTTGCGGATGATTTCATGATCTGCAACAGGGTAGAGGCTATGGAAAGTATGGATAATATGAGGAAGGATGTAGCAAAACTTGAAGAATGGTAAAAAATTTGGCAGCTAAGATTTAATGTTAAAAAAAAAGAAAAAAAAAAAAGAAAGATCATGTAAATTGGCTGCCCTAAATCCAAGAGAGCGGCACAGGATAGGGGATGAAGTTCTTAAGTGCACAAAAGAAGAATGGGACCTGGGAGTGATTGTATAGCATATCTTAGTGTCCAAACAGGTAGAAAAGATGATAGCAAAAGCTAGAAGGATTGCTGGATGAGAGGGAGAGGCATAACCAACAAGAAAAAGGAGGTAGAGAATCCAAGATGGTGCTATCGGATGCCGGCGGTGTGACGGTCCTGAGGTGGTTTCCTGCTGTTTGCTTTTCGGGCCCCCCCTCCCCTTTGGGTATGGGGAAGAGGAAGGGGAAAGGGAAGCCGTTACTCACCATTGGTGTCTCTTATCCTTTCCTGGGGCAAGCAGTGCTGGAAGCCTTCGGTCTTCTCCCCGCAACGCTGTGCAGCTATGACAACGTAGTTTCTCTTAGCCCCATGACGGAGACGCTGCCGCCTCCCCGCCCTGGAAGTGCGTTTTCGGCCGGTGCTCTCGGGCCGTTGAGGTCGGGTGAGGATTTCTTGGTGGCTCCATTGGGAGGTGTGCCGGCTGTTGAACTGCCTCCCTTTGAGGGGAATATAGATGGTAGAAGACTTGCCCTGGTAAGATATTTGGAGTCCATTGTGGCTGAATGGGATATGCTGCCTTTCCAAGGAACAGTGGGAGCAGTACAAAGACCTAAGGTGGTGACGTTGGAGTCTCTGTAGTCAGTGATACAAGGGTTCGGTTCTTCTCTTTAGGCTCTGTCAATTCAAGTACTTGGTGATATTAAAGTTATTTCTCAGACAGTGTTGGACCACTCTAAGACAATCGATATGTCTGGGAAATTGTGGTGGAATCTTCGGTAGCCCAGCAGCAGGTTGTGACCAATTCATTGGTGAAGGACTGCGCTATCGCAGTCCGTCATATGGAGTACTTGGAAAATCAAGTTAGACACAATAATTTGCGCTTCCTGAATTTTCCTTGGTTCCCTTTGGTCCCTCTTCAGATGGCTAGGAAATATCTTATTGAATGTTTCGGAATGGACCCTGGGAATTTGCCTCCATTGGTGAGAGCCCAGTATGTGCCTCAGTCTAGGGGTTTTTCCCAGCCAGTGTCACAGATAAACTCGGTTGCTGACAACTTGACTGAGTTTTTGGAATCTTCGCTGAATGTTATTACCTAGAGGACTACTCTTATTTTAACTTTTGCCTTGGAGTTTGACCGTAATACAGTCTTTAAATTGTATTTTCGTACCATGAATAAGCCCTTTTAGGGAGCATGTATACGTATTTTTCCTTATATGTCTGCATACGCAGAAACGATGAGGGGTTCCTGGCCTTATGGGCTAGGACTCAGCTGCTGGGCCTGAAGTTCGGTCTTTACTGAGGAAGATGTAGGGATGTTACCCATGACTGAAGTAGTATTTAAAGGTGTGGAAGAATTGAAGGAAATATCGATACATTGGGAAGATGTATTACAACTATTAGATAAACTGAAGAGTAACAAATCACCTGGGCCGGATGGTATACATACAAGGGTGTTGAAAGAACTGAAATATGAGATTGCAGACCTGCTATTAGTAATCTGTGAACTATCATTAAAATCATCTGTAATACCTGAAGATTGGAGGATCGCCAATGTAACACCAATTTTTAAAAAGGGTTCCAGGGGTGATCCGGAAAACTACAGACCGGTGAGCCTCACGTCAGTACCGGGAAAAATGGTAGAAACCATCATAAAGAATAAAATTACTCAGCATGTAGATAGTCATGGCCTAATGGGAGACAGCCAACATGGCTTTAGACAAGGAAGATCTTGTCTTACTAATCTGTTATGTTTTTTTGAAAGTGTGAATAAACAGGTGGACAAAGGTGAGTCTGTTGATATAGTGTATCTGGACTTTCAGAAAGCCTTTGACAAGGTCCCTCATCAGAGACTTTTGGCAAAACTAAAGAGTCATGGGCTAGGAGGCAGTGTACTACTGTGGATCAAGAACTGGTTAAAAGATAGAAAGCAGAGGGTTGGGCTAAATGGCCAATTTTCCCAATGGAGAAAGGTGAATAGTGGTGTACCCCAGGGATCTGTGCTGGGTCCGCTGCTTTTTGACATATTCATAAATGACCTGGAAAGTGGAATAATGAGTGAGGTTATCAAATTTGCAGATGACACAAAACTATTTAAAGTTGTTAAAACCCAAGAGGATTGTGGAAAATTGCAAGAGGATCTTGATAAGTTAGAAGACTGGGCATCAAAATGGCAGATGAAATTTAATGTGGACAAGTGCAAAGTTATGCACCTAGGGAAGAACAACCCAAACTATGGTTACGCAGTGCGAGGTTCCACATTAGGAACCACCACCGAGGAAAAAGATTTAGGCGTCATTGTGGATAACATGTTAAAACCCTCAGCCCAGTGTGCAGCAGCAGCCAAGAGAGCAAATAGAATGCTAGGTATCATAGGGAAAGGAATGGAAAATAAAACAAAAGATATTATAATGCCTCTATATCGTTCCATGGTGAGACCGCACCTTGAATATTGTGTACAATTCTGGTCGCCGTATCTTAAAAAGGATATAGAGTTATTAGAAAAGGTTCAGAGAAGAGCCACCAAAATGGTAAAGGGGATGGACGGATACTCCTATGAAGAAAGGCTAAAAATGTTAGGGCTCTTTAACCTGGAAAAGAGACGGCTGAGGGGAGATATGATAGAAGTCTATAAATTAATGAACGGAGTGGAACGAGTAAACGTAGATCGATTGTTTACGTTATCAGAATATAGAAAGACTAGGGGACATGCAATGAAGCTACAGGGTAAACTATTTAAGACTAATAAAATAAAATATTTTTTCACTCAACGTGTAATTAAACTCTGGAATTTTTTACCGGAGGATGTAGTAAAGGCTGTTAGTGTAGCTGGGTTTAAAAAAGGTTTGGACAAATTCCTGGAGGAAAGGTCCATAAACCATTATTAAGAAGGGACCCAGGATATCAATGCTTGACCTAGTACAAGCTTTGCCGGAACCTGTGTCTTTTGGGGATACTGATAGATACGTATGACCTAGATTGGCCACTGTTGGAAACAGGATACTGGGCCTGATGGACCTTGGTCTGACCCAGTATGGCATATCTTATGTTCTTATGTTAAGTTTGCCTTTAGATTTCCTTGTGTTTATGTTCTTACTTATGATGATAAGATATTTACTTTTTTTGAACCTAAAATGTTGACGGATTTTCTTGTAACTAGGTAGGATAGTGAGCCTTTGTCCACTGTTGCACAACCGCTGTAGTTTGGCATACTGGGAGGGTTGATCGAGCGGTGTCTTGTGGAGACTTTATTTCCTGCGTTTATTTATTATTTTTTTTCTTGGATTGGTTTTTTTTTATTTTCCTTTTTCTAATTGTGGGCTGTATTAGAATTATCTATTTTCCTTATAATTGTGGTGTTATCAATTTTCTCAAGTCTCCTTTTGTTCACTTTAATGTGGATTGTTAAGTTGTAAAATCTATAAATATAAAATTTAAAAAAAGGAAAAGAAAAAGGAGTTGATAGTGCCTATGCATAAATCTCTAGTGAGACCTTATTTGGAGTCCTTTGTACAATTATGGAGATTTGCATCTTCATAAGGATATAAATAGGATGGAGTCAGTCTAGAGGACAGCTGCTAAAATGGTCAGTAAGTAGTCTTTATAAAGTCTATCCCCATATTCCTTATGACCATTTCAATATATGTGTACTTTGGAGGAAAGGTGGGAGAGCAGAGATATGATAGACATTTAAATACCTCCATGATATAAATGCACTGGAGGTGGCCCTTTTCCATTTCAAAGGAAGCTCTGGATCATAGGATGAAAGCGAGAGGATATACTCAGGAGTAAACTTAGGAAATATTTCTTTCTTTACAGAAAGGGTGGTGAATACATGGAACGGTCTCCTAGTGGAGGAGGTAAAGATGATGACAATATCTGAATTGAAAAAAACACGGGACATGTGAAGATGATCTCTGAAGGAGAGGAAGGGATTGCAGAACTTGATAAGAACATAAGATACTGTGTACCATACTGGCTCAGACCAAGAGTCCATCGTCCAGTATCCTGTTTCCAACTGTGGCCAATCCAGTTCACAAGTATCTGTCAGGTTCTCAAAAGGTACACAGATTCCATGCTGCTTGTCCAGTGGGTAAGCAGTGGTTTTCCCTGGTTCTCTTTAATAATGGTTTATGAACTTTTCCTCCAGGAACACATGCAAACCTCTTTTGATTTGAATTGATTCGTTACCAGAGTTTGATTACACACAGCGTGAAAATATATTTTCTCCAATTAGTCTTAAGTGCGCTACATTGTAGCTTTTTTGCATGTCTCCTAGTCTTTCCACTTTTTGAACAAGTAAAATTTGATCTACATTTACCCGTTCTACTCCATTCATTATTTTATAAACCTCTACCATATCTCCCCTCAGCCATTTATTTTCCAAGTTGAAGAGCACTAACCTTTTAAGCCTTTCCTCATAGGGATATCCTTCCATCCCCTTTACTATTTTTGTCACGCTTCTCTGTACATTTTCCAATTCTGCTATCCTTTTTAAGATACAGTGACCAGAATTGCACACAATATTCAAGATTTGGTCACACCATGGAATGATACAAAGGCATTATTATGTCCTTTGTTTTATTCTTCATTCTTTTCTTTAATTCCTAGCATTCTGTTTACTCTCTTGGCTGCAGCTGCACACTGGGCAGAGGGTTTCAGTGTATTATCCACGATAACGCCTAAATCCTTATCTCCAGGAACAAGCAGGAATGTAGTCATCACATATGGGTATCATCGGTACCGACGGAGCCTGCGCGGGAACGCTCCCCAGCGTCCAATTAGAACTAAATTCCTGCTGTTCCCAGAGATCACCTGTTACAGGTGAGTAACTATGCTTTCCTGGGTGGTGGCTCCTAATGTGGAATGGTGCATCATGTAACTGTATTTTGAATTGTTCTTCCCTAAATGCATAACTTTGCACTTGTCCACTTTAAATGTCATCTGCCATATGGTCAAACAGTCTCTCAATTTATCAAGGCCCTCTTGCAATTTTTTAAAATCCTCTTATCTTTTAACATCTGTGAATAATTTTGTGTCATCTGCAGTTTTGTTCACCTCACTCGTTATTGCTATTTCCAGGTCTTTTATGAAGATGTTAAAAAGCAGTGGATCCAGCACAGATCCCTGGGTTACTCTACTATTCACCTTTCTCCATTGAGAAAATTATCCATTTAGCCCTATTAATCTCTGTTTTCTATCTTTCCACCAGTTCCTGATCCACAACAATACATTGCCTCTTATTCCATGACTTTTTAATTTACCCAAGAATCTCTCATGAGGGATTTTGCCAAAGGCTTTCTGAAAATCAAGATACACCATATCAACTGTCTCACCTTCATCTGCTTGTTTATTCATACCGTCAAAAAAATATGAGAGATTGGTGAGACGAGACTCTCCTTGGCTAAATCCATGTTGGCTTTCTCTCATTAAACCATGACTATCGACATATTCAGTAGTTTTGTTTTTTATAATGGTTTCTACCATTTTGCCCTGTACTGATTACAGACCGGCGAGCCTGACGTTTCATGGATCACTCCTGGAACTCTTTATAAAAATGGGCATTGCATTGGCTATTCTCCAATCTTTGGGTACTACAGATGATTTTAATGAAAGATCATAGATTACTAATAGTAGTTCTACAATCTCATATTTCAGTTCTTTCAGCACCCTGGGATGTATGCCATGTGGCCCAGGTGATTTGCTGCTCTTTATCAGTTAGCTGTATTACATCTTCCTGATTTATCAAGATTTGTTATAATTCCTCTGATACACCACCTTTAAATATCATTTCTGGCATGGGTAAGTTTCCTACATCTTCAGTAAAAACTGAATCAAAAAATTCATTCAGTCTCTCCGCTATGGCCTTGTCCTCTCTTTGTACCTTTTACCCCTTCATCGTCTAATGGTCCAATTGACTCCCTTACAGATTTTTTGCTATGAATATACTTGAAAAATGTTTTTATTGTGCGTTTTTCCTTACACAGCATGCTTCTTTTCACATTTTCTCTTTGCTTGCCTTATCATTGCCTTGCATTTAACTTGGCATTACTCATGTTTCCAGTTTTCATCATTTTGCTCTTTTTTTCCATTTTCTGAAAGATTTTCTCTTAGCTATAATAACCTTACTGACCTCACCTTTAAGCCATGCTGGCTGTCATTTGGCTCTCCACCTTTTTTAAAGCATGGAATACATCTAGTCTGGGCTTCCAAGATAATATTTATGAATAACACCCAAGCCTGATGTGAACTCTTAACTTTCAGTTTCTCCTTTTATTTTTTTCTTAACCATTTTCCTCATTTTGTTATAGTCTCCTTTTTGAAAGTTAATGCTAGGGAAGTCAATTTCCTTGCTATCCTCCCTCCATTTATTAAATTGAATGTGATTGTTGTTATCGCTATTGTTATCCCAAAACAGTTAATTCTCGCACTAGATCCTGCATTACACTTCGGACAAGTTCTAAAATAGCATCCTCTTGTGTCAGTTCCTGAACAAGCTGCTCCATGAACCAGTCATTTATTGGTTATCCTCCTTCCACCAAATCTAGAGACGGGGAAACTGTAAAATTAGAGGGCATAACATGAAGCTGCAAGGTGGTAAATTGAAAGGCAATGTCAGGAAATACTTTTTTACTGAAAGGGTGGTGGATGCTTGGATGCCCTCCCGATGGAGGTGGTGGGGACAAACACAGTGACGGAATTCAAAGTGGCCTGGGACAGACACTGTGGATCACTTTACAGCAACAAGATTAAATCAAAATAAACTGAACCATCTAATTTCTCAACAAATAGGGGTGTCCTACATGGAGCGATGGGGGAGGAGCTGTGTGTTCACCCCTAAACAAAGAAACAAAGATATGGGGAGGGGTGAAGACACGGGGAGGGGTGCACCTGCTCCTGGTGGGTGTACCACTAAGCAAAGACATGGGTAGGGGTGGACCTACTCCCTAAAAGACATGGGAAGGGATGCTCTTACTCCTGTCATATTGCTGGGCAGACTAGATAGATCATACTGGTTTTTATCTGCCGTCATTTACTATGTTACTATATCTAACCTTTCAGTTAGTGCTATATATTCTAACTCTCCCATCTTATTTTTTAGACTTCTAAAATTTACATACAGGCATTTGAAAGTTTGTTTTTAACAACCTGGTTATTTGATGACACGGTTGATGTGGAATCTTTCAACTCTGTCTGATTTTCACTTAGACACCTGGGTTACTTTTACCTTTATTTGAATCGCTCTGTTGAGATGCCCGGACTTTCCTGTTTTGCTAGTATCCTTCAAGGATACATCATTCTGAACCATGCACTCTTGGGCGACTGTCGACTTTCCCCATTATCCAGTTTAAAAGCTGTTGTATTTTCTTTTTAAAGGTTAATGCCAGCAGCCTGGTTCCACCTTAGTTAAAGTGTAGCCCACCCTTTTGGAAAAGCCCCTCCCCAGAATGCTGTCCAGTTCCTAACAAATCCAAAACCCTCTTCCTCTGCCTGCCTCTTGGGTCCTGTGTGTGGACATGTAAGTTCTGGATTTCAGCTTTCTACCTAAAAGCCTAAATTCGGCTTCCAGAATCTCCCTCACACATTTTCCTATGCCTTTTGAACCATCATGTATCAAGACAGCAGGCTCCTCCCCATCACTGTCTTAAAACCTTGTCTAGGTGGCACGTGAGGTCCTCTACCTTCGCACCAGGCAGACATGTTACCAGGTGATACTCATGTCCACCAGCAACGCAGCTATCTACATGCCTAATGATTGAATTGCCAACAGTAATGACTGTCCTAACCCTTCCCTCCTGGGCACATGGCCCTGGAAGACACATCCTTGATGTGAGAGGGTATTACATCACCTACAGGGCAGGTCCTAGCTACAGGATCACTTTCTGCCACACTAAGGTAATGCTTTCCTTTCACGTGACCTCTCTCCTCCTTGGCATTAGAGAGGCTGGCAGATTGGAGGTGGCATTTCTCTGTTACAGTATATTCCTGTAGCTCTCGTCTATAATTCTGTATGTTCTTTATCTGCCATCATTTTCTTTGTCTGTGTTACTTTGGGCAAACCAAAGTCCTTAGAGTCCACTCAACTATATTTCTTTTAACCCCAGTAAACCATATGCTTCTATCACCAAATACATACTTCAAATTAGCTAGCACAATGGTTCTCAACCCAGTCTTCAGGACACATCTATCCATTGGGCTTTTAAGGGTTCCCAGAATGAATATGCATGAGATAGATGTGCAAACAATGGATGCAGTGCATACAAATCCATCTTGTGCATATTCTTTATGGATATGCTGATAACCCTACTGGCTGAGTGTATGTTACTGAGGACTGGGTTGAGAACCACTCCACTAGCAAACTGTTTCTTTTTCTTATGCCCAGGCAGGCTTGACTCTTTAAGGTCATAACGTCAGAACCATGGCTGCATCGGCAGCTTACTACAGGCATCTCTATAGAGGAAATAGTTGTAACATGGACATCAATCCACACATTCATATCTCACTACTGTTTGGAAAGAGATTTCCTATATGTCATTAGATTAGATCAGTAAGTCCTCCAGAATCGCTTTGGTGATTAGAATGCAACTCCATCCCCTTGGGACTTGTTTTTTAAAATTTTGATTTGATTTATTTATTTTACTTTATCTATTGCCTTTTACATTTTTGTATTGAAGTGGTTTGCAATCTTTAAAAAGAATTACATCACTGTGAATAAAATAGCACACCATTATAACATTAAATCTTAATAAGAAATAAGAGATTTCAGCTAAAATCTCTTGAAAAGCCTGCACATTTGACAACTAATCAAATAATTTAGTTTAAGAACTTTACTAAAGAACAAGTAGTTTAATTCTGCACAACTCACAAAGTAGGCTATTCCATAACAATGGACCTGCATTGAAGAACACTGTTTCTAGTCATTGACAAGCAAATCTTAATTAGCACTGCTTATTGAAACAGTAGCTGCTGAGATGTGCAGTTTTCTCGAAGGAACATACTTTGCCTGTTTTCTTGATAAAGGGGAGCCACTGCTTGATATTATATCAGTGACTAATCTTCCACACTCATATCAATAGTGTATCAAGAAGGTATATTACAGGATGAGATTGGTCAATTTTTCCAGATGGGATAGTTTTGCACATGCGATGAGTTATGAACCTTACTCCTGTGCCCCAGAATATGTGGATTATGATCTCAGTCTCTCAAATTTACTGCTTAATGCTTGGCGTAGTACTTGTATCGTGCCAGAGAGAGCCGCCTTCTGGAATTCATAAGATGTAATACTATATGTATGGGTAATGTATCAAGATATGCGTGGAAATTCCTGTTAATCAAACCTGTGGTACCCAATACAATGGGAAATAGTTAGGTACCTGTCTGCAAGGTGCCAGAATCGGAGCTGTTATGGAGAGTTTGACAAGACTCATGAAGCCTACTGATTATCCGATGTTGCTTATCCTTGGCACAAATGATTCTTCTACGTATCCCTCCAAGCATATCAAAGAGTGATTTCATGGTTCTGGACAGAGGGTGACGTATATAGGTGTAAAGGTGATGTTCTCTTCAATCCTTCCTGTTGAGGGTAAAAGGCCAAGGCAGAGAAGCTCGCATTTTGGAGATGAATGCACGGTTAGGTGGATGATGTAATCAAGAGAGTTTTGGTTTCTTGGACAATGGGATGATTTTCCAAGGGCTGCAGAGCAGAGATGGCACCTACCTGTCCAAGAAGGGTTGAAGTATCTTCCGCAGCAGACTGGCTAACCTACTTATGAGGACCTAGATTTTTTTGGGAATGGGTGAAGAAAGCCCACAGGTAAATAAAAGCCCTGAAGTCAGTAAAATATTAAATACCTCTATAGAAATGGGTAAAAGAGGCAACATCTGCAAAGTGGTGTGCATAAATGTCCGTATCATGAGAAATAAGATACCAGATGGTGAGGCTTTAATGGAGGAGGCTGACTTGGGTTTAGTGGCAGTTATGGAGACGTGGTTCATGGACAACCATGATTGGGATGTAATTATACTGGGCTGTACTTCATTCAGGAAGGACAGGGTAGGAGGAAGGGGAGGAGACGTGGCACTATATGTTTAAACCCGCCCCCCCCATAAAATTAAAGCTATAGAATTATAGGGCTTACAAGGGAATGAGGAGGCACTGTGGGTTAAACTAGAAAGAGGGAATGGGAAATCCATTTTCATTGGTGTGAAATATAGATCTCCTTCACAGGGAGAAGAAGTGGACAGTTTTAATAGAAGACATACACAGTATTGCCATGAAAGGAGAAATGTTATTGATAGGTGATTTCCATATGTCTGATGTTGATTGACACATCCGTGCTGCGGTGTCATCTAGAAGTAAGGAGATCCTGGATTCTCTACAGTGAGAACTATTCCAGCAACTGTTAACAGAACCCACTTGTGAAGGGGGCCATACTAGATCTTCTGCTTACCAATGCACTTGTTATAGTGTTACAGATCATCTCACATCCTGTGATCACCAGATGGTGTGGTTCAGTATTAGGACTAGGGCTGATAAAGTCCTTTCAAAAGTGAGGGCCTTAGATTTTAGGAAAACTAATTTTGCCAAGATTGGAAATACCTCAAGGAATTGTTAGGTTGGAAACAGCTGGAGGTGTAGAAAAGCAATGGACAAAACTGAAAGAGGAGATTTTAAGGGCAACAAACCTTTTTGTTAGAAAGGTAAATAAATGTAAAAGGAAAAGGAGGCCACTGTTGTTTAAGGTTCATCGAGTCTGTCTCTACTCATGGTGACCCTCTGGACAACTGTCCTAAACTATATCTGGTCTTCAGTCTGGCGACTCATTGTTGATACAGTGGCATCCATAGCTGCTGCTGTTGTATTGATCCATCTTATTGAAGACTTGCCTCTTTTTCATTGACTTTCAACCTTGCCAAGTGTAATGTTTTTCTCTAATGATCTCTCTTTTTGCATGATGTGTCCTAAGTATGAAAGTCAGTCGTCATCTGAGCTTCTAAAGAAAGCTTTGTTTTGATCTCCTCTAGTACTGACTGGTTTGTTCTTCAGGCAGTCTATGGTATACACAGTATTCTTTGCCAGCACCATAATTCAAAGGCATTGATGTTCTTCCTATCTATCTTTTTCACTATCCAACTTTTGCATCCATAAGATGTTGTTGAAAATACCATGGCTTGGACAAGTAGAATATTTGTATGGAGAGACACATCTCTGCTCTTGAGAATCTTGTCTAGGTCTTTCCTAGCCTTTCTGCCAAGAGCAATATGTCGTCAGATTTCTTGACTGCTTATTGTTTCTTTATTGATTATTGATCCAAGCAGGTTCAATTTGACCACTTTTGAATAGCTGAAAAGTTAAAGAAAAAGGGTGGCCTTCATAAAATACAGGAGATCACAGGAAGAGGAAGACTTGCCTCAATATTTGGAAAAACTTAGAGAAGCTAGGAAAGCAAAGATACAAAAATAAGAAGAAATAGCCAATCCAATAAAATGGAGGGGGCAAGACATTTTTCAGATATGTTAGCAAGAGAAGGAAGTGCAAAAGCAGTATTGTCAGACTCAAGGTGTAGGGGAGGGAGGAATATGTAGAAGCTGATCAGGATAAAGCAGAATTACTTAACAAATATTTTTGTTCTGTGTTCACAGATGAAGTGCCAGGAGCAAGACTGCGGAAACCATCCACAAATAGGAACAGAAGTAAAAGGGATCTTGAATGATTTACAGAAGACTCTGTTCATGAGGAACTTTGTAAGCTAAAAGTAGACAAAGTGATGACACCAGATGGGATACATCTGAGAGTATTGAAGGAACTTGGGGAAATTCTAGTGGTTCCACTGTCTGACCTTTTCAGTGCTTCTTTAAAATTGGGAGTGATCCCAGAGGACTGGAAAAAGGCACATGTGGTCCCTTTACACAAAAGTGGAAGTAAGGATGATGTTGAGAACTACAGGCTAGTTAGTCTGACCCCACAAGTGAGTAAATTAATGGAAAGTCTGCTAAAACAGAGGATAGCAACGTTTCTGGAGTCCAGTTCATTACAGGATTTGAGGCAGCATAGGTTTAACAGAGGAGGTCTTGTCATACAAATCTGGTTTATTTTTTTTTTTGACTGGGTGACCATAGATTTTGACTGAGGAAGAGCCCTAGATGTGTTGTACTTAGATTTCAGTAAAGCCTTTAACACCGTGCCGCACAGGCAACCTATAAATAAATTAAGCACCCTAGGAATGGACCCTAAGATGACTGACCTGGTTAGAAATTGGTTGAGTGGGAGGTGACAAAGGGTACAGGTAAATGGAGCTCACTCTGAGGAGAAGGATGTTACTAGTGGTGTGCCACAGGGATCTGTCCTAGGTCTGATTTATTTTTAACTTTTTTTTTATGTTGAAAAATGTTTATTGAGCAACTAACAAAACAAGACATGAGTAAATGACTGGAGGACCTCGACTAAGTGAGGCCACTCAACCTTATCAAATACCTTTTCAGCATCTAATGACGATATGGCTTATTTACCATCAAGATTACGGAGACTATGCATAGCATTAATCAGTCTCCGGACATTTTCGAAACCATATTGTTGCTTTATAAAGTTTGTTTGGTTAGGGTGTATCATGTCCTGCATGACCGCACCCAAACGATTAGCCAAAATCTTAGTAAATAGTTTGTAGTCCGTATTCAGAAGAGATATTGGCTGATAATTGCTGCACTCAAGCGGATCTTTATCTTCCTTGGGAATTACTGTGATATGGGTTTGATTGAAAGATGCCGGAAGACGCTGCTGGGATAATAACATCATTGAACACTCGAACCAGAAGCGACGCAAAGAGATCTGGCATTGTTTTATAAATTTGAGCAGGGAAGAAATCTGGACCCGCTGCATTTGAAGTTTTCAGGTTCTTTTTGGCTAGCCACACTTCTGCCAATGTGAATGGGTGATCTAATTTTTCCCTAAGCTCTGAGGATAGCTGAGGCAACATTGCCTCCTTCAGCCAATTACGCATAGATGGTATATCCGCAGTCAAGGTTCTAGAGTACAGATCCTGATAGAATTTCGCAACTAGGTTGTGGCCATGTCTTTGGAATTTCTAGTAGGGAGTCCATGCTGAAATGCAGTGTTGTTGCCATTGCCTTTTCAGTTGCCATATTAACAACCTACCTGCCTTGTTCCCCTGCTCATAAAACCACCTTTTTGTCCAAAGCAGCAATGATGCAACATGATCGGTATCTAAGACAGTCAATTCCCCTCTAAGACTGACTAGTTGATACCAGGCACGCATACCCCCTCCTTTTCTATGGCAGTGCTCAAGTTCCAAAATATCTCCTCTTAAAGCTTCCTGTTTTCTTGTAACCTCCTTTTTAAATGCACTACTAAGTGATATCAGTTGTCCCTGCAGTACTGCCTTGCCTGCATCCCATAGTGAAAAAGGGGGGGGGGGAGGGATATCCTCCAAGTCATTAAACATCAAATACTTCTCCCAGCCCCTCTTGACCACCTCAACAAAACTTTTATTTTGTAGCAGGCCATGTGAGGAAGACCAAACCCGAGGGGGCACCTCCACTTCTACAGCATTTATGCTTAAGCTAATGATAGTATAATCAGAAGGACCTATGGTGCCAATTGAGGCCTGAAATACTAAAAGCAATAAAGACCGTGAAGCAAGCCAGTAATCTATTGTCATAGAGCAGGAGCTAATAAAAGTGAGGATATAGGAAAAGAAGCTGTCTGTCCCAAAACAAATGAGGTGCAGAGAATGCAATTGTCTAGCAAAACAGCTAGAGGGAGCAGGCGTGCACTTGCAGAGGCTGAGTGGACAGACCTAGCTAATCAGCAGCACCTGAGAGCAGAGCACTGCTGAGAAACAGAGCAGTGGACCAGGACTAGTGGCACGGCTGCAGGAACTGGAAGAGAACCAGAAGGTCTCAGGGAGAAAGACAGACGGAGGAGAGTCAGTCCTGTGGAAGTCGTGGTAGCCAGAAACTCCAAAGGTAAAGAGCTAAGAAGCAGGAAGCCAGGCTTGGAGAGAGGCCTACGCTTGCCAGAAAGCCCGGAGACCAGATTGAAAGGTACCAGAAGCTTTCAAGAGAAAGATTGCCAGAGAGACTGGGTCCTAAGGGAAATACCTGAGGAGGACACGTCCAGCTATGCCTATTACAGGAAACCAAGGTATGATGATTCTTTATTCATGAAGAAAGGCTCAGCTGCTAGAAGCCCTTATAAAACAAATGCCCAGTTTAAAGGAAGAGAAAGCAGGCCAGAGTTTCACCAGCCAAGATATAGAGGCTATAAAACAGGCCATGCTCATTTAAGAACCTTAGAACAATTGTATGGAAAACAAGGGAACAAAAATAGGGACTGGCCAGTGATAACAGCCAGAGAAAGTCCCAGCCCAGAAGAAGATAATAGTGATTTAGAACCGATGCAAGTGGAGCTTATAGACCCTATTCCCTTATCTCAGGAGGAATTGATGGATTGTTCCATGTGCGTTGTGGGTAGTTTGGAATCACTACCGGTACTGTGAGCCATACAGATATTACCTTAAGAAGTTTTCATATTTGTGCTGATTGAAAGAAGAATGTTCAGACATGTAATTTACTCCAATGTTGAAAGAATCCTTGGTTAAATTCCTTTCCACAACTGTGAAGGTTATAACAGTTTACTTTGTACCTTGAGTTTGGTTTATGCCTGAAAAGAAGGGCTTGCTTTAATTTTTGTAGCCCAACGAATCTTTTTGTGAAAAGGGAAATAAAAGCCTTATTCTCCCTCCATTTGGCTTACACGACTTATTTGCACCAGGAGCAGGATTACATAGACCAGGCTGCACCTGGCCTTAAAGAACCCTCCTCTCCTAAAATTAACTATATGCCCAACTATATGCCCAGATGGTTTACCCCCAATCTCCGAAAGCTAAAAACAAAACTCAGAAAAACCGAAAGAAAATGGAGAAAAACCAAAGACGAAAATGACAAAACAAAATACCTATATGAACTCAACGCATATCACTACGAGACCGACAAGACAAAGAAACTCTACCACATGAAAATCATAAATACCTCCATCAACAAACCTTGTGAACTCTTTTAGATAGTCAAAAAACTGACAAAAGCACCACATAACTCCGACCAATTACCGAAGATCCCGCCTGAGCTACTGGCCCGTCAATACAAACAACTACAACGACCACAGAACCCACAGCCAAGCATGGAGACAACTACAACAAACCTCCACCCCAACTTACACAGTGACTGGACCACCTTCAAAGAAACCTCAATGGACAAAATATCAACCACCATCTCCTGCCTCAACACCACCACCTCTCCGCTGGACCCCTGCCTCACTGACTGGATAAAGAAATCTAAGAACGAACTGAGCACACCACTAGCCCACATCGTCAAAGAATCCTTCTCCCAAGGACACATGCCAGACGCCCTCAAAACTACAATCATCCGACCATCCTTAAAAAAACAAAACCTAGATCCCCTAGACCCAGCATCCTACAGACCCATAGCAAGTCTACCTTTCACTGCCAAGATAATTGAGAAGATCGTCCAGCAACAGCTCCAGGAACACCTGGACATCAACAACATACTGGACCCACAACAACACGGCTTCCGCCCTCTACATGGAGTTGAGACCCTCATGACCACACTGATGAACACTCTCCTCATAGGAACGCAAGAAAAACACTCTGGATATGCCATGATCTTCCTTGATATATCTGCAGCGTTCGACACCATCTCCCACAACATCCTCATACACAGACTACAGACTATTGGGATCAAAGACACAGTACTAAAGTGGTTCCAATCCTACCTAACTAACAGACAACAATTAATCCGTACCAGCACTTCGACCTCCCCCCCATTCCAGCAACACCAAGGAGTGCCCCAAGGATCCACACTATCAGCCATGCTCTTCAACATTTACCTCCAACCACTCTGCTCAGTCATACGCACTCACAACATCAGCTTCCACATATATGCTGATGATATCATGCTCTACGCCCCCATAACAACTACAAACCCAACAAACACCCATCTATCAGCATGCTTCTCCGAGGTGTCCGACTGGTTGCAAGCCAAACAACCTATCCATCAACATAAAGAAAACTGAAGCCCGCATAGTGACAAAAGACCTTGACTTCACACCACCTACGCACCTCAACATAGGAACCACAAGCATTCAAATACAACCACAAATAAGATATCTGGGCATCATTATTGACCAAGCCCCCACCCTAAAACAACAAATCACTAAAACCTCCGGAACTATATTCCATAAGGCAAAGACAGTGCAACGTCTCAGACCCCTTCTAGAACATCAAGACTTCCGAACAGTGATGCAAGCCACGACACTCCCACACCTGGACTACTGCAACATAATCTACCATGGCCTTCCAGCCTCACAGACCAACCCCCTCCGAACAGCATTGAACACCACAGCAAGAATCATTCAGAGAGCAAAGAAAACCGACCACATCACCCCAATTCTCAAAGACCTTCACATACTTCCCCTGGAAGCAAGGACTAAATACAAAGCCATCCTACTCACCCACAAAGCCATCCATCAAACACAGAACACCCAGCTTCGCACCCTACTGTCTCGCCCAGCCCACGGCAGAACTACCAGACAAGCCAACAGCAATTCCCTTACAGTCCCCAACAAAAGAACTAAATGCTCACAACGGACCTGCAACCGAGCCTTTGAACTTTAAGCTCCATCCTTATGGAATTCCCTACCAAGCTGCCTCAGAAACAATGCCGACCTACTATCCTTCAGAAAACAGCTAAAAACCATCCTTTTCCAGGAATACTTCATCACGACTCCCACCAAAAAGCGCACTAACCACTGATCTCGCCCACCATGAACCTCTGAATCAAAGCTATCTATCCTGTCTATGTACAAAGTCTGTCCCATGTCCAAAGTCTGTCCTATGTCAAAATCATCAATGTTGCCCCCTCGGTGATGGCCCCGCCCTATACTTAATTTCCCCACCCCTCTACGTAACGCCGCTTTGAACCGGTGAAAAGTGGGATATAAATACAGCTAAATAAATAAATAAAATAAACCTCCCCTTTCAGCCACCAGCCACCAGGGGGAGGTTGGCGACACTATGCAATAATAACTATCATGCTCTTGAGAATAATACATATAGTCATGCTCCTCTCCATGTAGAACCCGCCAAATTCACAGAGGTCCAGGCCCTCTACCAATTCCGACAACGGACGAGAAGATTTGTAGGTCCGACTTCCCATCCCAGAACGGTTTTTAGGGGACATTGAACAGTTAAGATCACCTCCTAAAATGACCTCACCCTGGCGCACTGACGATATTACCTCTAAAACAGTTTGCAGAGAATTTCCACGCAATCAGACAGCTTTGAGAATTTCTGAGCAACAGTATTCCATTCAAAATGGATCACAAAGGGAAAGCCCTACCTATAGCAGATTTCCTTCTTCTGTAGCCACTGTGTAAGTGGTTTAAAATTCCAACGCCATTCTAATGTTTATGGAGATAAATCATGGACGATTTGGAT
This sequence comes from Ichthyophis bannanicus, assembly GCA_033557465.1. Taxonomy (NCBI): domain Eukaryota; kingdom Metazoa; phylum Chordata; class Amphibia; order Gymnophiona; family Ichthyophiidae; genus Ichthyophis; species Ichthyophis bannanicus. Next base: position 423,464,757 of record CM066032.1, read on the forward strand.
CTCATACTCCTGAAAGACTGTTCTTCTCCTATGGAGGCTTTGAAGCAAGGCCATCTTATCTTCAAAAAGAACTGAAACACAGGCCATGATAGGACGGGGTCTCACCTCGCTTCCAGATCGCTGCCTCACCCCAGGATGCGCTCGCTCAAGTTTCACTGGGCTTACTCCTCCGGGAACACATCACAAATATAGCTCTTGAACTAGCTGCATGGTATTTTCTTGACTCCCAGATCTCTGGTATGTCCAGGATTCTCACGTTGTTGCGGTGTTGTTGGTTCTCTTTCATCCTGGCACTCTTTAAGGTCGTTCGTAAGGTGATCCAGCTTGTTTATCTTTGAAAAGTAGCTCTGGAATCAATCTGCTCTCCAATGTTGATTTCATTTTTGGCAGTTCGTTGTCCAGCACTTTCATATCAGAGCGAAGATCTGAGATCGCTTTGGAGAACTCAAGCTGAAAGGATCGAAACTCCTGGAGCATTTCTATAAGATCTGCCTTCGTAGCAGGCTGTGAAGCTGTGTTTTCATCACAAAGCAGGGTATTTGATGAAGTAATCAGAACTTTTGAGGAGCTCTCCATCCCGGTTTTGTCTCCTTTCCTAGAGAATTTAGAGAGCGCCGTGGCGTATGTGTTCTTAGAAGACCTAGCAAGGAATTAGATCAGATTCCACAGCAATCCAGAGCACTACAGGAAAAGTCACTGCCCAGATACAGAAAGTCGTGAAGATATCAGAAATCACCACTAGATGGCGGACTAGACACACCTTCTAGTATAGATTCTCAAGCTTCAAAGATGAACCGTGAAGAAAATTAAACAGACAAGCAGCCATCGCGTTCTTTGTGAAGGGAACAGCAGCACCAAAGTCTCCTCTCTCTTTGCAGTGTCAAGAGAAACAGGAGCTCAGTTCAGGCAGTAAAGGAAAGCAGGAGGGCTCAGGACCTGGCACCAGCGGTTCTGGTGAGCCACAAGTCCATGGGGCTGGAAGTGGAGCAGTAAGTCACTGAAAGCTTGCCAAACAGTGAAATGCAGCCTGCGTTCCAGCTTGCATGTCAACTATGCGTGTTAGGAGCTTGTGGAAATGGAGGAGACCGTAATGGCAGCGTTTTATGAGGCAATCTCACCAGTTTGAAATGAGCATCGGAGGGAAACAGCAGCGTGCTTCCCCACAGCTGTACTCATTGGAGAAAGGAAGTGACAGACTGAGATCGTTCATACAGGGATCCCCCTTCACATTAATTATATTATATTGCTATTTTCTGGCCATTCAGGAATGAAGATGATCCCTGTGGGGGCAGAGTGGAGGCAAACACTTACACCAGGACACCATAGCATAGCTGATCCTAGCCCCCTCAGAGCCGGCAGTGCACATCAGCCACCTGAATTGCCACATACACACCTCAAGGTTGGAAGCACAGGTCATGCCTAGCCTCATCTCCAGGAACAAGCAGGAATGAGTCTTCACATATGGGTATCGTCGGTACCGACGGAGCCTGCGCGGGAACGCTCCCCAGCGTCCTTAAAGAAAGCTTTTGGGAGCATCCCACAGTGCCTGCGCGCTGCCTTCCCGCCTTTCCTAACTGCCTCTCTCCAGATCTTCTTTTCCGCGGAGCCAGCAGGTCGTGTTTCCTGTCACCGCTGAAGAATTTCTTCTTTTCTTTTCTTTTTTTTTAGTCGCGTGTCTGCCTTCTCGATTCCGCACCGGTACTACTGGTTCTTTTTCTTTCTTTAAAAAAAAAACAAAAAACTTTTACTTTTTCAGTGCATTTTTCTTCTGGGGCCTTAGGCCTACAGAGATATTTTTCCCTCATGGAAAAACCCACCTCCGGGTTTAAAAAATGCACAAAGTGCAGTAGCACTATTTCTGTCACCGACACCCATGACTGGTGTCTAAAATGTTTAGGTCCTGACCACTCCATTGCGGATTGTGAGTCCTGTTCCATGATGTCCAAAAGAGGGTTACAGAATCGGGCAGTTAAGCTCAGTACCCTGTTTCCCTCCGATGCAGCTTCCGTGGCATCGACGTCTTCCAGGGCTGCTTCTTCATCCCATGGATCTCAGGTAACCAAACTTAAATCTGGCCGGTCCTCAAAGAGTTCATCTCCCTCTAAGTATCGAGATGCCCCTGGGCTTACTCTTGAGGATACCATACCGGCAAAATTACCCCGGCGGGAGGCTCCGGCTTCCAAAGCACTACCTATGGGGTCACAGGTTGACATTGATGTCTCGGCCTCGACCGATCACCTGTTACAATGTTCTGGGGTACCGGCAGTTTCTACCGGTACCGATATCCAGACATTGGTGGCATCGATGGATCAGAATATTCTGACCATGCAGCGTGCCATCACGGCATTCATTCAAGCTGCAACGCCTATGGTACCGCAACAAACCCCATTGTCGGTACCCGTACCGATTCTGGTATAGGATCCGATTCCGGTTCGGATACCAGTACCGCTTGTATCAACATCAGCATCGACGGCAGCGGTACGCTATCCAGTGATGCCTAACAGTACCGGCCCGGTACCGATTACTCCCGATGTCGATACCTCCCGGTACGCGTATCGGGCTCTACGAGAGCATCCAGACAGTCGATACTTCGATTCTTCTCAAGACTCTGACTCTTCAGAGGCCTCAATTGAAGCATCGGGGATCCTTCCTCAGGAACCCTCTTCTCCAAAAAGGAGAGTGTCTCCTCCTGAAGACTTGTCTTTTCAGGACTTTATTAGGGAGGTGGCCAGAGGCCTGTCGATCTCAGTGACCTCTGAGACTGAACCTAGAGCCAAAAAATTAGATATCCTACAATATCCTAAGGCTCCTAAAGAGGCAGCCACCTTACCAATACATGAGATTCTTTATGAACACATGTTGGGCATATGGGAGACTCTTTCCACCTCCCCTCATTCCAGAAGGTTGGACACCATGTATCGTGTTCCTCCTTGTCCTGGGTTTCATAAGACTCAGCTTCCTCACCACTCCATTGTGGTAGAGTCTGCCATGAAAAAGATCAAGAGTACAAAAAGGCACTCCTCTGCTCCTCCAGGAAGAGAATGCAGAACCCTAGATGCCTTTGGCAGGAAATCTTCCAGGCCAGTATGCTTGTAGCCAGAATCAACTCCTATAGTCTCTATATGGGGATGTTTCTAAAAGAGGTTACAGATCATCTGCAAACCTTATCTCCTTTTATGTCAGAAGATAAGAGAGAAGAATATATCACCTAGCTTAAACATGCACAGGATGTATCCAAGTTTTCCAACCGTGCAGCCTTTGACTCTTTTGAGGGGGTCAGTAGAGCCTCGGCTATTGCCATAGGTGCATGCAGAGCTGCTTGGTTGCAAGCCTCTGATTTGGAATCCTGGGTACAGGATGGTCTAGGTAACCTTCCCTGTACAGGCGAAAACCTGTTTGGCAAAGATTGGCAAGCAAAGGCCAACCAGATGGATGCTGAAAATTCTCCTTTAGATAGACTTTCAAAGTCTACTACTGCTCCTTTCAAAAAGAGGTTGTTCAAAAAGGGATCTTTCCCAAAGAAAGGGAAATTTTCTTCTTATGGTCAGGCCTCTTCTCAAGGTCGGTTTGCTACAAAGAGGCAGCAACAACCAAAACAGGCCAAAACCCAGGCTGCGAGGACTGCTACGGCCCAACAGCCACAGCCTCAGCCTCCTCAGGGCCTTTGACTTTCCACTAGAGAACTTAGCCTTTCTGGCTCTAGAACATCCAGAGCCCCTCACCATCCCAGGAAGGTTAGCTCACTTTGCTCCCAGATGGGAACAAATCACAGCAGAGCAGTGGACCCTCTCCATCATAAGGGAAGGGTACAAACTTCATTTCTTAAACCTTCCTCCTCACACCATGGTGAAACAGTTCAATTCTCCAACATCTCTCCTCAACCTTCTAGGTCAGGAGATTGCTACCCTTCTCGCCCAAGGGGCAATAGAAGAAGTACCCCTTCTTCAACAGGGTTCAGGGTTCTACTCCCCCTATTTTCTCATCCCTAAGAAAACAGGGGGCTACAGACCCATATTAGATCTCAGAGAATTGAACAAGTTTCTGTGCAAGGAGAAATTCAAGATGACTTCTCTCGGAACTCTCCTTCCATACCTCCAGAGTCAGGACTGGCTTTGTTCTCTAGATCTCAAGGATGCTTACACCCATGTTCTCATCCATCCAACACACAGAAGATTCCTTCGCTTCCTGTACCAAGGAAAGCACTACCAATACAAAGTGCTTCCTTTCGATCTGGCCTCTGCTCCAAGAGTGTTCACAAAATGCATGGCAGTAGTAGCTGCATTCCTACGCACTCTAGGAATATTCGTATTCCCATATCTGGACGACTGGCTCATCCGAGCTCCATCCCAGTCAGAGGCCCAAACTTCTCTAGCCTGCACAAAGCGTGTTCTTCAGTATCTGGGACTGGTAATCAACATTCCAAAATCCCATCTTACCCCTACTCAGTCTCTAGAGTTCATAGGGGCCTTACTGGATACCACAACTGCAAGGGCCTATCTTCCCCAGGCCCGTTGCCTACGCTTGGTGCAGTTAGCCTCCCAGATTCAGTTAAAATCCCATTTAACTGCTCGAGAGATGTTGCAACTCTTAGGCCACATGGCATCCACGGTGCATGTGGTTCCCTATGCTCGCCTTCACATGAGAGCAGCTCAGTGGACCCTATCCACCCAATGGACCCAGGCATCAGGTTGCCTGTCAGACAAAATAGCAACCTCCAGTCGCCTATTTTCGTCCCTCCACTGGTGGAAGTCCACTCAAAATCTGTTGCTGGGGTCCCCCTTTCAACATGTGTTACCCCAAGCAACCCTTACAACAGATGCCTCTCCAAAGGGTTGGGGGGCTCATCTACAAGATCTCTCGACCCAGGGCATCTGGTCTCCACAGGGGACATATCTTCATATCAACCTCTTAGAGCTCAGAGCAATCTTTCTGACTCTCAGAGTCTTCCACACCCTGCTCAGCTACAAGACAGTCCTCATCCACACGGACAACCAGGTAGCTATGTTCTACGTGAACAAGCAGGGGGGAACTGGCTCTCTGTCGCTTTGCAACGAAGCTCTGAGATTGTGGGCCTTCGCCAGAGAGCATCAAATCCATCTCATGGCAGTATATCTTCCAGGAGTTCAAAACTCTTGGGCAGACAGACTCAGTCGAGTTCTGCTTCCGCACGAATGGTCCCTCCATGGGGACTAGATAGCCAGAGGTTTTCGGATTTGGGGTACCCCAGACATAGACCTGTTTGCAAGTCCATGGAATGCCAAACTTCCCCAGTTCTGTTCCAGGATTCCATGTCAGGGAGTTCAGGCCAGGGATACCTTCCTCCTTCATTGGGGGCAAGACTTCCTTTATGCCTTTCCAGCTATTCCCCTAATCCCCAAGACTCTGTTCAAGCTTCAGCCACTTTGGCCACGCCAAGTGTGGTCCCCTCTACTTCTGCATCTCTCTCAAGCTCCCTCCTTAGACCTGGGGTCTGCTCCAGATCTCCTTTCCCAGGAGGAGGGAACTTTGTGGCACCCAAATCCTCAGTCTCTTCATCTCAGGGCCTGGTTGCTGAAGGCCTAGACCTTCAAGATTTACAACTTTCTCAGCAAGTGAAGGATATCCTTCATGCTTCCAGAAAGCCTTCCACCAGACGTTCATATGCTTTTAAATGGAAAAGGTTTTCCATTTGGTGTGCAGAGAAGGGTCTCAACCCTCTTGCAATACCTTTGCATTCTTTACTAGACTATTTGCTGCATTTATCCCATGCAGGCCTTAAAACAAATTCAATCAGAGTCCATTTGAGTGCTATTGCAGCATCCCTTAAGCCTCTCAATGGACATCCTCTTATAGCAAGATTCATGAGAGTCCTTCTTTTGACTAAACCTCCCATTAGACCACCTCCAGTGGCCTGGGACTTGAATCTGGTTCTTGGCCAGCTTATGAAGCCACCCTTTGAAACCTTAGCCACTACCTCCTTAAAATTCCTTTCTTGGAAGGTAATTTTTCTCATTGCAGTCACCTCAGCTCGCCGTATCAGTGAGCTGCAAGCTTTAGTGGCTAATCCTCCTTATACAAGGTTCCATCATGACAAGGTAGTCCTCAGAACTAATCCACACTTTATGCCTAAAGTGGTCTCACCTTTTCATCTGAACCAGGAGGTCTTTTTACCTGTCTTTTTTCCAGGACCTCATGCATCCAAGTGCAGAGAGGAATCTTCATACCCTGGACTGTAAAAGAGCACTTGCTTTCTACTTACAGAGGATACAGCAACATAGAAAGTCCTCTCAACTTTTTGTTGCTTTTGATCCTTCTCATTTAGGACTTCCAGTCTCTAAGAGAACTCTGTCCAATTGGATTGCTCAGTGTATTTCCTTCGCCTACCAAAGTAAGAATCTATCTCTGGAGGGCCATGTCACAGCTCACAATGTGAGGGCCATGGCCGCCTCTATGGCTCATCTAAACTCTGTGTCCATCGACCAAATCTGTCGAGCGGCCACTTGGGCATCGGTTCATACCTTCACAGCCCATTACTGCTTGGACAAGGACTCCCGCTGGGATGCCTTGTTTGGTCAGGCTGTTCTCAAACACCTGTTCCATACCTAATCAACTCCTACCCTCCATCCCTGAACTGGATGCCTGAGATTCATGGGTAGAGGTAGAGCCCTTCCCAGGGACTCACAATCTGGGTGATCTCCCAGGCATCTCTAGCTGGGGAGTCCCCATATGTGAAGACTCATTCCTGCTTGTTCCTGGAGATAGCACAGTTACTTACCTGTAACAGGTGATCTCTGGGAACAGCAGGAATAAGTCTTCACAACCCACCCACCTCCCCTAGGAGTTGTATATCTCTATCTATCTTTCCTTTCCTCTCTCTCTCTCTTTGTCTCAGCTTTAAAACTCGAACTGGAGAGAGGCAGTTAGGAAAGGCGGGAAGGCAGCGCGCAGGCGTTGTGGGATGCTCCCAAAAGTTTTCTTTAAGGACGCTGTGGAGCGTTCCCGCGCAGGCTCCGTCGGTACCGACGATACCCATATGTGAAGACTTATTCCTGCTGTTCCCAGAGATCACCTGTTACAGGTAAGTAACTGTGCTTTCTCAGTGATCGTGGGCTCCGTTCTGCTTAATTTTTCTTCCCTTCAATAGAGCAGGTAGATTGGTACTTTTTAATAGGTTTTTGCAGGACTCCTTATATAGCGATCTGTTGTTCGGGATCCATTAGGGCAGGAGCTGGGTTATGCTGCTGCCATTCGCCTCGGCACGAGTGCCTCCCTCTTTTTAACATTTTGTTAGTGATATTGTAGAAGTGCTGTCAGGTAAGGTTTGCCTCTTTGCAGGTTATATCAAAATCTGCAGTAGAGTGGACACCTAGGAAGGAGTAGATAACATGATTAGGAAACTACAACTACTACTACTACTATTTAGCATTTCCAGAGTGCCACGCATGCAGCGCTGCACAGCTAACCTACAAGAGGTAGTTAACATACAAGACACAGTCCCTGCCCATCAGAGTCATGCTCATCGGAGCTTACAATCTAGTTAGAATAGTACATTAGTTAAGGTACGGTGTGGTACAGTTTGGTCTGTAGTTTGGTCATAAACGTTGATGGGGATTGGGGTGGGATGAGGAAGGAGTTAGGATCTAAATGCAGCAGTGAAGAGGTGGGTCTTTAACCTGGATTTGAAGTGGGCCAGGGAGGGTGCCTGGCGCACAGACGCAGGTAGGCTGTTCCAGGCGTAAGGTGCAGCAAGTTGAAAGGAGCGCAGTCGGGAGTTCGCGGTACGGGTGAAAGGCACTGAAAGAAGTAATTTGTTAGTGGAGTGCAAATATCGAGAGGGGACATAGGGAGAGATAAGAGATTTGAGGTATTGAGGGGCCATAGAGTGAATGCATTTATAGGTCAGCAGGAGAAGCTTGAATTGGATGCGGAACTGGACAGGGAGCCAGTGAAGTGACTTGAGAAGAGGAGTAATATGGGCAATGCGAGGCTGGCAGATTAGACGAGCAGGTGATTTTGTATAGATTGAAGGGGAAGGAGGTGGCTCACGGGAAGACCAGCGAGGAGTAGGTTGCAGTAATCGAGGCGGGAGGAGATTAAGGAGTGGATAAGCGTTTTGGTAGTGTGTTCAGTGAGGAAGGGGCAGATTTTGCTGATGGTGTAGAGAAAGAAGTGGCAGGTCTTAGCTACAAGCTGGATATGAGCGGAGAAGGAGAGAGAGATGTGAGATAACCCCTAGATTGCGGGCCGAGGGAACAGGAAGGATAACAGATCCATCCACATGGATTAAGAGAGGGGGAAATGGGGGGGGGGAGGCGTTAGGTGGGAAGACAAGGAGTTCAGTCTTGGCCATGTTCAATTTCAGTCGTCGATGTGACATCCAGGCAGCGACGTCCGAAAGACAGGCAGAGATCTTGGACTGGGTTGCCGGAGAAATATTAGGTATGGAGAGATAGATTTGTGAGCCATCGGCGTAGAGATGGTAATGAAAGCCATGGGAGGAGATAAGCGCCCCAAGGCCTTGGGTATAGAGAGAGAACAGGAAGGGGCCCAAGATGGATCCCTGGGGTATGCCTACATGGAGCGGGGTAGGGGAGGAGGAGGAGCCACCAGAGCATACGCTGAATGAGCGATGGGAGAGGTAGGAGGAGAACCAGGATAGTACAGAGTCCTTGAAGCCAAGCAAGGAGAGGGTGGTGAGGAGAAGGTCGTGATCAACGGTGTCAAAGGCAGCAGAAAGGTCAAGAAGGGTGAGGATAGAATAGAGGCCCTTGGATTTAGCCAGGAACAGGTCGTTTGTGACTTTTGTGAGTGCCGTTTCAGTGGAGTGTAGGGGACGGGAGCCAGATTGTAGTGGGTCAAGGAGGGCCTGAGAGGTGAGGAAGTCGAGGCAGCGACGGTGGACTGCTCGTTCTAGTAGTTTGGATATGAAGGGAAGGAGGGAGATGGGTCGATAGTTAGAAGGGCATGTTGGATCAAGTGAGGGTTTCTTGAGGAGGGGTGTGACAACAGCATGTTTGAAGTCAAAGGGGAAGGTTGCAGTGGAGGGTGAGAGGTTGAGGATATGGGCGATGGAGGGGGCAATGGTGAGGGGGATGGAACGTAGGAGATGGGTGGGGATAGGGTCTGACGAACAGGTGGTGGGTTTGGAGGAGGACAGAAGGAGTGCAGTTTCTTCCTCAGATCGGTGGGAAGGAGGAGAGGATGGCAGAGGGAGTATGGCTGGGAGAGGAGAATTGGGGAGGAGGGGAGGTAGATGGGGGTTAGTGAATTGGAGGGTAATCTTGTGGATTTTGTTGTGGAAGTAGTCGGCTAGGGTTTGGGCAGAAAGGGAGGGCGGGATCAGGGGCGAGGGAGAGAGTAGGAGGCCAACACCACTACCGCGACCAGTAGATCGAGGTATATGGGAGAACTGGTAGCCCCCAAAGCAGAGAGAGGCAATGGATGCGGTGTCGTCTGGGGGGAGCCAGGTCTCGGTCAAGGCAAGAAAGGTGTAAGGCGTTGGAGATGAAAAGGTCTTGAATAAAAGGGATTTTCTTTGATGACTGAGCATGCGTTCCATAGGGCACATGAAAACGGGAGAGCGGAGGAGGAAGGAGAGGGATATGGATAAGGTTAGATAAGTTATGGGTGGATTTCTTATCAGAGTAGCGTGGGGGTCTATTTCTAGGGTGATGACGAGATTTAGAGGGAGCAGTGTGTGGGTGGGTGAGTCTGGGTGAGTGTGCTCTCCAAGAGGGATATGAGGGAGGGGAAATGTGGGGTAAATTGATGGTATCGGGTAGGTTATGTGGGGGGTTATTTCTGGGGGTAGGGTTGGAGTTGATATCTATGGATAAGTGATTGTGGGATGAATGGGGGAGGGCGGGAGGAGCGAGATGTGGATGAGATTAGATGGGGTACGTAAGGAACTTTTTCTAGTGTGAGAAAGAAATCTGGGGGGGGGGGGGGGGCTGGCGGGCCCGGGTTGGGATTGATGTTACCAGATGAGAGAAGGAGAAGGAGTATTAGAGAGCGAGGTATAGTGGAGATAGTACGGCGGAAGCGAGGGTGGGGTTGCCTTAAAGAGAGGGGGCTGGTTGAATGCAGGGGATGGTGTGAAGAAGCTCAAGACCCGGTGCAAGGCTAGGGGGCAGGACGGAGGGAGACATGAGGAAGGTAGAGAGGGGGGCTGGTTGAATGCGGGAGATGGTGTGAGGAAGCTCAAGGGCAGGTGCTAGAGTAGGGGGAAGTGAGGAAGGTAGGGGAAGGGTAGGGGGGACGAGGAGGGAGGGTGTTGGTAGGAGGGGAGGTAGTTGGGGAGGATAATGAAGAGGAGGACAATGAGATGTGGGGCTATGGTAATGGGCAGCAGCAGGGTCTGAGCAAGCAACAGGTAGCAATTAATAGGCAGACAAGCAGGCAGTGGGTAGCAGTTCAATGCGAGCAATGGTAGCAAGCAGAGGATAAGCAGTGAATAACAGTTCTAGACAACAATGGGTGGCACAATATGCAAGCAATGGGTAGCAGTACTATGCAACAATGGATAAGTAACGGATAACAATTCAGTACAACAGTGGGTGGCAGCAGTATGCAAAAACAATGGGTGGCAGCAGTATGCAAAACAATAAGCAATGGGTAACAGTTCAGACAGAATGCAAAACAATAAGCAATGGGTAACAGTTCAGTACAACAGTATGCAAAACAATGGGTAGAAATACTATGCAAGCGATGAATAAGCAATGGATAACGGTTCTATGCAGCTATGGGTAGCAGTTCTATGCCCAGCAGTGGGTAGCAGTACCATGTAGGCAATGGGAGCAATGCTAATCAAGCAGAGGGTAGTGGTGCTATGCAGGCGGTGGGTAATAGTTCATTGCCAACAATGGGTAGCAGAACAGTGCAGGCAGTGGGTAGCAAGTTCTAGGTGGGTAGTGGGAGGAAGAACAATGCCAACAGTGGGAAGCAAGACAAAAGAGTGTTACTTGAAGGGTACCAGGGTGGAGCTTGTGAGATGGTTTGGTCTGGATCTAGCTAAGCTTGAAGAATGGTCAAGAATTTGGTAGCCGAGATTTAATGTTAAAAAATGTAGGGTCACGTAGCTGGGCTGCAGAAATCAAAAAGAGCTGATAGAAATGTTTAAATACTTCCATGGCATAAATGCACTTTGAATTAATAGAAAGCTCTGCAATGAGGGAACGTAGAATGAAGGTAAAAGGTGATAGACTTAGGAGTAATATGCAAAAATATTTCTTTATAGAATGGTAGATTCATGGAATAATCTCCCAGTGGAGGTTGTAGAGACAAGGACAGTATGTGAATTCAAGAAAGCATGGGACAAATACAGAAGTTCTCTAAAGGGAAAAAAGGGAATATAGTTGTTGATATGGAAGGGTAGACTAGATAGGCCATATGATCTTTCTCTGTGTTTCACAATGCATTGATATAGCTCTTGGATGAATTCTAAAAGCCCTGGATATGTGGGAGGTCCTATGCTATCCAAAAAGACACTGTCTGGATGTGAGCTCAGCTTCTCAGTTATGGGCATTGGCATCCTGTTCTTGTCCTGCAGGATGACCATTCCCTTAAAAGACAGATCCCATTTCTGTCACTGATGCTTTTTCGGGCAGAGATGGACAGAAGAATCACCAAAAGTTATTCACTCAGCACATCAGTCACATCATATGTTTTCCATCATTTTGTAAACCACCTTGTTTACACTAAAGGTGGTTTATCAAGTAAATAAACCTAAATCTAATCCTGGTGTCATACATTACAACCTTGTTGGGAATCCAAATGGTCTCCTCTTGGTCAGGGGCGGCCCAAGGGGGGTGCGGAGCCATGTGCGGTGACTGGGTGCGGGGCCTCATTTGCATAATGTTACCATATGCTAACTTTTAGTAAACATGCCTCTTAATGAGTGTATGGATAAAGAAAGACTAAAAGATTTCTACATTACTATAATCCAGTGCCAACCGCCAGGCACATTAGGAACTACTACAAACACTGCCCATTTAGAGCCCATAGCAAACCTGCCGTATCGTAACAGCACTACCAGGACTCACAAAGCACCATTACCTATCAAAAGGCAACACTGCAAATATTAAACCAATACATTTCAGAGAATAACAATACATGGACCTACTGGGGAAAGAACAAGTGGGAATGTCAAATAGGAATTACATAAACAGAATACCTCAGTTCAGTTACACATGCAGAACATAGACCATCACCAAACAAGGAATCACAATTTAGAAACAGGAAGACAATAATTAAACTGGGAACCCCAAAAGCCAAACTTGGAATGTACAACACCACTGTAGAAATAAAACTATAAATTAATTTCCTCTTGTACTAAACAAAGCACAGAAGTTAATGATGCACATTTCCCAGAGCTGACATATTCCAGTGAATAAATTCAAAATAAAGAGATATTTTTCTATCTTTTGTGCATTTTTTTTTCAGTTGCAATTGCTCCAGCTACTTTCTTCTGGTTTTTTCGTGTCTTCTGCTAACTCTCCATCGTCTGCTGTCCATTTGTCCTTTCTTCTGTCTTCTATTTTTTTTCCATTCTCTCTCTACATCTGCTTTAACATACTAATATTTCTGCTTTTGCTCTTTCCTCATTCCTATTTCATCCATTCAAATTTTACCCCTCCATCCTCAGTCCCCACTTACTCTCCCAATACCCGGCCAATTTTAGAATTTGTCTTCCCTCCCACACAAAAAAATTCCCCTCTCCATTTCACTCTTCCCAGCTCCATCCCATTCTAATTCTCTCCCAACATCAGCTCCCTTGTAGTTTCAGCCCCACCCAGCATCCGCTCCCTTCTATTCCCCACATCAGCCCATTTTCAGTCCTAGCCCCCCATCAGCTCATTTCCAATCCTATCCTAGCCACACCATCAGCCCATTTCCAGTCCTAGCACCCCCATCCATTTCCAGCCCTATCCGAGTCCCTCCATCAGCTCATTTCTAGTCCCAGCCCCTCATCAGCCCATTTCTAGTCCTTTCCTAGCCTCACTATCAGCCGATGTCAAATCCTAGCTCCCCTCCACTCAGCCCATTTCCAGTCCAAGCCCCCCATGAGCCTACTTCAAGTTCTAGCCCCTCCATGAGTCCATTTCAATCCAAGCCCCCACCACAGCCCATTTCCAATCTTAGCACCCCCCAACAGCCCTTTTCCAGTCCTATCCTAGTTCCTCCATCAGCCCATTTCCTGTCCTAGCTCCCTCCCCTCACAGCCCATTTCCTTTCCAAGCCCCCTTCCCCATCAGCTATTTGCAGTTCAAGCCCCCCTTCCACTCAGCCCATTTTCAGTCTTAGCAACCCTATCAGCCCATTACCAGTCCTAGCCACACCCCCATAGCCCATTACCAGTCCTAACCCCCATCACCCCATTTTCAGTCTTAGTCCCCCCATAGCCCATTACCAGTCCTAAACCCCCCATAGCCCATTACCAGTCCTAAACCCCCCATCAGCCCATTACCAGTCCTAAACCCCCCATCAGCCCATTTCCAGTCCTAGCCCACCCATAACCCATTTCAAGTTCTATCCCCCCCATCTGCCAATTTCCAGTCCTAGCCCCCCATCAGCCCATTTCCAGTCCTAGCCCCCCATCAGCCCATTTCTAGCCCCCCCATAGCCCATTACCAGTCCTAGCCCCAGCCCCCCCATTAGCCCATTACCAGTCCTAGCCCCAGCCCTCCCCATTAGCCAATTACCAGTCCCAGCCCCAGCCCCCCCATTAGCCCATTTCCAGGCCTAACCCCCCATAGCCCATTTCCAGTGTAACCCCCCCATAGCCCAGGTAGATTAAAAAAAAACAACTTGCAGCCACCGTGGCAGTGGCAGAATCAAGCGTCCCGCGGGGCCCCCCCTGCCCGGCAGAGTCCTCCATGCAGCCTCAGCTCCCTCAGCGCGGGCTTTTCAGAGCCGCGAAGGGAGAGTTTCCCTTTCTCGCGGCTCTGTTTAAATCCTGTTTCCCATCAGTGCCAGCGGCTTAATAGAGCCGCGAGGGAGAAGATCTCTCCCTTCGCGGCTCTGAAAGGCGGCACTTAGGGAGCTGAGGCCGCATGGAGGATTCTGCTCTTGGTGCTTCCCCTTTGTTGCCACCAGAGGTCCAGCACTCAGTCTTTGGTGTTGTCTGTGGCAGTTATGAGTCAAGGCATTTTGGAGTTGTAAGCTTCTCACTTTGCCCCGAAGCTCTCAAAGCCAAATTTTAGGCCAAGAAGCCTTTGACTCAAGCACTAATCCAATCTCAATCACTTTGAAATCATGCTTGTCTTGACCTCGAGCCCCTTCTCTGGAGTAGTGTGCAGTTTGGCTGCAACTGTGCTTGTTCCGCTATGCTCGTCCTGGCCTCAAGCCTTGCTTCCGGAGGTGACATAGTATCCCTGTCTAAGAAAAGGAAGACTACCATGGCGTTCATGCTTGCAGGTACATGCCAAAGGAACGAGCCAAAGGAGCATGTGCTCCGCGGCTCGTTCCTGAGGTGCCTCCTCTTGCCTTGTATGTATTGCTCATTGGTTCTGCCGAGTTTGGTAGTGTGTTTTCTTGTTTGTCCCTAGTGTGACTGGATACTTTCTTACCATTCTGCATGATTGCACCTATTCTTTCTCCCATGGGGATCAGGCCTTATCAGTGGCCACTCCATACACCCCAGCCTCGGGAAAGGCATTTGATTCCTGGTTCCACATCAGGTTCATCTTGCTCTGTACAGCTGCACCTCAATCCTTCCTCTGCTAAAGTTGGCCTTCTCAGTGCACATTCTCTTTGGCATAAAGCAGCCCTGGTCTCTTTTCTGATTGTATCTTGTCATCTTCATTTGTTCTGTTTGACTGAAACATGACTTAAAAATGGGGGTTTCCGATTTTCACTAATGCCACCCCCCCCCCTCCCCCTGGGTATGTCTGCCTGTCATGGGTCAGGTGGAGGGGTTGCCATAATTTATGACAAGTCTTCTCTATCCTTCTCAGAAGTCCCCTCACCTTCAGCCTATGAGGAATTTCTCTTTTTTAGGATAAACAATTCATTAGTGTTTATATGTTCTATGTAAACTGCTTTGATTTTTCTGAAAGGCGGTATATAAAACCATTCAATAAATAAATAAATAAATAAATAAATATGTATTGCTCCTCTACAGCCTTCCTAATCTCTCCCAGGCACAATCTAATCTCAGATGCTGTCGTACCTTTAAGACCTTACATTTTTGAGCGATTTTAATGTGTGTGCAGAGAATATGCAATCTCTTAGAGACAGGGAATTGCTCTTCCTCCTGTCAGAACTTGATATGGCTCAGAGAGTGTTTGTGCCCACCCAATCTGCAGGCCATACTCTAGATCTTGTTTTCACTCCACTTTCCAGTCACCTTAGCTTGTCTCCTATTTCTTTGCTGGCAGTACTGTGGTCAGATCATTTCTTGATCTGGTTCACCTCTTCCATCAGTCTTACCCAGCTTTCCGGTCGATCAGCCTTGCCTTGGATGATGAATACGAAGCATATGGATTTTGGGGGCCTTCTGCAAAACTGTTCCCACCTAACTTTAATACCATGTCCCTGGATGCTCATATATGTTGTTGGGATGACTCCCTTAAGCATGCATGCCTTTGATTTAGAAGTCCCCTTGCTTCAAAATACCTCACACCCAAAGAAGTATATAACCCATTGTAACATGAAAGCTTAATACTGCTTAGATGTCAGCTACATCATGTGGAAAGATCATGGAGAAAGAAGAGGTCTTCATCCCTCCTATGTCACTTTAAGGAAACCTTTTGCTCCTACAACCTTCATATCACCACAGTGAAGAAAGCATTCTGCTCAGTGTATCACTGCTAGTTTTAATCCTTCTGAAGAACTCTTTAAGATTGTGGCTGAGCAATGTGCTCTCCCTCTTTCTCCACCTGATGCTCTCTCTGCTGAGCAACTTCTTTTTTCTATTCTAAAGTTACATACCTTTCGGGTGGCTCTCCCTGCACTTCCTGCTGCTCTCAGCACGCCCCGTCTTCCATGCTGTGGAAATGAGACACCCATGCAAAGTACATTAGGGAAATGATCTTCCTTTTCCCTTGTAATGCTTATGCATTTACAATTTATTTGGCATTTGCTTCGCCCCACTACATTGGTGCTTGATCCCTTGCCTTCAAGCTTTCTGCGAACTCAGCTTCAACCTTTGACCATTTCCAAAATATGATGATGTAATTCCACACTAGCTTCCAGTATGCTTCTGCGTGCTTCCTTGTGAAGATAGTTGGAAAGATAGTTTCCACTTAATTTTGAAACTTTGTTGAGAAAAGGAACTTACTGCATTCCTGTCAATCCAGTTTTAGGTACTTCCACAGTATGGAGTCATGTCTCACTTTCATGTTAAGCAAACTCTACCACTTCCTTGATACAGGCCCTCCTCTCTGTAGATTTGTTAGTGGTGGTTGATCTCATTGACCATGATCTTCTGCTGCAACAACTGCCAATATCAACCTCGCCAACACTGTCTTGGCCTGGTTCTCTCCTTTTTTGTCAGAACGCTCTTTCTTGGTATATAGTTGGACTCGATGCTCTGCAGTTTGTAGCCTTGAATGTGGCATCCCTCAGGGTTCTATAGTCTCACCCCTTCTTTTCAATATTTTCTTGGCTCCCCTAGCTTTGCTTATCTAGTCCCTTGGAATTTCCGCCCACTTTCTCACAGATGATATCAAGCTTGTAGCATTTTTTGACCCTCGTTCCTTGGATCTGCAGCCGCTAAACACCTGTCTTGTACGAGTGGCTCAGTGGCTGTGATCCAGTCAGTTGAATCTGAGTCCAGATAAATGTGAAGTTATGTGGATTTCAGATACCACCTCCACCATAACTGTGTCACCTGTCCTAGAGGGGCGTTTCTTTACCCTTAGTTTCTACCTTAAAAGTTTTGGGCTGTACATTTGATTCATAGTTATCTTTTGTCCATCACGTATTGCTCTGTGTTCCATCAGGGCCTTCGTCCATTTCTTTACAAATTGGCTATCACTACTGATCTTTTCCTTGATGATTAGCAGATTTGACTATGCTAACTATAATGGTCTGCCTCTTGGCTAAATTAAACACCTTCAGCGAGTCCAGAATGCTGCTATCAAACTTCTCACCCATTCCAAGATATCTCTTACCCCTCTTCTACGATCCCATCACTGGCTGCCAGTATCCTTCCAAATTAAATTTGAAGTTCCCTTTTTGGCCTATAAGGCGTTCTACTCAGGTTTCCCTCATCTGTCAGACCTGTTTATCCTATATGTGCCATCCAGGTCTCTTAGATCCCAAAGCCACAACTGTCTTGTGACTCCTGCAAATTGTGTTGCTCACCACGTGTCAACGCAGCAAGCGGCATTCTATTTGCTGGCCTCAGCCCTATGGAACTCTTTATCCTTCTATATCCAATAAGACAATACACTGAAATTGTTCAAGAAGAGTTTAAAAACATACTACTTTGAGCGAGCCTTCAGAGCGACATAGAGCGACGGGTATCTGGGTTGCCAATCTGCACTGTCCATCTCGGTTCTTCTCTTCTCCAGCTTGTCGTCCCCTCCCCCCCCTCGGTTTCCTTCGTGAGGGTTTCTTTTTACATTTGTTAACTCTCCTTGTACTATTTTTATTACTTTGTTAACCACTTTGCTGCCACTGGTTAAAGGCGGTTTATCAAATAATAAATAAACCATAAAGCATTCTTCTTGGAGGTATCAGAATCTGAGTAATCCCAGTGCCCTGTAAACCTGTCAGTGGAATTTAGTTCAATAAAGGAATAGGTCATTGACATACCATCAGGGCTTACTGCCTCACAGGCTGAGAATAGTGAATTAGAATTACCATAGACTTAACATGCCCTCTAGCCTAGCCTCAGAACCATGGAAGTTCACAAAATGTCTTGCAGTCATTGCAGCTTTTTACATAAACTTTCATATGCTTTCTTGCGTGGGTGATTGTTTTGTCTAGAACACATCTGAGACAGGAGTGGCCAAATCCAATCAGATTGTCAGTTGGGTGATGCAGTCACTAGACCTCATTTACTAACCCAATTTGAGCTTAATACCATGACTAGAATTTGTAGGGGTCTGCTGGACGATACTCTTGTTATGATTTACCTATTCACCTAGGCCTCAAGTATAGTTCATTTTTCATGTATTAGACATTTCACTTGCCTTTTTAAATAGCCCAAAACAGGGTACAATAAACCATAATTATTCAGATAATTAATAAAGCACAGACAACTGTGATTACTAGGATTTGAATAAAACTATAAAATTAAATACCCTTCCTTGGAATCGAGTGTGCTTTAGGTGTTTCTTTAAAACTCAGAAGATCTGCCTATAATTTGCATTGTATTGATGATGATTCCATAGAAATGGAAGGGCACTAAACAACGCTCTGACCAGTAACCAACCCGAATTAAACAAAATAGCCCCTGGAAGCAAAAAAAAAGCCTAGAAACTGGAGAACATCTTACCTCTAAGGGTTTAAATCTCAACATTGATTGAATGACACTTATCTGAATGTTTTTACGCTTCATTTAACCCATTGGTTGGTAGCCTGGATTAACCTGATTGGGCGTTTAACTTTATTCATCTGATTGGACGCTTTTCCTGTTCTCTTTTATATAGCTGAGTGGTTGAACGCTGTTTATTTTGCTCTATTTGCCTCAGCTATTTTGGAGTATGTGTGGACATGAACTCTTAAGTTTGGAGAGCATTCTATGATCCTCTGAAGATCATTTATATCCCTGATGCAGATAAGTTGAAACACAATATGTGGAATATTCCTTGGATATTTACCAATTTTCTGCTTTTTATTATGTTTTTGCCTGTCAACTGTGATATGCGTGCAAATTTTCATTGATAGATTATTTTCAAAAAATAATGGTTTCAAATATTTAAAAATAATGAATAATTTAGGTAAACAATTTAAGTTACATAATTTAAAAATTAATTTGTTCCAGGTTGGGGTGTTAGGGCTTCTGTTTTAGGAGTCCTGGTGGACCAATGATGAGTTAATTGAGCAACTCTGGTTTTGTGGCCTTAATTTGTTCAGGC
The DNA here is from genome assembly GCA_033557465.1 of Ichthyophis bannanicus. Lineage (NCBI taxonomy): Eukaryota > Metazoa > Chordata > Amphibia > Gymnophiona > Ichthyophiidae > Ichthyophis > Ichthyophis bannanicus. The sequence continues at coordinate 423,483,764 of CM066032.1, forward strand.
TCTCCAGCTAAAAGTACTAACTACTCTACTGCTTTTCAGGTTGGTCCTTAAATAATTTTGGATTCAGGATTTTGCATATTGTTTGCAAATTATTTGTCACCTGTGCAGAACAGTGTTCGGATCCTGTGATCCATTGTACTCCAGAAACCTTACTATCCTCTGTTTTAGCAGCATTTCCATTATTTTACTCGACACAGAGGTCAGACTAACAGGCCTGTAGTTCTCAACCTCATTCTTCCACTTTTCTGTAAAGGTACCATGCGTCTTTCTCCAGTCCTGTGGGACCACTCCTGACTCTAAAGAAGCATTGAAAAGGTCATACAGAGGAGCCGCTAGAACTCCCTCTTCAATTCTCTGGGATGTATCCCATCCAGCCCCATTGCTTGTCTACTTTTAGTTTAGCTAGTTCCTCAAACACAGTCTTCTGACAATCGTTCAAGATCCCATTCAGTTCTGTTCCTCTTTGTGGGTGGTTTCTGAGGTCTTGCTCCTGGTCCTTCATCTGTGAACACAGAACAGAAATATTTGTTAGGCAATTCCACTTTGTCCTCATCAGCTTCTACATATTCTTCCCCTTCACTCTTCAATCTGAGGATACCACTTTGCACTTTCTCCTCTGTGTTCTCCCCTTCAGTCTGTGATCCCTGCCTGGGATCTGTGTCTGGCGCTCAGGGGCTTGATGTTGGCGCCCTTTGAGTCATTGAAGAGCACAACTTTGAAGGATTTGACCCTCAAGACGGTCGTCTTGGTTGAGATTCATTCCGCAAGGTGGATTTCCGAGCTGCAGGCTCTGTCTTGCTGAGATCCAAACCTGTCTTTTTCAAAAGGAGGCTGTTTCCATTTGGCCTATGCCTTCCTTCTTGCCTAAGGTGTTTTCTCCCTCTCAGGTGACCAGGTGGTCTGCCTGCCCTTCTTCTCGAAGGAGCAGTGTCAGGGGGAAGGATAAGAATCTACGTCTTGTGGATGTCTGGAGGGTGTTTCTCTGGTACTTGGAGGTTATGAATTTTTTTGTAAGTCCAACCATCTTTTTGTGCTGTTTTCTGGCCCATGCAAGGGTGAAATGGCGGCAAAGTCGACTTTGGGGCACAGGATTAAGGAGGTCCTTGCCTCAGCATATCTGTTATGAAACTGGCCAATTCAGGTAGGTGTCCATGTCTATTCTACCCGAGCACGTACCCTCATGGGTGCAGAGGAGCTCAGTAACCCCTGTAGACATTTATCGGGTAGCAACGTGGCCATCACTTTCCACTTTCGTCAATCATTACCGCTTGTATTTCTACAAGTGGGCAGAGACAGCCTTTGGCTCAAGGGTTTTGCGAGCTGCTGTGTCGTCTTCTTGATCAGTGGAGTCATAGGGGCTTGTTTACAAAGCCGCGGTAGCGGTTCGCGATCGTTATTGGAGCCGCGGCCCCATTAATTTCAATGGGGCCACGGCTCCGATAACTATCACGAACCGCTACCGCGGCTTTGTAAACAAGCCCCATAGCTTTGGTATATTCCACTTGTCTGGACTGCTCTAGCAGGAAGATATGGAAGGTGACATTTTACTTACCAGATAATGTTTTTTTTTCCTCGAGTCTTGCTAGACCAGTCCAAGGCCCACCCCTAAAACTGTATTTGCTCTGTTCTTTTGTTGCAGTACCCTTGGGTCTGCTATGAATTTTTTTTCTCTTGGCTCTGCAGGTTCATCTTCTTAGGACAGCTTTCTGTGTATGCTTTCCTTTACATAGTTCTTTACTGTTGATTACTCATTGTTGTTCATGATTGTGATTGTGTGAGGCTTATTATGTTTCTCTCATGCTTTGGGATGAATACTAAAGAGACCTCTAATGGCAGAGGCGAATAGAGGCATAGGAGTGATGCCATTGAAATCTGGGCTTTTCATTGGTTCTTTGTGTCCACCAATCCCAGTCTGCTCTTAGGAGAACACAACCCACTTGTCTGGATTGGTCTAGCTGGACTCGAGGAAAGGACATTAACTGGTTAGTAAAATGTCACCTTGTAGTCCATCAAAAGCAAGATTAAACAATAACATCTCTGTTTTCCAAAAAGGCCAAATAGTTTTGGAATTTCCTGATGGCCTGTAGGAGCTTTTCCACAATTATAAACCAGTGTACCTAAATGTGCGATTCTGCTTGCCCTTAGGGCAAGTGTTCTTTAAAGATGAGACTGTTTGAACAGCTAACTGAGAGAATCGCAACATGGGAGTTCACATGATGAATGCAGTGTGAGCAGATGCCCAGGAAGGAATCTTCCAAAGTACATCCTCAAAAGCTTTATTATGAGGTTTGGGGCACATTTTCAAACCACTGCAAACTTCTCATTTTAGCACTGAGTCTCCACAAGCTTTTTCTGAGGCAAAAAAATGTCTACGAGTTCTACTTTGGATATGCCACTAAGATTACCCAAGAGGAGATTACACAGCTCTGTAAACTAAGATGCTGGTGGAAGCAACTCAGTCTGTGGTGATTCTGTATGAGGAAACTGTTTGAGCACTTACCCAGCAATTAACTACCGTGCTTGAAGAAAAACTATCCAGAATTGAATCATCTATTGATATAAAAGAGGGATTGGAACTCCAATATTCCAAGCTGCAGCAAGCAGAAGAAAATTTCACAACAAGACAATCGCATGACTGGCACTGAGGCCTGGATCAGAACTCTTGAGAGGAGGTCTCTAAGAAGCTGGCTGATAAGATCGAATACCTGGAAAATAGAAGTCTTCAGAATAAGCCATGAATAGTGCGATTACCTGAAACACCGAAAGATAATGACAGAAAAGATCTGATGGCTTCATGGCTCCCAGTAACTCAGCTTTTCTGAGGGAAGCATACCGATATGGGTGGAGAGGGCCCACTGTATTGGTCTCAGTGGGTAAAGAGTAAAGATAGAAGCATAAGGCTTTCGGTGGTAATAGTGCATTTTGGACTATGCTGACAAGGTGAAGATTTTTACATCATTACCATGCCTGAATAGAGCTCACATACCAAGGTACAAAGTTGCTACTTTTCCAGGACCTTTCATCTGGGATAGCAGAGAGATGTCACACTATGACCCCACATTGTATAGAATCCTTTGCTTTTCAATTCAATATCAGACAAAGGTCTGAGTGCTGATTTATAACAAAATACTGTTTCACTATACAGATGAAGTGCGCGCTTTCATTGCCACTTGCTGCTGCTGAAAGGAAGCTCAATTCAGGTACCCCGATGCTATATAAAATTTCTTTCAGAGACTGTGATTTTTCTTTTAATTAAGACTGAATCCTTCATAAGGTGCTGTTGCAAACTTGTAAAACAAAAGGCGTAATTTAAAAGTCTAGTCCTGCTTTCTTTTGCCTTCTTAATGCCAATCAGTTGGGCTAATTGCTGTGTTAATGCTTAGTTAACAAATTGATGTGCATAGACACTTAACTGAAATGTCGGCTGATGATGGGAGACCTTTTGGGTCACTATTGTGTTGTCCAAGGCTATTCGTCTTTAATGACAGCAAGCATTGTCACCTATCTGGAGACCAATTTGTGGATGGAAGTACTCCTTGCTGAGCAGCCAGTCCTATGGACATTTAACTGTATCAGTGGCTTGCCAAACATTTGCTGCTTGTTTGATTTAACAGGCGTTTCACTGAGGAAGAGAGATCTATAGTTATTTCGGCCTCACAGTAGTTATAACCAGCTGCAGCAATTGTATAAGCTGTAGACTTCTATGGTTAATGACAAATCTTGCTTTATTCAGAGGATCTGCTGCATTGATTCTGGTAATATGAATAAAGACATGTCTTCCCTTGATGGAGATGGGGGTGTAATACGTTTTCCTTCTTTGAGTGTGTCCCTCAAGAGGTACTGAGAAATTGTTCATGGTAACTTTTTCCTACATGTGACCCAGAAGAATCAAGTCTCTGGAGAAACACATTTTAGTGAATTTTTGTTGCTAAAATTGATGAGAGTTGGTTGATAACAAAGGCCCTCCTGAGAAACACTTGGATCTCTTTGTTGAAATTGTGAAATGATTGGACTAGGAGAATTTTAAGATGTGGTTTGGGGAATATGGTATCTCCAGGAACAAGCAGGAATGTAGTCTTCACATATGGGTATGCCGGTACCGACGGAGCCTGCGCGGGAACGCTCCCCAGCGTCCAATTAGGAAGCTTTTGGGAGCATCCCACAGCGCCTGCGTGCTGCCTTCCTGCCTTTCCCCACTGCCTCTCTCCAGTTCTTCGTTTTCCGTGGAGCCAGCAGGTTGTGTTCCTGTCACCACAGAAAATGTCCTTCTTTTTTGTGGTTGCGTCTGCCTTCCTTGACGCTTTACCGGTACCGCCGTTTTTTCTTTATTTCTGTATTTCTTTTCTTTAAAAAAAAAATAAAATCCTTATTACTTTTCCATTTTTTCCAGGTGCACGCGCCATTTTGGGCCTTAGGCCCAAGATTTTTTCCATAATGGAAAAACCCTCCTCGGGTTTTAAAAAGTGCACCAAGTGTGGCGGTACCATCTCTGTCACCGACACCCATGAGTGGTGTCTGAAATGTTTAGGTCCTGATCGTTCCATCTTGGAGTGTATGGCCTGTGCCATGATGTCCAAGAGAGGTCGACAGAACCGAGCCGCCAAGTTCAGTACCCTGTTTTCCTCTAATGCAGCTTCGGTGGCATCAATGTCCTCCAGGGCTTCGTCTTCCTCCCGTGGATCTCAGGTAACTAAACATAAGTCTAGCTGGTCCTCAAAGAGTAGATCTCCTTCCAAGCATCGAGATGCCTCTGGCGTTGCCCTTGAGGATTCTGCACCGGCAAAATTGCCTCGGCAGGAGGCTTCGGCTTCCAAAGCATTATCGGGGCTCTAGGATGTTCTCGAGGCCTCGGCCTCTGCAGAACTACTGGTGCCATGCTCTGGGGTACCGGCGGTCTTCTCTGGTACCGACATCCAGGCATCGGCAGCGTCAATAGACCAGAGAGTCCTGGCTATTGAGCGCAGTCTGGCGGCTCTCCTTGCGGCGTCGACGCCCTTGGAACCGCGTCAGACTTTTCAACCGGTATCGGTACCGGTACTGATAGCATCGACATCGGTGTCCGCATTGCCGGCACCCAGTCATCCAATGCCCTCCGGTACCGATACTCCGGTACTGATTACTCCCGGTACCGACTTCGATTGGTACGGGTATCGGGCTCTTCAAGAGCATCCTGACAGACAATATTTCGAGTCCTCAGAGGAGTCTGAGGATTCTGACAGTTCTGTCGATGTGGGAATACTTCTCCCAGAGGAGCCTTCCTCCCCTAAAAGTAGGATGTCTCCTCCAGAGGACATTTCCTTTCAAGATTTCATCAGGGAGGTGGCTCGAGGTCTGTCCATTACTGTGGCACATGAAACAGAGCCCAGAGCAAAGGAGTTGGAAATTTTACAATATCCTAAAACTCCTAAGGAGACAGCTACCTTGCCCATCCATGAGATCTTGCATGATCTCATGTTACGAATGTGGGAGACACCTCTTACCACCTCTCCTCATTCTTGTAGACTGGATACTCTGTATCGAGTCCCTCCTTGTCCTGGTTTCCAGAGAACTCAGCTTCCTCACCACTCTATTGTAGTGGATTCAGCTATGAGAAGGATCAAGAGTGCAAAGAGGCATGTCTCTAATCCTCCAGGACGTGAGTGCAGAACTTTGGATGCTTTTGGACCCCGTGTCTTTCAAGCTTCCATGCTTTCTGCCAGGATCAGTTCCTATAGTCTATATAAGGGAATGTTCCTGAAAGAAGTCACAGGAGATATAGAGGCTCTAGGCCCTCTTCTTCCTGAGGATAGAAGACTGGATTTTCTCACATTGGTCAAACATGCCCAGGATGTTTCCAAATTTGTCAACCGTGCAGCTTTTGACTGTTTTGAGTGCATAAGCAGAACCTCTGCCATTGCCATAGGTGCACGTAGAATTGCTTGGCTCCAGGCATCTGATCTGGAGCTCTGGGTACAAGACAAACTGGGAAATATTCCTTGTACTGGTGAGAACCTGTTTGGTAAAGATTGGCAGGAAAAAGCCAATGAGATGGATGCTGAAAACTCCACCTTGGACAGATTGTCCAAGTCTACAGCTGATCCTGCAAGAAGGAAATCTTTTAAGAAACCTTTCTTTTCTAAAAAGAAGAAGATTTATCCTGCTTATTCTCAGCAGGCATATTCTGCAGGTCAACCTGTCCGGAAAAGTCAGCAACCACCCAAACAAAGGAAGGCAAAGTCTGCTAAGCCTCAACCGTCTCAGCCTCCACAAGGTTTTTGACTTTCATCTAGAGAACTTAGCCTTCCTGGCCCTAAATGGACCAGAGCCTTCCACCATTCCAAGAAGGTTATGCCATTTTGCCCCCAGGTGGGAGCAAATAACAGCAGAGCATTGGACACTCTCCATTATCAGAGAGGGGGTACAAGCTGCACTTTCTGTGCATGCCCCCTCCCACAATGGTAAGACAGTTCAAGTCTCAGACCTCTCATCAACCTGTTACATCAAGAGGTCTCTACACTTCTTGCCCAAGGGGCAATAGAAGAAGTACCCATTCATCAGCAGGGTACAGAGTTTTACTCCCCCTATTTCCTTATCCCAAAGAAAACAGGGGGATACAGACCTATCTTGGACCTCAGAGAATTGAACAAATTCCTTGTCAAAGAGAAATTCAAAATGATTTCTCTAGGAACTCTGCTGCCATACCTTCGGAGTCAGGATTGGCTTTGTTCTCTAGATCTCAAGGATGCGTACACCCATGTTCTCATCCATCCAACTCACAGAAAGTTCCTCCGGTTCCTTTTCCAAGGAAAGCACTACCAATATAGAGTGCTTCCTTTTGGCCTGGCCTCAGCTCCAAGAGTGTTCACGAAATGCATGGCTGTGATAGCAGCATTTCTCCGTACTCTAGGCATATTCGTCTTCCCCTACTTAGACGACTGGCTCATTCGAGCCCCATCAGAGTCAGAGGCCAGGACTTTCCTATCTTGCACCACAATGCGTATCCTTCAATATTTGGATCTGGTCATAAACATCCCAAAATCCAGTCTAACTCCCACTCAGTCTCTAGAGTTCATAGGAGCTTTGCTGGATACCAAAAGGGCAAGGGCCTATTTCCCCCAGACCCGTTGCCTTTGCATGGTGCAATTAGCTTCTCAAGCAGTGCTAAAACCTTACCTCACTGCCTGAGAAATGCTACAACTACTAGGCCACATGGTGCGTGTGCATGTGGTTCCTTATGCTCGCCTCCATATGAGAGCAGCCCAGTGGACTTTATCCACCCAATGGACTCAGGCATCAGGATGCCTGTCAGACAAAATAGCAAACACAAATCGTCTTATTTTGTCCCTCCAATGGTGGCAGTCCTCTCAAAACCTGTTGCTGGGGTCCCCTTTTCAACAACCCTTACCCCAGGCAACTCTCACAACAGATGCTTCTCCAATGGGTTGGGGAGCTCATCTTCAAGATCTCTCCACCCAAGGCACCTGGACTCCACAGGAGACTCATCTACATGTCAATCTCTTAGAGCTCCGGTCAATCTTCCTTGCTCTTCGAGTGTTCCACACCCTGCTCAGCTACAAGACAGTCCTCATTCATACGGACAATCAAGTAGCCATGTTCTACGTGAACAAGCAGGGGGGAACAGGCTCTCGGTCGCTTTGCAGCGAAGCTTTGCGACTATGGGCCCTCGCCAGAGAGCATCAGATTCATCTCCTGGCAGTGTATCTTCCAGGCATACAAAACTCTTGGGCAGACAGACTCAGTCGAGTTCTGCTTCCATACGAATGGTCTCTACATGCAGACCAGGTGGCCAAGATTTTTCAAATTTGGGGAACCCCGGACATAGACCTCTTTGCAAGTCCGTTGAATACCAAACTTCCCCGGTTCTGCTCCAGAATTCCAGCTCAGGGCTCTCAGGCCAGGGATGCCTTCCTCCTTCACTGGGGTCAGGACTTCCTTTATGCCTTTCTGCCCATTCCCCTAATTCCCAAAACCCTATTGAAGCTTCAGAGGGACAGAGGCCATATGATTCTCATAGCACCACATTGGCCACGGCAAGTGTGGTACCCTCTGCTTTTACAACTCTCTCAAGCTCCCTTCCTGGAGTTAGGGTGTGCTCCATATCTCCTGTCTCAGGAGGACGGAATGTTATGGCATCCCAATCCCCAATCCCTACATCTCAGGGCTTGGTTGCTGAAGGCCTAGATCTTCATGATCTTAACCTTCCTCAGCCAGTAAAGGATATCCTTTATGCTTCCAGGAAACCTTCCACAAGACGCTCTTATGCTTTCAAGTGGAAAAGGTTTACCATATGGTATTCACAGAAGGGTCTTGACCCCCGTGCGATACCTCTGGAATGATTGCTGGAGTATCTCCTTCATTTATCCAATGCAGGACCTAAGACTAACTCAGTAAGAGTCCATTTGAGTGCCATTGCAGCTTCTTTCAAGCCTCTGAATGGACAACCTATTTCCTCCCATCCTCTTGTAGCAAGATTTATGAGAGGCCTTCTTCTAACTAAGCCTCCCATCAGGCCACCTCCAGTGGCATGGGATTTAAACCTAGTTCTTGGTCAGCTCATGAAGCCGCCTTTCGAACCTTTGGCTACTACATCATTGAAATTCCTTTCTTGGAAAGTTATCTTTCTCATTGTAATCACATCAGCACGTCGCATCAGTGAATTGCAAGCACTAGTAGCTGATCCACCTTATACAATGTTCCATCATGACAAGGTAGTCCTTAGGACTCATCCACACTTCATGCCGAAGGTGGTCTCGTCTTTCCATTTAAACCAAGCGGTCTACCTGCCTGTCTTTTTCCAAGGCCTCATGCATCTAATGCAGAAAGGAATCTTCATACTTTAGACTGTAAAAGAGCTTTAGCCTTTTACTTGCAAAGAACACAGCAATATAGAAAGTCCTCTCAACTCTTTGTTGCTTTTGATCCTTCTCATTTGGGACTTCCAGTCTCTAAGAGAACACTGTCCAACTGGATTGCACAGTGTATTTCCTTCGCCTATCAGAGTAAGAAACTTCCTCTGGAGGGCCATGTCACAGCTCACAATGTGAGAGCCATGGCAGCTTCAATGGCTCATCTGCACTCTGTGTCTATCGACGACATCTGTCGAGCAGCCACTTGGGCCTCGGTTCATACCTTCACAGCCCATTACTGCTTGGACAAGGACTCCCGCCGGGATGCCTTGTTTGGTCAGGCTGTTCTTCAACACTTGTTCCATACCTAATCAACTCCTACCCGCCATCCCTGGTTGGATGCCAGAGATCCATGGGGGGATTGTGGAGCCCTTTCACAGGGGCACACAACTTCTGGGGTCTCTCCCTGGCATCTAAAGCTAGGGAGTCCCCATATGTGAAGACTACATTCCTGCTTGTTCCTGGAGATAGCATAGTTACTCACCTGTAACAGGTGATCTCCGGGAACAGCAGGAATTTAGTCTTCACAACCCACCCACCTCCCCTAGGAGTTGTATCTCTCTATCTATCTCTTTCTCTTTCCCTCTCTCTCTTTGTCTCAGCTTTAAACTCAACTGGAGAGAGGCAGTTGGGAAAGGTGGGAAGGCAGTACGCAGGCGCTGTGGGATGCTCCCAAAAGCTTCCTAATTGGATGCTGGGGAGCGTTCCCGCCCAGGCTCCGTCGGTACCGACGTACCCATATGTGAAGACTTAAATTCCTGCTGTTCCCGGAGATCACCTGTTACAGGTGAGTAACTATGCTTTACACCTCTATTCATCATAATTTATGATTTGATAAGAACATAAGATATGCCATACTGGGTCAGACCAAGGTCCATCAAGCCCAGTATCCTGTTTCCAACAGTGGCCAATCTAGGTCATACATACCTAGCAGTTTCCCCAAAAGACACAGGTTCCGCAATGCTTGTACTGGGTCAAGCATTGATATCCTGGGTCCCTTCTTAATAATGGTTTATGGACCTTTCCTCCAGGAACTTGTCCAAACCTTTTTTAAACCCAGCTACACTAACAGCCTTTACTACATCCTCCGGTAACAAATTCCAGAGTTTGATTACACGTTGAGTGAAGAAATATTTTCTTTTATTAGTTTTAAATAGTTTACCCTGTAGCTTCATTGCATGTCCCCATGTCATTCTATATTCTGATAACGTAAACAATCGATCTACGTTTACCCGTTCCACTCCGTTCATTATTTATAGACTTCTATCATATCTCCCCTCAGCCGTCTCTTTTCCAGGTTAAAGAGCCCTAACCTTTTTAGCCTTTCTTCATAGGAGTATCCTTCCATCCCCTTTACCATTTTGGTGGCTCTTCTCTGAACCTTTTCTAATAATGTTATATCCTTTTTAAGATACGGCGACCAAAATTGCACACAATATTCAAGGTGCGGTCTCGCCATGGAACGATATAGAGGCATTATAATATCTTTTGTTTTATTTTCCATTCCTTTCCTTATGATGCCTAGCATTCTATTTGCTCTCTTGGATGCCGCTGCACACTGGGCCGAGGGTTTTAACATGCTATCCACAATGACGCCTAAATCTTTTCCTATTTGTCTCTCCGGGCCAGTCCAGGAATGTAGGGTAGTCAATCCCTTCCAGCAGCTCTGAGGACTGACAAACTGAAAAACTCTTTGCTGACAGGTCCTATAGCTCCCCCTGGTGTCAGAGAGAGTCAGTCTTTCAGTCCTCAGCAGCGGAGGAAGATGTATAGCTGACAGGCTCCTCAGAGAGACTAATAGGAATGGCAGTGTGCTTTACAACAGGTTTAAATAAAATAAGAAGTTCATTTGTCGGCTTCAGCGGCAAATGAACATTTAAGCTCCTCCATAACATTGCGCCCTCTTACCTCAGCTCACTTGTGTCAGCTCAAACAAATAACAGGAGCAGACGTTCCCCGAGCCTCAACACCCTACTGGTCCCCGGCCGCATGAGGCACGTCAATGTCCAGACCAGCAACCGAGCATTCTCGTTCATAGCACCTCAACTCTGGAACAAGCTACCAGTAGATCTAAGAGCGTGCAGTGACTTAATGGTCTTCAGAAAACAACTCAAGACGTACCTATTCCAGTCACACTTCAACACTATATAATCTCAATCCACAAAGCAAATTGTATGAATTCATGTCAGCAATGAAATCGCCACCAATAGACTCACTGTTGTGTGAATATGTATCTGCTTATGTAAATTGTAAATTCTTTTGTAAATACGAATTGTAAATACTTCCCTTCTCAATGTGTCTAAACCTTATCCCTGTGTGCTGTGAACTGTACTATGCCCTCTAATCATACTGTGTGCTGTGAACTGTACCTCTTCCACTAATCATCCTGTGTATTGTAAATTATGGCCAGTACAGCCACTCTTTTTCTGTGGTGGAATACCGCTGCTGATCGCTGGAAGTAGCGGGATATAAGTGTACACTAAATAAATAAATAAATAAATAAATAAATTTGAAGAGTTTGCAGCCCTTCAGAAGCGCTGACTATTTGGCTCTAGCAGATCAGCTCAGCACTCTTCCATTTTCTTGCTTGTCATAGCAAAAAAAAAAAAGAGAGTAAGAACCCTCGAGCACCTAATCGGTGCGATTTAGATCAGCCGGCCACTTGGAGAGTACAAGTTTGAGGGCTTTGGAAAAGGTCTGGGAGCCCCGGATCCCTCTTCCCAGTCTCCGTTTGCTGCGGTTCCGATTTCCCGCTGGCTGCGGTGCAGCGGATTCTGGAAAGCTTCACCTCTCGCTGGAGTTTCAGGTAGGAGAGGGTTCGTAGCTAGTGACTTTTAGTTTAGGTTGGTTTATTGGAGTCGGGATTGGACTAGTTTTTGGTGAGCACGTTGCCCGTCGCGTTTATTTTTGTTTTTTCTTTCATCGCGTTTAAAGGGGATCGCGGAGGTTCGCTTCCTTTTAGGTTGTTGGTTGGTGTGGCCTCTGTGGGGGTCGGTTCTGTATTGTAACTGAATGTTTTTCATGGAGGCTCATCAAGGATCTGCAGAAGAAGGCTTAGTTTGCCCTCAGGCCATTGCGGATCGAGCGGGAACGGCGGCCATTTTATCACAGCCGTGCTCGGTTCCCGCGCTGCCGCTGAAGCCGGCAAAGCGTAAATCAAAGAAACGCACAACTCCTTCTGCTGAAGGAGAGATACAGCAATCCTTTTCTGAGGGGCAAGGATCGTTGGAGTCTTTTCTTTCCCCGGAGTTTATATTAGCGTGCCATAAGGCTTTTCTAGTGAAGAAATCTTAGACAGCGGGCTCCCCCTCTACTGCTAGTAGGGCAGAGATGAGCAAGCGTGAGCGCTCAGAAACTGACCCTAAGGAGGGGGTCTCCCATTTGTTTTCAGGTGTGGAGGCTCCCTTGCTGGAAACTAGTCCTCTGGGTGAGGGGTCTCAGTTACCAGAGGAAGCAGAGGTGGTTTCAGAGGCAGGAGTAGACGTGTGGCCAGAGGAATTAGAGGAGGGGGAGTTAGGGCCTGGCGAGGACCCTAATGTGTTCCGCATTTTTAGAAAAGAGGAACTAGGTGCTTTAATTGCACATTCTCTGGTGGCGTTAAATATGGTAGTCCCTAAGGTGCAGCAAGAGCCCTTAGAGGATCCCTTGTTACAAGGTTTTAAGTCTGAGCAGCGCTGTTTCCCCATTCACCGGGTTATTAAGCAGATGATTGATTCTGAATGGGAGTGTCCTGAAGCCTCTTTGAGGGGAAGTCGCACGCTGGCTCGGTTGTACCCCGTTCCCCAAGAAGAGAAGGAATTGTTGCGAATGCCTAAGGTGGATGCCTTAGTGGCTGCGGTTACCAAGAAGACCACCATCCCAGTGGAGGGGGGTACGGCTCTTAAGGATTTTCAGGATCGTCGTTTGGAAGCGCTCCTAAAGCAATCTTTTGATTCCAGTGCCTTGGCACGTCAGGCTTCGGTTTGTGGAGCGTATATGTCTCGAGCTTCCATACACTGGCTTCAGGGAGAGGACAGCGCAGAGAAGGAGACAGAGTCGGCAGCGGAAGGAGTGAAGCTGGAGTTGGCTGCGGCTTACCTGGCGGATGCCTTTTATGATTTGGTGAGAATTTCAGCAAAGTCGATGGCGTCGGTAATAGCGGCTAGACGTTTTCTGTGGTTGCGGAGCTGGGCAGCAGATGCTTCGTCTAAAGCTCGTCTCAGTAAGCTCCCCTACAAGGGCAGACTGCTTTTTGGAGAAGCTTTGGAAAAGATTGTGAAGGATTTGGGGGATTCTAAAGGGGGTTGTCTTCCCAAAGATCGTCCACGAGCATCTAAAGTGGCTGCGGGGCAGAGAGGACAAGGGCGAGAGTTTCGCAGGTTCTGGGGTTCCCGGTTTACGCCCTATCAGCACGGCTGTTTTGTGCATAGAGGCCAGTCCTTTCGAGGAGCCAGAGGATTTAATAGGAGCTACTTTAACGCTCAGCAGTCCTCTCCCAAAAAGCGCAATGAAGACGCTGGTCTAGGTGGAGATCCCTGTGGGAGGTCGTTTGCAGGGGTTCCTCTCTGCCTGGGCCAACATCACTATGGACCAGTGGGTGCTCGAAATTATCAGAGAGGGTTATGCTCTGGAGTTTGCTCACCCACTGGTGGAGACTTTTGTAGCATCTCCATGTGTTTCCCGGTCCAAGAGAATGGCAGTCAACGACACCTTGTTGCGTTTGTTACGCCTTCAAGCAGTAGTACCAGTACCCGCAGACCAGTGCGGATTAGGTCGATACTCGATTTATTTCATAGTTCCCAAGAAAGAAGGTTCTTTTCGGCTGATTCTAGATCTCAAGCACGTCAACCGTTGTTTGAGAGTACCTCATTTCAGGATGGAAACTTTAAGATCCGTCATCCAGTCGGTAAAGCATGGGTCATTTTCAGTTCCGGGTGCTGCCGTTCGAGCTAGCTACGGCACCTCGGACCTTCACCAAGGTGATGGTAGTGGCGGCGGTGGCGCTTCGGAAGGAAGGGATTCAGGTTCATCCTTATCTCGACGATTGGTTGATTCGAGCTCCATCAGTGGCAGAGTCCCGCGCGGCGACGTCTCGGGCAGTGGAATTCCTCGAGCAGCTTGGTTGGGTCATCAATCGGTCAAAGAGTCATCTCGAACCGGTGAGGAAGCTAACTTATCTGGGCGCTTTCTTCGATACAGAGGTAGGCTCAGTTTTCCTGCCTGCGGAAAGAGTGCAAAAACTGCGGTCACAGGTTACGGCTTTCCTGCACGTTCCGTCTTCGACTGCGTGGAGGTATTTACAGGTGTTAGGTTCGATGGCGGCGGCATTGGACCTAGTGCCGTGGGCAAGGGCGCATATGCGTCCGCTTCAGCAGGCGCTGCTGACCAGATGATCGCCGCAGGATCATCCTCTCTCACAGCGGCTGCCGTGTTCGGGGGAGGTGCGGTTCAGTCTGCAGTGGTGGTTGGTTCCGGCTCATCTTCAGGCGGGAGTTCCCTTAACGGTTCCGGACTGGGTTATACTTACAATGGATGCCAGTCTGTCAGGTTGGGGGGCGCACTGTATGGGGCAGATAGCGCAAGGTGCCTGGTCGGCAGAGGAGAGTCTTTGGTCGATCAATCGGTTAGAACTCAGAGCGGTACGGTTAGTGCTGGTACGGTTTGTCGATCGGCTCCGGGGCCGAGCGGTGCGTGTGTTTTCAGACAACTTGGTGACAGTGGCTTACATCAACAAGCAGGGAGGCACAGGCAGTGCCTGGCTTCTAGAGGAGAGTCAACAGCTGTGTCAATGGGCGGAAGCGCACCTCTTGGCGATATCAGCGGCGTATGTGGCAGGAAAGGACAATGTTCAGGCAGACTATCTCAGTCGGCATGCATTGGATCCCGCAGAGTGGGAGCTGAACTGCGCAGTGTTTCACGAGATCACAGAGCGGTGGGGCCTGCCGGTACTGGATCTCATGGCTACTTAGGCGAATGCCAAAGCGGCTCGGTTTTACAGCAGGCGCAGAGAGCATATGTCGGAAGGGCTCGACGGGCTGGTACAGCCTTGGCCGTCGGGTCAACTCCTATATGTGTTCCCTCCGTGGCCGCTGATAGGACGGATTATTTAGCGGATAGCAAGGTACGACGGTACGGTAATCCTCATAGCTTCGGATTGGCCAAGGCGTCCGTGGTATACCGATCTGGTAAGGCTGCTGGTGGCTCCTCCGTGGCGGTTGCCATCTCGGATGAATCTGTTATTCCAAGGCCCCGTCTTAATGCCGCAAGTGGATCGGTTCTTGCTTATGGCTTGGCTCTTGAGAGGGCAAGGTTGCGACGCAGGAGATACTCACAGTCAGTGATAGCCACCTTGTTAAGGTCTCAAAAGACGTCTACTTCCTTGGCGTACGTTCGGGTATGGCGTATTTTTGAAGCGTGGTGTGCAGAGAGACAGATTAGGCCTTCAGGCGTACAGTTGCCAGACATTTTACAATTCCCGCAGGGAGGTTTAGGGAAGGGTCTAGCCCTGAATACTCTTAAGGTACAGCTAGTGGCACTATCCTGTTATAGAGGAAAGGTGCAAGGTCGTTCAATTTCCTCCCATACGGATGTGCGGCGGTTTCTGAGAGCAGCCAGCATCATTCGGCCTCCGCTTCGGCAAATCGTACCGCCTTGGAATCTGAATTTGGTGTTGGAAGCCTTGACAGAGCCGCCGTTTGAGTCTAAATTGGCGGGTAATATACGGGAGCTCTCCTGGAAGACAGCTTTCTTGGTAGCCTTGTGTTCCGCTCGCAGGGTGTCGGATCTGCAGGCGCTGTCGTGCAGGGAGCCGTACCTTCAGTTTTCGGCAGAGAAGGTAGTGTTGCGGCCGGTGCCGTGCTTTCTGCCTAAAGTAGTATCTAGTTTTCACATGAATCAGGCCGTTTTTCTGCCTACGTTTCGGCCTCGCGATGGGGCCAAGCAGGATCGGTCGCTGAAGAAGTTGGATTTAGGGCGCGTGTTGCGGAAGTATCTCAGAGAAACTGAGCCATTTAGGAGATCGGACAGGCTATTCGTGCTTTTTGGCGGTCCAGCTAAGGGTAAGGCAGCGACCAAGGCTTCGATCGCTCGATGGGTGAAGCATGCCATCCGAGCAGCTTATGAGGCCAAAGGCATAGCGGCTCCGGTAGGAATCAGGGCTCACTCGACTAGGGGTCAGGCTATGTCATGGGCAGAGTCTGCCTTAGTTCCGCCAGTGGACATCTTTAGAGTGGTGACTTGGTCTTCTTTGCATACGTTTGCTAGGCATTATCGGTTGGATGTCCAGGCGCAGAGAGATGCCAGTGTGGGGGCCTCGGCTATTGTGGCGGGGCTCGCAGGGCCCTCCTGGGGGTGAGTACTGCTTTGGTACTGCCCTACATTCCTGGACTGGCCCGGAAAGACGAATAGGAAGGAGAAATTAGACCTTACCTGCTAATTGTCTTTCCTTGAGTTCTCTCCGGGCCAGTCCAGGACCCTCCTTCTTTTGGGCTGTGAGAGTTAAAGCTGTTATGATCCTCGGCCAGAAGATTTTTCGTTTTGAGGTTGCTATGCGGGTGACCAGAGCTGGGGACATTGCCTGACACATTCTGCAGACTTTTTAGTGGTTGGTGGCAGTTTGTTCTCTCTGAGGTGATGGAATCCTTATTCAGAGGTAGTTCAAAAAAAAAAAAAAGGAAAAGAAATGGCCGAGCCAGTAGTTGTTTTCTCTTTTTTTGGGGGGTTCGGTTTTTAGTTTAGCGACTTAGTTCCACTGCTTTGTTACCATAAGACTGACTCTCTCTGACACCAGGAGGAGCTATAGGACCTGTCAGCAAAGAGTTTTTCAGTTTGTCAGTCCTCAGAGCTGCTGGAAGGGATTGACTACCCTACATTCCTGGACTGGCCCGGAGAGAACTCAAGGAAAGACAATTAGCAGGTAAGGTCTAATTTCTCCTTTCCTGGGTGGTGGTTCCTAATGTGGAACCTTGCATCGTGTAACCATAGTTTGTGTTGTTCTTCCCTAGGTGCATAACTTTGCACGTGTCATCATTAAATTTCATCTGCCGTTTTGATGCCCATTCTTCCAATTTATCAAGATCCTCTTGCAATTTTCCACAATCCTCTTGGGTTTTAACAACTTTAAATAGTTTTGTGTCATCTGCAAATTTGATAACCTCGCACGTTATTCCACTTTCCAGGTCATTTATGAATATATCAAAAAGCAGCAGACCCAGCACAGATCCCTGGGGTACACCACTATTCACTTTTCTCCATTGGGAAAATTGGCCATTTAGCCGAACCCTCTGCTTTCTATCTTTTAACCAGTTCTTGATCCACAGTAGTACACTGCCTCCTATCCCATGACTCTTTAGTTTTGCCAAAAGTCTCTGATGAGGGACCTTGTCAAAGGCTTTCTGAAAGTCCAGATACACTATATCAACCGACTCACCTTTGTCCACCTGTTTATTCACACTTTCAAAAAAACATAATAGATTAGTAAGACAAGATCTTCCTTGTCTAAAGCCATGTTGGCTGTCTCCCATTAGGCCATGACTGTCTACATGCCGAGTAATTTTATTCTTTTTGATGGTTTCTACCATTTTTCCCGGTACTGACGTGAGGCTCACCGGTCTGTAGTTTCCCGGATCACCCCTGGAACCCTTTTTAAAAATTGGCATTGGGGAGACTTCCGGTGGCAATGAGCTGGTAGAGTGTGGGTTGACCAGCTCTGGGGGAAACCCCAATCTACAGTGATAAAACCCCTTCATCTTGTATTGTGCGCTCACAGGAGGCTTCGATATTGACCGAGGAGGCAGCGAGGGATATCGCATCCAGGCTTCCCGGCTAAGCTGTATGGCCTCGAAAACCGCCCGTAAAGAGAAAGGACGGCCCCCAGAGGGCAAGATGGCGGAGGACACACCGGCCAGCCCTAATGCAGGCCAGAACCAGGCCATGGTGGCTGAAGTGAGTGCGGCGGTGGTGACCACGCTAGATGGCCGGTTTCGCTCACTGGCCGAACAAATATCTCATGTTAGCCAGAGTATTGGCGATTTCACGGGACGTATGGAACAGGTCGAGGCCCGGGTCTCAGACGTGGAGGACTCCCATCGTACCTTGCAAGAGAGGGTGACGGCCTTGGAGAGCCTGGTGAAGCAACACCGTGATAAAATCAATGACCTCGAAAATAGAGGACGGCGAAAAAATTTGCAATTTGTCTGAATCCCGGAGAGTGTGGTGGATAGTGCGCTTGCTGTGCACCTGGAGTCTTGGATTATACAGACTTTCCCGAACGCCATTATAAGCCCGATAAAGTTGGAAAGAGTGCATAGGCTGGGCCAGCGGCTGGATGGTGCTCATCGGCCTCGTGCGGTTATCGCACGGTTCCTGGAGTTCAGGAAGAAGGAGGAGGTCTTGAGGGCGGCTAGAGGTCGGAGAAGGCAGCCAGGTGGCGGAGACCAGATCCTGGTCTTTCATGATTATTCCGTCTTAGTGAGCCAGCAACGGAGGGCCTTTTCTGCTGTGTGTGGACAATTAGCCAACAGGGATGTGCGGTTTGCATTGCTTTACCCAGCGAAACTGCGGGTGGAGTATCAAGGGCGCACGAAATATCTGGCTACTCCGGAGGAGGCCCAGAACCTTTTGGAGCAGCTTGATGGGGTTTCAGCCCCATAAGTGAGGATACACCCTGGAGGCTGGGGTATTTCTTGGAAAGTCTGTAGGCGCAGAGGGGGTGGGCAGAGGGTGCTTGCACGGGGCGACATACCAAGTGTCAAATAATGTTCCACAATAAATGCCTGCTGTTATATCTTTGTGTGATACTATAGATGTGAGTTACACAAGGGTTTTGCTCTTTTTTTTCCTGCTTGTTTATTGTGTACTGCTTTGTATTAATTACATGGTCGCATGTATGGAGGTGGAGGGGAGGGTGGGGGTGGGTGGTCACGAGTAATCGGAGGGAGTAGATTGAGTAGAATGGGGGAGCGCTGCCCTACATTTCTGTGGGTTGTTGCTGGGGGGCTGGGGGGGGCGCAAGTTTGTAGAGGATGGTGGATGTATGTAAGGGGCAATTAGCCTAGCCATTGGGGTAAACCCGAATGCCATTGAAATGGGGTCCCGGGTGATAAGGGACCGGGAGGGGAGTTGGAGTGAGAAAGGGGGAGCTGGTGAAGGTTTGGGGGAACATAGGGGGAGTTTTACTGATGGTAAGGGTGGGAGGGTGGGTAGGGGCGATAGGGGAAGGGTGGGATGGGAGGGTTGGGTGCAGGGGTGTGTGGATTCGCTGCTGGAAGGTTACTGGCACTGGAGGAGGGGGGGTGTGCGGGAGGTTGGGGCCCTAGGCTGGGGGGGCTGCGGCCTCAATGAAGGTGACATCTTCACGCTTAGGATGCAGGGGTGGCCCTTCGAAAATGGGTAAGACCTTGAAACTAGCTTCTTGGAATGTATGCGGTTTAGGTTCCCCTATAAAGAGATATAAAGTGCTGCAACAGATGAAGTTAAAACGGGTTGAAATAGCCATGCTACAAGAAACACACCAGTCTTCTGTGGAGCATGATAGGCTGTGTATGGGATGGGTTGGTAAAGTCTTTGGGGCCCCGGCAGTAGGGAAAAAGAGGAGAGTGGCCATTCTTATAGCCAAACAGGTGGGGTGGGTGGAGGAGAGGGTGGAGGTGGATCCTGAGGGACGATATGTTTTTGCTTGGGGGACTTTAGATGGAATGCGGGTGGTGTTGGGGTCGGTTTATGCGCTTAATGGGTATGAAGCTCGGTTCTATCAGTAAGTGTCTAGGATGGTGTCCAGTTTGGGAAACTACCATCTGTTGTTAGGAGGTGATTTCAATTCGGTCATGGATGAAAGTATGGATCGCTCGGGGGTGTCTGGGACACGTGATCTGCGGAGTGCAAGATGCATCTGGGGATTGTGTGAGGGGTACGAACTATTGGATGTGTGGAGGATTTTGCATCCTGGGGACAGAGTATACGCACATGTCCAGGGCGAATGGGACATGGTCGAGAATTGATTATTTCCTTCTCTCCAAGGATTTTTTCTTTTGGGTATACCGGGTGGACATTGGACTGCCGGTTCTTTCTGATCATGCCATGGTGGTATTGGAGGTGCAGCAGCCTGAGCGAGGGAGTAGGTGGAGTTGGAGGTACCCCCTAGATCTCGGAGGTGATGCAGATTTTGTGAAATATATACGGGAGAGGTGGGCGGAATACTCTCTGCATAACGCTCAGCACAGGGACAATCCGGCCCTATTCTGGGAAGCAGGGAAAGCTGTGATGCGAGGGGAGATTATTAGCTTCCATAGTAGAAAACGGAAGAGGCTGAATAGTAGAATTCTACAGTTAGAGAAAGAGCTGTCAAAGGCACGACGGTGGCATGCCCGTTGTAGTAGCGGGGCGGCCAGGGCGCGGCTGAAGGAACTACAAACTGAGTTGGAGACTGTGCTTTGTCATAGGGCTAGGAAATCTCTGATGTGTTATAGATACCAGCTATATCGGCATGGGAATCGGGCCGGTAAATTGCTGTCTTCCTTGGTGCGAGCTGAAGGGGGACCAAGGCAAGTGGGGGCGATTAGGCACAAGGATGGTAGTACTCTGAGAACTAGGGTGGAGGACATTGAGCAAGTGTTCTGTGACTATTATCAGAAACTATATGAAAAGGAAGGTACTAACTCGGGGGGAGGACGGGAGTTTCTGCGGGCTTGTAACATGCCGAGAGTGATGATGGATCAGTTGGAGGTGCTGAATGAGCCAATCTCTGCTCAGGAGGTACAGAGGGCAATTAGAAGTCTAAAGAGGGGGAGGGCTCCTGGAATAGATATAATAGGTATAAGAGGGGATTTTCATAAAGTTCTGGAGGATAAGGTGGCGATCCCTTTATCAGAGTATTATGAGGATGTGATTCGCAGAGGATTGTTTCCATATGAGGCGAATAAGGCTCTAGTCACAGTATTACCTAAACCGGGTAGGGACCCTCTTTTACTAAGTTCTTATCGCCCCATTTCCTTGCTGAATGTGGACATTAAACTCCTAGCAAAGATCTTGGTGGAGAGGCTGGCGGATTTCTTGCCAGCTTTAATACTGACGGATCAGGTAGGTTTTGTGAGAGGGAGACACGCGGTTTATAGTCTGCAGCGAGTGCTGGCCTCTATGTGCGCTAACAGAAAGGACAAAAGGCGATCTATATTAATAAGTTTCGATGCAGAGAAAGCCTTTGACAGGGTAGACTGGGGATTCATGTACCAGGTGCTAAATGCGGTGGGGATCAAAGGTTTTTTCGTGGAAGCTGTGAGGTTGTTGTACGCAGATCCCAGAGGGGCGATTAATGGGAATATCTCGCCAGAGTTTAGGATTCAGAAGGGCACCCGACAGAGCTGCCCCCTTTCGCCTCTTTTATTTGTATTGACGCTGGAACCCTTACTGTGTCATCTTAGATCCTCCACGGATTTTCGGGGGATATCTGTGGGGAATACCGAATTTCGGGTTGCGGCTTTTGCTGACGACCTATTGGTGCATATCGAGAATCCGGAGGAAGGGTTACCGGCATTGTTGAAGCTGTTTCAAAGTTATGGTGAGCTCTCAGGGTTCAGGTTAAGTTTAGATAAGTCTGAGGCCATGCCGCTGGTTGCCGCTATTTTCCAGAATTGGTCGGGTACTTTTCCGTTAAAATGGGCAGGAGATAGATTCAAGTATTTGGGAATCTACTTGCCAGTGGATTTGCGAGCTCTTTATCAGATTAATATAATAACGTTACTGAAGCACTTAACAGATAGGGTGCAGAAGTGGAAGGAGCTACCTCTGTCACTGGGGGGGTAGGATAGCTCTTTTCAAAATGACGCTGTTTCCCAAGTGGCTCTATACCTTACAAACATTACCGTTGCTGTTGAAACGGAAAGACATCCAAATAATGGAAAAACAGATAAATATCTTGTTATGGAGAGGTAGGAGGCCCAGGGTGCGTCTGGCGGTGCTACAAAGACCGTGGTCTGCGGGAGGTATGGGGTTCCCTGATATTAAACAATATAACCGGGCGTGTCTTCTTCGGCATGTTAGGGACTGGTTGTGGGGGACGGGTGACTACACTCCAATAAAGATGATTGGGGCCCTGGTTGCACCGTTGCAAGTTAGATACATCTTGCACATGAGGTGAACAAAAGGCATAGATAAGAGGGTGTGGTCTGTGATGCTCTATCCAGTGGTGCGAGTCTGGACGTATTTATGTGGGAAAATGGGGTTTTCAGTGTTTTGCTCCCCCTATCTTTCGGTACGGGGGAATAAAGATTTTATACCGGGATTGACGGATAAAAGTTATGTGAGATTTATTTATTTATTTATTTACATTCTCTTATATACCGCGCTATTCTGCATCAGTGCGGTTTACATTGAACAAACTGAAATTACATTGAACAGGGCATTATAACTTGGAGATAACTATTTTACAGGGAAAATGGACTATGGAGGGTTAAGTGGCTTGCCAAGACCACAAGGAGCACCTGTGTGACTAGAAACCCCAGTCCTTCCGGCCCAAGGTTGCTGTCCTCTAGTGGGATTTGAACCACCGACCTTCCGGCCTGAAGTATCTTGCCTCAACCACTAGGCCACTCCTCCACTCCTGGGATGGGAGGAGATGGGAATTACCACTATCAAGCGGCTGTTAACGGGAGAGGGGACCATTGAGTCTTTGGCCAACTTAAGTATACAGTATCTTTGGACGGGCAAGGAAGTGTTCCCATATGCTCAGATCCGGAGCTACATTGGCATGTTGCCAGCAGTTTCCTTGAAAGGAGAAATCTGTTCTCGGCTGGAGGAATTCCTGCTGGGGGGGGGAGCAGGTGATGAAGGTGTCCCAATTACATCAGGCTTTGTTAGGGCTTGAGTCTTATGGAAATGAAGAGGCATTAGCGGAGGCCTGGACCCGAGATTTAGGAGAAGAGGTGGCTGGTGAGGGAGTTGTGCAAGCTATAGCGAATATTCCTAAATTGATTGTATCAGTGGACCAACGTGACATGCAATATAGGTTGATACGTCGGTTGTACTTTGCGCCAAATAGGGCTTGGCGGGCGGGGATAACGCACATGAATGGTTGCCCGAGATGTGAGCTAGTGGATGCCACACTGGGACATATGTTTTGGCACTGTTCTAAAGCAAGGACCTTCTGGGGTAAAGTTACTTGGTACTTAAATAAATGCTTGGGTATGTCGTTGACACTGACACCCCTGAACTTGATGCTGGACGTTTGGAATGTGGATGATGGGGCAGATTTGGGTAAGATAGAGTGGGATTGGATGCGTATGGTGCTCGTAACCGCACGTATGACTATACTGTATAGCTGGTTGGATTCTTGGGGCCCGATGTATGGGCAGTGGAGGGCCCATTTGCATGGCCTGTTGTGGATGGAGAGGCTCAGGGCGCGGAGTCATCCAAAAAGGTGGGATGCTTTCATGATGGGATGGGGCCCTCACCTCCAGAGTTTACCGGTTAGAGTTAGGAGTAGGATAGTGGGTGGAGGGGGATTCTAATGTACTGTTGACATGAGTTGGCAGCGATTTAGGATGATGGATCCACTTGGGGGGGGGGTGGGTGGGGGTTGAGGAAGGTGGGGGGGGATGGGGACCCTTGGATGTTAAGGACCATACTGGACTGAGGGAGTGGGCGCTGGGCGGGGGAGAAGAACCACCCCCTAGCCTGGGGTCCGGGGGATTATGCTAAGGAAGGGATTGGGTTGGGGGGGGGGTAAGGGTTGTTTAGTGGGGGGGATGCTTAGGGGAGGGGGAATGGAGGGAAGGGTCGTGGGATTCTGTCCGTCTTACAATGGACAGCTTGGGTCTAGTTGCTTGAAAAGTTGTACAGTTTATCAAGTCATTATCCTACTGTGTATGGGTCATGGGTGTTGGCGGAATGGTGGAGGGAGGGGGGGTGGGGGGAAGGGGAGAGAGAGGGGGAACTAGAGTTCTGCAGTATTTGTGATGGGCTACATGGTATGTATCCAAAGTTTTGTTTGTCACAGGAATGCTGATAAAGTGTATATCATGTGTCTTTGTTTTTGAATGAAAATGAATAAAAAATGAGTTAAAAAACAATTGGCGTTACATTGGCGATCCTCCAATCTTCAGGTATTACAGATGATTTTAATGAAAATTCACAGATTACTAATAGGAGGTCTGCAATCTCACATTTCAGTTTTTTCAACACCCTTGGATGTATACCATCCGGCCCAGATGATTTGCTACTCTTCAGTTTATCTAATAGTTGTAATACATCTTCCCGATGTATCGAAATTTCCTTCAATTCTTCCGCACCTTTAAATACCACTTCAGTCATGGGTAACATCCCTACATCTTCCCCAGTAAAGACTGAAGCAAAAAATTCATTCAGTCTCTCCGCTATCGCCTTGTTGCCTCTTAGTGCCCCTTTAAATCCTTTATCATCTAATGTACGAACTGACTCTCTCACAGGTTTTTTGCTACGAATGTACTTGAAAAAAATCTTTATTTCGCGTTTTTGCTTCCGCAGCAAGCTTCTTCTCAAATTCTCCCTTTGCCTGCTTTATCAATGCCTTGCATTTGACTTGCCAGTGCTTGTGCTGTTTCCAGGTTTCGTTGTTTGGCTCTTTTTTCCATTTCCTGAAAGATGCTTTTTTGGCAACAACAGCCTCTCTGACCTCCCCTTTAAACCATGCTGGCAGTTTTTTGGACTTCCTTCCACTTTTCTTAAAGTGTGGAATACAGCTGGTCTGGGCTTCCAAGATAGTATTTTTCAACAACACCCAAGCTTGATGTAAGTCTTTAACCTTTGCAACTGCTCCTTTTAGTTTTTTCTTAACTATTTTCTTCATTTTATCATAGTCTCCCTTTTGAAAGTTAAAAGGTAGTACTGTGGATTTCCTTACTATCCCTCCTCCACTAATTAAATCAAAGGCGATCATGCTATAATCACTATTGCCAAGTGGCCCCAACACCCTTATCTCTTGCACTAGATCTGGTGTTCCACTAAGGACTAGGTCTAATATGGCTTCCCCTCTGGTCGGTTCATGAACCAGCTGCTCCAAGAAGCAGTCATTTATGTCATCTAGGAACTTTACCTCCCTAGCATGTCCTGCCGTGACACTGAGGGTCCACAAAGAGAACAGCGCTAGCCACTCAAACGAGCAGAAACAAAACCAGGAAGCGGCAGATTCAACACCCAACACCTTTATTAGTACAAATTAAGTGGCCTAAACCCAACACAGGACCGTGTTTCGCATATCACTTCATCAGGGGTTATCAGGGCACACTAAAAAATATAAATTGTAAAATTACATTAAGAAGTACAATCAAAGTTAAGACAATAAATATGCCAAATAAGGGTTAAAACAAAGAAATATAACATAAAAGAAATACAATGTACATAAAAGAAAGACTAAATTGGACTATATCAGACGACTTAAGTCTCAAAGGAAACTGAAAACACACTAATAAAACAAAAAAATAAAAATAAACACATCATGAATATCTAAATCAAAATCATAAAGATAATACATATATATATCAATTCCAGTACATTAATCAACAACCACTCTGTAATAAATAAAATTATATGTATAAAGAAATTTATATATACATACATAAAAAATTAAGTATATAAATATATAAATAATTAAAAGTATAAAAATGTATAATGGAATACAAATGAGAATACTATAGAAAATAGGAGATCAAAAGAAAAATTAAATTGCTTAATCAAACATTTATAATTGTAGAGTACTTGACCAAACATTTACAAGGAACCTACATAAAGAACCTACCTAAAAAACAGAGAAATGGAAGGGATGAGGAGACCAGAAAGAGTAAGTCCGAACCAAACCTAATGCAAAACACTGGATAAAATATAAAAGGGGGACATTACCTGAGGTGTGTGATGTTCATAGACTTCACCAGGCTCAATTGAGTCAATGGAAGTCGCTATTATCTAAAAACTTCTAAAAATAGAAACATGGATGTAAAATTTATGCAAAATTAGAATGCTGCCCCAATCAAATAAATTATTTCTTAAAAGGAGGGATAATTAAGAAGACAATAATAATAAATATAATAAATTATAAATTTAAAACTGATGGAAGGTTTTGGATGCTGCCCCGATTAAAATCTCATCATCATAAAAAAAGGGGGGTAATTAAATACCAAATAAATAAATAAATAAATGGTGAACCATTCAGAAAAAATTCAAAAAGATCACTGTAAAACATAACCCTATAAAAAACAGATAATGATAAATTAGAATTAAAGATAAATTGAAGTAATTTTATAATAGTTTTGTATAATTGTTCCCCAAACTGTTTAAAACATGATAAACGAGGAATGGTGGGGGGGGGGAGGGGGAAAAGAAAGGATTATAAATAAGACTTTCATTCGTTAACTTATATAACCCGCATTTTGATGCTGAAGTAAAAAGCCCCTTTCCCCCCTCCTTCCTCCCCTCTCCCTCCCCTTTCCTCCCCCTTTCTCCCCTCCTCCCCCTTTCTTCGGAGGTATGTAGATTGTCAAGGTCTAATGATTGATACATGATTTTGTTTTTAGAAGGTTAATTCCTTCCCTTTTGTTCAATTTTAACTATGTGTTTGATTTCATGTGGAAGGTTGTAGTATTACATATGTTTTTTGATTCCTATGGTTACATAATTAGGATTTATGGTTTTATAATATAATTCTTATCTTCTCTGGTTTTTTGGGTACACATTTGAATATTTTCGACTCGATTTCGATTTTACAGGCACGGGTTCTGAGCCCATGGAGTAATTTCACAGAGTCGATGGTTAGGTATTCGTGATCCCTCCCTGGTTGAGTAAATAGTTTTCTCTCCGTTGTTTCGTTTATCAACGCATTGTTTTTATGGAAGCTGCTTGGATTTTTAACGTTGGTTGGTTTTTAAAGTTCACGAGGTAGTATTTAGTTTTAGTTTCACGCACACATTTAGTCCATACGGATTCCCCCACACTTTTTACACTTCCGGTTTGGTCCCTTTAAATGCGCATGTGTCGGCGTCTTTTAGTACCCTGAGGAACCTCATACGGTTTTTGCAGTTTCTATTTTCAAATGTTTCCAATAGGTAAGTCGGTTAAGTTCCTTTTTGATCTCCATTGGAATATGGTATAAGCATTTGTCTTTTTTAAAAGAGTCAGTATAATTTAGTGTGTTTACCATCATTGTCTAAAGTGCACCTTAGCGTTGTTTTTGGCTTTCGCTTAGTAGGGTTCCTCTAGTATTTTATGCGTTCTCGATGTTTTAATGAGACAATATATGTTATTTTAAGGTTTCATGGAACAATAACATTGGGCCAGAAGCTCGGAGTGGATTGCGTGGTACAAGGCGTCCTTCGGGCTTTGTAAAGGCAAGACAAACAAAAGCTTTAACACGCGTAATTTGCACTAAAAATGGGCAGTCTCTGGCGGCTTTTTGAATCCTGATATAGTTCATAGGAGTTTTTTAGAGTTTTATGGTGCCTAAAAGTTTTTATAGGTGGCCTCGATTCTAAATTCACCTGTACAATTAATGTTGGCATTTCCCTTCCATTTCATTCACTCGTTGAATCAATGTATGTTTCTTAAAATTGATCTTCAAGAGGAAATCCTTTTACAGCAATATATTTTATTTTGAATATCCTTTCACATTTTTGAGGACCCTCAGTTAGCCGTTATTACGGCTTTTTACTTCAGCATCAAAATGCGGGTTATATAAGTTAACGAATGAAAGTCTTATTTATAATCCTTCCTTTTCCACCTCCCCCCCCCCCCCCCACCATTCCTCGTTTATCATGTTTTAAACAGTTTGGGGAACAATTATACAAAACTATTATAAAATTACTTCAATTTATCTTTAATTCTAATTTATCATTATCTATTTTTTATAGGGTTTTGTTTTACAGTAATCTTTTTGAATTTTTTCTGAATGGTTCACCATTTATTTATTTGGTATTTAATTACCCCCATTTTTTTTTATGATGATGAGATTTTAATCGGGGCAGCATCCAAAACCTTCCATCAGTTTTAAATTTATAATTTATTATATTTATTATTATTGTCTTCTTAATTATCCCTCTTTTTAGGAAATAATTTATTTGATTGGGGCAGCATTCTAATTTTGCATAAATTTTACATCCATGTTTCTATTTTTAGAAGTTTTTAGATAATAGCGTCTTCCATTGACTCAATTGAGCCTGGTGAAGTCTATGAACATCACACACCTCAGGTAATGTCCCCCTTTTATATTTTATCCAGTGTTTTGCATTAGGTTTAGTTCGGACTTACTCTTTCTGGTCTCCTCATCCCTTCCATTTCTCTGTTTTTTAGGTAGGTTCTTTATGTAGGTTCCTTGTAAATGTTTGGTCAAGTACTCTACAATTATAAATGTTTGATTAAGCAATTTAATTTTTCTTTTGATCTCCTATTTTCTATAGTATTCTCATTTGTATTCCATTATACATTTTTATACTTTTAATTATTTATATATTTATATACTTAATTTTTTATGTATGTATTGTCAGACGGCTGCCTGGGTGAGAATCTTCACAGTCTTGACAATGCATATATTTATATGATTTTTGCAAGGTATTGTGGGTAATGTAGTTCATTCACACCAGACACAGCTGCTGACAATAATTTAGTTGTGCACAAGTGTTAAAGCCAATAAGATACTTCTTTATTTATGGGGTTATTTCTCCCAGCACAGATATGCTTGGTAGCACATAAATTAGGTTACTTGCTTGCAGTGTTTAACTTGGTAAAACAAAGTCAAAAATCAAAATCAGGAAAACAACCTTCAAACTTGTCAGGCAATTAGCTAATGTTTTCTTAGAATATCTCTAACAAACGAAAAGCCACAAAGAAAGAAATAAACTGTTCTTGTAAGGTTAACTTCTGATTACTTTCCACACAGATCCAGAAGTAATTCTCTCCTAGCTCACAAGCAATTAGGTGCAGCTCAATTGCTATCAGTTATCCAGCTGAAATAGTGCGGTATATAAGAGAATGTAAATAAATAAATAAATAAATAACCCTTTAGCAGGCTGGTTTTCTACTGTGTGAGTCAAATCCTGCTTCAGGAGCTTTTCTTAGTGGAATAAAGAACAAATTTATATTTCTTTGTGATGGCTGCTGTGCTTTATCACAGAAAGTTACCAACGGAGTTTGGATAGAGAGCAGTCCATATAAACAATATCTTGATCTGCTATTATTTCCCCTTCATCAACAAGCATAGGGTCACTATCATGAATTGGCACAGATGAATCTTTCAATGGAGCACTTTCAGGAGAACACTTATTTCCCTGCTGTCTTTCAAGGTTATAGCTAGGGCATAGATCAGTGTTCATACCTGAGCTTCCATTGTTGCTATAGTTCCTCTCTATATAGCCTGGCCAGTATGTAGTCCAGTTCTTACGTCCAGCCTTCCAGTCCTGATCCCTGGACACTGGATCTCTCTTCACATACCTTCTGGCATAGGTCTTAGAGTCCCTTCCACGTGCAGCCGTCTCCCTCACAGGTAGCCTCTGGTGATTCCTTGTTCTGCAGCACCATTCCTCTGGCTTTCCCCAGTCCAATGGTCTATGCTGGCCCTTGGAATACCTCCCAGTATACGTACTGCCTTGGACTCTTCTAGACCTCTCAAAGGCTTTTCACCTCTTCCTTCCAGAGGGTTTCTTTCCTTCTCTATCCGTCCGGTTTGGCTTCTGCTGATCCTTCAGATGAAACTGATGATCAAACTCAAGCTGATTCTCAGGATACTGAGGACAATTCTCTGAATATCCAAGGTGATCATGAAGCTGGTCATCTGTAGAATAAACTCTACTCTTATTCTGCTTAGATGAGTGATCCTCCCTAACACAGCGCAGCTGTGCTGAATCAGGCCCTGCCCTTTGAGATGAGTGCTTAGGGATTACCTCATAGCCCTCCTGATTGAACACACGTTTTCTCATTTCAGCTCCTCTCATGGCTGTTGGAAACCTGGTGCATTCTGGGACTGGTAGTCTTTTATGGCAAAATTCTGTTTTCATATTTCTACCAGAACTGACAGGTTGCTTGTTCAGAGTCACTTCACCTTTTCTATAGCTCCTTCCTGAGCTATGATAAGCTTCCTTATCACAGTATATATAAATTTCTTTATACATATAATTTTATTTATTACTGAGTGGTTGTTGATTAATGTACTGGAATTGATATATATATGTATTATCTTTATGATTTTGATTTAGATATTCATGATGTGTTTATTATTTTTTTGGGGTTTTATTAGTGTGTTTTCAGTTTCCTTTGAGACTTAAGTCGTCTGATATAGTCCAATTTAGTCTTTCTTTTATGTACATTGTATTTCTTTTATGTTATATTTCTTTGTTTTAACCCTTATTTGGCATATTTATTGTTTTAACTTTGATTGTATTTCTTAATGTAATTTTACAATTTATATTTTTTAGTGTGCCCTGATAACCCCTGATGAAGTGATATACGAAACACGGTCCTGTGTTGGGTTTAGGCCACTTAATTTGTACTAATAAAGGTGTTGGGTGTCGAATCTGCCGCTTCCTGGTTTTGTTTCTGCCGTGACACTGACCCAGTCGATACCGGGGTAATTGAAATCACCCATTATTATTACTGCGCTATAACTTTTGTTAGCTTCCTAGATTTCTTTGAGCATTTCATCATCCATTTGTTCATTCTGGCCAGGCGGTCGATAGTACACCCCCACTGCCATCGCCTTCCCCTTTTTACATGGAATTTCAATCCATAGAGATTCTACAGCAAATTTTGTTTCCTGCAAAACTTTAATCCTTTCTGACTCAATGCCCTCTCCAACATAGAGCGCAACCCCTCCACCAATTTGATCAGCTCTGTCATCACGATATAGTTTGTATCCGGGTATCACAGTGTCCCACTGGTTGTCCTCCTTCCACCATGTCTCTGATATTCCAAATATCTAACCTCTCATTTAGTGCTATATATTCTAACTCTCCCATCTTATTTTTTAGACTTATAGCATTTGCATACAAGCATTTTAGAGACTGTATTTTATTCATATTAGTTTGGCTGTTGGTAGACATGGGTAATTTGGCATCTTTAAGCTCTGTCTGCTCCATACTTGAGGGCATTTGGGCTACTTTACTCTTTTTTGGAACCTCTCTGCTTTTGGTAGTACCTTCAAGGATACATTCTTCCAAACCATCCGCTCTTGGGCAACTGTTGGCTTTCCCCTATTATCTAGTTTAAAAGCTGCTCTATCTCCTTTTTAAAGGTTAATGCCAGCAGCCTGGTTCCATCCCGGTTAAGATGAAGCCCATCCCTTCGGAAGAGCCTCTCCTTTCCCCAGAATGTTCCCCAGTTCCTAACAAATGCAAAACCCTTATCTCTGCACCATTGTCTCATCCACGCATTGAGACTCCGGAGCCCTGCCTGCCTTTTGGGTCCTGCAAGTGGAACGGGAGCATTTCGGAGAACGCTACCCTGGAAGTTCTGGCTTTCAACTTCCTACCTAAAAGCCTAAGTTCAGCCTCCAGAACCTCCCTACCACATTTTCCTATGTCATTGGTACCGACATGTACCAAGACAGCAGACTTCTCCCCAGCACTAGATAAGACCTTATCTAGGTGGCTCGTGAGGTCCGCTACCTTCGCACCAGGCAGGCATGTTACCAGGCGATCCTCACATCCACCAGCCACCCAGCTATCTACATGGCTAATGATTGAATCACCAACTATAACGGCTGTCCTAACCCTTCCGTCATAGACACATGGCACTGGAGAAACTTCCTCGGTGCGAGAGGGTTTTACATCACCTGGAGGACAGGTCCTAGTTACAGGATCACTTCCTGCCACACCAGGGTGATGCTCTCCTGTCACGTGACCTCTCTCCTCCATGGCAACAGGGATGCTGCCAGACTGGAGGTGGGACTTCAGGACTATATCCCTGTAGGTCTCGTCTATGTACCTCTCTGTCTTTCTTATGTTTTCCAAGTCTGCTGCTCTAGCCTCTAGAGAACGGACTTGTTCCCTGAGAGTAAAGAGCTCCTTGCACCTAGTGCACACGTAAGACCTCTCACCAACTGGGAAAAAAACATACATGTGACACTCAATGCAAAGCCTGGAAAGCCCCAATCTCGCTGCTGGACTGCTGTCTGCATCTTAGTTTTAAGTTTTTGCTCTTTACTGCTGCTAGGCTCTAATTTATTATGAAATTTAAACTACAAGCTCTCTGCTGGGTTCTAAATTTAACCAGAAAGCTCTCTTCTGTGTTTTAAATTTAAACGAAAAGCACTTTGCTGATGCTAGGCCCTGAGTGATTATTAAATTTAACCTACAAGCTCTCTGCTGGGTTCCAAATTAAACCAGTAAGCTATCTTCTGTGTTTTAAAGTTAAGCTAAAAGTACTTTGCTGATACTAGGCCCTGAGTGACTATTACATTTAAACTACAAGCTCTCTGCTGGGTATGATATGTAAGCAGAAAGTTCTCTTCTGTGTTTTAAATTTAAACTTAAACTGCTGCTATTAGGGCTCTGACTGATTTAACAAAAATAGTGGGTTCACAGATTAATTAGCTTTAATACAAAGAATTCCTTACAGAAAATTCCCAGAAGTATATACTCACAATTGCAGATCTCTCTCCAGAAGTAACAGTCCCCTTTTGTAGTCCTAAACAAAATGTTACAAATGTTATAAACTTTGGGAAAAGCTTGAAAATATTTGAGGTGTTGAGAAGTAGTTCATAGGGGAAGAAAATGGGTTCTGTAGGGGAGGAAGGGTTGTTTTTTTTTACAGAGGTAGGGGAGGGAGGTCTTTTTTGACAGGGGTAGGGGAGGGAGGGCAGAGGGAAGTTAAGGACAAACAAAATATTTGGTGTGAATGTCAGAAAATTGTAGTAAATGTTGACTGGCTGCAGGGAATAACTACAAATTTTGTCTGAAATTCTCAGCATTAGATTTCCAAGTGTGAATAGTAGGTTGTTGATGTTTGCTCATTGGGTTTGCCTAGGAGACCCTGGGTGAGAAGATAGAGAAAACTGACCAAGTATTGTGGTGTTGATTAGAATGGTCACCTTCAAATGGATTTTTCTTATTGTAGAATGTCTCCATTCCTTCATAAATAGGGAAAAGGTTGTAGGATATCTCAAGAAGTTGAAATCTGATATTGTTTTTCAACATGAAACCCACCTTAATGCCCTGGAGCCTTGAGCCTTTAAAACTTGGAAAAACTGGGTTGGAAGCTTGGAGTGTTCAGCCTACAGTAGTAGACAGAGAGATGTAGCTATCTTTATTCATAAGCACTTATCTTTTGAGATGTATTGTGTGGTAAAAGATCCTGAGGGATGCTTTGTCATTTGGGCTGATGCTTTGTATATGCCCCCCAGCGTATGCTATCATGGTTTCTTTTCCATTTTAGTGACAAAAATGCATTGAAAAATTTACAAGAGGCGAGTTACCCAATTTTTGACCAAATAAAAGTTAAATACTACTATAAATGATGATTAGGAAGACCTTATTTATTGTAGTATTTACAAGTTAGGCATTATTGTGATTCCTTTTAGAGAAATAATCCCAAGGGATTACAGGAAATGGAATTTAGTGAAATATTTTAGAAATTGAATCCCAGCTTTAACGCCATTCCCCAATAGTACCAAATTGGAAAAACTAGTTGTCATTCTCTGGGAGCAAGCAGGAAGTCAGTCCTCACATATGGATGATGTCTGCACCGATGGAGCCCTCATGGAAGCATCCCCCCAGCTTTCAAAGAAAGCCTATGGGAGATGCTACTATGCATGTGTGGTCCCCTTCCTGCCCAAGGGTGCCATCTTGCTCAGTCTCCTTTTTTCCACGGAGCCCTTCAGATGTTTGTCTACCTTGTCCCTGGAAAAAGTAGATTTGTTGTTCTTGAGTTTCATACTCGCCTCCGGTATCGCATCAGTATTCTTCCTGCCTGCCAACCTTGTTGCCTTGGCGTTGAGTCGGCTCAATTTGTAGTTTTCATTCTTCTTTTCCTGGTGCCTTCGTGTCTTTTTTCTCCCGCTGGCAGCCCGAAGAGTCTTCGACCTCGCAGGGGTACTTTTTTCCCCCATGGCTACCAATGACTTTAAAGAAGTGTGATTGGTCAAAATTATGGCCTTGACCGACACACACGAATGCTATCTCCACTGCCTGGGGCCTGATCATGACCTGGCAGCTTGCGGTCTCTGCAAGAGGATGTTCTCTGGGAACAAGCAGGAAGTCAGTCCTCACATATGGGTTATGTCAGCACCGACGGAGCCCTCGCGGAAGCATCCCCACAGCTTTCAAAGAAAGCCTTTGGGAGATGCCACCATGCATGTGTGGTCCCCTTCCCGCCCAAGGGTGCCATCTTGCTCAGTCTCCTTTTTTCCACAGAGCCCTTCAGACATCGTCTGGCTTATCCCTGGAAAAAAGTTAATAATTTTGTCCCTCAAGTTTTCAACTCGCCTCCGGTCTTGTACCGGTACTCTTCCCGCCTACCAACCTCAGTGCCTTGGTGTCTGGTTCGGTTCCATTTTTTGTAGTTTCATTCATTTTTTTCTTTTCTGGTGCATTCGCGCCTTTTTTCTCCTGCTGGTAGCCTGGAGGGTTTTCGACCTCGAAGGGGTACTTTTTTCCCACATGGCTATCGGTGGTTTCAAGAAATGTGATCGGTGCGCTAAAATAATGTCTTTGACCGACACCCACGACCCGACAGCCTGTGGTCTCTGTAAGAGGATGTCCAACAAGGTCCTGAAGAGCCGCTAGCAGCAGCATGACAAGTTTTTCCCTGAGTTCCCGGTGCCTCACAAAGCTAGGGCCTTGTTTGAGGCCCCGACACATCGGGTGGAACTTTCCGAGCCTGAGCTTGATCCATGGGTCCTCAGAAAGGGGGTCTCCTTGAGAGAACCCAGGAAGAAGAAGAAACCCTCAAAGGGGGCAGTTTCCCAGGCCTGGTCCTGCAGTCCGAGGCGCTCCTCTGAGGCATCGGAGAACGAGTGACCTGTGAAGGACACCTGGAAGGATCTAACTGTGGACCGGCCTTGTCGAGGATTCCTTTTTGGGGGGAGCCAGTGTTGTGCCAGAGTCCCTCAGTGCCCTTGCCAAAGGCTGCAGAGCCTTCTGGGCTGGAGTCCAGAATGGCGGCCCTGGAGTGCAGTTTGCCTGCCTTCATGGACCAGCAGTGGGCACTGTTGTCCGGTTCGACTGGTTCATCTGCCCCGACCACCAGGCTGTCAACATCCAAGACGTCCCCTGAGGCTGAGCCGATCCTCGGCCGAGGTCACGCTCCAAGTCCACTTGAAGGGACCACGGTCATCCCCAGTGAGTCTCCCGGGTGCCGGCTGTGGAGCATTGGGGCCCTCGAGGCCTGCGGAGCAGCCCTTGGGCGAGTCCTCCATGGGCTACTCTGAGTGGGAGATGGAGGGCAAGTAGTCCCCTGATACCCATTGCCACCGCGACATCCCTTCTGATTCTCCCATATCGGAACCTCAGCGGCGGTCCCTGCCTGAGCACATGGGTTTCTTGGACTTTGTCAAGGGCATGAACAAGGCCCTGGCGTTCCTGACCGAGTCAGAGGATGACCCTCGGGCAGATGAGTTAGATATTCTCCAGTACCGAGGCCCCTTCACGGGAATTGCTAATGGTACCCATTCCTCCCATACTGGAACAGCTCATGCTCCACATGTGGGAAACCAGCCTCGATACCGGTGGTGAACAGATGGCTCGACTCGATGTACCCGGGCTTCCAGAAGTCACAACTGCCACATAATTGCATGGTGGTGGAGTCGGCCATGCATTAGCTGAAAAGCCAGAAGACACTCCTCAGTGCCCCCTGGCAGGGAGGCCCGCAACTTGGATGCCCTCGGCAGAAAGTGCTACCAGGGCTCGATGCTCCTCTGCCGCATCCAGGGCTACCAGCTGTACATGGTCATGTACCAGAGAGACCTGTGCGACCAACAGGGGGCTGATCCTTTCTTCTGCTGGGTGTCTCAGGTGTTGCAGTACCTTTTCCACCTGTCCCAGTACGGGCTCAAGTCTAACTCCATCCAAGTGCACCTTAGTGCCTTGGCGGCGCACCACCATCCAGTGGATGATAAACCCTTCTCTGTCCAACCGTTGGTGGTCCATTTCCTTCGGGGCCTTCTCCTATCGAAGCCCCTGGATTGCCCTTTGGCAACCATACGGGATCTCAACGGTGTGTGGGGGCATCTCACTCGTTCACCCTTTGAGCCGCTGGCTACCTGCCACCTTCGCTACCTCTCGTGGAAGGTGGTTTTCCTGGTTGTGCTCACCTCTACTCGCAGAGTTAGCAAGCTCCAAGCCCTTGTGGCTGAAGCGCCCTATACCAGATTCTACAAGAACAAACTGGTACTTAGCACGCACCCCAAATTCCTGCTGAAGGTAGTGTCACCCTACCATCTCAACCAGGAACTGGTGCTCCCTATCTTCTTTTCAGGACCTCACTCCAGTCGGGCGGAGACAGTCCTTCACACCCTGGACTGTAAGAGGGCCTTGTCCTTCTATATCCATCGCACTCAGGGCCACCACAGAGCTTCTCAGCTTTTCATCTCCTACGACCCCAGTAGGCTGGGGGAGGTGATGACCAAATGTACGTCGTTCACCTGTTTGGCAGACTGTACTGCCCTTGCTTACGAGCAGGCGTTGATTCCGCTGGAAGGCCGTGTCACGGCGCACCTTGTCAGGTCATTGCGGCTTTGGTGGCAAACTTACGGTCCGTCCCGATGGTGGACATCTGTTGGCTGTCACCTGGTCTTTGGTTCATATATTTGCAGCCCATTACTGCCTGGAGAGAGAGTCCCAACGGGACAGTGCCTTCAGCTAGGCTGTGCTCCGTAATCTTTTCGGGGTTTAGGCAACTCCTA
Organism: Ichthyophis bannanicus; assembly: GCA_033557465.1. NCBI lineage: Eukaryota > Metazoa > Chordata > Amphibia > Gymnophiona > Ichthyophiidae > Ichthyophis > Ichthyophis bannanicus. The sequence continues at coordinate 423,520,493 of CM066032.1, forward strand.
CCCTCTGATCCTTCTGTGTTCAGACTACCAGAGCGCTGGTTTCATTGGACACAGGGATCCTAATGTGGTCTGTGGACACTGATTCATTTGCTGTTGCTTGTGGCTCCCCATCAGGCAGCCCCTATTTTTGATATGGGCTTTCGGTAGCCTGTAGCTGGGGAGTCCCTTATGTGAGGACTGACTTCCTGCTTGTTCCCGGAGAAAGCATAGTTACTCACCTGAAACAGGTGTTCTCCAGGGACAGCAGAAATCTGTCCTCGCAACCCTCCCTCCTCCCCTTGGAGTTGCTCCTTTATTATCTTTTATTTTTGTCGTCTTTTAGCTATGTCATCTGATTGAGCAGGATGGCACCCTAGGGCGGGAAAGGGACCACGCATGCATGGTAGCATCTCCCAAAGGCTTTCTTTGAAAGCTGGGGAGATGCGTCCGCGAGGGTTCCGTTGGTGCCGATGTCACCCATATGTGAGGACTGATTTCTTCTATCCCCGGAGAACACCTGATCTCCAGGAACAAGCAGGAATGTAGTCTTCACATATGGGTATCGTCGGCACCGACGGAGCCTGCGCGGGAACACTCCCCAGCGTCCAATTAGAAAGCATTTGGGAGCATCCCACAGCGCCTGCGTGCTGCCTTCCCGCCTTTCCCAGCTGTCTCTCTCCAGTTCTTCGTTTTCCGCGGAGCCGGCGGGTCGCACTTCCTGTCACCGCAGAAAATATCCCATTTATTCTTCTTTTTTGTGGTTGCGTCTGCCTTCCTTCGACGCTACATCGGTACCGCCGGTTCTTTCTTTCTTTTCCTTGTAAAAAAAAAAAAAAAATCTTTTCTAGCTTTTTTTTCTCCTCTGGTGCCACGCGCTATTTTGGGCACTAGGCCCAACTTTCCTCTACAATGGAAAAACCCGCTTCGGGTTTTAAAAAGCGTTTCAAGTGTGGCGGTACCATCTCAGTCACCGACACCCATGAGTGGTGCCTCAAATGTATAGGTCCTGACCACTCTATCTCTGAGTGTGTTGCCTGTGGGATGATGTCGAAGAGGGGTCGGCAAAACCAAGCTGCTAAACTTAGCACCCTTTTTCCCTCCGATGCAGCATCTGTGGCATCAACATCTTCCAGGGCTTCGTCTTCCTCCCATGGATCTCAGGTAACTAAACATAAGCCTAGCCGGTCCTCAAAGGGTAGATCTCCTTCTGAGTATCAAGATGCCTCTGGCGTTGCCCTTGAGGGACTCACACCGGCAAAATTGCCCCGGCGGGAGGCTTTGGCTTCCAAAGCATCATCGGGGCTCCAGGATGTTCTCGAGGCCCCAACCTCGGCAGAACTACTGGTGCCATGCTCTGGGGTACCGGCCGCCTTGTCTGCTACCGATACCCAGGCATTGGCGGCGTCGATAGACCAGAGATTCTTGGCTATTGAATGCAGTCTGGCGGCTCTTCTCTCGTCATCGATGCCCCCGAAACCGCTTCAGACAATTGTACTGGTACCTACATTGGTACCAGGGCCAATTGCATCGACGTCGGCAGGTGCACTACCGGTACTGACGCATGCTGTGCCCTCCGGTACTGACAAGTCGGTACCGGACCCTGTCGATACCGACTTCGATCGGTACCGGTATCATGCGCTGCATGATTACCCGGACAGGAGATACAGTCAAACCTCGGTTTTCATTTGCCCCGGTTTTCATACGCTTCGGTTTTCAACGTCTTTTTTGACTGAGATTTTGTCCCGGTTCTCATACATCGCTTCGGTTTTCAACGTCTTTTTTGACTGAGATTTTGTCCCGGTTCTCGTACATCGCCTCGGTTTTCGTAAATTACAGTACTGTAAATACATACACCCTCGCGCTGCACACCGGTCTGTATACACTGCCAGAATGCCCACCCGGTCCCGGCAGCACTGCCCCCCGGACTCACCGATCACCAGCGTGATGAGAAGCGAAAGCCAGCTGAGCACGTAAATGAAACACATCCTCGAGCCTGGTCAGAGTTAGAGAGGCAAGGATTGCGCAGAGAGGAAGGCCCCGATCTCGTCCACCGCCTGCCTGTTCTCTGGAGTGCCCCCTCAGGCTCGGAGGTAGCAGGGAAGAAAAGCTGTCAACGTAAGCAGGAGATGTTGCATGAATGTGGGAGGCAGTTCTTTCTCTTGCAGGGTACGTCTGAAGCTATATCATTAAGATTTTCTGCCATTCTGAAGCATTGAGCAGATAATGTAAAGCTATTTTAATGGGCTGAATCCAATGTGATTCCGAAGAGAGCTGGGCACAGCAGCTTGTCAGGGGTGGCTAAGGCCAGATGTTAATATACTGTACTGTACAGTACTGTACTTAGCTTGCTTTCAGTGATGTTAAATGTTCATTTATCCATTTCATTAGTCATTTATATTTATTTCTCATTGTTTTCTGTATGTAAAAATATAGTTATTCTCTATAAAATGTATTTTTTATGAATATTTTTGGGTGTCTGGAACGGATTAATTGGATTTACATTATTTCTTATGGTAAATATTGCTTCAGTTTTCATACGTTTCGGTTTTAGTCAGACTTTTTCGAACAGATTAATCATGAAAACCGAGGTTTGACTGTACTTTGAATCCTCCGACGAGTCTGAAGACTCTGACAGCTCTGTCGATACCAGAGTACTTCTTCCTGAGGATTCTTCCTCTCCTAAACGTAGGATGTTTCCTCCAGAGGATATATCCTTCCAGGATTTTATCCGGGATGTGGCTCGAGGTCTTTCCATCACAGTGGCTCCTGAAACAGAGCCCTAGGGCAAAGGAATTGGAGATTTTACAGTATCCTAAAGCTCCCAAAGAGGCAGCTACTTTGCCTATTCATGAGATCTTGCATGATCTCATGCTAAGGATGTGGGAAACACCTCTCACCACTTCTCCTCATTCTCGTAGGCTCGATACCATGTATCGAGTTCCTCCCTTTCCTGGATTTCAAAAGACTCAGCTACCCAACCATTCCATGGTGGTGGAATCAGCTATGAGAAGGATCAAGAGTGCAAAAAGACATGCAGCTAATCCTCCACGACATGAATGCAGAACGATTGATGACTTTGGGCGTCGAACCTTCCAGGCCTCTATGCTTTCTGCCAGGATTAGTTCCTACATTTTATATATGGGAATGTTCCTTAAGGAAGTTACAGGAGATCTAGAGCTTATTAGCCCTTTCCTTCCTGATGATAAGAGACAAGATTATCTTGCACTTATCAAACATGCCCAGGATGTTTCCAAATTCGTAAATCGTGCAACTTTTGATTGTTTTGAGTGCATAAGCAGAACTTCTGCTATTGCCATAAGCGCACGTAGGATTGACTGGCTTCAGGCATCTGACTTGGAACTTTGGGTACAGGACAAACTGGGGAATATTCCTTGCACAGGAGAGAATCTCTTTGGCAAAAATTGGCAAGAGAAAGCTAATGAGCTAGATGCTGATAATCTCACCTTGGATAGATTATCAAAATCTACAGCTGATCCTGCAAGGAAAAAGTCCTACAAAAACCAATCTCCAGGAACAAGCAGGAATGAGTCTTCACATATGGGTATCGTCGGTACCGATGGAGCCTGCGCGGGAACGCTCCCCAGCGTCCAATCAGAAACCTTTTGGGAGCATCCCACAGTGCCTGCGTGCTGCCTTCCCGCCTTTTCCAACTGTCTCTCCTCAGTTCTTCTTTTTCCGCGGAGCCAGCAGGTCATGTTCCTGTCACCACAGAAGAATTTCTTTATTTTTCTTTATTTCTTTTGTGTCGCGTCTGCCTTCTTCGACGCTCTACTGGTACCGCCGGTCTTTCTTTTCTTCTTCTTAAAAAAAAACCAAAACTTTTTTCTTCAGGTGCACTTGCGTTTTGGGCCTTAGGCCCAAAACATTTTTTCCTTAACATGGAAAAGCCTGCCTCAGGGTATAAGAAGTGCACAAAATGTGGCGGTACTATTTCCGTCACTGACACCCACGACTGGTGTCTAAAATGTTTAAGTCCTGACCATTCCATCACAGATGGTATGTCCTGTTCTATGATGTCTAAAAGAGGTCGGTAGAACTTGGCTGCCAAGCTCAGTACCCTGTTTCCCCTCTGATGCAGCTTCGGTGGCATCGACATCTTCCAGGGCTGCTTCTTCCTCACATGGATCTCAGGTAACTAAACATAAATCCAGCCGGTCTTCAAAGGGTAAATCTCCTTCTAAGCATCGAGATGCCTCTGGCGTTGCCCTCGAGGATTCTGCACCGGCAAAAATACCCCGGCGGGAGGCTTCGGCCTCTAAAGCATCATCGGGGTTCCAGGATGATCTCGATGGCGTGTCCTCGTCAGATCACCTGGTGCCATGCTCTGGGGTACCGGTGGCTTCCCCCGGTACCGACTTCCAAGCATTGGCAGCGTCAATGGATCAGAGGATTCTGTCCATAGAACGCAGTCTGGCGGCTTTCCTTGTAGCATTGACGCCCCTGGTACCACAACAGACTACTTCACCGGTACCGGCTCTAGCACCGCCATCGGTACCGATCCCGGTTCCGGTGGTATCGACATCAGCGTCGGTGTCCGCTATGCCGGTACTCTGTCCTCTGCAGCCCTCCGGTACTGATACCCCGGTACTGGTTATTCCCGATACCGATCTGGTCGGTACGGGTATCGGGCTTTGCAAGAGCATCCGGACAGACGATACTTCGATTCCTCTGAAGACACTGAGGATTCTGAAGACTCTGCCGATGCAGTGATGCTTCTTCCATAGGAGGAGTCCTCTCCGAAACAAAGGATGTCTCCTCCAGAGGACTTGTCTTTTCAAGACTTCGTCAGGGAAGTGGCTCGGGGCCCCTGAGACAGAACCCAGAGCCAAGGAGTTAGATATTTTACAATATCCCAAATCTCCTAAGGAGGCAGCTACCTTGCCTGTTCATGAGATTTTGTATGATCTCATGTTGAGGATGTGGGAAGCACCTCTTACCACCTCTCCTCATTCTCGCAGGTTAGATACCATGTATCATGTCCCTCCTTGTCCTGGTTTCCATAAAACTCAGATTCCTCACCACTCGATTGTGGTTGAGTCTTCTATGAGAAAGATTAGAAGTGCCAAAAGACATGCCTCTAATCCTCCAGGACGTGAATGTAGAACCCTGGATGCTTTTGGACGTAGAGTCTTCCAAGCTTCCATGCTTGCTGCGAGAATTAATTCCTATAGTCTTTACATGGGAATGTTCCTAAAAGAAGTCACTGATCATTTGCAGACTTTAAGTCCTTTCATTTCTGAAGATAAAAGAAAGGACTTTCTCACTTGGCTCAAACATGCCCAAGATATCTCCAAATTCTCCAACCATGCAGCTTTCGACTCCTTTGAAAGTGTAAGCAAGGCCTCAGCTATTGCCATAGGTACACGTAGAATTGCTTGGCTTCAAGCATCTGATTTGGAGATCTGGGTACAAGATGAATTGGGAAATATCCCTTGTACAGGTGAAAACCTGTTTGGTAAAGATTGGCAAGCAAAGGCCAATCAGATGGATGCTGAAAATTCTGCCTTGGATAGACTATCCAAGTCTACAGCTGCTCCTGTTAAGAAAAGGTTGTTAAAGAAAGCACCTTTTTCTAAAAAGGGAAGATTTTATCCTGCTTATGGTCAGCGGGCATCTTCTGCAGCTCAGTTCCCTACCAAACGTCAGCAATCATCCAAACAGAACAAAGCAAAGGCTGCTAGGCCTCCTCCAGCCCAGCAACCTCAGCCCCCTCAGGGCCTTTGACTTTCCGCTAGAGAACTTAGCCTTCCTGGCTCTGGAAGGACCAGAGCCCTCCACCATTCCAGGAAGGTTATGTCATTTTGCTCCCGGGTGGGGTCAAATTACAGCAGAGCATTGGACACTCTCCATCATAAAGGAGGGGTACAAACTTCATTTTTGAAGCTTGCCCCCTCACACAAGAGTGCACCAGTTCAATTCTCCAACCTCCCTCTTCAACCTGTTGGGGCAGGAGATTGCCACTCTTCTCGCCCAGGGGGCAATAGAGAAGTTCCTCTTCATCAACAGGGCACAGGTTTCTATTCCGCCTATTTTCTTGTTCCAAAGAAAACAGGGGGCTATAGACCTATCTTAGATCTCAGAGAATTGAACAGATTCCTAGTCAAGGAAAAATTCAAAATGATTTCTCTGGGAACTCTGCTGCCATACCTTCAGAGTTAGGATTGGCTTTGTTCTCTAGATCTCAAGGATGCGTACACCCATGTTCTCATCCATCCAACTCACAGAAGGTTCCCTGCGGTTCCTTTTTCAAGAGAAGCACTATCAATACAGAGTGCTCCATTTTGGTCTGGCCTCTGCACCAAGGGTGTTCACAAAATGCATGGCAGTGGTAGCTGCATTTCTGCGCCCTCTGGGAATATTCGTCTTCCCTTATTTGGACGACTGGCTCATTTGAGTTCCCACTCAGTCAGAGGCCAAGAGTTCTCTAACCTGCACAATGCGTATCCTTCAGTATTTAGGGCTGATAATAAACATCCCAAAATCCAATTTGACCCCTACTCAGTCCCTAGAGTTTATAGGGGCGTTGCTGGATACCACAAGGGCAAGTGCCTATCTCCCCCAGGCCCGTTGCCTTCGCTTGGTGCAGTTAGCTTCTCAAGCAGAGTTGAAGCCCCACTTAACTGCTCGAGAGATGTTACAGTTACTAGGCCACATGGCATCCACCGTGCATGTGGTATCGTATGCACGCCTTCACATGAGGGCAGCTCAGTGGACTTTATCCACCCAATGGACCCTGGCATTAGACTGCCTGTCAGACAAAATAGCAAACACAAGTCGCCTCATTTTGTCCCTCCAGTGGTGGAAGTCCCCTCAGAATCTATTGCTGGGGGTCACCCTTTCAGCAGTCTCTACCCCAAGCAACTCTCACAACAGATGCTTCTCCAATGGGGTGGGGAGCTTATCTGCAGGACCTCTCCACCCAGGGCATCTGGTCCCCACAGGAGAGTTGTCTACATATCAATCTCTTGGAACTCAGAGCAATCTTCCTTGCTCTGCGGGTGTTCCACACCCTGCTCAGCTACAAAGACAGTCCTTATCCACACGGACAATCAGGTAGCCATGTTCTATGTGAACAAGCAGGGCGGAACTGGCTCTCTGTCGCTTTGCAACGAAGCTTTGTGACTGTGGGCCCTCGCCAGAGAGCATCAGATTCATCTTCTGGCAGTTTATCTTCCAGGCGTTCAAAACTCTTGGGCAGACAGGCTCAGTCGAGTTCTGCTTCCACACGAGTGGTCCCTACATGTGGACCAGGTGGCCAGAATTTTTCAGATTTGGGGAACCCCGGACATACACCTCTTTGCAAGTCCGTGGAATGCCAAACTTCCCCGGTTCTGTTCCAGATCTCCGGCTCAGGGAGCTCAGGCAAGGGATGCTTTCCTTCTTCACTGGGGTCAAGACTTCCTTTATGCCTTTCCACCCAGTCCCGTAATTCCCAAAACCCTGTTCAAGCTTCAGAGAGACAGAGGCCACATGATTCTCATAGCTCCACATTGGCCACAGCAAGTGTGGTACCCTCTTCTTCTACATCTCTCTCAAGCTCCCTCCCTGGAGTTAGGGTCTGCTCCAGATCTCCTGTCTCAAGAGGACGGAAAGTTATGGCATCCCAATCCCCAGTCTCTGCATCTCAGGACTTGGTTGCTGAAGGCCTAGATCTCCAAGATCTTCATCTTTCTCAACAGGTGAAAGATGTTCTTTATGCTTCCAGAAAACCTTCCACTAGACGTTCTTATGCCTTCAAGTGGAAGAGGATTACTATCTGGTGCTCTGAGAAGGGTCTTAACCCCCTTGCCATACCTCTTGAATCTTTGCTGGAGTGCATCTGTCTAATGCAGGCCTTAAGACAAATTCAGTAAGGGTCCATTTGAGTGCTATTGCAGCTTCCCTTAAGCCTCTAAATGGACAACCTATTTCCTCTCATCCTCTTGTAGCAAGGTTCATGAGAGGCCTCCTTTTAATAAAGCCTCCCATTAGACCACCTTCGGTGGCATGGGACTTGAACCTGGTTCTTGGTCAGCTTATAAAGCCGCCTTTTGAACCTTTGGCTACCACCTCCTTGAAATACCTTTCTTGGAAGGTTATCTTTCTCATTGCAATCACATCAGCACGTCGTATTAGTGAATTGCAAGCACTCGTAGCTAATCCACCTTATACAAGGTTCCATCATGACAAGGTAGTCCTTAGGACTCATCCACTCTTTATGCCTAAGGTGGTCTCGCCTTTTCACCTCAACCAGGACGTCTACCTACCTGTCTTTTTTCCAGGACCTCATGCATCAAGTGCAGAGAGGAATCTTCATACCCTGGACTGTAAAAGAGCTCTGGCTTTTTACTTACAGAGAACACAGCAACTTAGAAAGACCTCTCAGCTCTTTGTTGCCTTTGATCCTTCTCATTTGGGACTACCAGTCTCCAAGAGAACACTAACTGGATTGCCCAGTGTATTGCTTTCGCCTATCAGAGTAAGAACCTTTCTCTGGAGGGCCATGTCACAGCTCACAATGTGAGAGCCATGACAGCCTCAATGGCTCATCTCAACTCTGTGTCTATTGACGACATCTGTCTAGCAGCCACTTGGGTCTCGGTTCATACCTTCACAGCCCATTATTGCTTGGACAAGGACTCTCGCCGGGATGCCTTGTTTGGTCAGGCTGTTCTCAAACACCTGTTCCATACTTAATCAACTCCTACTCACCATCCCTGATAGGATGCCAGAGATCCATGGGGGGAAGTGGAGCCCTGTCTCAGGGACACACAACTTCTGGGGTCTCTCCCTGGCATCTAGAGCTAGGGAGTCCCCATATGTGAAGACTCATCCCTGCTTGTTCCTGGAGATAGCACAGTTACTTACCTGTAACAGGTGATCTCTGGGAACAGCAGGAATAATTCTTCACAACCCACCCACCTCCCCTAGGAGTTGTATCTCTCTATCTGTCTTTCCCTTCTCTCTCTCTCTCTTTGTCTTTGTCTCAGCTTTAAAACTCAACTGAGGAGAGACAGTTGGGAAAGGCGGGAAGGCAGCACGCAGGCGTTGTGGGATGCTCCCAAAAGCTTTCTGATTGGATGCTGGGGAGCGTTCCCGCGCAGGCTCCGTCGGTACCAACGATACCCATATGTGAAGACTTAATCTCCAGGAACAAGCAGGAATAAGTCCTCACATATGGGTACGTCGGTACCGACGGAACCTGTGCGGGAAAGCTTCCCAGAAAGAAAGCTTTTGGGAGCCTCCCACAGCGCCTGCGCGCTGCCTTCCCACCTTTCCTAACCAACTCTCCTCAGTTCTTCTTTTCCGCGGAGCCAGCAGGTCGTGTTCCTGTCACCGCTGAAGAAGTTCTTTATTTTAATTTATTTCTTTGTTCGCGTGTCTGCCTTCCCCGACGCCGGACCGGTACCGCCGGTCTTTTCTTTTCTTTCTAAAAAAAAAAAAAAAAATATATATATTTTTTTCCTCACTTGGTGTATTTTTCTTCTTAAGTCTACAGGCCCACAAGAAAATTTTCCCTCATGGAAAAACAAGCCTCCGGGTTCAAAAAATGCACTAAGTGTAGCGGTACAATTTCTGTTACAGATACCCATGAATGGTGTCTTAAATGTTTGGGTCCTGAACACTCTATTCCGGATTGCCAGTCCTGCTCTCTAATGGCTAAACGAGGGTTACAGAACCGAGCAGCCAAGCTCCATGTGCTGTTTCCCACGGATGCACCGGCGGTGGCATCAACATCTTCCAGGTCTTCCTCTCCTGATGGGTCTCAGGTAACCAAACATAAACCTAGCAGGTCCTTGAAGGGCAAATCTCCCTCTCAGCATCGAGATGCCTCCGGGCTTGCCTTCGAGGATCCTACCCCAGCCAAACAACCCCGGCGGGAAGCTCCGGCTTCCAAAGCTCCTCCTATGGGGTTACAGGTTGACATCGATGGCACGGCCTCGACCGATCACCTATTAGACTGCTCTGGGGTACCGGCCCCTTCTCCCAGTACCGACATCCAGGCAGTCGTGACGTCCATGGATCACACTGTTCAATCCATGCAGCATGCTATAATGGCTTTTATTAATGCTGCAACGCCGACGGTACCACAATGAGTTCCGTTGTCGGTACCGGCACCAGCGCCAATACCGGTACCGACTGCATCGACATCGGCCAGGATACTGACTTTGGTTCCTTGTCAAGGGCTATTTCTCGGTACCGATTCGGTACCGGGAACTCCCGATGTCGGTACCGATCGATACGCGTATCGATCGTTGGAAGGGGACAGACGATACTTCGATTCCTCTGATGATTCTGATTCATCAGATGAGTCTCCTGAAGTATCCATTACCCTTCCTGAGGAGCCTACTTCTCCAAAAAGGAGAATGTCTCCTCCAGAGGATTTGTCCTTTCAAGACTTCATAATAGAAGTGGCTAAAGGACTCTCTATTTCAGTAACCTCTGAAACAGAGCCTAGATCAAAAAAATTTGATATTTTAGGATACTCTAAGGCTCCCAGAGAGGCAGTCACCTTGCCAATTCATGAAATTTTTCATGAACATATGATTGACTTATGGGAGACTCCTCACACCCTTTCTCCTCATTCTCGTAGATTGGACACTATGTACTGTGTCCCTCCTTGTCCTGGATTTCAGAAAACTCAGCTTCCTCACCACTCCATTGTGGTGCAGTCAGCTATGAAAAGGATAAAGAGTACCAAAAGACACTCTTCTTCTCCTCCAGGAAGAGAATGCAGGACTTTGGATGCTTTTGGTAGGAAAATCTTCCAAGCCAGCATGCTTATTGCCAGTATCAACTCATATAGCCTTTATATGGGTATGTTTCTGAAGGAAGTTGCACAAAAGCTGCACAACTTTCTCCCTTTTCTTCCTGAGGATAAAAGGGATGAGTTCCTCCTTTGGCTTAAGCATACTCAAGACATTTCAAAGTTTTCCAACAGGGCAGCCTTTGACTCCTTTGAAGGTGCCAGCAGAGCCTCAGGCATTGCCATAGCTGCTCGCAGAATTGCTTGGCTCCAGGCTTCTCCAGGCCTTGGGTTCAGGATGGCTTAGGAAATCTGCCCTGTACGGGTGAAAATCTCTTTGGCAAATAAAAGCCACTCAAATGGATGCAGAGAATTCTGCTCTGGATAGACTTTCCAAGTCAACCTCCATTCCAGCCAAGAAAAAACCTTTCAAAAAGATTTTTTACAAAAGGAGCAGATTTCCTTACACTTTTGGCCAACAATCTTCTACAGGTCGCTTTGCTACTAAGCGTCAGCAACCTAAACAGGCCAGGCCTAAACCTGCAGGGACTGCTACAACCCAGCAGTCCCAACCCCCTCAGGGTTTTTGACTTGATACTAGAGAACTTAACCTTTCTGGCTCTACAACAGCCAGAACCTCTCACCATTCCAGGAAGGTTAGCTCATTTTGCTCCCAGATGGGAGCAAATCAGATCAGAGCAGTGGACCCTCTCCATCATAAGAGAGGGCTACAAACTTCATTTCTCAGACCTTCCTCCCCTACACCATGGTGAGACACTTCAATTGTCCCACATCTCTTCTAGACCTTCTGGATCAGGAGGTGACTACCCTTCTGGCCGAGGGGGCCATAGAAGAAGTTCCTCTTATTCAACAGGGGTCAGGGTTTTATTCGCCCTATTTTCTCATTCCAAAGAAAACAGGGGGATACAGACCCATTCTAGATCTCAGAGAATTGAACAAATTCCTATGCAAGGAGAAGTTCAAGATGCTTTCTCTAGGCACTCTCCTTCCATACCTGCAGAGTCAGGATTGGCTTTGTTCTCTAGATCTCAAGGATGCATACACTCATGTCCTCATCCATCCATCTCACAGAAAATTCCTACGTTTTCTGTTCCAGGGAAAACATTACCAATACAGAGTGCTTCCTTTCGGTCTAGCCTTTGCTCCAAGAGTGTTCACCAAATGCATGGCAATAGTTGCTGCATTTCTACGCACTCTGGGAATATTTGTCTTCCCATACCTGGACGACTGGCTCATCCGAGCTCCAACCCAGTCAGAGGCTCAGATCTCCCTGAACCGCACCAGGCGCATTCTGCAATACCTGGGACTTGTGGTAAACCTCCCAAAGTCCCAGCTCACCCCTACTCAGTCCCTGGAATTCATAGGGGCCTGGTTGGACACCACTTCTGCAAGGGCCTACCTTCCTCAGATCCGTTGTCAACGTCTAGTGCAGTTAGCCTCCCAGATTCAGTCAAAGAGCCTCTTAACTGCCAGGGAGATGCTACAACTGCTAGGCCATATGGCTTCCACAGTACATGTGGTACCCTATGCTCGCCTACACATGAGAGCAGCTCAATGGACTTTGTCCACCCAGTGGACTCAAGCTTCAGGAGCTCTCTCAGACCAAATAGCAACCTCCAAACGTCTCTTTTGGTCTCTCCAATGGTGGATGTCCACTCAAAATCTGTTGCTGGGGTCCCCCTTCCAACCTTTCTTACCCCAAGCAACCCTCACAACAGATGCCTCCCAAACAGGTTGGGGAGCTCATCTACAAGACCTCTCCACCCAAGGCACTTGGTCCCCACAGGAGACCTCTCTTCATATCAACCACTTGGAACTTCGAGCAGTGTTCCTAGCTGTCAAGGTCTTTCATACCCTCCTCAGCTACAAGACAGTCCTCATTCATACGGACAATCAAGTAGCCATGTTTTACATAAACAAGCAAGGAGGAACTGGCTCTCTGTCGCTTTGCAACGAAGCTCTAAGATTATGGGCCTTCGCCAGAGAGCATCAAATCCATCTCCTGGCAGTATACCTCCCAGGAATCCAAAACTCTTGGGCAGACAGACTCAGTCGAGTTCTGCTTCCACACGAATGGTCCCTGCACATGGATCAGGTACTCAGAATCTTCCAAGAATGGGGAACCCCGGACATAGACCTCTTTGCAAGTCCGTGGAATGCCAAACTTCCCAGGTTCTGTTCCAGAATTCCGTGTCAGGGAGTTCAGGCCAAGGATGCCTTCCTCCTTCATTGGGGTCAGGGCTTCCTGTATGCCTTTCCACCCATTCCTTTGATTCCCAAGACTCTGTTCAAACTCCAGAGGGATCAAGGATCTATGATCCTCATAGCTCCACGCTGGCCACGCCAAGTGTGGTACCCTCTACTTCTGCATCTCTCCCAAGCCCCCTCCCTGGACTTGGGAGCTGCGCCAGACCTTCTGTCCCAGGAGGAAGGGACTTTGTGGCATCCAAACCCCAAGTCCCTTCACCTCAGAGCTTGGTTACTGAAGGCCTAGACCTTCAAGACTTCAATCTTTCTCAGCAAGTGAAGGATATCCTCCATGCTTCCAGAAAACCTTCCACTAGGCGTTCCTATGCTTTTAAGTGGAAAAGATTTTCCATTTGGTGTGCTCAAAAGGGTCTTGACCCTCTGGCACTTCCTGTGAATTCTCTATTGGAATATCTCCTGCATCTCTCCAATGCAGGCCTTAAAACGAATTCAGTAAGGGTCCATTTGAGTGCTATTGCAGCATCCCTTAAGCCTCTCAATGGACAGCCTATTTCCTCTCATCCTCTTATTGCAAGATTCATGAGAGGCCTAACTTTAACTAAACCTCCCATTCGACCTCCTCCGGTGGCATGGGACTTAAACTTGGTTCTTGGTCAGCTTATGAAGCCACCTTTTGAACCCTTAGCCACTACCTCCTTGAAATTTCTTTCTTGGAAGGTTATTTTCCTTATTGCAATCACTTCTGCTCGCCGCATCAGTGAACTGCAGGCCTTAGTGGCTAATCCACCTTATACAAGGTTCCATCATGATAAGGTAGTCCTTAGGACAAATCCTCACTTTATGCCTAAAGTGGTCTCACATTTTCATCTTAATCAAGAGGTATATTTACCTGTCTTTTTTCCAGCCCCTCATGCATCCAGTGCAGAGAGGAACCTTTATATTCTAGATTGTAAAAGAGCTCTTGCTTTTTACTTACACAGGACACAGCAACATAGAAAGTCTTCCCAGCTTTTTGTTGCTTTTGATCCTTCTCATTTAGGACTTCCAGTCTCTAAAAGAACACTGTCCAATTGGATTGCTCAGTGTATTTCTTTTGCTTACCAGAGTAAGAACCTTTCTCTGGAAGGCCATGTCACAGCTCACAATGTGAGGGCCATGGCCACCTCTATGGCTCATCTTCATTCTTTGTCCATCGACCAGATCTGTCGAGCAGCCACCTGGGCCTGTTTGGACAAGGACTCCCGCCGGGATGCCTTGTTTGGTCAGGCTGTCCTCAGACACCTGTTCCATTCTTAAACAACTCCTGCCCTCCGTCCCTTAATGGATGCCTGAGATCCATAGGAAGACGAGGAACCCTTCAGGGTCTCATACCCTTGGGGATCTCCCAGGCATCTTAGCTAGGGAGTCCCCATATGTGAGGACTTATTCCTGCTTGTTCCTGGAGATAGCACAGTTACTTACCTGTAACAGGTGATCTCTGGGAACAGCAGGAATTAGTCCTCACAACCCTTCCACCTCCCCTAGGAGTTGTATCTCTCTCTCTATCTTTCCTTATTTATTTATTTATTTTATTTATTTATTTAGCTGTATTTATATTCCGCTTTTCACCGGGTCAAAGCGGTCAATTGGGGGATACATTTAACACGAGGGGATATGACACACATATGTTAATACTTACAGGGAACATGGGCAATGGAGGGTTAAGTGGCTTGCCCAAGACCACAAGGAGTGCCTATAGGACTAGAAATCCCAGTCCCTCCGGCCTGAGATTGCTGTCCCCAGGTGGGACTTGAACCCCCGGCCCTCCGGCCTGAAGTACCTTGTCCTAACCACTAGACCACTCCTCCCTCCTTTCCTTTTCTTTCCTCTCTCTCTCTCCCTCCTCCTTTCCTTTCCTCTCTCTCTCTATTGTCTCAGCTTTAAACTTGAACTGAGGAGAGTTGGTTAGGAAAGGCGGGAAGGCAGCGCGCAGGCGCTGTGGGAAGCTCCCAAAAGCTTTCTTTCTGGGAAGCTGGGGAGCTTTCCTGCGCAGGCTCCGTCGGTACCGACGTACCCATATGTGAGGACTAATTCCTGCTGTTCCCAGAGATCACCTGTTACAGGTAAGTAACTGTGCTTTCTTTACTAGAAAGAAGAAGTTCTACCCATCCTATACCCAGCAAGTGCATCGTTCAGGTCAGTCTCCCCAAAAGTGGTATTTAAAGGTGCGGAAGAATTGAAGGAAATATCTATACATCGGGAAGATGTCTTACAACTATTAGATAAACTGAAGAGTAGCAAATCACCTGGGCCGGATGGTATACATCCAAGGGTGTTGAAAGAACTGAAATATGAGATTGCAGACCTGCTATCAGTAATCTGTGAACTATCATTAAAATCATCTCTAATACCTGAAGATTGGAGGATCGCCAGTGTAACATCAATTTTTAAGAAGGGTTCCAGGGGTGATCCGGGAAACTACAGACCGGTGAGCCTGACGTCAGTACCGGGAAAAATGGTAGAAACCATCATAAAGAATAAAATTACTCAGCATGTAGATAGTCACAACCTAATGGGAGACAGCCAACATGGCTTTAGACAAGGAAGATCTTGTCTTACTAATCTGTTATGTTTTTTTGAAGGAGTGAATAAACAGGTGGACAAAGGTGAGTCGGTTGATATTGTGTATCTGGACTTTCAGAAAGGCTTTGACAAGGTCCCTCATCAGAGACTTCTGGCAAAACTAAAGAGTCATGGGATAGCAGGCAGTGTACTATTGTGGATCAGGAACTGGTTAAAAGATAGAAAGCAGAGGGTAGGGCTAAATGGCCAATTTTCCCAATGGAGAAAGGTGAATAGTGGTGTACCCCAGGGATCTGTGCTGGGTCCGCTGCTTTTTGACATATTCATAAATGACCTGGAAAATGGAATAACGAGTGAGGTTATCAAATTTGCAGATGACACAAAACTATTTAAAGTTGTTAAAACCCAAGAGGATTGTGAAAAATTGCAAGAGGATCTTGATAAATTGGAAGACTGGGCATCAAAATGGCAGATGAAATTTAATGTGGACAAGTGCAAGGTTATGCACCTAGGGAAGAACAACCCAAACTATGTTTACACAATGCAAGGTTCCACATTAGGAACCACCACCCAGGAAAAAGATTTAGGTGTCATTGTGGATACCATGTTAAAACCCTCGGCCCAGTGTGCAGTGGCGGCCAAGAGAGCAAATAGAATGCTAGGTATGATAAGGAAAGGAATGGAAAATAAAACAAAAGATGATATAATGCCTCTATATCGTTCCATGGTGAGACCGCACCTTGAATATTGTGTGCAATTCTGGTCGACGTATCTTAAAAAGGATATAGCGATTTTAGAAAAGGTACAGAGAAGAGCCACCAAAATGGTAAAGGGGATGGAAGGATACTCCTCTGAAGAGAGGCTAAAAAGGTTAGGGCTCTTTAACCTGGAAAAGAGACGGCTGAGGGGAGATATGATAGAAGTCTATAAATTAATGAACAGAGTGGAACGGGTAAACGTAGATCGATTGTTTACATTATCAGAATATAGAAAGACTAGGGGACATGCAATGAAGCTACAGGGTAAACTATTTCAGACTAATAAAAGAAAATATTTTTTCACTCAACGTGTAATCAAACTCTGGAATTTGTTACCGGAGGATGTAGTAAAGGCTGTTAGTATAGCTGGGTTTAAAAAAGGTTTGGACAAGTTCCTGGAGGAAAGGTCCATAAACCATTATTAAGAAGTGACCGAAGATATCAATGCTTGATCCAGTACAAGCATTGTGGAACTTGTGTCTCTTGGGGAAACTGCTAGGTACATATGACCTAGATTGGCCACTTTTGGAAACAGAATACTGGGCTTGATGGACCTTGGTCTGACGCAGTATGGCATATCTTATGTTCTTATGTTAAACAAAGAAAAACAAAGGCTGCTAAGCCTCAACCGGCTCAGCAGACTCAGCCTCCACAGGGGCTTTGACTCCTATCTAGAGAACTTTGTCTTCCTGGTCCTGAACGGGCTAGAGCCTTCCACCGTTCCAGGAAGGTTATGTTATTTTGCCGCAGATGGGGGCAGATAACAGCAGAAAGTTGGACTCTGTCCATTGTAAGAGAGGGATACAAGCTTCATTTCCTCAGCATGCCCCCTCCTACAATGGTAAGACAGTTCAATTCTCAGACCTCTCTCAACTCCCAGTTAGATCACTAGGTCAGTCTGCTTCTTGTCCAAGGGGCAAAAGAAGTACCACCTATTCATCAACAAGGTGCAGGTTTCTATTCCCCCTTTTTCCTTATTCTAAAGAAAACAGGAGGGCACAGACCCATTTTGGACCTCAGAGAATTGAACAAATTCCTGTTCAAAAAGAAATTCAAAATGATTTCTCTGGGAACTCTACTGCCATACCTTCAGAGTCAGGACTAGCTTTGTTCTCTAGATCTCAAGGATGTGTACACTCATGTTCTTATCCATCCAACTCACCGAAGCTTTCTTCGCTTTCACAAAATGCATGGTTGTTGTGGCAGCATTTCTCTGCACCCTAAAAATATTTGTCTTCCCTTACTTGGACGACTGGCTCATTCGAGCCCCATAAGAGTCAGAGGCCAGAATTTCTCTGTCTTGCACAATGCGTATCCTTCAGTATTTGGGCCTGCTCATAAACATCCCAAAATCCAGCCTAACTTCCACTCAGTCTCTAGAGTTTATAGGAGCTTTGCTGGATACCAGAAAAACAAGGGTCTATCTTCCACAGCCCCGCTGCCTTCTCATTGTGCAGTTAGCCTCCCAAGCAGTGTTAAAAACTCATCTCACTGTTCGGGAAATGTTACAATTGCTAGGCCACATGGCATCCACCGTGCATGTGGTCCCTTATGCCCGCCTCCATATGAGGGCAGCCCAGTGGACTCTATCCACTCAGTGTACTCAGGCATCAGGTTGCCTATCAGACAAAATAGCAACCTCAGATCGTCTTATTTTGTCTCTCCAATGATGGCAGTCACCGCAGAATCTGTTGGTGGGGTCCCCTTTTCAGCAACCCCCACCCCAAATAACTCTAACAGATGCCTCACAGGTGGGTTGGTGAGCCCATTTACAAGGCCTCTCTATCCAGGGTTCCTGGACTCCACAGGAGACCGATCTACACATCAATCTCCTAGAACTCAGAGCAATCTTCCTTGCTCTTCGAGTGTTCCACACCCAGCTAAGCTACAAGACAGTCCTAATTCAGATGGACAATCAAGTAGCTATGTTCTATCTGAACAAGCAGGGAGGAACAGGCTCTCTGTCGCTTTGCAACGAAGCTTTGCGATTATGGGCCCTTGCCAGAGAGCATCAGATTCATCTCCTTGCGGTGTATCTGCCAGGCATTCAAAACTCTTGGGCAGACAGACTCAGTCAAGTTCTGCTTCCACACGAATGGTCTCTCCATGCAGACCAGGTAGCAAAAAGTTTTCAAATTTGGGGAACCCCGGACATAGACCTCTTTGTAGGTCCACTGAATGCCAAACTTCCCCGGTTCTGTTCCAGAATTCCGGCTCAGGGTTGTCAGTCCAGGGATGCCTTCCTCCTCCATTGGGGTTGGGACTTTCTGTATGCCTTCCCACCCATTCCCCTAATTCCCAGAACTTTATTCAAGCTTCAGAGAGACAGAGGCCATATGATTCTCATAGCCCCACATTGGCCACGACAAGTGTGGTATCCTCTGCTCTTACATCTCTCTCAAGCTCCATCTCTGGAGTTAGGATCTGCTTCAGATCTCCTATCCCAGGTCTCCAGTCTCTACATCTCAGGGCCTGTTTGCTGAAAGCCTAGAACTTCATAGTCTTAACCTATCTCAGCAAGTAAAGGATATCCATTATGCTTCCAGGAAACTATCCACAAGACGCTCTTATGTTTTCAAGTGGAAAAGGTTTACTATATAGTGTTCGCAGAAGGGTCTTAACCCTCTTGCAATACCTCTGGAATCATTACTGGAATATCTCCTTCATTTGTCTAATGCAGGGCTTAAGATCAATTCAGTGAGAGTTCATTTGAGTGCTATTGCAGTTTCTCTCAAGCGTTTAAATGGGCAACCTATCTCCTCTCATCCTATCATAGCGTGATTTATTAGAGGCCTTCTTCTAACTAAGCCTCCCATTAAGCCACCACCGGTGGCATGGGATTTAAATCTGGTTCTTGGCCAGCTCATGAAGCCGCCTTTTGAACCATTAGCCACTACCTCTTTGAAATTCCTTTCCTGGAAGGTTATTTTTTTTATTGCAATCACATCAGCACGTCACATCAGTGAATTGCAAGGATTGGTGGCTCATCCTCCTTATTCAAGGTTCCATCATTTATTTATTTTATTTATTTATTTAACAGTATTTCTAAACCGCCTTATCATAATAATCAAGGTGGTATCACAGCAAACAATCTGGTAGTGTGAGTGTGTTATACATGCAGTGAGGGTGGAAATTTCGTTGGGTGTATGTTGTATTGTGTGCTAGATTGGTTTGAGCTATGTACAATGTGGGCTATATACAGTGGTGCTAAAAACATTTTATATACATATAGTGTTAGGCGGTAACGTGTGCTGCTATACAGTTACTTAGTTTATGTGATGTGTCCATAGTGTTCTATGAACAGCATGGTTTTCAGTTGTTTTCTGAAGTCCTTGAGGTCTGTAGTTGCCCTCAAATCGTCCGGTAGTTTGTTCCATATTGTAGGGGCAGCCATGGAGAGTGCTCTGTCTGTTGTGTCCTTGCGTGTGTGTTTGTATTCACTTGGGGTGCTGACTCGGTTGTGTGTTTGTTTTCTTCTAGGACGTGTGCTGGTGTCTGGTTGTATGAGGGTGTGCAGGCTGTTGGCTGATGTTTGCTGTTTTATCTTAAATATGTTTATGATAGTTTTGTATCTGATGCGTGCATCGATTGGAAGCCAGTGTAAGTCCTTTAAGGTGGGTGTGATGTGCTCCTGTCTTGCAGTTCCGGATATGATTCGTGCTGCGGTGTTTTGTGCCAGTTGGAGTGGTTTGATGGCTTGTTTCGGTAGTCCAAGGTATATCGGATTGCAGAAGTCCAGTAGAGGGGTTATCAGTGCTTGACAGACGGTACGGAAGTGTTCTGGGGCGAGGAGTGGTTTCAGTCTCCTGATGATTCGCATCTTGTAGTAGGCTTTTTGTATTGTTTTGTCTATGTGTGGCTTGAGATTGAGTTTATTGTCCAGCGTAACCCCGAGGTATCTTACTTCTGACCTTATTGGTATAGTAATGTTTTGTATCTTTATATTTGGTGGGTGTATGAAGCTTTGGTTCCGAGTGATGATTAGAGCTTCAGTCTTGTTGTAGTTTATGGCGAGGTTGTTGTTTTGACACCAACTGGTCATTTGTGTAAGGCAGTCTGTTATCTTAGAGAAGTCCGGGTTGTCGATTGATATCGGGGTGTATATCATGATGTCGTCCGCATAGATCGTATATTGAATGTTGTTCTCTTTCATGATGTTGCATATTGGTTGGATGTAGATGTTAAATAGGAGTGCTGAGAGCGCAGAACCTTGAGGTACTCCTTGACGGACTTTGATGTGTCGGGAGGTGATGTTTCCCACCTTGACCTGTAGCTGTCTTTCGGTTAGGTATGAGTGGAACCATTTCAGTGTGATACCGTGTATACCAGTGTTCTGTAGTCTTTCCAGGAGCGTGTTGTGGTCCACTGTGTCGAAGGCTGAGGAGATGTCGATGAATATCATTATTATTCCATTCCTGGTGTTGTCAATTATTCTTAGGATGTTGTCGAAGAGGTAGATCAGTAGCGTTTCGACACCGTGGTTGGGACAAAATCCGTGTTGGTTGTCGTCGAGTGTTTCGTGTTTGTCGATGTGATCCTGAAGTTGTAGTTGGACCGTTTTTTCGATGACTTTTGCGAGGAAGGGTATGCTGGAGATTGGTCGGTATGCTGCTGGATCTTTTTTGTCGAGAGTTGTTTTCTTTGTGATTGGTCTCACTGAGGCAAGTTTTAGTTGCTTTGGCATGAGACCTTGAGTGAGTGAGTTGTGTACCATTTTATGTATGGTGGGGATGAGGCTAGATTTGGTGGCTTTGACCCAAGACACTGGGCATGGGTCTGTAGGAGCGGTGCTTGTGTTGATTGTAGAGATGATGTGGGATATCTGTTCTGTTGAGGGTGAGGAGAATGTGCCCCAGGTTTTGGAGTGTACATCTGTCCTTGTGGTTCTACTAGGCGTTGTTTGTTCTGTGGCTTGAAATTTGTCTTTGATGTGGTCGGCGAATTTCTGTGGATCAATTTGTGCTTCCCCTTCTGTTGTTTGCTCTTTTGTGAGGATTTTTACTATTTCGAAAAGCTCTCTGGGTTTGTTGATGGAGGTATTTATCATGTTTGTGTGGAATTCCCTCTTTGATTGGTTGATGTGTTCATTGTATTGCTTTTGCCTCGTTAGATAAAGATGCTGGTCGGCAGTTGTTTTGTTTTTTCTCCATCTCCGTTCAATCTTCCTGAGTTCCCTCTTTTCCTGTCGTATTTTTGCTGAGTACCATGGTTTGTTTTGTCTCTTGTTGTGGTGTTGTTTCTCGGTCCCGCCATCGGGTGGTTTGGCGGCGTTGGCTAAAATGCTGTTCCAGCTGGAAACTTGTTCCTCCAGGTCGTCCGTAGTAATGTTCAGGTGTTGTATTGTGTCCTGTATGAATTCGTCCTTGTCGAAACACTTGAATCGTCTTTGTGTGTGTGAGGTGTTTGCTCTTTCGTTTGTCTGGTCCTCTTGTGACCGCAGCCTTATCTCGATTAAGTAGTGGTCAGACCATGGTACTGGGGTAATGGTTGGTGGAGAAATCAGGTTTCTTGATGTTAGGTGATTGGATGCGAATATGAGGTCTGGAGATGATCCATGTCTGTGTGTTGGAGCATTGATTATTTGTGTGAATTGCAGTGAGGACATTGCTTGCAGGAAGGCCTCTGCGTCTTTGACATTGGTGGACTTTAGGTTGAAGTCTCCAATCAGCAGCGCTGGTTTGTTGTTTGTTGTTATGGCACAGGCTTCTTCGAGTGTGAAGGCCAGTTCGTCTGATGGAGCTCTGGGTGCTCTGTATGTTAGGCAGATTGCAATGTTCTTGTTCTTGATGCTAATTGTGTTACATTGCTGTGTATCGGTGAGGCTCTGTGTCTTGAACTTCAGTTTTGTTTTAGCTATTATCAGGACTCCTCCTCCACGCCTGTGGGTGCGTGGGCAGTTGTACGCTGAATAGTTGTTTGGTACTAGTTGGTTGAGTAGAACATTGTCAGTCGGGTTGAGCCATGTCTCTGTGATGCATATTATGTCGGGCTGTCGCTCTTCAATGTGGTCTACAAGCGTGTGTATCTTGTTGCAGACGGATCTGGCATTTATGAGCTCGATCGTTGTTGTCTTTGTTGATGAGGTTGCTGTTACATATGCTTCCTTTGTGCAGGTGTGGGAGTTTGATTTGTGTCTGTTTGGTCTCTTTGCCTGGGAGGTTCCGAGTGTCTCTTTGTATGTGTGCTGTGGTTCTAAATATGGCAATACAGTTGGTGGGTGCCATGTTGTGTTTGCTTGTGGGTGGTGGAGGTGTGTGGGTGGTGGGAGGAGTTGTGTAACGAGTAAGTAGAGTGGGAGGAAGTATGTGTCGTGCATGTTGGTTTTTTGTGATGTTCTGTTAAGGTGAAGCCTGTTTTCTTAGGTCTTCGTCTTGTTGGCTGTTCGGAGAGAGCTGTATATTGTGCGATAGCCTGTCTCGTGGAGGGAGAGCCGGGTCTGTGTAGGTTGTCTTGGTGCGGGAGCCTGTCCCGTGGAGGGCGAGCCGGATCTGCGTGGGGTGGCTTGGTGCGGGAGCCTGTCCCGTGGAGGGAGCCTGTCCCATGGAGGGAGCCTGTCCCGTGGAGGGCGAGCCGGATCTGCGTAGGGTGTCTTGGTGCGGGAGCCTGTCCCGTGGAGGGAGCCTGTCCCGTGGAGGGCGAGCCGGATCTGCGTAGGGTGTCTTGGTGCGGGAGCCTGTCCCGTGGGGGGAGCCTGTCCCGTGGAGGGCGAGCCGGATCTGCGTAGGGTGTCTTGGTGCGGGAGCCTGTCCCGTGGAGGGAGCCTGTCCTGTGGAGGGCGAGCCGGGGCTGCGTAGGGTGTCTTGGTGCGGGAGCCTGTCCCGTGGAGGGAGCCTGTCCCGTGGAGGGCGAGCCGGATCTGCGTAGGGTGTCTTGGTGCGGGAGCCTGTCCCATGGAGGGAGCCTGTCACGTGGAGGGAGCCTGTCCCGTGGAGGGCGAGCCGGATCTGCGTAGGGTGTCTTGGTGCGGGAGCCTGTCCCGTGGAGGGCGAGCTGGATCTGCGTAGGGTGTCTTGGTGCGGGAGCCTGTCCCGTGGGGGGAGCCTGTCCTGTGGAGGAGGGCCGGATCTGTTGGGTTGTGTGTAGTGGAGGTGCGAGCTTGGTGGTGGGGAATGTGTGATGTACTGTGAGAGTTCTACTTGCGGTTCTGACGTCTTTCGCCTCAGTCTGCTCCTTGCAGGGTTCTCCTTTGATGCCGTCGGCGCTGTTGTTTCTTTTGGTTGTTTCTTGCTGCTTGGCTTCGGGCCTCGCCTGGGGTTCCGGAGTGGTGGGGTTTTTTCCTTGCAGAGTCGTTGTGGTCGTTGATCTTCATTCGGTGGTGGAGGGGTCTGTTGGACATAGCGTGTCTTTTTGGGGAGGAAGGAATGTTGGTTGGTTGCTTTTTGTGCGCCTCTGTGCCGCGCCTAAGGGCCACGCCAAAGGGCCCTCTGGCGAGGCCCTCAGGCGCGGGCCCGCCCGCGAGGGACGCCGCTTTTATGCTGTCGGGCTGCTTTTCCCCTGCTCTCCCACTGCCCGGATTGGGCAGGAGCACGGTGGGGGGAGGTGGACTGTTGGCGGCAGCAGCGGCTCCCTCCGGAGGCGAGGGATGCCGCTTTTATGCTGTCGGGCCGCTTTTCCCCTGCTCTCCCACTGCCCGGATTGGGCAGGAGCACGGTGGGGGGAGGTGGACTGTTGGCGGCAGCAGCGGCTCCCTCCGGAGGCGAGGGACGCCGCTTTTATGCTGTCGGGCCGCTTTTCCCCTGCTCTCCCACTGCCCGGATTGGGCAGGAGCACGGTGGGGGGAGGTGGACTGTTGGCGGCAGCAGCGGCTCCCTCCGGAGGCGAGGGACGCCGCTTTTATGCTGTCGGGCCGCTTTTCCCCTGCTCTCCCACTGCCCGGATTGGGCAGGAGCACGGTGTGGGGAGGTGGACTGTTGGCGGCAGCAGCGGCTCCCTCCGGAGGCGAAGGACACCGCTTTTATGCTGTCGGGCCGCTTTTCCCCTGCTCTCCCACTGCCCGGATTGGGCAGGAGCACGGTGGGGGGAGGTGGACTGTTGGCGGCAGTCACTTTATGCCAAAGGTGGTTTCACCTTTTCATTTAAACCAAGCAGTTTATCTTCCTGTTTTTTTCCTAAGGCCTCATGCCTCTAATGCAGAAAGGAATCTTCATACTTTGGACTGTAAAAGAGCTTTGGCCTTTTACTTGCAAAGGACGCAGCAACATAGAAAGTCCTCTCAACTCTTTGTTGCTTTTGATCCTAGTCATTTAGGATTTCTAGTCTCCAAAACGACACTGTCCAACTGGATTGCACAGTGTATATCTTTTGCCTATCGGAGTAAGAACCTTCCTCTTGAAGGCCATGTCACAGTGCACAATGTGAGAGCCATGGTAGCCTCTATGGCTCATCTTCACTCAGTGTCTATCGACGACATCTGTCGAGCAGCTACCTGGGCCTCGGTTCATACCTTCACAGCCCCTTACTGCTTGGACAAGGACTCCCGCCGGGATGCCTTTTTTGGTCAGGCTGTTCTTCAACACCTGTTCCATACTTAATCAACTCCTTCCCACCGGCCTTGGTAGAATGCCAGAGATCCATGGGGGGAAGTGGAGCCCTTTCAAGAGGGCACACAAGTTCTGGGGTTTCTCCCTGGCATCTGTAGCTAGGGAGTCCCCATATGTGAA
This sequence comes from Ichthyophis bannanicus, assembly GCA_033557465.1. NCBI lineage: Eukaryota > Metazoa > Chordata > Amphibia > Gymnophiona > Ichthyophiidae > Ichthyophis > Ichthyophis bannanicus. The sequence goes on from CM066032.1 coordinate 423,545,428, forward strand.
GACTACATTTCTGCTTGTTCCTGGAGATAGCATAGTTACTCACCTGTAACAGGTGTTCTCCGGGAACAGCAGGAATTTAGTCTTCAGAACCCACCCACCTCCCCTAGGAGTTGTATCTATCTCTCTCTCTATCTCTCTCTTTTTCTCTCTCTCTCTCTCTCTCTCTCTTTGTCTCAGCTTTAAACTCAACTGGAGAGAGACAGTTGGGAAAGACGGGAAGGCAGCATGCAGGCACTGTGGGATGCTCCCAAAAGCTTTTTAATTGGACACTGGGGAATGTTCCCATGCAGGCTCTGTCGGTACCGACGATACCCATATGAAAAGACTAAATTCCTGCTGTTCCCGGAGCTCTCCTGTTACAGGTGAGTAACTATGCTTTATTTACCTGTAGCTGGAAAGCATTTGCATAAGAGATTGAATGGTGTGTGAAATGCTTGAGATGTGTGAGGGGCAAAGAAAAATAAAAACGTTCTGGTGTTTAAATTTGAGACCTGGTTACACTGTAGATTACAAAAGCTAAAGGAAATGGCTTTATCTAGATTCAGGCAGGGGGATGCAGGCACACTCTAGGTGCTGTCTGATGACGGTGCCTGTGTACCAGCTCTCCCCGAGCTCAGAAGTCCAAAGGACTTCTCTGAGCATGCGCATTGCTTCCTGCCTTGCCGCCCAACTCCGAACGGCCTCAGTTTCTGTCTTTCGCTTCAGCAGCGCAGACTGCTCTCTCCTTCGTTCGGTTTGCATGTTTTCTTTATTTATTTTCTTTGCTTTCATTTTCTTTCAGTCCCACAGTGTTTCCTCACCCTGTGGCACCTCAGTTTACAAAAACAAATGTCTCAGAGGAGCTCTGCCGCTATGGGGTCCCCCCCTTCAGTTCTTTTTCTTTTCTTCATAAGGACACTCCCTTCCTTCGCTACAGCTGCTGTTAACAAAAAAAAAAAAGGCCCAGAAGGACAAGAAGACTTCTCAGCACAGCAGAGAGAGCATGCTGTTCACCACTGCTGTCATAAAAAAACAAAACAAAACAAAGAGGAGGCAGCCACCAAGTGAGTTTTTCCTCTGTACTGGAATGACTTTTTCTCCTGCTTCAAGCCCAGTCTCATTGGGCCCAGACAAGGCACGATTGGCAATTGAAAGGGATCCTGTGCGCTCGGAGACAGTACCCTACTGACGCCAGTGTTGAAGATGACGGTCCAGTGCCTTAAAAATCAGGTCAGACCTCCTCCTAGCCCGACCTTTCCAGGTCACCTTGTGAGACTGGTTACGCTGGGAAGTCAAAAACATAAGTTCAAGTCAAGGCATAGTTGCAAAAGTGACCCCCGCCAGTGCTCTCAGCTTCAAGGAGTCGCAGCCCCACCAGCATAAGTCAGAGGGTGAGCCATTGGAGACCTCTTCCCTCACTTTCAAGGTACCAAGACATCACTCAGAGATGATGCCGACCCTGCCTTCTGTACCTCATATGCTTGAGGAGGCGTCCTTCAGTAGAGACCCTCATCTTCATTTGCTACGCCATTTAATCCAGGACAGTGATGCCCTGCAGGAAGCTGCACCTCTTACCGAATGCTTACCATCCACAGGGATTCTTCTTTACTAGTCTTCTGCCTCACCACGGCTGTCACATCCTCGTGGACTGTCGAAATCCTGCTTCTCTGGGGGATGATGACTACTTGGCTGTAAATCTGTCCTGTTCCCACCAGTGGGATACGGAGCCGTCCCTCTTAGGAGATATTGAGGATTCACCAGCTCCAGTAATAGAGCATGAATCTCCCAAGGATTTCTATTACTCCATATTTCCTCCGAAACTAGGATACTGGCTCTTAGTGACTCTCAGGCCCCTCTAATAAGAAAGACTTTGAATCTATCTTGCGGGCTTATAGTGCACCCAAGGAGAGGTCCTCGCTATGCTGGTCCCTCAGGTCTTGCTGAATCTTCTTGTGTCTGGAGCATGCTGGCATCAGGGCATGCCATATCTCGTCACCTTGATCTTAATTTCAAGGTTCTGCCTGCACCGGGGTTCCAACATCAGCGGCTCCCTCATCCGTCTGTCATCTCTGAGGCAGCCCTCAAGAAAGCTAAATCCTCTAAGGCTTCTGCTCAAACTCTGCTAGGAAAAGATTAGTGAATTTTAGACTCAGTTGGGAGGAATACTTTTCAGAGTGGGATGCTAACCATGAGAATACTAGCCCACCAACTAATGATGCTTCAATATCATTGTGATCTTCTTTTGCAGAGGTCGGACCCTGCTCCGCTGCCAGCTTTGGAGTGTTAGACTCTTCAAAACAATCTGCAGGTCCCTCTATTAAATGATTTGCTCTTCCTATGATGCTTTTGACTTGGCTTCCAGAATCACAGCTACATCCATCTTTGCTTGTTGCACTGTGTGGCTCCGGGTTTCTGGTCTCAGGGAAGATCTTCATGACCGGTTGATGGATGCTCCGTCAGGGGCGCATAGACTTGACGGAACTTAAAAAAATAATTAAGAAAAACAAAAAAGGAGCAACTGCAAAGGTTAAATATTTACATCAACCATGGATGTTTAAAAATATTGTCTTGGAAACCTAGACTAGATGTATCCCATGCTTTAAGAAAAATGAAAGGAAGGAAAGGCAAAACTGCCAGCATTGTTTAAAGATGAGGTCAGAGAGACTGCTGTAGTCAAATAAGCAAAATGGAAAAAGGAGCCAAATTACGGAAATGGGAAACAACGTAATCACTGGCTAATTAGATGCAAGGCATTGATAAGGAAAGCAAAGAGAGAAGAATAATAAAATCTTTTTCAAGTACATTTGTAGCAAAAAACCTATGAGAGAGTCAGTTGGGCCATAAGATAATAGAGCGGTGAAAGAGGTGCTAGGTGGAGGACAAGGCCATAGCGGAAAAACTGAATAAATTCTTTGCTTTGGTCTTTACTGAAATAGATGTAGGGAGGTTACCCATGCCTGAAATATTTAAAGGCGATGTATCAGAAGAATTGAAATTAATATTGAAAAACTGGGAAGATCTATTACAACTATTTGATAAACTGAAGAGTAACATCACCTGGACCAGATGGTATACATCCAAGGGTGTTGAAAGAACTGAAATATGAGATTGCAGATCTACTATTAGTAATTTGTGAACTATCAGTAAAATTATCTGTAGTACCTGAAGATTGGAGACAGGATAATGTAATACCAATTTTTTAAAAGGGTTCCAAGGGGGTGATCTTGGAAACTAGACTGGTTAGTCTGACGTCAGTATCGGGCAAATTGGTAGAACCCATTATAAAGAAAAAAAAAAGACTGAACATGTAGACCAACTCCAGTCCTGAAGGGCACCAAACTAGTCAGGCGTTTGGGATATCCCTAACGAATATGCATGAAACATAGAAATATGACCACAGAAAAAGACCCACATAGCCTATCTAGTCTGTCCTTTCATATCAACAACTACAACAGCCCCCTTTTTACCTTTAGAGATCCTCTGTGTTTGCCCATGCTTTTTTGAATTCAGTTACTGTTCTCATCTCTACCACCTCCACTGGGAGACTATTCCACGGATCCACTACTCTTTCCGTAAAGAAATATTTCCGCATATCACTCCTGAATCTATCTCCCTTCACCCTCATCCCATGTCCCCTCGTAGCAGAACTTGCTTTCAATTGAAAGAGGCTCTCACCCTGAACATTTATGCCACGGAGGTATTTAAACATCTCAATCATATCACCTCTATTCCGCCTTCCCTCTAAGGTGTGCATATTAAGATCCTTCAGTCTGTCCTCATATGCTTTATAATGAAGACCACTAATGATTTTAGTAGCCACCCTCTGCACCGACTCCATCCTGTTGAAGGTGCGGTCTCCAGAATTGCACACTATACTCCAAATGAGGTTGCACCAAAGACTTATACAGAGGCACTATCACCTCCTTTTTTCTGCTAGCCATTCCACTAGCTTTTGCCGTCACCTTTTCTACCTGTTTAGCTACTTTAAGATCATCAGACACAACCACGACTAGGTCCCGCTCTTCTTTAATGGACAAAAGTACTTCACCCCCTATACTTATTGCTTCCTTGGATTTCTGCAGCCCAAATGCATGACCTTACATTTTTTAACATCAAATCCCAGCTGCCAAATTCTAGACCATTCTTCAAGCTTAGCTAGATCCCCCCTCATGTTATTTACACCTTCCTGGGTATCTACTCTTTTGCAGATTTTGGTATCATCCGCAAAGAGGCAAACCTTACCCGACAGCCCTTCCACTATATCACTAACAAAGAAGTTAAAAAGAATCGGACCAAGGACAGATCCCTGGGGCACACCACTGGTAACATCCTTCTCCTCAGAGTGAGCTCCATTTACTTGTACTCTTTGTTGCCTCCCACCCAACCAATTTCTAACCCAAGCAGTAACTTTAGGGTCCATCCCTAGGGTGCTCAGTTTGTTTATAAGTCGCCTGTGAGGAACAGTGTCGAAGGCTTTACTAAAATCCAAATACACCACATCTAGGGCTCTCCCTCGGTCCAGCTCCCTGGTCACCCAGTCAAAGAAATCAATCAGATTTGTCTGACAAGACCTGCCTCTGGTGATTCCATGTTGCCTCGGATCCTGTAATCCGCTGGACTCCAGAAACCTCACTATTTTCTCTTTCAGCAGCGTTTCCAATAATTTACTCACCACCGAAGTTAAACTAACCGGCCTGTAGTTTTCAACGACATCCTTACTTCTGCTTTTGTGTAAAGGCACCACATGAGCCTCTCTCCAGTCCTTTGGCACACTCCTGACTCCAACGAGGCATTGAAAAGATCAGGCAGTGGAGCTGCTAGAATTGTCCCCAAGTTCCCTCAGTATTCTAGGGTGTATCCCATCCTGTCCCATCGCTTTGTCTACTTTAAGTTGAACTAGTTTCTCACGAACACAGTCTTCTGAAAATTGTTCAAGATGTCCCTCACTTCTGTTCCTGTTTGTGGGTGTTTTCTGAGGTCCTGCTCCTGGTTCTTCATCTGTGAACACAGAACAGAAATATTTGTTAAGCAATTCCGCTTTATCCTTATCAGCTTCTACATATTCCTCCCCTGCACCCTTGAGTTTGAAAATACCACTTTTGCCCTTCCTCTTCTCATTGACATATCTGAAAAATGTCTTATCCCCCCATTTTATTGCATTGGCTATTTCCTCTTCTTTTTGAATCTTTGCTTTCTGACTACTTTGCTAGCTTCTCTAAGTTTTTCCAAATATAGATAGATGCCTGTCTTCCACACTCTGTGATCTCTTGTATTTCTTGAAGGCCTCCCTCTTTTTCTTCACTTTTTCAGCTACTTTTTTCGAAAGCCATAGCGGTCTCCTTTTCCTTTTACCTTTATTTACCATTTTAACAAAAAGGTTGGTTGCCCTTAAAATATCCCCTTTCTTCAGGACCAAGCAGGAAGTCAGTCCTGACATATGGGTGACGTTGGCGTCGACGGAGCCCCCATGCGGAGCATTTCCCCAGCTTTCAAAGAAAGCCTTTGGGAATGCAGGTCCCCTTCCCGCCCAAAGGTGCCATCTTGCTCAGTCTTCTTTTTTCCGCGGAGCCCTTCGGATGCCTGTCCTTGTCACCCGTGAAAAAAGATGATTTTTCTGCGTTGGGTCAAGTTTTTTCTTCGGTTCGAGGTCGGTTCCTTTCCCGCCTGTACTCGGTACATCGGTGCCGAGCCTGGATCTCTTTTTTCAGTTTTTGTCCTTAGAGACTGCGTTCGCGCCTTTTTCTTTTCCCTGGCAGCCCAGTTTTTTGATCTTGCAGGGGCCCTTTTTCCCCCAATGTCTGCCAGTGGCTTTAAGAAGTGTGATCGATGCAAGAAACTAATGTGTCTCACCGACACACACGACTGCTGCCTCCGGTGCCTAGGGCCAGACCATGATTCTACGGTCTGTAGTCCCTGTGGCAAAATGTCTTCCAAGGCATTACGGAGCTGTCAGCACCAGCGTGAGAGGATCATCTCCGAATCTGCCTCTGGACGGGTCCGGACTTCGTCAGAGGCCTCGACGTCTCGGGAGTCTGACCCCCAGCATCGTCGGGGCTCCTCTGAAAGGGAGTCCCCCTCGAGGGAGCATCGAAGGAAGAAGAAACCCACGAGGGCGGCATCGGTGGACGCTCTTGGCTCCTCGAGGGCCAGGTCGCATAGCCCCGATCGCCGTCCCGGGTCTTCGGAGTCGGAGAAGCCTGCAAAGCATCCTCATGTGGAGTCGGAGGCCCCGAGTTACATGAGTACTGTAGTCCCCGTGGACTCTCCTCTGGGGGAGCCGACGACGGGCCCGCCGCTGTCAGGGCCCGAGTCGGAGGCTGCTGGGTCTCCTGAGCTCGGATTCAGGTTGACGGCCTTGGAGAGCAGATTGTCTACCTTCATGGAACAGCAGCAGGTGCTGATCGCCGGTCTCACCGGCGCATCTGCCCTGACCACCGTGACATCGACGTCCAAGTCGACCCCGGAGGCCGAGCCGATCCTCAAGACCATGTGAACTCGAGTCGATCCTTGGCCGAGGTCATCCTCTGCTTCCCGTCCGGGACCGATGTCGTCGACGCCGGTTCCCTTGGCGTCGGGGCGAATGACGTTGGTGCCCGCCCACTCGGAGCCGCTCGATTCCTCCTCGGAGGAATCGGCGTGGGAAACGGAGGAGGAGGAGTCCCCTGACACCTTCCGGACTCGATGTGTCCCTTTGGACTCACCGGGATCCGAGCCTCAGACAAGGTCCCCCCCGGAGGATTACCAGGTTCTCTGATTTCATAAGGGACATGGTCAAAGCACTGGCATTCCCTGCGGACGCCGAGGAGGATCCTCGAGCCGAGGAGCTCGAGGCTCTGCAGTATGACTCTCCTCCCAAGGAGGCCTTTACTGTCCCTGTTCCTCCGATGCTGGAGCAGTTGCTCTTCCGCATGTGGGGGGCGCTGGCCTCGATGCCGGTTCTAAGCAGGTGGGTCGATTCCATCTATCGAGTCCGCAAGAGCTCCGGGTTTCAAAAGGCACAGCTACCGCACCACTCCATGGTTGTGAAATCGGCCATGCATCGCCTGAAGAGTCAGAAGATGCACTCCTCGGTGCCTCCTGGCAGGGAAGCCCAGAACCTGGATGCCCTCGGTAGAAAGTGCTTCCAGGGCTCTATGCTTGCTTGCCGTGTCCAGACCTACCAGCTGTACATGGGCATGTACCTTCGAGACCTGGCAAAGGAGATTTCCGGGTTCTCTGCTGGTTTGTCCGAGGAACCTTTGCAGAGGTTCAAGGCCTTGTCTTCTGGTATTCGAGAGTGCTCAAAGTTTATTTCTCGAGCAGCCTACGATGGATTTGAGGCTTCGGCCCAGGTAGCGGGGCCGGCATCGGTGCACGCTGCCAGGCCTGGCTACAATCCTCGGACCTCGAGCCATGGGTACAGGACAAGTTGGTCGATGTCCCTTGCCAAGGTGAAAACCTCTTTGGCAAGCCCATGGCCGAAAAGGCTGCAGAACACGAGACCGAGACTCTTACCCAGACAAGGCTTTGTTTACCTGTAAACCGCCACTGATCGCTGGAAGTGGCGGTATAGAAAAGATGTAAAATAAATAAATAAATAAATAAATAAGGCTGTCCAGGAAAACCTCTGCCCCTTCTCAGAAGAAGAAAGGCTCGGGGAAAAAGACTTTTTCCTGAGGAAGACCGCTGCCTACAAAACCTACCCTCACTACCAGGCCTCTGCAGCTCCCCAACAGGGCCAGCAGGCCAAGGGGCAGGGTCATGGGCCCCGTAGGCACAAGGCTCCCAAGCCTCCTACTCCGGCTCCTGCTCAGCAGGGAGGGAGTTTTTGACTATGCCAGCATAGCCTTTCCTCCTCTCCAGAGCACAGGAGGCCGGCTGACCCTGTACGCAGACAGGTGGCCAGTCATCACAGGGGATACTTGGGTGTTAAGCATCATCGAAAGGGGCTATCTGCTCCACTTCACCCAGATGCCTCCCTCCTTTCCAGGGGAGCCTCCAAGACCCCTTCTGCACAGAAGCTTACTCCTTCAGGAGTTGGAAGGTCTGCTACAGGACCAGGCGGTGGAACCGGTGCCTTTCCACATGCAAGGGCAAGGCTTCTACTCGAGGTACTTCCTGGTACCAAAAAGAACAGGAGGTCTCAGACCCATCCTAGACCTGAGAAATCTGAACAAGTTTCTGGAGAGGGAAAAGTTCAAGATGCTTACCCTTGGAATCTTACTGCCCTACCTCCAGCAGGGAGATTGGCTGTGCTCCTTAGACCTGAAGGATGCTTATATTCACATCCTCATCCATTCAAGTCACAGACAGTTCCTCAGATTTGTGGTGGGAGGAAGACACTTCCAGTACAGAGTGCTTCCCTTTGGCCTCACCTCCGCCCCCAGGGTTTTTACAAAATGCCTGGCGGTGGTTGCGGCCTACCTCAGGAACCAGGGGATCTTTGTGTTCCCTTACCTGGACGACTGGCTTATCAGGGGCCAGTCTCCACAAGAGGCCAGGCAGGCCTCCTTCAGAACCATATACTTGCTTCAGCACCTGGGGTTCGTGATAAACTTCCCCAAGTCCACTTTAGTCCCCTCACAGGACTTGGAGTTCATAGGGGCAAGATTGGATACCATCCATGCAAAGGCCTATTTGCCTGTGGACAGAGCTCACAGGCTGATGAAGTTGGCTGGCCAGTTTCAGGCGAACTCTCTGGTCTCCGCCAGACACTTCCTCCGGCTCTTAGGTCACATGGCTTCCAGGGTGCACGTCACCCCAAATGCCCGTCTGCACATGAGGCCGGCTCAGTAGTACCTCAGGGCACAGTGGCTATAGGCCACAGTGAAATTGTCAGACAAAATAAAGGTGTCCAAACTCTTGGTGGACTCCTTACGCTGGTGGAGGCATCTCCCAAATCTGACAAGGGGTGTTCCTTTTCAGGCCTCCCCACACACTCAGGTACTGACAACCGATGCTTCCCTACAGGGCTGGGGGGCACACTGCCAGGGGGCCTGCACCCAAGGCCTATGGTCTCTGTGGGATGCCGCCCAGCAGATCAACCTGTTGGAATTGAGAGCCATTCGACTAGCCTTACGGACTTTCTCTCAGATCCTATCTCACCAGTCTGTCCTAGTTCAGACGGACAACCAGGTGGCTTTGTTCTACATCAACAAACAGGGAGGCACAGGATACAGACTTCTGTATCTGGATGCACAAGCTCTCTGCGCCTGGGCTATCAAGCAGGACATGACCCTCAGGGCGGTCTATCTCCCAGGCCAGGAAAACTACCTGACGGACTGGCTAAGCAGACTTCTGCAACCTCACGAGTGGCGGTTGGATCCTCTGGTAGTTCAGCATATCTTTCTGAAGTGGGGACTTCTGACCATGGATCTTTTTGCCAGTCCGCTGAACAGGCAACTACCCAAGTTCTGTTCCAGACAACCACACCCTCTGAGGATGGCGGCAGATGCATTCCTGATCCCCTGGTCAGAAGGCCTGCTGTATGCTTTTCCTCCCACACCTCTGGTGGCCCGGACTCTCTTCAATATCCAGCAGGACCGGGCCACGGTGATTCTGATAGCCCCCAGGCGGCCCAGGCAACCGTGGTTCCCTCTTTTTCTGAAGTTGGCAGTGGATACTCCACTTCCTCTGGGGCTGAAACCTGACCTTCTGACTCAGGATCAGGGGTCCCTCTTGCATCCCAACCTCAAATCCCTAAATTTGATGACCTGGCTGCTGAAAGGGTAGTCCTTGCTGCCTTACTCCTACCAAAGGAGGTTGAAGAGATGGTGTTGGCCTCCAGGAAGCATTCCACTAGGAAGGCCTATGCTCTGAAATAGCATAGGTTCTCTACTTGGTGTTCTCAACAGCAAGAGGACCCCTTCTCCTGCCCGGTCCAGGTGGTGCTACAATACCTGCTCCACCTTTCCAACCTAGGACTTCAGTCCAACTCTGTCCGGGTTCACCTCAGTGCCCTCTCAGCTCACCACTCGCCGGTGGATGGACAATCTCTCTCAGGCCACCCTCTGGTGTCTCGCTTTCTCAGAGGCCTGTTTTTGCTTAAGCCTCCTATTTGTCCACCGGCCACTGAGTGGAATCTCAATGTGGTCTTGCAGCAACTGACTCGCTCACCTTTTGAGCCGATGGTAACCTGCCATTTACCTTTCCTCTCCTGGAAGGTGGTGTTCCTTGTGGCACTCACCTCGGCTAGGCGGGTGAGTGAGCTTCAGGCCCTGGTCTTGGATAGGCCGTATACCAGGTTCTATAAGAACAGGGTAGTCTTGCGAACTCGTCCTAAGTTCCTTCGCAAGGTGGTGTCCTCCTTCCACCTCAACCAGGAGGTGGTACTTCCAATGTTCTTTCCCAGGCCGCACGCCAGTAGGGCAGAGACCGTCTTGCATACCCTGGATTGTAGAAGGGCGCTGTCCTTTTACCTTGAACGTATGCAGGGCCATAGAAGGGCTTCTCAGCTCTTCGTTTCCTTTGACCCTTATAAATTGGGGTTGCCTGTCACTAAGCATACGTTGTCCATCTGGATGGCAGACTGTATCACCTGGCCATACAGGGCAGCCGGACTCTCCCTGGAGGGTCGAGCCACGACCCACCGGGTCAGGGCGAAGGCCGCATCAGTAGCTCACTTCCGCTCTGTTCCATTGGCAGACATCTGCCGGGCTGCTGCTTGGTCTTCAAGCCAGACTTTTGCGGACCACTACTGCCTCGAGAGGGAGTCCCGTAGGGACAGTGCTTTCGGGCAAGCGGTACTCCGTAATCTCTTTGAGGTTTAGGCAACTCCTACCCTCCGGCCCTGGTGTTGGGCTACCGTTCAGGTGTGGTCTCAGAGAAGATTCTCTCACTGTTGTTGAGGCTCTAGAGGGAGCTCTATTTTTCAGCCTGGGTTCCGGGTAGCCCAGAGCTAGGGAGTCATCCATATGTGAGGACTGACTTCCTGCTTGGTCCTGGAGAAAGAGTAGTTACTCACCTGTAACAGGTGTTCTCCAGGAGCAGCAGGAATCAGTCCTCACGACCCTCCCTCCTCCCCTTGGAGTTGCAGTTGTATATAGTTCATTTTCTTTTTGTGCTGTCTTTTAGCTATGTCATCAGACTGAGCAAGATGGGGCAGGAAGGGGACCATGCATGCGTGCCTGCATTCCCAAAGGCTTTCTTTGAAAGCTGGGGAAATGCTCCACATGGGGGCTCCGTTGACGCCGACGTCACCCATAAGTGAGGACTGATTCCTGCTGCTCCTGGAGAACACCTGTTACAGGTGAGTAACTACTCTTTCAGTTTTGCCCACTGTTTTTCTACATCCCCCAGCTGTTCCCATCCGACTAATGACTCCCTGAGGTATTGGCCCATCTTGGCAAAGCTAGTCTTCCTAAAGATCCTCACCTTTGAATGGATTCTAAGAGCCCTAGTCCTAATACTGAACCACACCATCTGGTGATCACTGAATGCAAAATGATGTCCCACTACAACATCAGAAACACTTTCACCATTGGTAAGCACCAAGTCCAGTATGGCCCCTTCACGTGTGGGGTCTGTTACCAATTGCCTGAATAGTTCTCCCTGTAGAGAATCCAGGATCTCCTTACTTCTAGATGATACTGCACAGGAATGTGCCAATCAACATCTGACATATTGAAATCTCCTATCAGTAGCGCTTCCCCTTTCCGAGCAATGCTGCGTATGTCTTCAATTAACTCTCTGTCCACCTCTTCCTCTTGTGAGGGGGAGGGGAGGTCTGTATATCACACCAATGCAAATAGATTTCTCTTTCCCTCTTTCTAGTTTAACCCACTATGCCTCCTCTCTCCCTTTTAAGCTCTGTAATTCCAAAGCTTTAATAGTAGTTTTTACATATAGTGCCACTCCTCCTCCCCTTCTTCCTACCCTGTCCTTTCTGAATAGCCAGGTATAGTTACATCCCAATCATGGTTTTCTGTGAATCATATTTCTGTAACTGCCACTAAATCCAAGTCAGCCACTCCCATCAAAGCTTCAACATCAGGGATCTTATTTCCCATGCTACGGGCATTAATACACACTGCTTTCCATATGTTACCCCTGTTACCCATTTCCATAAAGGTATTTAATGTATTACTTACCTGGGGGCTTTCTTTACCCATCCCCAACGAATCTAGTTTGAAGCCTTTTTCAGTAGATTAGCCAGTCTACTACCGAAGACGCGTTGACCTTTCTTGGACAGATGGATGCCATCTCTGCTCTCCAACCCTTGGAACAGCATCCCATGGTCTAGGAAACCAAAACGCTCTCGATGACACCATCCACGCAGCCATGCATTCATCTCCAGGATACGAGCCTCTCTGCCTTGGCGTTTACCTTTAACAGGGAGGATTGAAGCCAACACCACCTTTGCACCTAACTGCTTCACCCTCTGTCCCAGAACCATGAAGTCACTTTTGATGCATTCCGTGGGATACCTGGCAGTATCATTTGTTCCAACATGGATTAGCAACATTGGGTAATAGTCAGTGTGCTTGATGAGTCTCAGCAAACTCTCCATAACATTTTGGATTTTGGCACTAGGCAGACGAAATACCTCTCTGGACATTAAGTCTGGTCGGCAGATGGACGCCTCAGTACCCCTCAGAAGAGAATCTCCAACCACCACTACCCTTTGTTTCCTTGTGGTCACTGATACTGCAACTTTGGGGATAGATTTGCATGCGCTGCCCCCATTGTTTTCAAATTTATCTCATGCATATTCATTAGGAATATCCCAAAAACCTGACTGGTTTGGTGCTCTCCAGGACTGGATTTAGAGACCCCTCATGTAGATAGTCATGGTTTAGTGGGAGAAAGCCAGCATGGATTTAGCCAAGGAAAGTCTTGTCTTATTAATCTGTTTATATTTTTTTGAAGGTGTGAATAAACAGTTAGACAAAGGTGAGGCGGTCGATACAGTGTATCTGGCTTTTCAGAAAGCTTTTGACAAAGTTCCTCACAGGAGACTCCTGGCAAAATTAAAAGATCATGGGATAGGAGACATTGTACTATTGTAGATCAGGAACTGGCTAAAAGATAGAAAGCAAAGAGTAGGGCTAAATGGCCAATTTTCTCGCCGGAGAAAGATGAATAGTGGAGTACCTCAGGGATCTGTGATGGGCCTGCTGCGTTTTAACATCTTCATAAATGACCTGGAAATGGGAATAACAAGTGAGATGATCAAAGTCTATGTAGATGTTTTTGGGCTTTTTTTAATAGCAAAGTTAATTATCTCTAAATTTAAGACAAAGGCGTCTGTTTTCAATGGTGATCATAATGTATGAAGACAAGGCAAATGTTATAAATTCCAAAACTAAATATATAGTATCTTTTATCCTAACAGGCTGTTTTAGCATTTAAACATATATGTCACTACATGGACTTGGTGAAGAATATAAAGGGATATAAAAAAGGAGAATTTGGTTTGGATTGTGGAACTTTATTCAAAATTAAACTCTATTGTGGTACTATAACGATTTTATGTGTTCATGCATATTCCATGATGCCGAGATAAAAAGGATTCTGTTTCTCTTACCAGGATGGAACTCAGATGTGTTATAGCAGTCATACGCCATGGTGATCGAACGCCAAAACAAAAAATGAAAATGGAAGTTAGACATCAAAAGTAAGTCTAATTTTACATAAATATTTTTATGATTAATTTGTATAAACTGAAGGAATATTTTACTGCTATTTGAAGTTGACATTATGATATGTAAGATTAAACTGTGGTTAGCCTTATACGCGGCTTAGGTTTTCTGCTCCCAAGATTAGCCAGTTTGGGGGATTCTGCATATGCAGTATTTAGAGATCCTGCAGCTAGGAAGTAATTATGCAGTGGGGATGCCCTATGCATGATTCCCTGCTAAGGACAGTTGATACTGTGGCTAGACTAAATTAAGTTGGGAGGGCATATAAAACAGGGAGAGAAATCTTTATGTATTTGAAAAATGTAGGTTTATGCTACCAGATCCCAGCTCTTGTTCTAACTTGAACTGAAAATCCAAAGGAGCAGGAGGAAACTGATGGGTCAGCATTAAAGGCTAAATGTGGAGGAGTAGCCTAATGGTTAAGAACACTGGCTTGGAATCCAGAGACCAGGGTTCAATTCCCAATAGCAATCCTTGTGGCCTTGGGCAAGTCACTTAACCCTCCATTGCCTCAGAAAAGTCCAAGTTATCAATGTCCCTATTTAATGTACATTACCAAGTTTAAGTTTCAATGTAAACTGCTTTGATTGAAATGATAAAGCAGTATATAAAACCTGTTAAATAAATAAATAAATACATTTTGATCATCTTAGTTTTTTTTTTTAAGAAACATCTTTATTCAAGGTGGGAAACAGGTAGAAAAAATGTACACAGTCAGCATTTCATCTACGAGCTTACAATTATTTATTTATTTATTTTACAATCTCTTATATACCGCGCTATTCTGCATCAGTGCGGTTTACATTGAACAAACTGAAATTACGTTGAACAGGGCATTATAACTTGGAGATAACTATTTTACAGGGAACATGGGCTACAAGGAGCACCTGTGGGACTAGAAACCCCAGTCCTTCCGGCCCAAGGTTGCTGTCCTCTAGTGGGATTTGAACCCCCGACCTTCCGACCTGAAGTACCTTGCCCCAACCACTAGGCCACTCCTCCACTCCACAATGTCCTATCCGAAATTAATCTGAAACCAAAAATAGATTAAAATATGAAAGAATGAAGAAATCTCTGAGCAAAAAATAAATGTTGGAAAATTAGCCTTGAGGGAAACCCCTCTCGTGGCGTTCCTTCCTTTTAATCAAATTTTTGGCTCTTAATATTAGAACCTTTAATTGTATAAGAAAACACACCATTTAGTGCTCCCAACACAAAACAAACTTTAAATATGTGATTTAGTAATACTAATAGCCTAAAAAAACAGGATCAATCCCTAGGCAGAAAAACAACGAGGTAAGTGGCTAAAATTACTTATCTGAACTCCCTTTAAGTGAAGTCCATCTTGAACACATAAGAACTTCGTAGGAACAGTTTCTTCAAAAGTTCGCAGTCAGAAGAAAGACGAACACAGCACTGCATTTAGGGCAGCTACCACTTAATGTCCTGTTCTAGCCACTGCGATTCAAAGATGGCCCCCTAAAACCTTTTGGACGCCAAAGAATGCTCAGTCAGATGTTTCAGATATATTTTTCCTAGAGTATAGTTATTTTTGCTATCTGAAATTAATAACATTGATATTCAATTACTTCCAGCCAGCACATTACCTCTCTTCCCCTGCTGCTGCTACTACTACTACTATTAAACATTTATAAAGTGCTACAAGGCATATGCAGTGCTGTACAAACACAGATACAGTCCCATGTCCTCTTTGACGCCTGGCCTGCCAGCTGGCTTAACCAACTAGGTAAGGTATGTATTAGGAAAAAGATTTCAGCTTTTGGGTTATGCCATTTCCAACCATACCTTCACCATTTAAACAGCTAATCCATATCAATATTTAGCTGGCAACTGTGCAAAATGAACAACCACCACAGAACTATTCAAACATTTGCTCACAGTGCTGTTAAAGTGCAGAGCACATTCATCAACCATTTAAGCATATTCCTGTGTCTAAGAGGTTAAGGAGTGGGGGCCAGGTGCGGATCCTAAATCTTCCAATATAACCATTCCAGTCCCAGCAACCTGTAAGTCATCTTATCAAATCTTTCCGCTTCCCCTAAATTAAGGTATCAGTCTTCCATCGTAGGCCCTCCTTCCAAACACCATTTCTAGGTTAGAGCTACTCGGGCTACCAAGAGCAATTTATCCCACAGGAGGTCCTCCCTCCCCCATATTGGGGGCACAGGTCGGATCCCCAAAAGCATATCGCCAGGGGCAAGCTTGAACATCAGCCCCTCCCAAAGGAAGGTAGTGCGCCCACACTTCCCTCTATAATTGCTGAATAACAGGCCATTCCCCCCACATATGTTAAAGGGAACTATCTCGTCCACACCCACTCCAATGGCTTGTGTCCCTGTTCTGGGCTTTGTGCATTCATAACGGGGTACTATACAACCTGTGTACGATCTGAAATTGGGTTTGTTGCCAGGAGGTGACCCATATGTACTTGTAGATCCCCCCCCCCCCCCAATAGATCCTCTCCCAAGTCTGTTCTTCTAAATCTTTCCCAAACCATTTCTGCCACCCAGCCCGGTGAGGCTGCACAAACATATCCTCCTCTTCCAATTGCACCCCATATACTTTCGATAGCAGGGCTTTTTTCCTTTTACCCTTAAACAGGACTGTCTCTAATGGAGTGCTCAGCCAGGTCAAATGGGCTCCAATCCCCCCTCTGCAGTATAAGAAACGTAACTTAAAATATTGATAAAAGGACACTCTCCAGCCCAGTTTCTGCTCCAATTCCTGCATTGAAATCATCCCTTCCCCAGACAAAAATCTGTAAACAGTGTTACTCCTTGCTCTCATCTCCGGGTAATCAGTTCTCCAAATTCCCGGCCTGAGAATGGACAGTAGTCAGCTATTTTAGAACATTTTGATTTAAATGTAGGAAACCACCCCTTCCACTTTCTTACCAGACATAACCTACGCAATGGCCCTAGAAAAGGGTGTGCCTGAAGCAAATCCCTGTTACTCTCTTTCTCTGTACTCCCTCTAACTATTTAAAGATAGATTGTGGAGCCAGCAACTCTCTCTCTAGTCCAACCTATAGGGATTCCTGTAACCTGGTATATAGTACCCCCTTCATGCCTAGAATTGGTCATCTCTATAATACCATTTGATCGAATCCCGCCCCCCACCCCCACCCCCCTGTTCTTTAGATTGATACAGGCCTATGCGCATGGGTTTTCACTCTTATACTTTGACAAAATGAACCAACTTTTGTTCCCATTTTCTCAAGGCCGTGGGAGGCAGCCTGATGGGCATCTGCGAAAAGAGAAAAAGAAATTTGGGAGTAATCATCTTTATGGCAACTACCTGTCCAAACCAACTCAAATGGAGAGAGGACCAGTTATCAAGATCCCCTGCCCAACTTAGTTAATAGTTGACCATAATTAAGCGAGTATAGGTCCTTGAGAACCTCCAAAATCCAGATCCTAGATACTTAATCACTCAGTCTACCCAGTGGAAAGGAAAGTTCATGAGTTCCTCTCTTCGGAGCCCCCCCAGGGCCATGTCTTCTGTTTTACTGAAGTTCATACTGAAATCCAACACCTGAGAAAAGCTGGCAATTTCAGCCAAGAGAGCAGGCAGGGAATCCTGCAGGCAAATCATGAATATCAGCATAGAACAAAATTTTATGATGGGTTACCCCCGCCCCTACCAGGACTCTACCAGTGTGTGCCTGTATGTGAGCTACAAATGCTTCTTTTACAGTAGCATCGGGGATAGGGGGCACCCCTGTTGAGTTCCTCTCTGTAGCATAAATTCTCCAGGACCAAGCAGGAAGTCAGTCCTCACATATGGGTGACGTCGGCGCCGATGGAGCCCTCGTGCGGAGCATTTCCCCAGCTTTCAAAGAAAGCCTTTGGGAATTGCAGCGCGCATGCGCGGTCCTCTTCCCGCCCAAGGGTGCCATCTTGCTCAGTCTTCTTTTTTCTGCGGAGCCCGACGGACGTAGTTCGTTTTTCCCCGAGGAAAAAGTTGATTTTCCCTGTTTTTTCTCTTTTTTCTCCGGTTCGACGCTGGATCCTTTTTCCGCTCGGACCGATACGTCGGTATCGAGTCCTTTTCTCTCTTTTTCGGTTTTTGTCCTTTGTGACTGGCGTTCGCGCCTTTTTTCTTTTTTCCCTGGCAGACCGGTCTTTTGACCTTGCAGGGGCCCTTTTTCCCCCGATGGCTGCCAGCGGGTTTAAGAAATGTGATCGGTGTAAGAAACTTATGTCTCTTACCGACACACATGACTGCTGCCTCCGTTGCCTCGGACCCGATCATGACCCGATGATCTGTGGTCCATGTGGCAAAATGTCCTCGAAGGCGTTGAGGGGTCGGCAGCACCAGAGGGATAGAATTTTTTCTGACTCCGCGTCCGGCCGGGCCCGGACCTCGTCAGAGGCCTTGACGTCTCGGGACTCCGGCCCCGAGCAGCGTCGGGGTTCCTCTGAGCGGGGATCTCCTTCGCGGGAACATCGCAGGAAGAAGAAATCCGCGAGGGTGGCGTCGGTGGACGCACCTGGTTCCTCGAGGGCCAGGTCGCATAGCCCCGATAGCCGTCCCGGGTCTTCGGAGTCGGAGAGGCCTGCCAAGCATCCTCGTGTTGAGATGGAGTCTCCTGGACACGTAAGTGCTGTTGTCCTCGTTGACTCTCCTCCAAGGTAGCCGACGTCGGGCCCGATGCCGTCGGGGCCCGAGTCGGGGGCTGCTGGGTCTCCTGAGCTCGGACTCAGGTTGACGGCCTTGGAGAGCAGCTTCGCTGCCTTCATGGAACAGCAGCGGGCATTGATCGCCGGTCTCACCGGTGCATCTGCCCCGACCACCGGGACCTCGACGTCCAAGTCGACCCCGGAGGCCGAGCCGATCCTCGAGTCCATGCGGGCTCGAGTCGATCCTCGGCCACGGTCTCCCTCGACCTCCCGTTCGGGGCCGAGGTCGTCGACGCCGATACCCTCGGCGTCGGGGCAGAGGGCATCGGTGCCCGCCCGACCGGAGCCGCTCGATTCCTCCTCCGATTAGTCGGGCTGGGAGACGGAAGGTGAAGAGTCACCCGACACTCATCGGACTCGGTGTGTCCCATCGGACTCGCCCGAGTCCGAACCTCGGAGACGGTCCCCACCAGAGGATACCCGGTTCTCGGACTTCGTGTGGGATATGGCCAAGGCCTTGGCCTTCCCCGCGGATCCCGAGGAGGATCCTCGAGCCACTGAGCTCTAGGCCGTCCAGTATGACTCTCCCACAAAGGAGGCATTTACTGTTCCGGTTCCTCCGATGCTGGAGCGGCTGCTCTTCCGCATGTGGGAGACCCCGGCCTCGACGCCGGTATTAAGCAAGCGGGTCGATTCCATTTATCGAGTCCGCAAGAGCCCCGGGTTCCAAAAGGCACAATTACCACACCACTCCATGGTTGTGGAATCTGCCATGCATCGACTGAAAAGTCAGAAGATGCACTCCTCGGTGCCTCCCGGCCGAGAGGCCCGGAACCTGGATGCCCTCGGTAAGAAGTGCTTCCAGGGCTCTATGCTTGCTTGCCGTGTCCAGACCTACCAGCTCTACATGGGTATGTACTTCCGAGACCTGGCAAAGGAGATTGCTGGGTTCTCTGCTGATCTCTCCGAGGAACCTTTGCAGAGGTTCCAGGCCTTGTCCACCGGTATTCGAGAGTGCTCAAAGTTTATCTCTCGAGCAGCTTACGATGGCTTCGAGGCTTCGGCCCGAGTAGCCGGGGCCGGCATTGGTGCCCGCCGACAGGCTTGGCTACAGTCATCCGACCTCGAGCCATGGGTCCAGGACAAGTTGGTCGATGTCCCCTGCCGAGGTGAAAACCTCTTTGGCAAGCCCATGGCTGAAAAGGCTGCAGAACTTGAGACCGAGACTCTGACCAGGACTAGACTTTCCAGGAAAACCTCTGCCCCTTCTCAGAAGAAGAAGGGCTCGGGAAAAAAGACCTTTTACCCGAGGAAGTCATCTGCCTATAAACAATACCCTCATTATCAGGCCTCTTCAGCTCCCCGACAGGGTCAGCAGGCCAAGGGGCAGGGTCAAAGGCCCCGTAGGCAGAAGGCCCCCAAGCCACCAACACCGGCCCCTGCTCAGCAGGGTGGGGTTTTTTGACTCAAACAGCATAGCCTCTTCTCCTCAGCTGGCTTCTCTCAGCACAGGAGGCCGGCTGGCCCACTTTGCCCACAGGTGGTCAGCCATCACATCAGATACCTGGGTTCTTCATATAGTCCAAAAGGGCTATCTTCTCCATTTTCACCAGGTACCTCCCTCCTATTTTCCAGGGGAGCCTCCAAGACCTCCTCTGCACAGGGACCTACTCCTTCAGGAGTTGACAGGTCTGCTAAAGGATCAGGTTGTGGAACCGGTGCCCCACCACCTGAGAGGTCAAGGCTTTTATTCCAGGTACTTTCTGGTACCAAACAGAACTGGAGGCCTCAGACCAATCCTAGACTTGCGAAACCTCAACAAGTTCCTGGAGAGGGAAAAGTTCAAGATTCTTACCCTTGGAATCCTGCTGCCCTACCTCCAGCAGGGAGACTGGCTTTGCTCCTTAGATCTAAAGGATGCTTATACTCACATCGTTATTCATCCAGACCACAGACAATATCTCAGGTTTGTTGTGGGAGGAAACCACTATCAGTACAGAGTACTACCCTTTGGCCTGTCCTCCGCTCCCAGGGTGTTCACCAAGTGCCTGGCAGTGGTGGCGGCCTACCTGAGGCTTCAGGGTCTTTTTGTGTTTCTGTACCTGGATGACTGGCTCATAAGGGGCCAATCTTCCCTGGAGGCCAACCAGGCCACCCTTCGCACTGTGGCTCTGCTTCAGCACTTGGGGTTTGTCATAAACTTCGCAAAGTACACTTTGCTCCCGTCCCAGAACTTGGAGTTCATAGGGGCCAGGCTCGACACTCTTCAAGCAAAAGCTTTTCTGCCTCTGGACAGGGCCCACAGGCTAATGGATCTGGCCAGCCAGTTTTGCAGCAATTCCCTGGTCTCTGCCAGGCAATTCCTGAGACTGCTCGGCCATATGGCTTCCACGGTTCATGTCACCCCCAATGCCCGCCTGCACATGCGACCTGCTCAGTGGAGCCTTCGCACTCAATGGCATCAAGCCACAGGGAGCCTAGCGGACTCAGTAATGATATCCGACCTACTGGTCTCCTCTCTGCAATGGTGGCTTCATCTTCCGAATCTGGTGCTCGGAGTGGTTTTTCAATCCCCTCCATCTTCTCAAGTGCTCACAACAGATGCTTCTCTTCTCGGTTGGCGAGCACATTGCCAAGTGACATGTACTCAGGGTCTCTGGACCCCTTGGGAGGCTACTCAACAGATAAACTTCCTGGAGCTACGGGCGATACGCCTAGCTCTGAGAGCCTTCTCCCACCTCGCCTCTCACCAGTCTGTACTGGTTCAGACGGACAATCAAGTTGCCATGTTCTATGTGAACAAACAAGGAGGCACAGGCTCCTTCCTTCTTTGTCAGGAGGCTCAACGGCTGTGCTCTTGGGCTGTCAGTCACGGGATCCTTCTCAAGGCTGTCTACCTCCCAGGTCAGGAAAATTACCTGGCAGACAGACTGAGCAGGATCCTGCAACCACACGAATGGAGATTGAACCCATTGATGGTTCAGCAGATCTTTCTCAGGTGGGTACTCCCCACCATGGATCTTTTCGCCAGCCCTCTGAACCGGCAACTCCCGAGATTCTGTTCCAGACAACTGCATCCTCTCAGAGTAGCAGCGGATGCGTTTCTGATTCCGTGGTCCCAAGGCCTACTGTATGCGTTTCCTCCCACGCCACTAGTGTCTCGAACACTTTTCAAAGTCCTCAAGGACAGGGCCTCAATGATTCTGATAGCCCCCAGGTGGCCGAGACAGCCGTGGTTCCCACTTCTGCTGCAACTGGCGGTGGACACCCCTCTGCCTCTGGGGTTTCAACACGATCTCCTGTCTCAAGATCAGGGGACTCTTGCACCCCAACCTCCAGTTCCTTCATCTGATGGCCTGGCGGCTGCAAGGGTGGTCCAGGCTCCCCTACTCCTGCCTCGAGAGGTGGAAGACGTAGTCTTAGCTTCTAGACGGCAATCCACCAGGAAATCCTACGCTCTTAAGTGGCGTAGATTCTCCACATGGTGTGCTCAGCACAACGAGAATCCTTTCTCGTGCTTGGTAGCCGGTGGTATTGCAATATTTGCTTTACCTCTCCAATCTGGGCCTTAAGTCTAACTCTGTCAGAGTTCACCTGAGTGCTCTCTCAGCACACCACTCGCCGGTGGACGGCAGGCCTCTTTCCAACCACCCCTTGGTGGCTCGTTTCCTCAGAGGCCTCCTTCTGCTTAAGCCTCCTTTGCGTCCACCGGCCCCTGAGTGTGATCTGAATGTGGTATTGCAGCGGCTTACTTGTCCGCCTTTTGAACCTATGGCTACCTGCCCTCTCTGTTTTCTCTCCTGGAAAACTTTATTTCTGGTAGCTCTCACCTCTGCTTTGCGAGTAAGTGAACTGCAGGCACTAGTGTCTGATCCTCCTTACACTAGGTTCTACAGGAATAGGGTAGTATTACGGACTCACCCTAAGTTTCTTCCTAAAGTTGTCTCACCTTTTCACCTCAATCAGGAGGTGGTTCTTCCGACCTTCTTTCCCAGGCCGCATGCCAACCGGGCTGAGATGGTCTTGCATACCCTGGACTGTAGGAGAGCGTTATCCTTCTACCTTGACCGTACGTGGGAGCATCAGAAAGCTGTTCAGCTTTTCGTTTCTTTTGACCCCAATAAGTTGGGGCTCCCTGTCTCCAAGCGTACGTTGTCCATCTGGGTCGCTGACTGTATCGCCTGGGCTTATGGGGCAGCTGGCCTCTCGTTGGAGGGTCGAGTCATGGCTCATCGTGTCAGGGCGAAGGCTGCGTCAGTGGCTCATCTCCGCTCTGTTCCATTGGCAGACATCTGCTGGGCTGCTACTTGGTCTTCAAGCCAGACTTTTGCGGCACATTACTGCCTTGAGAGGTAGTCCCGCAGGGACAGTGCTTTCAGACAGGCCGTACTCCATAATCTCTTTGGGGTTTAGGCAACTCCTACCCTCCGGCCCTGGTGTTGGGCTACCGGTTGGGGGTGTTCTCAGAGAAGATTCCTTCCTTCTGTGCTGACGAGCTAGAGGGAGCTCTTTTTTCCGCTTGAGGTCTCCGGTAGCCTTAAGCTAGGGAGTCCCATATGTGAGGACTGACTTCCTGCTTGGTCCTGGAGAAAGAGTAGTTACTCACCTGTAACAGGTGTTCTCCAGGAGCAGCAGGAATCAGTCTTCACAACCCTCCCTCCTCCCCTTGGAGTTACAGTCATATGATTTATTTTTGCTAATTTTTTTGCTGTCTTTTAGCTATGTCATCAGACTGAGCAAGATGGCACCCTTGGGCGGGAAGAGGACCGCGCATGCGCGCTGCAATTCCCAAAGGCTTTCTTTGAAAGCTGGTGAAATGCTCCGCACGAGGGCTCTATCGGCGCCGTCGTCACCCATATGTGAGGACTGATTCCTGCTGCTCCTGGAGAACACCTGTTACAGGTGAGTAACTACTCTTTCTGCCTCCTAACCCTGACAAGGTGAAACAGGTTAACCATCCTCAAGTTACCTGAAATGAAGCGACCACTTATAAAACCTGTCTGATCAGGATGGATTGGCCCCAGAAGCACCTGCTCTAATCTCAGTGCTAGGATTTTCACAAATAGCTTGGCATCACTGTTGATGACTGCAATGGGATGGTAACTCCCACACTGATCTGGCAGCTGCCCCTCCTAATGCAGCACTATAATGTTGGCCTGCATCATAGATCCATACAAGGGTTTGCCCTCCAAGATCTCTGAAAAGATCCGAGCCAGTTCCTCTCTTAGCTTGTGATAGTACTCGGCAGGGAAGCCATCCCTGCCCCCCCATCCCGCCGCCTTCCCCTTGCCCAAACCACTTCCGCCTTTTCTTCTCCCACTTTGGGAAAGTCGATGCTATTCAGGTATGAAGCCCTGATAGCATCCCATGTCTTGGGGCACCCCCTCCCTCTGTCCAGTAAAATGGCTCGTAAAAAGACCGAAATTCGCTACAAATCCTAGCATTAGTAACTACCCGTTGCCCCCCTTGTGCCCTTATCTCCACCACCAAGCGTATCTCCCTCCCCTTCTGCTGTTGCCATGCCAAGAGTTTCCAGGCCTTATTGCTGCTCTCCATGTAATTTCTTTTCGTGGCCCGCAATAAGTGTGCCATTCTTTCTGTATCTAGGGAGTTCAATTTACAGTAGCCCAGGTTCTGCATAATTGCCGGTACACCTTCTTTGCCCCATCTTATTCTGTTCCTTCTGCAAGGAGCCCACTGCCTCCTGCATTTGTTGCTTCTCCCTCTCTCTCTCTCTTTCTGTGCGCCCCCAATGGGATAAGTATGCCCCTCGTGTGTGCTTTCCCTGCTTCCCACAAGATGCTCTCTGCCACGTCCTCTATGTCATAAACTCCCGCCATGAGTGCCGCAACTTAGAGAGCCCCTTCTCTGATTGTAGCAGAAAAAGATTTTCCCGCCAGGACTGGTCCCCCACTCCTCAGTGTTTCCTAGGAGGGGTCCAGTGACAGGTGACTTTCCCATGATACGACATAAGGATAGGGTGAATATGCACTTTTTCCATTACTCATAGTTGATCCTGCTTTCCCAGGACATAATCCAGTCTGGAGTAAGCGCTAGTGTGAGGTGTGAGGCATGTGTGTTCTCTACATCCCCGGTTTTCCACTCGCCAGATATCCAGCAGATTTCACCACTGCATGCATCACCACAGCTCCCGCCCTTCCTGGCCTTGTTTCTGTGCCTGATAATTGGACCTGTTCTCCTCTCCTAGCATGCAATTTATATTTCCTGCTATTATCCAATCCCCTTTTGCTGCTCTTTGAAACTCCCATAGCCATGTTTTGAAAAATGAGCCCTTATTCCGTTCGGTGGGTATATATTTTAAAGAACCACTTCATCCTGATCTAGCCTTCCCACTACTCGGACCACCCTTCCTTGGCTATCACCCCCAGAGGCATATGGAACAAAGGGCAGCCTCTTGTGAATAAGTATGGCTACTCCCCATTGCTTTGAGTAGTAGGGGGAGCAGTGCATTTGTTTATAACCCTGGCCCTTTAATTTGTCATGTTCCACTTTGGTTAGATGCATCTCTTGTAATAGAGCAACATCTACATGAGCTCTATTGCTAATATCCTCTTCCTTTTAATGGGGCTGTTAATTCTCCGACATTGAAGGAGGCAATTTTAAAGCCAGTCATGGCGCTATCAAGGTAGTCCTCCCTCCCCTCCCCACCCTCCCCCTCCATTCACCCCCCCCCTTCATTCACCCCACATCCACACCACAGGTCAGCACCAGTGAGCATTCAAACACAACATAATCAAGAACAAAAACATCCACACAACTTATATGCACTCCAAATCCATTCATCCCATTCTGCCCTCCATGCATTTTATAATTTCCGATCTCCATGGACCCACACCAGTCATACTGCCCCCTGCACCCCCAATCACCAACCCCACTACAACATGAGCCCCTCTCTACAAAGTTTCCAAAGTGGGTGCTGTGGGAATGAGGGAGCCCACCAGGATCTCCATTCTCCCCCCCCAGTGACTACTAGGTTTTACTTCCACAAAAATACTCACTCACTCAGCCACTCTGCAAACCCTTTATTATGAACTTCTCAAGCCAGTCTGAAACCCTAGTCCCTTTCATGTAGCGTTCATTACCCAGGTGTTCCTGTGATCTCTCCACTGGTTCTCCAGTGCTCTTCTGCTAACATACCTGGTTTGGCGACTCCTGAACTGGGAGAACTTTAGATGCGCTCGAAGCTGCTGACCATGAACAGGCTGGCCCCCGGTTGTTTTCAAAATTTCTCCAGAGCCTCCAATGTTTGGAAGAACTTTTGTCTCCCATTCACCATCATGGTAAGCCAGGCGGGATACCAGACTGCTACCTGCAGGCCTTTCTGAGCTAGAGAGTTTTTAATTTTTTAACTTCTTTTCTCCACTTTATGGTCTCGGCTGCAACGTCAGGGAAGATAAACTTTCCAGGCCCTATAATTTACGTAGCCAGTTCTCCTCACTGCACGATTAATATATTTGCAAACTTGAAATCAAAGGAGCTTGTCCACAAAGACCCACGGCTGCGCTCTTGAGTCTGGGTGCACCCGCAGCTCTCTATGGATTCGTTTGAACTCATAAGCAATCAGAAAAGGGCAACCTGGAAAACAGGTCTCTAATAGGTCCCGCACTAATGAAAATGTGTCCTCACCCTCTGCCCCTCTGGGAAAACCGAAAACCCTCACATTCAAGTGGTGCTCTCTGTTCTCAAGATCCTCCGCTTTCGATTGCAACCAGCCCAGTTGCTGTTGGAGAGTAGATATTGAATGCTGCAGGTGAGTCTGGGCATCTTCAGTTTATTGATGCGGCAGCGTCAGCCTCTTCTAGATGGATTCCAACTGCTGTGAACTTTTCATCAATTTTGGACAAAACTTTGTCCACTATCATCTTCTTAGAATCTTGGATCTCTGTCAGGATAGTCATGAGATCAGCAGTGGAGTTTTCCTCACCTTTGGTTCCCCCACTCCCAGTTGCCGGGGTCTGCTCACTGTCCTTAAATACGCCAGCAATGTGAGCCTTGGTGGCATAAAGGTCCCGAATGATTTTTTGTTTGGCCATTTTCAGCATCTTAGATGGTAATAAAATAAATAACTTTGCCCGGGGGAGTCGGCAAGTATCCCAAATAGTGAGTGGACCTGGGGAACATGCTCAGACATGTCCACCCTCCATGATGGCCAGACTGGAAGCCCATTTTAGTTATTTCTATAAGTCTAAATACTACAAACTTTCTTTTTTTTTCAACCCAATAGAAATTGGAGAGTATTATACAAAAAAAGTCAAGAATGTCTGTAGGCAAAATAATTCTCCAAATGTGGTAATGCAATGGAATAAAACTCTGTATAGGGGGAAAAAACATGTGACACTAAATGAAAAAGACTGGATAGCCCCCATCTCACTTCTGGACTGCTGTCTACTTCTTAATTTTAAGGTTTTATTAAGATATTTAAGTTGTTTACTTAAAGTTGCTAGGGGGTAGTTGTACAAACACAAATATAGCTAATAGGTTTAAGGGACTTCGCTCACATCAGGATTAATTTCAGGGTCTTGATTGAGCTATACCTGATGAGGATAACCAGCTACACCTGAAAGTGAATTTGACTACTTCTGTCCCTGTAAGAGCCTCTAAATCTAAGATTATACCTGGTGTAGGTGAATATCGGGGTGGGCGGAAGGGAAAGAAACACTTAATAGAAGCTGGCTTGCTAAAACAGTGTCCCGTGGGACTTAAAAAAACACAGAACTTTAAAATAGACACATAGTATATGACGACAGATAAAGACCAGCATGGTCCATTCAGTCTGCCCAGCAAGGTGGCAAGAATAGTGGATTCTTTGTGTCCTCCCTTCACTGATTCCAGAAAATGGATAGTTTTAATGTTACATTTACTCTCTCGTCACTTTTTGTAACTTTTTTTGTTGTCTTTAAAGGTTTTTTGATCTCTTTGAAAAATGTAATGGCTATAAAACTGGAAAACTAAAACTGAAGAAACCAAAACAATTGCAGGCAAGTAATATTAATAAATATTGAGTTTGGTTTTTTTATTCTGAAAGTGTGCTGCAGACTTTATTTTCTTTTTAATTATTCTTTCAGGAAGTATTGGATATAGCAAGGCAGCTCCTGGTAGAACTGGGTCAAAACACAGATTCGGAAATTGAAGAAAGCAAAGCAAAGCTTGAGCAACTAAAAACTGTGTTGGAGATGTAAGTTTGTGTGTCGGAGTTTTGTTGTCATTTTAGACTGTAAGATTGTGAGGGTTTTTTTTCCCCTTTACAAACCCAGTCTGATCTCTATGTATGATCTTCAGCAAGATCCCCTGAATCCTATTGGCCAATAACATAGTGAACATTTTGGCATCCAAATTTATCAATGAAATTGGCCTGTATGAACCACACACCCCCTTGTCTTTATTAGGTTTTTGGTAACACTGTGATACCCGCTTCCCCCCATTGTCTGAGGAATCCCCTCACCTTCTAGTACCTTATTAAATACCCAAGTCAATATTGGTGTAACTTGCTCCACCATCTTCTTATAGAACTGTGCTGTATACCCATCCAATCCGGGGGACTTTCCTATTTTCAAGGACTTTATGGCTTCCTTCACTTCCCCCTCCTTTATTTCCTCTCCTATTTGTTCCCTGTCCTCGGGATCCACCTTACCCAGCCCACACTCCTGCAAATATCTTTTTATCTCCTCCTGTCCCTTTTGCAACTCACTTTTGTACAACTTCCGATAATACTCCCTAAAAACCTGACTAATCTCTTTCGTGCGATGTACCATCCTCCCCTTGTTATCCCTAATTCCTTCTATATATGCTGCCTGCCGTTGAGCTCGCATCCTACTTGCCAGTACCTTCCCCACTTTATTTCCCCCTTCAAAATATTTTTGCTTTAATACGCTTAGTTTATATGTAATTTCTTGTCCTCTCAGCTTACTTAGCTCTGCTCTTGTTTTTATCAGTTTAGCCATTATTCCCTTATTCTTTTGTCCTCTGATGTTGGACTTCCAGCTGTTTGATCTGCCCCAACATGTCCTCTTCCACTATCATCTTCTCCCTTTTAAGTCGCGCTGCTATACTGATTAGTTTTCCTCTGATGACTGCCTTTAAGCCATCCCAAATTATTTTCAACTTAATCTCTCCTGTCTCATTGAAGGTCAGATACTCTTTAATAGCTGCTCTCACCACCCCCACGTGCTCCTCCTCATCTAACAGTGAGTTATTTAGTTTCCAAATTTTGATCCCCTCCTCCTCCACTTCTGTGTCAAAGATCACACTTACTGGAGCATGGTCTGTCCATGTAATTTCCCCTTGGTCTACCTCCTTTACTTTTGATGCCCATTTGCCACCTCCCCATATCATGTCTAATCTGCTGTATGTGCCATGCACCTGTGAATAAAATGTGTACCTCCATTTCCCTGGGTGTCTAGCCCTCCATAAATCTATCACCCCTAGTCTCTCTTGCATGTTCTTCATGCTTAGTCTATCCTTCTTCCCTCCATTGCCCTGTCCTCCACTATTATCCAGCCTTGGGTTACTAGTTAAGTTAAAATTTCCCCCCAAGATTAACTGAGCATCACCCAATTCCTCCATTTCCTTTGTACTTTTTTGAATGCTTCTCTGTGACCTTCATTTGGTCCGTATATGCTTATCACCCACACCTCTTCCTCCCCTACACGCAGCTTCACTCCCACCCATCTCCCTCTCTCCTACTATGCAATGGCTAAAGGCTTCTCCCACCAGAATTCCTACCCCTCCTTTCCGAGGATTCGCCCTCTGCCCCGCTAACACCACCTTTGGATATGGTTTTGTTTGTAACAAGTACTCTTGCCCCACCCTTAAATAGGTCTCCTGTATACATATGATGTATGCATTCATACGCCTACCCTCACACTCCAACATCCTTCTTTTTTGCTACATCCTTATCCCTTTTACATTTATGGTAGTTACTCCTAATTTCTTAGCTTTCCCTCCACTCTTTTGCTCTCTTTCCTCCCCTTCTCTTCCACCCTCTTTTCTCCCCCCCCATTCCCCTTCTTCTCCTCCTCTTTATCCTCCATTTCCCCCCTCCCTCCCCCCAAATCCCTCCCTCCCTTATCCAGGAGTTTTTAGAGTAGTGCATCCCCTTCTCCCCCCACCTATCCCACCTCCCTCCCCTTCTCCCCCCACCTATCCCACCTCCCTCCCCTTCTCCTTCCCTCCACCTCCTTCTTCACTGTTCACCCCCATTACCTCCCATTTCCCTCCCTCCACCCCCACATCCCCAAATTCTACAGCAGCATATAACATAAACTTTTAACAATTCAATTGTTCCCATTATACATTTTGCAGACACTTCTGTTGCTATACATTGTACTTCACACACTATTTAACATTATTTCACCCTCTTTGCCTTCTCTTCCTCTCCCAGCATGTTCATCTGTAACCACTCCAATACCTTCACTGTTCATCTCTTAGCTCTATCTCCAGGAACAAGCAGGAATGTAGTCTTCACATATGGGTATCGGTACCGACAGAGCCTGTGCGGGAACGCTCTCCAGCATCCAATTAGAAAACTTTTGGGAGCATCCCACAGAGCCTGCATGCTGCCTTCCCGCCTTTCCCAACTGCCTCTCTCCAGTTCTTCGTTTTCCGCGGAGCCAGCAGGTCGTTTTCCTGTCACCGCAGAAATTATCCCGTATTTTTCATTCTTTTTTTGTGGTCGCATCTGCCTTCCTTGACGCTATACCGGTACCGCCGGTTCTTTCTTTCTTTCTTCCTTCAAAAAAAAAAAAGTTTGTAATCTTTTTCTGGACTTTCCAGCCTTTTTTCTCTCGGGTGCCACGCACCATTTTGGGCACTAGGCCCAATTTTTTCTCAACATGGAAAAACCCGCTTCGGGTTTTAAAAAGTGTTCTAAGTGTGGCGGTACCATCTCCGTCACTGACACGAGTGGTGCCTCAAATCTTTAGGTCCTGACCACTCCATCTCGGAGTGTGTTGCCTGTGGGATGGTGTCGAAGAGGGGTCGGCAAAATCGAGCTGCTAAGCTCAGCACCCTTTTTCCCTCAGATACAGCATCCGTGGCATCGACATCTTCTAGGGCTTTTTCCTCCCATGGATCTCAGGTAACCAAACATAAATCTGGCCGGTCCTCAAAGGGTAGATCTCCTTCCAAGCATCGAGATGCCTCTGGTGTTACCCTTGAGGGACTTTCACCGGCAAAATTGCCCCGGCGGGAGGCTTCGGCTTCCAAAGCCTCCCAGCGGGAGGCTTCGGCTTCCAAAGCACTATCAGGGCTCCAGGATGTTCTCGAGGCCTCAACCTCGACAGAACTACTGGTGCCGTGCTCTGGGATACTGGCCGTTTCGTCCGGTACTGACACCCAGGCATCGGCAGCGTCAATAGACCAGAGATTCTTGGCTATTGAGCGTAGTCTGGTGGCTCTCCTTGTGGCATCGATACCTTCGGAACCGCTTCAGATAGTTCAACCGGAACCGACACCGGTTCCGGCACTGATATCGGTACCGACACCGGTTCCGGCACCGATATCGGTACCGATACCGACAGCATCGACATCGGCGAGTGTGTTACCAACACCGAGTCATGCTATTTCCTCCGGTATCGACAGGCCGGTACCAACTTCGATTGGTACCGGTATCGTGCTTTATAAGAGCACCCGGACAGAAGATATTTTGAATCCTCCGATGACTCTGAGGACTCTGACAGCTCTGTCGATGCCGGAGTGCTTCTTTCTGAGGAGCCGCCTTCTCCTAAACGTAGGATGTCTCCTCCAGAGGATATATCCTTTCAGGATTTCATCCAGGAGGTGGCTAGAGGTCTTTCCATCACAGTGCTCCTGAAACAGAGCCCAGAGCAAAGGAGTTGGAGATTTTACAGTATCCTAAAGCTCAAGGAGGCAGCTACCTTTCCTAATTCATGAGATTGCATGATCTCATGTTAGGAATGTGGGAAACACCTCTTACCACCTCTCCTCAGTCCCGTAGACTGGCCTACCTTGTATCGAGTACCTCCTTGTCCTGGATTTCAGAAAACTCAGTTGCCACACCACTCCATAGTGGTGGAGTCAGCTATGAGAAGGATCAATAGTGCAAAAAGACATGCATCTAATCCTCCAGGACGTGAATGTAGGACTCTTGATGCTTTTGGGCATCGAACCTTTCAGGCCTCTATGCTTTTTGCCAGGATTAGCTCCTACATCTTATACATGGGAATGTTCCTTAAGGAGGTTACAGGAGATCTAGAGCTTATGAGCCCTCTCCTTCCTGATGATAAGAGGAAGGATTACACTTGTCAAACATGCCCAGGATGTTTCCAAGTTTGTTAATCGTGCAGCTTTTTACTGCTTTGAGTGCATAAGCAGAACCTCTACCATTGCCATAGGTGCTCGTAGGATTGCCTGGCTCCAGGCATCTGACTTTGAACTCTGGGTACAAGACAAACTGGGGAATATCCCTTGCACAGGTGAAAATCTCTTTGGCAAAAATTGGCAAGAGAAAGCTAATGAGCTGGATGCTGATAACACCACTTTGGATAAGACTATCCAAGGCTACAGCTGATCCTGCAAGGAGAGAATCCTACAAGAAACCATTCTTCTCTAAAAAGGTTTTACCCCTCCTATACCCAGCAGGTGCATTCTGCAGGTCAGTCTGCCCGAAAGGGACAGCTGCCCCCAAAGCAAAGGAAAACAAAGACTGCTAAGCCTCAACCGGCCCAGCAGGCTCAGCCTCCACAGGGGCTTTGACTCCCATCTAGAGAACTTGGCCTTCCTGGCCCTCAACGGGCAAGAGCCTTCCACCATCCCAGGAAGGTTGTGTCATTTTGCCCCCAGATGGGGGCAGATAACAGCAGAAGAATGGACTCTTTCCATTGTAAGAGAGGGGTACAAGCTTCATTTTTTCAACATGCCCCCTCCTACGGTGGTAAGACAGTTCAATTCTCAGACTTCACTCAACACTCAGTTGGGTCAAGAGGTCAGTTTACTTCTTGCCCATGGGGCAATAGAAGACGTACTCATTTCCCAACAAGGTACAGGGTTTTACTCCCCCTATTTCCTTATTCTAAAGAAAACAGGGGGACACAGACC
Organism: Ichthyophis bannanicus; assembly: GCA_033557465.1. NCBI lineage: Eukaryota > Metazoa > Chordata > Amphibia > Gymnophiona > Ichthyophiidae > Ichthyophis > Ichthyophis bannanicus. The sequence continues at coordinate 423,577,745 of CM066032.1, forward strand.
CATTTTAGACCTCAGAGAATTGAACAAATTCCTGTTCAAAGAGAAATTCAAGATTATTTCTCTGGGAACTCTGCTGCCATACCTTCATAGTCAGGATTGGCTTTGCTCTCGAGATCTCAAGGATGCGTACACTCATGTTCTCATCCATCCAACTCCTTCAGATTCCTTCAGTTCCTTCAGATTCCTTTTTCAAGGGAAGCACTACCAATACAGGGTGCTTCCTTTTGGCCTGGCCTCAGCACCAAGGGTGTTTACGAAATGCATGGCTGTGGTAGCAGCATTTCTTCGCACTCTAGGAATATTCGTCTTCCCCTACTTAGACGACTGGCTCATTCGAGCCCCATAAGAGTCAGAGGCCAGAATTTCTCTGTCTTGCACAATGCGTATCCTTCAGTATTTGGGCCTGCTCATAAACATCCCAAAATACAGCCTAACTTCCACTCAGTCTCTAGAGTTTATAGGAGCTTTGCTGGATACCAGAAAAGCAAGGGCCTATCTTCCACAGCCCCGCTGCCTTCGCAATGTGGAGTTAGCCTCCCAAGCAGTGTTAAAAACTCATCTCACTGTTCGGGAAATGTTACAATTGCTAGGCCACATGGCATCCACCGTGCATGTGGTCCCTTATGCCTGCCTCCATATGAGGGCAGCCCAGTGGACTCTATCCACTCAGTGTACTCAGGCATCAGGTTGCCTATCAGACAAAATAGCAACCTCAGATCGTCTTATTTTGTCTCTCCAATGATGGCAGTCACCGCAGAATCTGTTGGTGGGGTCCCCTTTTCAGCAACCCCCACCCCAAATAACTCTAACAGATGCCTCACAGGTGGGTTGGTGAGCCCATTTACAAGGCCTCTCTATCCAGGGTTCCTGGACTCCACAGGAGACCGATCTACACATCAATCTCCTAGAACTCAGAGCAATCTTCCTTGCTCTTCGAGTGTTCCACACCCAGCTAAGCTACAAGACAGTCCTAATTCAGACGGACAATCAAGTAGCTATGTTCTATCTGAACAAGCAGGGAGGAACTGGCTCTCTGTCGCTTTGCAACGAAGCTTTGCGACTATGGGCCCTTGCCAGAGAGCATCAGATTCATCTCCTTGCGGTGTATCTGCCAGGCATTCAAAACTCTTGGGCAGACAGACTCAGTCAAGTTCTGCTTCCACACGAATGGTCTCTCCATGCAGACCAGGTAGCAAAAAGTTTTCAAATTTGGGGAACCCCGGACATAGACCTCTTTGCAGGTCCACTGAATGCCAAACTTCCCCGGTTCTGTTCCAGAATTCCGGCTCAGGGTTCTCAGGCCAGGGATGCTTTCCTCCTCCATTGGGGTCAGGACTTCCTATATGCCTTTCCACCCATTCCTCTAATTCCCAAAACCCTATTCAAGCTCTCTGTAGCAGCTCCCATTTGACTTGCTGCCTCTCATCTGTTATTGGGGTTCTCTCCCTCCGGTCTTGCTTTTAATTTTCTCCCCCTGTGAGGGTTTTTATCGTGATTCTATGCAGGGTTAGCCCGGAGTGGTGCCCTCACACTGCCATTGGTCTCGGTGACTGCTCCAACAGTATTTTGATGTCGTTGGGGCTTTCTTTGATGCCTGGATCGTCTGAGGGGAAATGTCAAACTCTCCTCAGATGATCCAGGCATTGGGGAAAGCCCCCAATGCCATCAAAATACTGTCAGGAGCCAGTACTCCTGATAGAAAGTGACTCCCCAGTGGCCCTGATTTCTCTCCCCCCCCCCCCCGCCCAAGTAAAATGGTGGTCCAGTGGCCCCGAAGCTCCCACCCTCCCACCCAATGGAAAATATAACTGGTGACTCAACAGCACCAAATCCATCCCCCACCCAACTAAAAATATAACTGGTGGCACAGCCACTTGAACTCCCCAACCCACTCCCAGCTCCTGGAACTTTCAGAATTGGGCGGGAGCGCTACCCACGTGCTCCCGCTCTTGCCCTTCCATTTTGAAAAGTGATGATGCCTGGCCCTGCATAGTGAATCCTGGGATGCACTGGGCAGGGTCAGACTGCCATATAAGGTATATTCTACCTTATATGGCAGTCTGACCCCACCCGGGCATCACAGGATGCACTATGCAGATTTCTCCTCAGATGATCCAGGCTTTAGGGAAAGCATCCGATGCTATCAAAATACTATCTGAGGGGACACGCTGGATGTTTAAGGTACCTCAGACCCAGGCGTAGAGGTATTGACGTTAAGGCTGGTTGCGAAATCTTCTACACATTTCTCTGCATCGGGCACAGCCAATATTTGCATACCAGTTTATTATGTGCAGCTCATTTGCCTATAATTTAAAACATTTAAATACTCTTGGCATTAACTGTTGGTTTTTTCCATTGCTGTTTACACGTACGTCCGTCTCTTCTTTGCATTTGATGGTAGCAGTAAGTGTGCTTAAAAGTGGTGTTATCTGTGCTTAAAGGCTGCATTAATTTTCTGCATCAGCTTGTTTGTCTCCGAGTTCTGACATTTTTGCAGAGTACTCTGGTTGATTTGTTAGATCCAGAATTTCTCTCGCCAGACACCAAAAAATACTACATAGAAATACCTACATATCTTTTCATACCTCGGGTGAGAAATGTTTTTTCTTAAAAGGGCATCTCATATGATATTTGTTCAACATGTGGCAAGAGAGGTATCCTTTCCACTGCAACAAGAAGCAGAATTACCAATTCTTGGGCCTTCTAAAGCTCATAGAGGGGCCAAATGCCACTGTCTCGGTACCAATTCATGAACAAGACCAAGAATCTAAAATTTGCCAAACACCATTTACCATATAGCTTGTTTACACTGCGAAATGTAAAATATAAAATCCAGCCAGCACGTGATTTCAACAAAGTCCAGCTCTTGCACTCCTGTGGTCATGGTTGAGGCAGCCATGAAGAAATCAAAGAATAATTTTCTAATATTCCTTCTGGCAAAGATCCATGGCCCTTGGACCATCTGGGCAAGGTGGCTTTCCAGGGAAGCCATGCTGTTGACATGTATTGCAGATCATGTGCTTTATATGGTATAATATATGCATATAAGTTTCAGAAGGCACAAGAATTCTCCTTCCACCTCTCACAACAGGCTCCGACCCAGGTAGTAGAAGCTAATGAACGTGGAACAGATGTTATGCATATAGCATATGGACGTCTCTTCTCTACTCTCTCAACTCTCTCCTCAAGGCACCACTGCTTCCAACCCTTCTTCTCTTTCTGCCCAAACCCTTGCTATTTCCATAACAAAGTCCACAAGATTAAACGCCAATTCCCCTCAAGATCCGTTTCATCCCCTCTTCAATACCAATTTTTTCTATCAATCTGTTACCCTTTCTTCCTTTTCTAAGATCTCCAAAGAGGAAAGGTCTCATCTTCTTTCCTTCTCTAAATTTACTACCTGTTCCTCTGTTCCTATCCCCACCCATCTCCTTAACTCATCTCCTCAACACCATCTCCTCCTCTGTCATCCCTTCCATCACACACATTCTCAACCTATCATTCTCTACTGCACTTTCCCTGCAGCCTTCAAGCATGCTTTGGTCACACCTCTCCTCAAGAAACCTTCACTTGACGCTACTTGTCTTTCTAATTATCGATCCATCTCCATTCTTCCCTTCATTTACAAAGTTCTAGAACGTGGAGTTCTCTGCTGTTGCCTTGATTATCTCCAGGAACAAGCAGGAATGCAGTCTTCATATATGGGTGACATTGGCACCTATGGAAGCTGAATGGGAAAGTTCCCCAGTGTCCAATAGGAAAGTCTTTGGGAGCACTCCACTGTGCCTGCGTGACTGCCTTCCCACCTTCCCAACTCCTCTCTTCAGTTCTTCATTTTCTGTGGAGCCAGCAGGAAGTGTCATTCTGTCATTGTTGAAAAACTTTATCTTTTTGTGTGGCACAGCGTGCTTCTGCCTTCCCATCAACGCTGGTCCATGGAACCAGACACCAGACCTGATAATTCTTTTTTTATTTTATTTTTTCTTTCATGCAGTTTTTCACTGCTAAACTAGGCCTTTAGGTCTCCATAGCCTTATCGTCATTCTGAAGACGACATTTTTGAGGCATGGAAAAATCAACTAGCGGTTTTAAAAAGTGTACCAAGTGTGCTAGTACCATATCAGTCACTGATAAACATGACTGGTGTCTCAAATGTTTGGGATCTGAGCATCAACCCAATTCTTGTCCTTTGTGCCAACAAATGACAGGCCTAAAGAACCAAGCCAGAGAGTACGGATTGTTTTGCCTCGGACTCTATTTCGGGTGGCTTCCACTTCTTATAGGGTATCATCTTCCTCTCATGGTTCCTGGTTTCTTCACAGTCCATACATAAAAGTAAGTCTAAGTCTCTGGCTCTCTGAAGTCATCGGCAACGAAGATCGATGCCGAGACCAGAGAGAAGTCCTAGTATAAGCATCTTGACTCCTCTAGGGGTGCTTCCAATGCAGACCAGCCAGCCAAACAGTCCCGGCAGGAGGATCTGTCCTCCAAAGCACAAGGGGGGCCCCGGGACACTCCCGAGGAACAAACCTCCGGAGAGCTACCTTTTCCATGTGCTGGGACGGTGGTTCAAAGCCCAGCTGGAGATTCAACCCAGACATCAGCCATCTCCCTAGACCAGTTGGCATATCAATTTCAGTGGTAGATTTTTATTTTTCCAAACTTTACAAACTATTAGTGACCAAATTATGCAGTTTTGCATGCAGAATCTAAATCTATCTTCAATAATTGCTTAAACCGCCTTGACCCGGTGAAAGGCTTATATAAATACAGCTAAATAAAGTGAGGCTTATCTACATCGAATCACAGTTGAAATATGTGGAAATTAAGTAATATTTATTTGAACGTACAAATAGTCTGAACAACACCTGTAGCCACATAATTGTCTTTAAAATATCATTTATGCAGTCTTTTTTTTTTGTTGGACATTTTCGATATAAGATTATCGCTATGATGATACTATGTTGAAAACCTGTGAATGAGAAAATGAAACTAATGAGTTAGTGTCAATATGGTTAGATAAGACAAATTGATAACTGAGGCACAAAAGGCATTAATATGCAATGCAAACACATAAAAACTATTATCAGAGCACTTAAACATTTCAGTAATTTGTATATTTTTGGTAATTTCCTAGAAATTTCAGGTAGGTAAATAACATTACAAAAAATTTAAAGCTAGTTTTTGATTTGCCACACTAAATTGTACCATTTTTTCACTAGTGCTTTTTAAAATTATGAAATTTCCAAAATTGACACACTCTATTGGACCAGCGCATGCTGGCTCTCGAAAGGAGTTTAGCTGCACTCTGGCAGGCTTGATACTGATAACATCGAGAGCTCCAGGAGTGCAGGCTTTGCCACCAAGCCTTCAGCCGTGTGTATCGGCCCTGATGCCAGCCCTCGAACGAGCATCGACAGAGACCCCGAGAGCAGTATCTCCGTTTGAATTGACCCAGTTCCTCCGTATTCAACCTACTCAACCGGATGTAGCTCTTTCTTCAGATACCTCTGAACATTGGTATCGACATTGTCATTGACCTTCGACATCCATGAAACATGAAGGTTGAACTCAGGACCACTGATACTTCGACTTCTTGCCAGACTCCAATTCCAGTTCTTCAGAATCTGTCGAGGAATTACTCGATTCCAGGAACTACCAGACATTTCTTCGGATTTTTCTCTGCCTCAGGAATGGCATCGGTACCCACCGGAGGATATGTCCTTTTAGGACTTTATATGTGACATGGCAGCAGGGCTTGCCATTACAGTTGCTTCAGAAAGGGAACAGAGGATGGAGGAACTGGAGATACTCCAATACCCTCCCACACCCAAGGAGGCAGCTACATTGCCAGTACATCGGATCCTACAAGACCTCTTGCTCCCCATGTGGGAAGGCCCCGCTCATGGTCCCACCTGTCAGCAAGAGTCTCAATACCATGTACTGAGTACCAGAGTGCCCAGGCTTCCAAAAACCTCAGCTCCTCCATTAGTACATCATGGTGGAAACAATGTGCCGAATAAAGAGTTCTAAGAACCATTCATCCATGCCACCTGGCAGAGACTTGAGGACACTCGATGCCTTAGGGCATCAATTCTTCCAAACATGCATGTTGGCCTCCAGAATAAATTCTTACATGCTGTACATGGGGTATGCTTCTGAAGGATGTCACAGGGATCTGGAAACTTCAACACCTATGCTGCCTGAGAATAAGCAGAGTGCTTTCCAGACACTCATCAAGCAAGGCCAAGCAAGCAAGGCCAAAATACTTCTAAGTTTCTTACCAGGGCCTCTTAAGATGCATCGAGTCAACCACCAGAACTTCAGCAGTCTGCATTGGGGCTCGTGGAATGGTCTGGTTACAGGTATCAGATCTCGATTAATGGGTTCATAATAAACTTGCCAATATCCCATGTACTGAAGAAAGAGAAGGAAAAAGCAGGAGAGATTGAGATGGACGATCTTACCCTCAAACGCCTTTCCAGGATGTCAGCTGACCCATCCAAGAGGAAGGTTCTTCCCAAATCTTTCTATGCTAACAAGAAGAGATACTATCCTTTTTACCCACCCTCTGCTGCTTATCAGCCTCAACATACTCGGCAGAGATGGCAGGACCCTCGCTAGCCCAAGAAGCTCAATGCTGCTAAACCTCAACCAGCTCCACAGATATAGCCTGCACCTGCCTTTTGACTCCATCCTTGAGAGCATTGCCAATCTGCCCCTGGAAGATCCCCAGCCCCTTCACATATCCGGCAGACTCTGTCATTATGCCAACAGGTGGCACCTTATAACATCAGAGCAGTGGACACTTCATATTGTCCAAAAGGGTTATCGGTTTCACTTTGAAACTTTACCCTCCTCCTCAAGAAGCGATAGTCTTCTATGCTCTATATTTTCTCATTCCAAAGAAAACAGGAGGCTTCAGGCTCATCTTGGATCTCAGAGACCTAAACAAATTCATGGTCCGAGAAAAATTCAAAGTGCTTTCTCTAGGATCTCTTCTACATATGTCCAGAGACTGGATTGGCTATATTCTCTAGACCTAAAGGAGGCATACATGTATTTACTGATCCATCCCTTGCACAGACAGTATCTGTGCTTCATGCTTCAGGGACACCATAATCAGAGAAGGCATTGAGTCAGAAAGGATTAAAGTTTTGCAGGAAACAAAATTTGCTGTAGAATCTCTATGGATTGAAATTCCATGTAAAAAGGGGAAGGCGATGGCAGTGGGGGTGTACTATCGACCACCAGGCCAGAATGAACAAATGGATGATGAAATGCTCAAAGAAATCAAGGAAGCTAACAAACGTTACAGCGCAGTAATAATAATGGGTGATTTCAATTACCCCGGTATCGACTGGGTCAGTGTCACGGCAGGACATGCTAGGGAGATAAAGTTCCTAGATGACATAAATGACTGCTTCTTGGAGCAGCTGGTTCATGAACCGACCAGAGGGGAAGCCATATTAGACCTGGTCCTTAGTGGAACACCAGATCTAGTGCAAGAGATAAGGGTGTTGGGGCCACTTGGCAATAGTGATCATAGCATGATCGCCTTTGATTTAATTAGTGGAGGAGGGATAGTACGGAAATCCACAGTACTACCTTTTAACTTTCGAAAGGGAGACTATGATAAAATGAAGAAAATAGTTAAGAAAAAACTAAAAGGAGCAGTTGCAAAGGTTAAAGACTTACATCAAGCTTGGGTGTTGTTGAAAAATGCTATCTTGGCAGCCCAGACCAGCTGTATTCCACGCTTTAAGAAAAGTGAAAGGAAGTCCAAAAAACTGCCAGCATGGTTTAAAGGTGAGGTCAGAGAGGCTGTTGTTGACAAAAAAGCATCTGTCAGGAAATGGAAAAAAGAGCCAAATGACGAAACCTGGAAACAGCACAAGCACTGGCAAATCAAATGCAAGGCATTGATAAAGCAGGCAAAGAGAGAATTTGAGAAGAAGCTTGCTGTGGAAGCAAAAACGCGAAATAAAGATTTTTTCAAGTACTTTCGCAGCAAAAAACCTATGAGAGAGTCAGTTGGTCCATTAGATGATAGAGGAGTTAAAGGGGCACTAAGAGGCGACAAGGCGATAGCGGAGAGACTGAATGAATTCTTTGCTTCAGTCTTTACTGAGGAAGATGTAGGGATGTTACCCATGACTGAAGTGGTATTTAAAGGTGCGGAGGAATTGAAGGAAATATCGATACATCGGGAAGATGTCTTACAACTATTAGATAAACTGAAGAGTAGCAAATCACCTGGGCCGGATGGTATACATCCAAGGGTGTTGAAAGAACTGAAATATGAGATTGCAGACCTGCTATTAGTAATCTGTGAACTATCATTAAAATCATCTCTAATACCTGAAGATTGGAGGATCGCCAATGTAACACCAATTTTTAAAAAGGGTTCCAGGGGTGATCCGGGAAACTACAGACCGGTGACCCTCACGTCAGTACCGGGAAAAATGGTAGAAACCATCATAAAGAATAAAATTACTCAGCATGTAGATAGTCATGGCCTAATGGGAGACAGCCAACATGGCTTTAGACAAGGAAGATCTTGTCTTACTAATCTGTTATGTTTTTTTGAAAGTGTGAATAAACTGGTGGACAAAGGCGAGTCAGTTGATATAGTGTATCTGGACTTTCAGAAAGCCTTTGACAAGGTCCCTCTTCAGAGACTTTTGGCAAAACTAAAGAGTCATGGGATAGGAGGCAGTGTACTACTGTGGATCAAGAACTGGTTAAGAGATAGAAAGCAGAGGGTTGGGCTAAATGGACAATTTTCCCAATGGAGAAAGGTGAATATAGTGGTGTGCCCCAGGGATCTGTGCTGGGTCCGCTGCTTTTTGACATATTCATAAATGACCTGGAAAGTTGAATAACGAGTGAGGTTATCAAATTTGCAGATGACACACAGCTATTTAAAGTTGTTTAAACCCAAGAGGATTGTGGAAAATTGCAAGAGGATCTTGATAAATTAGAAGACTGGGCATCAAAATGGCAGATGAAATTTAATGTGGACAAGTGCAAAGTTATGCACCTAGGGAAGAACAACCCAAACTATAGTTATACAATGCAGGGTTCCACATTGGGAACCACCACCGAGGAAAAAGATTTAGGCGTCATTGTGGATAACATGTTAAAACCCTCAGCCCAGTGTGCAGCGACGGCCAAGAGAGCAAATAGAATGCTAGATATCATAAGGAAAGGAATGGAAAATAAAACAAAAGATATTATAATGCCTCTATATCGTTCCATGGTGAGACCGCACCTTGAATATTGTGTGCAGTTCTGGTCGCCGTATCTTAAAAAGGATATAGAGTTGTTAGAGAAGGTTCAGAGAAGAGCCACCAAAATGGTAAAGGGGATGGAAGGATACTCCTATGAAGAAAGCCTAAAAAGGTTAGTGCTCTTTAACCTGGAAAAGAGACGGCTGAGGGGAGATATGATAGAAGTCTATAAATTAATGAACGGAGTGGAACGGGTAAACGTAGATCGATTGTTTACGTTATCAGAATATAGAAAGACTAGGGGACATGCAATGAAGCTACAGGGTAAACTATTTAAGACTAATAAAAGAAAATATTTTTTCACTCAACGTGGCTCTTCTCTGTACCTTTTCTAAAAGCGCTATATTTATTTTATTTATTTATTTAACAGTTTTTTATATACCGCCCCTTCCAGAGATCAGGGGCGGTTCACATTGAACAAAAATCTATATACTTCTGTATATTTTACATGGAACTTGTGTTAACTATATACACGTTTAGTTACATTGAACATGTTTTGAACATTAACTAGAATAACACTTTTTAAACTATGTACAGGTCATCATAACATAATTGAGTTACCGGGATTTATTTACAATAGTGATATAGCTATATCCTTTTTAAGATACGGCTACCAGAATTGCACACAATATTCAAGGTGCGGTCTCACCATGGAACGATATAGAGGCATTATAATATCTTTTGTTTTATTTTCCATTCCTTTCCTTATCATACCTAGCATTCTATTTGCTCTCTTGGCCGCCACTGCACACTTGGCCGAGGGTTTAACATGGTATCCACAATGATGCCTAAATCTTTTTCCTGGGTGGTGGTTCCTAATGTGGAACCTTGCATTGTGTAACCATAGTTTGGGTTGTTCTTCCCTAGGTGCATAACCTTGCACTTGTCCACATTAAATTTCATCTGCCATTTTGATGCCCAGTCTTCCAATTTATCAAGATCCTCTTGCAATTTTTCACAATCCTCTTGGGTTTTAACAACTTTAAATAGTTTTGTGTCATCTGCAAATTTGATAACCTCACTCGTTATTCCACTTTCCAGGTCATTTATGAATATGTCAAAAAGCAGCGGACCCAGCACAGATCCCTGGGGTACACCACTATTCACCTTTCTCCATTGGGAAAATTGGCCATTTAGCCCTACCCTCTGCTTTCTATCTTTTAACCAGTTCCTGATCCACAATAGTACACTGCCTCCTATCCCATGACTCTTTAGTTTCGCCAAAAGTCTCTGATGAGGGACCTTGTCAAAGGCTTTCTGAAAGTCCAGATACACAATATCAACCGACTCACCTTTGTCCACCTGTTTATTCACTCCTTCAAAAAAACATAACAGATTAGTAAGACAAGATCTTCCTTGTCTAAAGCCATGTTGGCTGTCTCCCATTAGGTTGTGACTATCTACATGCTGAGTAATTTTATTCTTTATGATGGTTTCTACCATTTTTCCCAGTACTGACGTTAGGCTCACCGGTCTGTAGTTTCCCGGATCACCCCTGGAACCCTTTTTAAAAATTGGTGTTACATTGGCGATCCTCCAATCTTCAGGTATTAGAGATGATTTTAATGATAGTTCACAGATTACTGATAGCAGTTGTGGTGAACAGCGCCCTCCTGAGCCTATGGAAACGGATGAAAATCCTGAGGTTCAGCAGGATTTATGCCAATTTGAGAAACCAAGGAAGAAAGAGAGACTCTATTCCACAGAGCTGAGCACGGAGACCAGCCCAGGGGAGGAGTCCTGCAGTCCTGATTGGGCACACCCTGCCCTTGGAAGGGGCGTGTCCAGGAGAGAACGTGGTTTTAAACCAGAGCATGGCTTTGCTAGTCAGAATGAGAATGGGATTCAGATAGAGAAGAGAAAGAAGGAGAGGAGGAAGAATGATTGGAAGTCCAGAAAACAGTATGCTGATACTTGGGAACCTGGCATTGGAAAGAAACCTGCAAAGTTCTATTCAGAGGCAGTGAGTAGAAGTCCCAAGGAGAGAGGACCTAGCCCTGAATTAGACAACCGTTGGAAGGCACAGCCCTGGGAAAGGAAGCCTTCAAGGCAGGCACAAGAAAGAAAACAATCATTCTGTGAAGTACCGTTTGAGCCAGAGAGCAACAAACATTCTAACAGCTGGAGAACGTTGGAGCCATCTGAAGTCAGAACGGCATGGCAACAAGTAAGTGAATGTCCACAAAGTTTCCAGGCTGAACGTAAAGCTAACTCTCATGTGTGTGAAACATTAGCAAAAGAGACTAGCAGTTACTCTGATACAATTAATCTAAGAGAGGAGAAAATAAACAGCCTTAAGCCAGAGGGAAGTTGTATAGCTGATAGCAATTCCCTACCTCCCAAACAGCAGGCTGAATTGCTCCTACAGAGTTTTAAGCAGTTTTTAGAGTTGCAAGCTAGAAGACAGCCAGTGTTACCAGAAGCCAGTAATTCCATACAGCTTGAAGAATTAACACAAGATAATACAGACTTACCAGATTGTGAGAGCATGGATTGCACAGTCTGCTGTGTAGAGATGCCAAGCTGAAGGAAACTGCTTTTTACCATATGTGAATTGAATGCTACGGAGCTGTTGTATTGCCTTGCTGAGAAAGCTCTAATTATGTGCACCTGATTTTCCCGAGCACTGTGAAGGTAACAGTGGCTGAAAGAGGCTGCAGTGAAACTAACTGTCCTCTTGGGGCAAAGTGAGTAATTTGCTTAGAAGTGAAAAGCAGCAATTATACTTTAAGTTGCCTTTATCCTAAGTTTTCCTGTTAGCACTTGAAGCACCTATTTTGTTTGCATTTATTTGCCATGTGATGGAACAATATCCTTTACTATAATAAAAATACTGGAAACCCCATAACTACAACTCTTTATTTCGGAGCGAGAGGAGCAGGAACTACAATACCCAGCATTCCCTGGATACAGGTTACTCTCCTTCCTCACGAAGCATCAGACCGCCGCTCCTGTCTTTAGCCCCAAGGCCGGGCAGGAGCGCCGCACAGTTCTGCAATCTCATATTTCAGTTCTTTCAACACCCTTGGATGTATACCATCTGGCCCAGGTGATTAGCTACTCTTCAGTTTATCTAATAGTTGTAAGACATCTTCCCGATGTATCGATATTTCCTTCAATTCTTCCGCACCTTTAAATACCACTTCAGTCATGGGTAACATCCTTTCTCCAGGACCAAGCAGGAAGTCAGTCCTCACTTATGGGTGACGTCGGCGCCGACGGAGCCCTCGCGGAGCAATTTTCCCCAGCTTTCAAAGAAAGCCTTTGGGAATTGCAGCGCGCATGCGCGGTCCTCTTCCCGCCCAAGGGTGCCATCTTAGCCAGTCTTCTTTTTTCCGCGGAGCCCTACAGACGTCCCCGTCTTGTCCCCGCGAAAAAGTCAATATTTCTTCATTATTTTATTCTTTTCTTTCGGTTCGACGCCGGTCTTTTTCTCGCCCGGACTCGCGACGCCGGTCACGAGTCCTCTTCCTTTTTTTTGGTTTTTCTGACTTAGTCAGCTTGCGTTTTCGATTTTTCCCTGGCAGCCCGGTCCTTTGACCTCGCAGGGGCCCTTTTTCCCCCGATGGCTGCCAGTGGTTTTAAGCGGTGTGGTCAGTGTGATCGAAATATGTCACTAACTGACACACACGACTTTTGCCTCCGCTGCCTGGGCCCAGATCATGAGGAACTGATCTGTGGGCCCTGCGGCAAAATGTCCTCCAAAGTGTTGAGAAGTCGGCGGCATCAGCGTGATAGGATCTTCGCTGACCCCAGCCGTACCCGGACCTCGTCGGAGGCCTCCGCGTCCAAAGGCTCCAGCTCGGACCGTCGCCGGAGTTCCTCCGACAGGGGTTCTCCCTCCGGGGACCATCGTCGGAAGGTGAAACCCGCGAGGGCGGCGTCGGTGGACGCTCCTGGTTCCGCGAGGGCCAGGTCGCATAGCCCCGACAGCCGCCCCGGGTCCTTGGAGAAGGAGCACCTCACAAAGCGACCTCGCCTGGAGTCGGAGATGCCTGCTCGGGTAAGTCCTGTGGTCCTTCTGGACTCGCCTCCGCGACAGCCGACGTCGGGCCCGACGCCGTTGGGGCCCGAGTCGGGGGCTGCTGGGTCACCTGAGCTCGGACTCAGGTTGACGGCCTTGGAGAGCAGACTGTCTGCCTTCATGGACCAGCAGCGGGCACTGCTCGCTGGCCTCGCTGGCGCCGCTGCCCCGACCGCCGGGACGTCGACGTCCAAGTCGACCCCGGAGACCGAGCCGATCCTCGAGTCGATGCGAACTCGAGTCGATCCTCGGTCGAGGTCACCCTCGGCCTCCCGTTCGGGACCGAGGTCGCCGACGCCGACTCCCTCGGCGTCGGGGCGGCAGGCGTCGCGCCCTGCCCGGGCCGACCCCACCGAGTCCTCGTCGGAGTCGGTCTGGGAGTCTGAAGAGGAAGAGTCGCCTGATTCTTTCCGGACTCGGTGTGTCCCCTCGGACTCACCGGAGTCCGAGCCTCGGAAGCAGTCCCCCCCGGAGGATGCCCGGTTCTCGGACTTCGTCAGGGATATGGCCAAGGCTTTGGCCTTCCCTGCGGACCCCGAGGAGGAGCCTCGAGCCGAAGAGCTCGACGCCCTCCAGTATGACTCTCCCGCAAGGGAACACTTTACTGTACCGGTTCCTCCTATGCTGGAACGACTACTCTTCCGCATGTGGGAGAGTCCGGCCTCCTCGCCGGTCCTGAGCAAGCGGGTCGATTCTATCTATCGAGTCCGCAAGAGCCCTGGCTTTCAAAAGGCACAGCTACCACACCATTCCATGGTAGTGGAATCGGCCATGCATCGTCTTAAGAGCCAGAAGATGCACTCCTCGGTGCCTCCTGGCAGGGAGGCCCGTAACCTGGATGGCCTTGGTAAGAAGTGTTTCCAGGGCTCTATGCTCGCATGTCGTGTCCAGACCTACCAGCTATACATGGGCATGTATCTCCGAGATCTGGCTAAAGAGCTGGCCGGCTTCTCCGCTGGTTTGTCCGAGGAACCCTTGCGGAGGTTCCTGGCCTTGTCCACTGGCATTCGGGAATGCTCAAAGTTCATGTCCCGAGCAGCCTATGATGGCTTTGAAGCATCGGCTCGAGTGGCCGCAGCCGGCATCGGTGCCTGCCGACAGGCTTGGCTTCAGTCGTCAGACCTTGAGCCCTGGGTGCAGGACAAGTTGGTCGATGTCCCCTGCCGAGGCGAAAACCTCTTTGGCAAGCCCATGGCTGAAAAGGCTGCACAAATTGAGACTGAGACTCTCACCAGGACCAGGCTTTCTAGGAAGACCTCTGCCCCTTCCCAGAAAAAGAAGGGCTCGGGAAAAAGTCCTTTTACCCGAGGAAGGCGGCTGCCTACAAACAATACCCCCATTATCAGGCCCCTGCAGCTCCCCAACAGGGCCAGCAGGCCAAGGGACGGGGTAACGGGTCCCGTAGGCAGCAAGCCCCCAAGCCTGCACCACCAGCCCCTGCTCAGCAGGGTGAGGGTTTTTGACTCGCTAAGCATAGCCTTTCCCCCCCTGCTGGTTCCTCCCAGCACCGGAGGCCGGCTGGTTCACTTCGCCCACAGGTGGTCCAGCATCACCGCAGATGCCTGGGTGCTCAAAGTCGTGCGAGAAGGCTATCTTCTCCACTTCCACCAGGTCCCTCCCTCCTATTTTCCGGGAGAACCTCCACGACCCCCTCTGCACAGGGAATTACTCCTTCAGGAGTTAGCAGGTCTTCTGCAGGAACAGGCGGTGGAACCGGTGCCACACCACCTGAGAGGTCAAGGCTTTTATTCCAGGTATTTTCTGATACCAAAGAGAACAGGAGGCCTCAGACCCATCCTGGACTTGCGCAACCTCAACAAGTTCCTTGTGCGGGAGAAGTTCAAAATGCTTACCCTTGGAATCCTTCTGCCCTACCTCCAGCAGGGAGATTGGCTATGCTCCTTGGATCTAAAGGATGCCTACACGCACATCCTCATCCACCCAAGCCACCGCCAATACCTAAGGTTTGTGGTGGCAGGAAATCATTACCAGTACAGAGTACTGCCCTTTGGCCTGTCCTCCGCACCGCGAGTCTTCACAAAATGTCTCGCGGTGGTGGCGGCCCATCTCCGGCTTCACGGCCTCTATGTCTTTCCGTACCTCGACGACTGGCTCATCAGAGCGGCGTCCGCTCCGGAGGTCACCAGCGCCACACGCCGCACGGTGACTCTTCTGCAGTACTTGGGCTTTGTTATAAATTTCGCAAAGTCCACTTTGCTCCCCTCACAGGATCTCGAGTTCATCGGCGCAAGGCTACACACGCCTCAGGCACGAGCGTACCTACCGCTCGACAGGGCTCAACGGCTCATGGACCTAGCCGACCGTTTTCGCAGCCAGCCCCTGGTCTCCGCCAGGCGCTTCCTGAGACTGCTCGGCCATATGGCTTCCACCGTCCATGTGACCCCCAATGCCCACCTGAATATGCGGCCTGCTCAATGGTGTCTCCGCCAGCAGTGGCGACAAGCCACAGGCGGCCTAGCGGACCTAGTGCGCGTCTCCGAGCCGCTGATCTCGTCTCTCCGGTGGTGGCTTCAGCAGCCGAACCTGATATTCGGAATGCCTTTCCAGTCACCTCAGCCGACCCGGGTGCTGACCACGGATGCATCCCTCCTGGGCTGGGGAGCACATTGCCAAGGGGCACGTACTCAGGGCCTCTGGACCACGTGGGAGTCTGCTCAGCAGATCAACTTCTTGGAGCTCAGGGCGATCTGCCTGGCTCTCAAGGCCTTCTCCCACCTGACTTCCCACCAGTCCGTCCTTGTCCAGACGGACAATCAAGTTGCCATGTTCTACGTGAACAAGCAGGGGGGCACGGGCTCCTTCCTCCTCTGCCGGGAGGCACAGAAGCTCTGCTCTTGGGCCGTCAGTCACGGCATTCTCCTCAAGGCAGTTTATCTCCCGGGCCAAGAGAATTGCCTCGCAGACAAACTCAGCAGGATCCTTCAGCTGCACGAGTGGCGTCTGGATCCCTTGGTAGTTCAGAAGCTCTTCCTAAAGTGGGGCCTCCCCACGGTGGATCTCTTTGCCAGTCCTCACAACCGGCAGCTTCCTCGCTTCTGCTCTCGTCAGCCACACCCCCTTCGGGTTGCGGCGGACGCTTTTCTAATTTCATGGTCGGGGAGCCTTCTGTACGCTTTCCCTCCCATCCCGCTAGTCTCTCGGACTCTTTTCAAGGTTCTCCGAGACAAAGCCTTCATGATCCTGGTGGCCCCTCGTTGGCCCAGACAGCCGTGGTTTCCGCTCCTGCTGCAATTAGCGGTGGAGGATCCATTCCATCTGGGGGTACAACCGGATCTCCTCACTCAGGATCAGGGGTCTCTACTACACCCCAACCTCAGGTCTCTCAACCTCATGGCCTGGCTGCTGAGAGGGTAGTCCTTGCCCCCCTTCTCCTGCCGGCAGAGGTGGAGGAGGTCGTCTTGGCTTCGCGACGGCCTTCTACCCGCAAATGCTACGCCCTTAAATGGCGTCGCTTTGCCGTCTGGTGTACCCAACAGTCTCAGGATCCCTTCTCCTGCCCGGTGTCGGTGATCTTGCAGTACTTGCTACACCTCTCTAATCTGGGACTTAAGTCCAACTCCGTCAAAGTTCACCTCAGTGCTCTTTCGGCACATCATGTGCCGGTGGACGGTAGACCTCTCTCCAGCGACCCTCTCGTAGCGAGGTTTCTCCGAGGTCTCCTTCTACTTAAACCACCTCTGCGCCCGCCAGCGCCTGACTGGGACCTGAATGTGGTTTTGCAGCGGATCACCTGTCCGCCTTTTGAACCTATGGCTACCTGTTCTCTCCGTTTTCTGTCTTGGAAAACACTGTTCTTGATAGCCCTCACTTCCGCTAGACGCGTAAGTGAATTGCAGGCCCTCGTGTCTGATCCCCCTTACACTCGGTTCTACAAAAATAGGGTAGTCCTACGGACTCACCCAAAATTTCTTCCAAAGGTGGTCTCCCCTTTTCATATCAATCAGGAGGTGGTACTTCCAACCTTCTTTCCCAGACCACACTCCAGCCGAGCTGAAACGGTCCTCCATACCCTGGACTGTAGAAGGGCTCTGAACTTCTACCTTGACCGTACGCGGGAGCACCGTAAAGCTGCTCAGCTTTTTGTGTCTTTCGACCCCAATAAATTGGGGCTCCCGGTCTCCAAGCGTACTCTGTCCATCTGGGTTGCGGACTGTACCACTTGGGCTTATGGGGCAGCCGGACTCTCCTTGGAAGGTCGAGTCACGGCTCACTGCGTTCGGGCAAAGGCCACGTCAGTGGCTTACCTCCGCTCTGTTCCGCTGGCAGACATCTGCCGGGCCGCTACTTGGTCTTCGAGCCAGACTTTTGCGGTCCATTACTGTCTCGAGAGGGAGTCCCGCAGGGACAGTGCTTTCGGACAGGCAGTCCTCCGTAATCTCTTTGAGGTCTGAGCAACTCCTACCCTCCATCCCGGATGTGGGCTACCGGTGGGTAATTATTCAGCGAAGATCCTTCCTTCTGTGCTGCTGAGCTAGAGGGAGCTCATTTTTGTGCTTAGGGTCTCCGGTAGCCTTGAGCTTGGGAGTCCCATAAGTGAGGACTGACTTCCTGCTTGGTCCTGGAGAAAGCGTAGTTACTCACCTGTAACAGGTGTTCTCCAGGAGCAGCAGGAATCAGTCCTCACTACCCTCCCTCCTCCCCTTGGAGTTGCAATCGTCTGCTTATGTTCTTTTGCAAATTTTTTTATGCTGTCTTTTAGCTATGTCATCTGACTGGCTAAGATGGCACCCTTGGGCGGGAAGAGGACCGCGCATGCGCGCTGCAATTCCCAAAGGCTTTCTTTGAAAGCTGGGGAAAATTGCTCCGCGAGGGCTCCGTCGGCGCCGACCTCACCCATAAGTGAGTACTGATTCCTGCTGCTCCTGGAGAACACCTGTTACAGGTGAGTAACTACGCTTACATCTTCCTCAGTAAAGACCGAAGCAAAGAATTCATTCAGTCTCTCCGCTATCGCCTTGTCGCCTCTTAGTGCTCCTTTAACCCCTTTATCATCTAATGGACCAACTGACTCTCTCACAGGTTTTTTGCTACGAATGTACTTGAAAAGGTCTTTATTTCGCGTTTTTGCTTCCGCAGCAAGCTTCTTCTCAAATTCTCTCTTTGCCTGCCTTATCAATGCCTTGCATTTGACTTGCCAGTGCTTGTGCTGTTTCCATGTTTCGTCGTTTGGCTCTTTTTTCCATTTCCTGAAAGATGCTTTTTTGGCAACAACAGCCTCTCTGACCTCACCTTTAAACCATGCTGGCAGTTTTTTGGACTTCCTTCCACTTTTCTTAAAGCGTGGAATACAGCTGGTCTGGGCTTCCAAGATAGTATTTTTCAACAACACCCAAGCTTGATGTACGTCTTTAACCTTCGCAACTGCTCCTTTTAGTTTTTTCTTAACTGTTTTCCTCATTTTATCATAGTCTCCCTTTCGAAAGTTAAAAGGTAGTACTGTGGATTTTCTTACTATCCCTCCTCCACTAATTAAATCAAAGGCGATCATGCTATGATCACTATTGCCAAGTGACCCCAACACCCTTATCTCTTGCACTAGATCTGGTGTTCCACTAAGGACTAGGTCTAATATGGCTTCCCCTCTGGTCGGTTCATGAACCAGCTGCTCCAAGAAGCAGTCATTTATTTCATCGAGGAACTTTATCTCCCTAGCATGTCCTGACATGTCACTGACCCAGTCGATACCGGGGTAATTGAAATCACCCATTATTATTACTGCGCTGTAACTTTTGTTAGCTTCCTTGATTTCTTTGAGCATTTCATCATCCATTTGGTCATTCTGGCCAGGTGCTCGATTGTACACCCCCACTGCCATCGCCTTCCCCCTTTTATATGGAATTTCAATCCATATAGATTCTACAGCAGATTTTTTTTCCTGCAAAACTTTAATCCTTTCTGAGTCAATGCCCTCTCTAACATAGAGCGCAACCCCTCCACATATTTGATCAGCTCTATCATTACGATATAGTTTGTACCCAGGTATCACAGTGTCCCACTAGTTGTCCTCCTTCCACCATGTCTCTGATATTCCAATCATATTTATTTATTTATTTATTTATTTAGCATATATTTGTATACCGCTACTTCCAGCGATCAGGAGCGGTTTGATTAAGTAAAAAGGAGTGTCTGATCAGTGACAAATTTCAAGAAGTTACAGTGAGATTTACAAGGAGTGTCTGATCATAGACAAAATTTCAAGAAATTACAGTGTGATTTACAAGGTTATAAGATATCAGTACAAAGCCATTCATTTTCAATAATGTATATAGTTAGATTCAATAGGATAAGCACAACACACAGTTAGGGGGGGGGGAGAGAGAGAGAGAATTTACATATGTACAATTTTACACTTGTTTCATTTTTGTGGTAGAAATACATTTTTTTGTATTGGCTACATTTTGATGAAGCAGCTGATGCTAAGAAAGTATTGATGTTCACGACACATTGTAGGCTTGTTGAAATAAGTATGTCTTCAGTTTTTTTCTGAAGACCATAAGATCATTGGTTGAGCGCAACTCATTCGGGAGTTGGTTCCAAAGTGAAGGGGCAGTGTAGGAGTATGCCCTGTTGCTTGTGGCTATTTTAACAGATCTTATACTTATTGGTACCTGCAGGTTGTTTATGGTGGTGGTTCTCCTATTTCTGTTTGCAGGTTGTAAGTTGATTAGGTTAGTGAGGAAAGTTGGTGCCAGGTTGTGGATGATTTTAAATGTGGTCACTAGGGTTTTGTATTTTATACGAGCTATGATGGGGAGCCAGTGAGTTCAATTAGCACAGGTGTGATGTGCTCTGCCACACCTGTTTTAGTGATGATTCTGGCTGCGACGTTTTGTGCCAACTGGAGTATGCTTAGGGTTTTTTTTGGAAGGCCTTGTAGAATTGCGTTGCAGTAATCGAAATGAGGTATGATGAGGGCTTGTGCTACTGTCCTAAAATCAGTAGCTTCAATGATGTTCCTTAGTGGTTGTATGACCCTGAGTTTGTAAAAAATGGACCTGTTTACTAAGCGGAGGTGTTTTGCCATCTTTAGTTCGCTATCAAGTGTTACTCCGAGGTATTTTATTTCATTCTTTGTGTGATAAGTATTTTCACATAGGGAGATTGTGGCTGGTGGTTTGAATTCTGGTTTTCTTGAGATGTACATGACTTCGGTTTTTTTATGGTTTACGGCCATGTTGTTTCGTTGGAGCCATGTTTGCATCTCTTTTAAGCATTCTTCTAGCTAACCTTTCATTTAGTGCTATATATTCTAACTCTCCCATCTTATTCTTTAGACTTCTAGCATTTGCATACAAGCATTTTAGAGAATGTATTTTATTCATGTTATTCAGATTCATTTTTTTCTTCCACCTTTGCACCCTTCCCTCCCCACTTCAACCTTTCCCCACTCTTTTTTCTCCTTCTGGACTCTCCTCTTCTCCCTTCCCCCTGTTCTTCATTCTCTCATCCTCCTCTTTTTGTTTTTATGTTTGTTTTTGTCTTTATGCTTTTGCTGCCCCACTCCCTGTCTTAGTTTTTTTTTTCTCAAGGCTTACAATCCCTGCCTGTTCTCTAATGCTTTTGGCTTCCCCTCTTGTTCTGCTCACAGGGATCCAATCTCCTATGGACAGAACAGGAGGGATCTTTGCTGTGATTGGGGCAAAGATCCCTTTTGTTCTGCCTGCTAGAGATTGGATCAGATCCCTACAGGTAGACAGAAGGGGTCTCCTGCCTGTGATCATATTAAAAAAAAAAAAAAAAGGGTGGCGGGGGAGTGGAGCAAATCTGAGGTGCCAGGTGTAAATTTATGGTTGCTAGGGCAGCCTGTCACCTGGGCTTTGTCGAGCCCTGTTCTAGGTATATTAGGTTATCTTGGTACCACCGAAGCAAATTACTCCTATACAAGGCCCTTTTTACGATATCAGAGAGGGTAAAAGGAGCATTAAGAAGGGGCATGGCCATAGTGGAGAGACTACTTTACTGAGGAAGATGTAGGGATTTTACCCATGACTGAAGTGGTATTTAAAGGTGATACTGCGGAAGAATTGAAAGAAATATCGATACACCAGGAATTACAACTATTTGATAAACTGAAGAGTAGCAAATCACCTGGGCCGGATGGTATACAAGAACTGAAATATGAGTTTGCAGACCTGCTATTAGTAATCTGTGAAGTTTCATTAAAATCATCTGTAATACCTGAAGATTGGAGGATGGCCAATGTAGCATCAATTTTTAAAAAGGGTTCCAAGGGTGACCCGGGAAACTACAGACCGGTGAGCCTGACCTCTGTACTGGGAAAAATGATAGAAACCATCATAAAGAACAAAATTATTGAACATGTAGATAGTCATGGCTTAATGGGAGACAGCCAACATGGCTTTAGACAAGGAAGATCTTGTCTCACTAATCTGTTATGTTTTTTTGAAGGTGTGAATAAACAGGTAGACAAACGTGAGTCAATTGATATAGTGTTTCTGGACTTTCAGAAAGCCTTTGACAAGGTCCCTCATCAGAGACTTTTAGCAAAACTAAAAAGTCATTGGATAGGAGGCAGTGTACTATTGTGGATCAGGAACTGGTTAAAAGATAGAAAGCAGAGGGTAAGGCTAAATGGCCAGTTTTCCCAGTGGAGAAAGGTGAATAGTGGAGTACCCCAGAGATCTGTTCTGGGTCCACTGCTTTTTAACATATTCATAAATGACCTGGAAATGGGAATAAGGAATGAGGTTATCAAATTTGCAGATAACACAAAACTGTTAAAGTTGTTAAAACCCAAGAGGATTGTGGAAAATTGCAAGATAATCTTGATTAATTGGAAGACTGGGCATCCAAATGACAGATGAAATTTAATATGGAGAAGTGCAAAGTTATGCACCTAGGAAAGAACAACCCAAATGATGGTTACACGATGCAAGGTTCCACATTAGGAACCACCACCCAGTAAAAAGATTTAAGCATCATTGTGGATAACATGTTAAAACCCTCCACTCAGTGTGCAGCGGTGGTCAAGAGAGCAAATAGAATGCTAGGTATCATAAGGAAAGGAATGGAAAATAAAAGAAAGGATGATATAATGCCTTGGTATTGTTCCATTGTGTGACTGCATCTTGAATATTGGTTGCAATTCTGGTTGCCATATCTTAAAAAAGATACAGCATTATTAGAAAAGGTACAGAGAAGAGCCACCAAAATGGTAAAGGGGATGGAAGGATACCCCTTTGAAGAGAGGCTAAAAAGGTTAGGGCTCTTCAACCTGGAAAAGAGACGGCTGAGGGGAGATATGATAAAGGTCTATAAATTAATGAATGGAGTGGAATGTGTAAACATAGATCGATTGTTTGTCTTCAGAATATAGAAAGACTAGGGGACATGCAATGAATCTACCAGGTAATCTATTTAAGACTAATAAGAGAAATTATTTTTTCATTCAACGTATAATCAAACTCTGGAATTTGTTACCGAAGGATGTAGTAAAAGCTGTTAGTGTAGCTGAGTTTAAAAAAAAGGTTTGGAGAAGTTCCTGGAGGAAAGGTCCATAAACCATTATTAAAGGGGACCCGGGATATCACTGCTTGACCCAGTACAAGCATCGTGGAACCTGTGTCTTTTGGGGAAACTGCTAGGTACTTGTGACCTAGATTAGCCACTGTTGGAGGCAGGATACTGGGCTTGATGGACCTTGGTCTGACCCAGTATGGCATTTCTTATGTTCTTAGTCCTTCAACCCAGGGATTTATGCCACATGATCTCAAACATATTATGATTCAACCAATCCTAAAAAATAAATATTGAGTAAATGGAGACGGAACAAGTTGCATAACTCACTGACTCAATATAGAACCAAGCAACTGGAATATAACAACTTGATAAATGAGTGTAAACAGCAACACTATACCAACTGTCGTGACGGCATCCCCTAGTGGCCAATGGCAGTAGGGGCATGCAGTACAACATATTTATTTTCAAGGAGCGTGGGGTATTTTAAGGCCAAAATGGAGATTGGTCTTAGGTATTTCAGCTTCTTGTGAGAACTCAATAATTAAGCCACGAGTGTAGGGAAACAAGGCTTTTATTTCCCCTCTGTGCAAGGGTTCATTAAGACACTAGAAATCAAAGAATGTCCTTTGTTCATAAAGGTTCCAGTAATAAGCAGGTAAAACCAATTGTTAATATCTTCACAATTAGTTGTAAGGGTTGAAGGGAGGAATTCAATTCATTCCAGGGCAAAGCAATTTAAACAAGACTTCTTCTTATTTACAAGGACACTATGGATTCTAGACTAGAAGCCATACACAAACTACAATCCATAGCTTCTTCCTGAGGAATGGGAATAGTATTGGCGTCTTCTGTTTCCATAAATTCTGCTTCACTACTTTCCCCCTCAGAGCATACGCTGTCCCTGGCAGTTACAGGTTTATATGGACTGTCTCTGGTACCTTGCTTCCAATAAGACTGTGCTTTTAAGTCTTTTGGTAGTTCTTCAAACCACTCTGGTTTCTTTCCTCTTCTTACAAACTGAGTTTTAGCTTTAGCAGTGCTTTTAGGAGTTAAACTTCCTTTAGCAGGAATAAAACTTTCATACCTTGAGTTTCTGTAGCTTGAAGCTCTGGAGCCTTCTCTCTCATGCACGTCTCTGTGACAACAGGTTTTCTGTCGGTAGCTTCTGGGCAGTGCTGGACTTCCTGAAAGCTTAGTAAAACCTGGTGCGGATTCTCCAGCTCTATGCTTCAGTGACAAAGTAGCTTTGTTAGAAACTCCTTTCCCGCAGGTACCTGGTAAAGCTTGTTCAGCATACTCCAATGCCTGCAGGCTTTCCTCCAAGCCTGGCTTTCTGGCTCTCTGTATATGTCTTTCAGCTTTGGACTCAGGAACGTTGCTTAAGCAGGGAGTGGCATACCCTCCAGCCTGACTGCTTTCCTTAGCAGACTCCCTCTGAACAGCGGCTCTCGTAGCTTGGCCCCTCTGAACTCTACCTCTGTGAATTCTGTCCTTGTGGGCTTGCTCAAGGAGGATTCCTTCCTTCAGGTCTCTCCTTCCTTCTTCAGCCGTAATCTTTGTTCCTTCTCCTGCTTCTCCTGTTCTTCCTGCTGCTTCTGCTTTGCTTGCATTAAGCTTCCGTTTATAAAGGGATCTTCCCTTTGAATCTCCTGGGCTCATTTCCAGCTGCAACTGGTTAGCTCTCCTAGCCTCATTAGCCTCTGTAGAATCACTCCTGCCCCCTCTAGCTGTGCTTTGAGGTAATTGCACACCTAGAGCTCTGTGAAAAACAGAGTTTCTTTTCAACTCTGCATCTTTATTGGCACCAGCCTCATGACACAACCTAATTATGAAATCTGTCAACAGGCCAAGAGAACTCTTTAGCATTATCCAAAAGCTAACTAAGGACACCACGCAGCACTGTACTCACCATCTTGACCCACAGGAATTTTCGGACTACATGAAATCAAAAAACACCATCCAGACACACTCCATCACACCACAGACAGATAACCTTGAGATAAAAGAGCAGCATCAAACCTGGGAAAACGTCAGCATACCAACACATCAACTAGAGGACATAATAAATGGACTCAACACAACCTCACTGTCGGACCCATGCCCATATCTTGGCTCAAAGCCACAAAATGCCATCTCTCTCGTTACATTCACAAAATCGTCAAAGATTCACTCCAACAAGGATACATGCCACAGTCCCTGAAACATGCCATAATACGACCGATACTTAAAAGCAACAACCTAAGCCCCTCTGAACCAAAATCATACCATTCAATCTCCAGCCTACCATTCCTTGGGAAAATCATTGAAAAGACAGTGCAAAGACAACTTCACTCACTTCCCTCTTTGACAATCTCCTTAGAGGCATGGATAACATAAAGAACGGATTCCTGCTAGTGTTTATTGTCACGCCCTCTTCTTGTATGTGTAGGCGGTCGCCTGGTAGAAGTGGACGTGACCACAAATTTATATCCCTTGTGTGTGCTGTTGTCTATGTTCCTTGTAGTTGTGAGCCAAGACGAATACAGCCAAGGTTTTGGGGTAACAATAAGTTTATTGTTGCACAGGAATTGATATCTACTACCCCTTTAAACAGAAATAAATGGATGCTTCTCCCCACCAAAATGAAGTTACGTGGTATAACACAGTCCTGATAACTCTCAGGCAAGTCCGTTCCAACAGAATAACCAACTTCTTTCAGCTTCAAACATTAAATGCTTTTCCTATTATCAACAGTGTCTTCATAAAGAGCTTCATATAACAGATAACACAACCGTAGTGTACTCCTCTTTCACAGCTGCTTAATAGACTGAGTTTTACACTTTGGCAGCTCTCAGCCCCTCTCAGTGTAAAAGCTCCCTTGCAATTAGTCGGGCTTTGTTCAGTACTTCTCAACAGCACAACGTTACACAGCTCTCACTCTTTATGGCAATAATCGCAATCTGTTCCCATGTCAGAGTATTCAGATCCTATCAAAGCTTCCTCAGTTTGCATAGGTTCCTTGTCTGACTCTGATATATCCTGCTTATTTACAGGGGCTTCCAGATCAACATGCTTCCATTGCTCTAATAAAGTGCTAAGCTGTTTCCAGCTAAAGTTCTTCTTACTTGGAGGTAGGGTGGAGGAATTTAAAATACCAGACTCCTGGGGGGGCGGAGCCTGATGTCCAGCGGGTAGGACGCTTTGCGTTGAAGCTCCCGAGAGGCCTACTTAGAATCCTGACTTAATACCTATACAAATTTACTATTTCGCTCCGAGCTGACCGGGGCACCTCGGGGGGCATGGCGGCCCATAAACCAGCACGCTTGGACTTCGGGTCTCCTTCTTCTTCTCACGGAAAACGCTCCAAAACAGAGGTGTCCTCCCCACAGAAGATGGTTCCATTTCGTGAAAACCCCGAGATGCACCTGGAGATTTTGGAGGAAATACGCGGCGTGAAGGAATTGGTGCAGTCCAATGGAGAAGCGCTTCGAGCCATGCGAGAAGACTTTGGAGTGCTCCAGGACCGACTTGAAAGTCTTTCATTACGGCAGGACAACATGGCGGGGGTCCTCGACTCGCACGAGGTGCGCTTGGGCAAACTGGACGAGGCTGAGCGCCAGATACAGAATCTTCAAAAGGAGTTAGAAGATAGCAATAATCGAGCCCGTCGCAACAATGTGAGGCTCCTCGGAATGCCGGAGGGGGTGGAAGCAGGAGATATAAGAGAATTCTTGCTCAAAACTCTTCCCTCCTTGCTGAAGATCACTTTTCACAGAGAACTGGAAATCGATCGAGCACACCGTGTTCCTGCCCACATGGCGCTCAACCGCACGACCCCCCGGCCTATTGTCTTTAGCTTGCTACGATATCAACAAGTGGAACAAATTTTACATGCTGCCCGAGCGAATCATCATTTGGAATTTGAAGGTCGTAAGGTCTCCTTCTTTCCTGATTTGGCAAAGCCTACCGTTGACCGTCGGAAGAAACTCCTTGCTTTTCGCCCTCGACTTCAACAGCTACAGGCTCGTTTTGGCCTGTTGTATCCAGCGAAGCTCCGAGTGACTCTCCACAACCAAACCAGGACGTTCGAAGATCCTGATCTACTATCAACATTTTTAGACTCCAAAGAAGCAGAGCAGATGCGCTAATCCCAAATCTTGGACTCTTATTTGCCGGCTCTATCCGCCATTTTGAAGGGCCCGATGCGGCGGTCATGGCCAAGCACAGAGATAGCCTGGACTTTCTTTCTTTCTCTATATGACTTTTGTTTTTTGGTCTCCTATCCCTTCATGATGTGTGCCTCGGTCGGATTCGGAGCACGCACAGTCCTACAGGTTATGTGTTTTTTCAATTTCGGCCTTCTCGGGGGTTTCTCCCCGCAGACACATGGTCGCCAGTAATTTTGGGGTTTTGCTTCTCCTCTACCGTACTGCGGTTTTCTTTGTTAATGTGGGGCGCTTCATTGTATTATATTAGTTTATTTTTCCTCATGTGTACAGCCAGATACAGTCAGTTTGAGGGACATAGTGAAATTATGTGTGCTATCATGCTCAGAATTTTTAACTTTTCTGAATGGCCTTATGTAAAATCTTATCATTTACCGCCAAAGGCATTAATGGTCCACTCAAAGGAAAGAAACTCCTTAGCTATCTTAGCTATGCGTATGTTGATTTAGTGTTTCTTCAGGAAACGCATTTAAACTCTGCTGAAACACTGAAACTCAATGCTAAGCCTCACATGGTAGCTGCCTATTCTCCCACCGTTTTCAAATGGTACGGGATAGCCACTCTGGTTAAGAAGTCTTAGCATGCTACTGTACCTGATATTAGCGCTGACAAGGAGGGTAGATGGGCCCGTGTACACCTTGAGGTTGGAGATAGTGAATTCACGTGTATTTGCATTATGCCCCGAATGTGGACAACCCTGCTTACTTTGCAAGTATTGCGCAGTTGGCCTTGGCCTCTGCCAATGCTCCATTAATACTTGGTGGCGCTTTTACTCAAGTGTTCCCTCAATCTTTTCTTCTCAAACAAGGTGCTCGTTGGTTGGAAGATCCAGTACCGAGTAGACCTGTGTGGCTAGATATAGAAGCGGGCCTTTGCAAATCGATTCCTCTTACCTTTCTCCCTGGTATGACTCTCCCATCAGACTCCCACTATCCACCAATGCTTTTAGACACTTTAGGTGCCTTTAATACTCTTATGCAATCTTTAGACTCCCGACTCTGGTCAGTGCAACTTCAGCATCGCCTTCGGTGCACTAGAGTACTCCCGCCATCGGCATTCTCTACATAAGGTTGATTGGAGACTTTCCGATCTCTCGGTAGTTCACCGGGTGTAGCATCCAATTTTACTAAACCGTCTGTAATTCTATAACTAGAGATACCCCTATAGCGCAGAAAGTATGGGAGAGAGAATTGCATGTGACTTTGACCTCGGAGCAATAGAGCCTTATCTGGAGTAGAGGGACACGGGTTCCCGATCCGCCTCACTCATTCAGACCCTCTTCTTTCTAGCCCACAGGTGTTTTTACACTTCTCACAGATTAGACAAATGGAACACTACTCAGGGCAATGGTTGCTGGACACGTCCTGCGGCCATTGGTTCATTGCCTCATGTTATGCATGAATATCCCGCACTACAGTATTACTGGCGTCGGGTCTGGGGTCGTATTTAGTCTATCTCGCACTCTCAGGAGCCCCTTTCTTGGAGGATAGTGGGACTTCGCCCAGTTGCGGGGATCCCCTCTCTCCCAAAAATGGCTTATCTCCTTTCGAACTTTATGCTTGGCATTGCTATTTCCCTACTTAAGTAATACTGGAAAATTAGCTCCCATTTGAGCCCCAATGAATGGTGAAATCATGCCTGTCTTTACAGTAAATATGACCAAATACCTCGTCTGTTCGCTTCCTCCGTTCAGACTCCTTCTCATTGGTCTCAATGGAAGATGCTCAATGACTATGTACATTTTGCTAAATGCTCTCATCTGATTGTCTAACTTTGTATATCTCTCTGTCCCATGATCATGCTGTATTGTAGATACTCTTTTGATCGTTTGATGTATAATCACTGTTAATTGGAAGCGCTCACATGCTGATATAATCGGGTAGAGAAGAAGCATCGGGGTGGGGGGTAATGGGTTTACTTTTCCTTATTGTATACTTGTTTTGTCTTTTTTTGGTGTGTTGTTTCTTTTGTTTGTTGCAAAATGAAAATAAAAGTTTTAAAAAAAAAAAATACCAGACTCCTTTAACACAGCTTTAAGGGAATCTAAAGGGCTCACCTTTTTCCTGGTACTTCTAGCTTTCACTGGCTGGGCATAAGGCAAACATTTGTCCCCAAACTGCTTCACGGATTCCCTCATGGCAAACTGCTCAGCAGGGTTTGTTTCCAACTCCTGTCTCTGCAGCACACAATCAGCTGACTGCTTCAAAGCACCTGTGCTCCTTTCAGAACTTGAGCCACAGATACGTTGCCTGCCTTGGGAATGTTTGGACAGCTTTTTAAACGGAACTCTGTTTCTGCCTAAGCTCCCACCTGTGTGCACAGCTTCAACGGAAGAGTCCTGAGAAGAACCTCTCTCTCTCCTAGATAAGGTTTCCAACCTTTCCCTTTGAGGTTTAAAGGTTCTTCTCTCCTCCTCCTCTCTGCAGCTTGTCCAGTGATAATTCCTCTCTCTCTCAAGATGCTTTCCCAGAGGTTTCTCCAAGCACCTCTCTTGGAACTTCTCCTTCCTGTTCCTGTTCTCGGACTCTCTCTGTCTCTCTGCTGTTCCCCAGCACCTCCTCCCTTGGAACTGTTACTTCCTGCTTAAGTGTTTGGGGCTGTCCTATGGGCTTTGACTCCGCCCCCTTGCCTTTCACGTCAGCTCCCTTGGTTGTCATGGAGCTGAGGTGTGGCGCGCTCTCTATCTTTCTAAGCATAGAGTTTCTCTGAGTTGGAGGTTTAACCCTTTCCTTGCCTGTACTGCTGCTTCAGGGGAAAGAAACTGTTCCAACCTCCTGTTTCTAGTGCTTAACCCCTCTGCACCATCACATAATGTACATCTCGGCAGCATTTGATACTGTATCACATGCCAGGTTACTACAACGCCTGCAGCAGATGGGAGTATGTAAGAACACTCTGAAGTGGTTTACTTCCTACTTGGAAGATCGAGCACAACAAGTCAAATGCGCCCAAAAGAAATCACTATAGTTCCCCGTCATGCAGGGAATACCACAGGATTCAGCCTTGTCATCATTGCTCTTTAATATTTACATCCAACCCATATGCAACATCATCAAACGCCATAAACTCCACTATCACATCTATGGTGATGACATCATGGTGTATGCTCCAGTCAACCTACTATCACTTAACACCACAACAATAACCAAATGCCTTGAAGACATGAATGACTGGCTCACAGCCAATAACCTGACGGTCAACTACGATAAAACTGAGGCAGTGTTCATCACCAGGAACCCCACCTTCATACCACCACGAACTATCAGCATTCTAGACAAACTCATAGTAGTCGAAGATGAAGATAAGTACCTGGGCATCACAATGGACAGAGCTTTG
This sequence comes from Ichthyophis bannanicus, assembly GCA_033557465.1. Taxonomy (NCBI): domain Eukaryota; kingdom Metazoa; phylum Chordata; class Amphibia; order Gymnophiona; family Ichthyophiidae; genus Ichthyophis; species Ichthyophis bannanicus. The sequence continues at coordinate 423,608,104 of CM066032.1, forward strand.
AATATGAAATCCCACATCACAAAAACCGCAAACAAGGCCTATCAACGTTTGAGGACCATCAGAAAATTCAAGCCAATACTCTGACAGGACCACTTCCGCAGAGTGTGCCAAGCACCCATCACACCTCTGTTTGATTACAGAAACTCGTTATATCAAAGCCTACCTCAGCAGACCTTACACTCGCTCCAAATGGTGCAAAACACTGCAGCACGCATCATTACGGACACTCCAAGAACCGAGCACATCACCCCTGTCCTACAGCAACTGCACTGGCTCCCAATGATAGCCAGAGCAAAATTTAAAACAGTCCTGATCATCTTTAAAATCATCCACCATCTTTCGGCAGACGCACTCCAAGACATCATAACAAGAGATATCAACGATAGAACAAGAAAGGTCCAATAATGACAATATGATCGGCACACCTGCAGGTTATCACAAAACTAAACAAACAACTTCAAGAAGAGCTCCTTCACTACTGGCGTCCACACTTTGGAACTCTCTCCCAACTAGCCTTAGGGCACTAAATGACATCATAGACTTCTGCAAGGCCTTTAAAACTCTGCTCTTTACAGACAAACAATGGTCTCAACCTGAATGGTACCGCAACTACCTCCACCAACTCGATACCCACTCACACCAACTAGACATACAAGTTCATTGTACAATGTTAAATGTAACCCAATTGTGCTGTCTAAATGTTAAGTACCCTTATGTTAAGTGTAACCCTCCAATTGTGATGTGACCACTTTGACTGAAGGATAAAGAGGTATACAAATCTGTCTAAATAAATAAATACCCATAGCTAGTATACCTTTCGTATCTAAAGTAATTGAGAAGATTGTCCAAACACAATTAAAAGATTTCATAGACCTAAATGCACCACTTGATGACAAACAATATGGTTTCCGCACATTCCATGGTGTGGAAATCCTGTTATTAGCCCTCTTTGACAAACCCATACGTGGCATGGTTGATGCTAAGCAGGCGTTCATCTTCGTATTATACATCGCCTCCAAGTTTGACAGTGTTAACCACAATACCCTACTGACAACACTAAAACAAATTGGAATAAAGGAAACTGCCTTTCAGTGGTTTAAATCATACATCTCCGACCACACTCAACAAGTACAAGTCAGACAAAAGACATCTACAGTCTTCAAACAGGAGCAGGGAATACTGCAGGGATCCACCCTCTCGGCACTCCTGTTCAATCTATATCTCCAGCTGATCTGCAATATATTCAGAAAATTCAAAATAGGATATCATGCTGTACCTCCCCATAGACATAACTAACCCCACCCAACACATAATGTCTTCATGCATTAAAGAAGCAGAGAATTGGCTAAAATCATATAACCCACAGATTAACTTCAAGGACACCAAAGTACTTTACACTGCAAGGAACCAGAACTTTACCTCCCTCCACCCGACACTTCCCATATACAACACTGCCTCCAGTGAAAAAAGAAGTAAAATATCTGGGGTTACCCTTGATCAATCCCTCAGCATGACATCACACATAAAACTGATCACTAGAACTATATTTTTCAAATTAAGGATCATACAGCATCTAAGACAACTGCTTGATACCCATGATTTCAGATCTGTGGTGCAAACTCTAATCACCCCAAACTTGACTTCTGTAACAGCTTAGGCCTGTTTGACAGACCACATTACACCTATTTTGCACAAGCTTCACTAGTTACCAATAACAAGCAGAATAAAATATAAAACATTAATGATTACCTTTAAACTACTGAATAACATAGCACCCTCATTGCACCTCAGGCCAGAAGGTCGGGGGTTCAAATCCCACTAGAAGACAGCAGCCTTGGGCCGGAAGGACTGGGGTTTCTAGTCCCACAGGTGCTCCTTGTGGTCTTGGGCAAGCCACTTAACCCTCCATTGCCCATGGTCCCTGTAAAATAGTTACCTCCAAGTTATAATACCTTGTTCAATGTAATTTCAGTTTGTTCAATGTAAACCACCTTGATATCATGAAAGGCAGTATATAAGAAATGTTAAATAATTAATTAACCCTACAAGAGCCAAAAGAGGATGCTTACAGAACACTATTACAGTAGTGGCCAAAAAATTAAGGCAAGTATTTTTTTCTACAATTTATTGTTAAATAATGTACTGTGGAGATGTCACACGTGCTTACTTATTTAATCAGCATGGCGATTAGTCACACCATGCATCTGGCATCCATTTTAGTTTACTTACACTCTGTAGTAGGTTTCTTGGATGAAGTTTTGAATTTTTACAACTAGGAAAAGATTGAAATTTACATGTAAAATATAAAATCAAGATCGGTAGAAAGTGCGATATTAATGACTTTGTAAAGGGACAAGTTGTCACACTCCATGCTGAAGGATATTTGCAATGTGCTATTGCAAAACATTTGCATATATCAAGGTGTGCAGTTCAGAATGTTCTGATATCAGGTGGCCGTACACGTTGTTCGAAATGTGGGCGCAGACGAATAACTACTGGACAAGATGACCGATTCCTCAAAAGCATTATTACATCTTGTCCACATACTTCATCTCAACGTGTGGCTCAGTTAGCTAATGATCGAGGAATAAAGATAAGTGCCAGATCTGCCCGACGACAGCTTGTGGATGAATTCAAACTTGTGGCCAGAAGACCTGCCAAGAAGCCTATGATGACCAGGAAACAAATTGCTGCCCGCATTCACTTTTGTAGCAAGATGAAAGACAAATCTATTGAATGGTGGGAGAGGGTAATGTTCACAGATGAAAGTACATTTCAACAAGTACGTGGGAGTGTTTACAACTACTTCAGTCGACCAGCAGGCGAGAGACTAAATCCGAAGTACATGATCGAGACTGTTAAACACCCACCATCGGTCATGGTATGGAGTGGTATCTCGGCGAATGGACGATGTGGCCTGCACATTTTTGAGAAAGGTGAAAGAGTAAATGCTGCAAAATACATATCCGTGCTGAATAGTAAAGTTAAAATACACATGAATGTTTCTGGCACAACTATATTTCAGCAGGACTCGGCACCGTGCCACACTGCAAAACAGTCAAAAAATGATTTGTGGACAACAAGATTCAGCTGCTACCAAGTTGGCCATCAAACTCTCCGGATCTCAATGTAATTGAAAACTGTTGGAATCTTATGAAGAAAAAGGTAGCAGCACACCGTCCAACTTCAGAAGCAGATTTAAAGGACATACTCAAGCATGTATGGGTCAATGAAATCACTCCGGCATACTGTAAAGCACTAGTTAACAGTATGCCTACAAGAATCCAGGCTGTGCTGAAAAATCATGGACACCCTATCAAATATTGACACACATATTGTTTCCTGAATAAAACTTTGAAAATGACATATATCTTTGGTTCTTAAAGCTTTTGACCATGAAAGTGACAATAACACGTACTTTTCTAATAAAATTCTGATATTTTGAACTCTGCCTTAATTTTTTGGCCACTACTGTATAGTCCCACCTGCCTACCACTAAACAAAACAAGCCACAAGCCATAGAGCGTTCACATATGTCACCCCTGTACTCTGGAATACCTTACCAGACACATTGCAATCTATCAAAGACCTCTAAGCATTCCAAAAGGAAATCAAAACATTACTATTTATTGAACACTGTGGTAACAACTTTGGTAAGAATGTCATATACGCATCCTAAAGCCACACACTTTGAGCCCACAAACATCACTGATATCAGGTGAAATGACATTCAACCCTTGAACACCTTCAACTATAAATATGATATATGTAAACATCTGTAAATAGTTTCACATGTAAATAGGTCCAAGGTTGTTTAACATCTCTTACAATATTTAATGTTAATAGTTATTATTTAAATAGCTTAATGTATTGACTACACTTGTTAGTTTGATGTAAACTGCCCCTGATCTTTGGAAGGGTGGTATAAAAAAACTTGTTCAAATAAAATAATGGTAGAACATCAACTAAAATAACTGTTCTATGTAACTTGTTCGTTCTTTGTAAACCACCCTTGATCTTGGGAAGGGGCGATATAGAAAAACTTTGCAAATAAAATAAAATACATAAATAATTTGTGTCAACAGAAGTCAAGGAGAGGGCCCAAAGATAGAGGAAAGATGCTAATACTACTGCTACTATACTAATCATTTGTATAGTGCTACTAGATTTTATTTTTATTTATTTATTTAACAGTATTTCTATTCCGCCTTATCTTACAATCAAGGCGGTATCACAGCAAACAATCAAAAGGGGTGATAGTGTTTTTCATGCAGTGAAGGTTATATTGTGACTTGAGTGTAAGTTGAGTTGTGTGTTTGATTAGGTTGAGCTATGTACATTGTGCGCTATAATACATCGTGTGCTATAATACATTCCTCTATACATTTAGTGTTAAGAAACATCATGTGCCGTTATACATTCTCTTATCAGGTCGTACGGGGGTATGTTGGTAGTTCCTTGTAGTTAGATCATGTGACGTGTCCATAGTGTTCTGTGAACAGCATTGTCTTCAGTTGTTTGCGAAAGTCTTTGAGGTCCGTCGTTGATCTCAGATCGTCTGGGAGGGTGTTCCAGATTGTTGGTGCTGCCAGGGCGAGTGCTCTTTCTGTGGTGTCCTTGCTTGTGTTTCTGAAGTCTCTTGGGGTGCTGACTCGGTTGGAGGTTCCTTTTCTTCTTGGGCGTGCGCTGGTGTCTGGTTGTATGAGGGTGTGCAGGCTGTTGGCAGAGGTGTGTTGTTTGATCTTAAATATGTTTATGATTGTTTTGTATTTGATGCGTGAGCTGATTGGGAGCCAGTGTAAGTCTTTCAGAACAGGTGTGATGTGTTCATGTCTTGTTGATCCGGATATTATGCGGGCAGCCGTGTTTTATTTATTTTATTTTTATTTATTTACATTCTCTTATATACCGCGCTATTCTGCATCAGTGCGGTTTACATTGAACGAACTGAAATTACATTGAACAGGGCATTATAACTTGGAGATAACTATTTTACAGGGAACATGGGCTATGGATGGTTAAGTGACTTGCCCAAGGCCACAAGGAGCACCTGTGGGACTAGAAACCCCAGTCCTTCCGGCCCAAGGTTGCTGTCCTCTAGTGGGATTTGAACCCCCGACCTTCCGGCCTGAAGTACCTTGCCCCAACCACTAGGCCACTCCTCCACTCCACTTTGCGCTAGTTGTAGTGGTTTGAGTGTTTGTTTTGCTAGCCCAAGGTAGATTGGGTTGCAGAAGTCCAGTAAGGGGGTTATTAGTGCTTGGCATACGGTACAGAAGTGCTCGGTGTCAAGGAGGGGTTTTAGTCTTCTGATGATTCTCATCTTGTAGTATGCATTTTTGATTGTCTTGCTTATGTGTGGCTTGAGATTCAGTTCATTGTCCAGGGTCACTCCGAGGTATTTTACTTCCGATTTTATTGGTATGGTTGTGTTTTGAATCTTGATGTCCGGAGGGCGGGTGAAGTTTGGGTTACGAGTGATGACTAGTGCCTCAGTCTTGCTGTAGTTGATTGCGAGGTTGTTGTTTTGACACCATCTTGTCATTTGTGTGAGGCAGTTTGTTATTTTAGAGTAGTCCGGGTCGTCCACTGCGATAGGTGTGTATATCATGATATCATCTGCATATATTGTATATTGAATGTTGTTCTTTTTCAGGATGTCGCATATTGGTTGGATGTAGATGTTAAACAGTAGTGCTGAGAGTGCGGATCCTTGTGGTACTCCTTGGAGGACTTTTATGGGTCGAGATGTGTTGTGGCCTACCTTGACCTGTATCCGCCTGTCTGTTAGGTATGAGTGGAACCATTTTAAGGTGGAGCCATGTAGCCCAATGTTTTTTAGTCTTTCCAGGAGGGTCTTGTGGGCTACTGTGTCGAATGCTGAAGAGATGTCAATGAAGATCATTATGATTCCGTTCTTGGTGTTGTCTATGATGCGGAGGATGCTGTTGAAGAGGTGAATCAGTAATGTTTCGACTCCATGGTTGGGACGAAAGCCGTGTTGGTTGTCATCCAGTGGTGCATGGTTGTCGATGTGTTCTTGTAGTTGTTGTACTGTTTTTTCTATGATTTTCGCCAGAAAGGGTATGCTGGATATTGGTCGGTATGCTGCTGGGTTGTTCCTGTCGAGAGTTGTTTTCTTTGGGATCGGTCTTACTGTGGCGAGCTTTAGTTGATTTGGCATGAGACCTTCAGTGAGGGAGTTGTGCACCATGTTGTGTATGATGTGTGACTTTGATCCAAGACACTGGGCAAGGGTCTGTAGATATAGCCCGCGCTGTACACATACATGTAAGAGAGAGTCCCTGCTTGGCAGAGCTTGCAATATATTCCAGACAAATAGGACAAATAAAGAGATTAGGGTATTAAACAGGAACATTTGGGGTTTAGATGTAAAGGCAGCCTCAATAAGGTGGGGTTGTAGCTTGGATTTCAATAGGACCAGAGTCACAGCATGATGCACTGACTCAGGAAGTCTATTCCAGAGTGCAGCAAAGTGGAAGGAATGGAGTATGGAGTTGGCAGTGGCGAAGGCACAAATTAGAGTGAATTACACAGGTACACTAAAAAATTTTTTTTTTAAACTGCCTCTAATGTTTCGATTGATTTTTACGTTTTTTGGTGCGCTGAATCCAAATCTGATAACCAATTTGCTCCATCACGTACAGATCTTTTGCTACATTGGGTTAGCAGTTTGAGGTGAACGTTTCAGATTGAGTGCGATCGAGATAAAAGTTTCTTGGATGAATTCTTTATACTAATTGTTTAGTAGTTATTCAAATAAGAATAAAGAAAATTGTAACAAGGCAGCACATAAGAACAGAGTAATGTCCACAAAACACACTGTGATGGTAGCAAAATTGTCTGCACTTAAAACAGCCACATACATGTGCACAAACATTGAGCATATAAGAGCGAGGTTAGACACAAAGCAAAGCAAAGAAATGTGCAAAAAATGTTGTACAGGTATGTATGTAAGAATAGAAAAGGCAAACCGCACCATTGCAATACATGAAGACAAACACCCGATGGTGTGAAAATAAAATTCTAATAAATGAGATCCGACACTGTGGTAATAACTAGCAAATTTTTATTTCAAAGTTTAGTAAAAACACGATATTTGTCAACACAGTTTAGATTTTAAAGTCATTCTTGGGTCAATCAATCTCCTGGTGGGCCCGTTTCTTCTTCCCCCGAATGCTTCTCTTGGTGCGCTGCTTGGCGTATTTTTCATCTGGGGTTTTCCGCAGCAGCAACCAGCAGAAATCAGCCATCATAGTGGTGTTCCATCTTCCTTGGTACCTTCTCTCTGCGTCCTTGATGTCCTGGTGAAACCTTTCACCTTGTTCTTCACTGTACGCCCCCAAGTTTTCGGGAAAGTAGTTCACATGGGAGTGCAAGAAATGGACTTTCAGGCTCATGTTACAGCCTTGTTCTTTGAAGGCATTGAGCATCCTGGCAACAATATCCTTATAGTTCTCATCCCGCCTGTTCCCCAAGAATTTGAGAACAACATCCTTGAAGGAATCCCAGGCTTCTTTTTCCTTCTCAGACATCGTTTCAGCGAATGCTCCATCTGAAATGAGTTTCCTTATATCAGGGCCAACAAACACTCCTTCCTTTAGCTTTGCTTCAGAAAGTCGGGGGAACTTTGAGCAAAGGTACCGAAAGCACTCACCATCTTTTGGAAGGGACTTGATGAATTGCTTAATGAGACCCAACTTAATGTGGAGAGGTGGTAATAGAATTTTATCACGAGGTACCAAGCTCTCATGAAGAACATTTTTCTCACCGGGTCTCAAATACTCCCGAATTGGCCAGTCTTTTTTCCCCCAGTGTAGGTCGCGGGCCCGGCTATCCCACAAGCAAAGGAAGCAGGGATATTTGGTGAAACCGGATTGCTGCCCTAATAGCATGGATAGAATTTTAAAGTCTCCACAAATCATCCACTTATGCTCTTCATAACGAATCTTCTGAAGAATCAGGGCCAAATTCTCGTATTTTTCTTGGAGAATAACAGAGTGAGCAATAGGAACTGAAGCGAATGTGTTGCCATTATGAAGAAGAACACCTTTTATGCTGTCTTTTGATGAATCAATGAACAGCCGCCATTCAGCAGGATCATACTTGAGTTTAAACTTTTCCATCACTCCGTATATATCGTTGCAAAATACCAAATCTTCCTCTTTGCTGAAATACTTCAAAAATTGTGTCTCGCGGTTGCGGTACCAATAAAAAGTTGTTCCTGGTGACAATAGATTTTTCTGTTTAAGCCGAGAACCTAGCAGTTGGGCAGCATCTTTTGGGAGTCCTAAATCCCGGACTAAATCATTCAACTCAGCTTGAGAGAAAAGTTCAGGTTTCGGATCTAGTTCAGTTTCAAACTCGGAAGTACTGGACTCATCGGGAAAAGCCATCTGATGAGTCTCATCATGATCAGAACCGTCCACACAAATATGATCCAAAGATTTTGGTGGTTCAGGCACAGGTACTTCGTTGCTATGAGGCATAGGCCTAATTGCTGAGGGAAGGTTGGGGTAACTTATTACGTTCTTATTTTTTAAGTTGTATCCCTTCACAATGCAAGAGCAAAAATAGCAGTCACTGCTGTGGTCTCTTTGTTCACACGCCACATCATAGGTATTCCGAAACAAAATGCTTGTTTTTTACCTTTCATCCATAAGCGTAGATCTTCCTCACATGTCTTGCACACTTTGTGAGGAGCCCACGGTTTGTCTTGATCGCCTAACTTCAAACCGAAATAGGCGAAATATACTTTTTTAATAAATGCAGAAATGTTCCTCTGCCGCTTTTTCACGGTGTATTCCCCACAAATAAAACAAAAACTGTCCGGAGAGTTGACGCAACCTCTGGCTCTGTGAGCCATCACAAATACACAGCACTGCAAACTACAACTGTAGTGAACCACTTCGGAATAAAGCTGGATTACGACTGAGCAAACAAAAGGTAATAATGAACTTGCAAGAAACTGAAATTTGACAGGAACGTTCATGTCGCAACCACCGTGTTTGAGCGAGCGAACGAGGCGAGGCGAACAGGAAAGAACATGCGCCAGCGCGAGTACTGGATTTAGCCCCCCGCCTCCCAATTGTCCTATTAATGTATAAAATGAATACAAAACACTCTAAAATATCATGAGGGAGTGTTTCTAGTTAGTTAACCATTACAACCTCTATTTTGGGCCAAGAAAATAAACTGCAGTCGGCTAAAAAGAAATTATGTGAACATTCTTTATATGGGTAAGAAATCTAATTTTGCAAGAAAACGTGACGTGATGGAACATTTTGGCTATTTTTCCTGGATTCAGCACCCCAAAATCTATAGGAATCAGTTGCAAAACTGGAGGCAGTTTTTTGGTAGTGTACCTGTGTTACCTGATGAATGGAATCCCTGAGGGTGAATGTAAAGAGAAATGAGAGAAAAGAGTTAACGAGGAGCTGCAGAATGAATGCACTTGTATGTCAGGAAGGGAAGTTTTAAGTGTATGCAGAAACCAATAGGAAACCAATGAAGAGGAGTTACATGAGTGTTGCTACACTGGCAGAAGATTAGTTGTGCAGCTGAATTATGAATAGATTGAAGGGAAGAGAGATGAGTCCATGGTTGACCTTTATGGGGTAGTTTGCAGTAGTTTAAGTTGGATATGATGAGAGTGTGGATAAGGGTTTTGGTGGTGTGTCCAGAAAGGAAAGGACAAATATTGGTGGTAATATGGAGAAAAAAATGACAGGTTTTAACTGTCTTTCGGATATATACAGCATGAGAGAGAGGAGTCAAAGATGACGTCAAGGTTACGATCTGAGGAGGCAGGGAGAATGACAGTGTTATGTACAGAATAAAGGGAAAATGGAAGATATGGGTTTAGAGGGAGGATAATAAGCTCTGACTTGGCTGTATTCAGTTTCAGATTGCAATGGGACATCCAGGCAGCAATGTCAGACAAGCAGGCTGAGATTTGGCCCTGTATTCCTGGTGAAAATTCTGGTGCAGAGAGATATATCTGGGAAGTTTGAAAACCATGGGAGGTGATGAAGTTACCTGAGAAACGAGTATAGAGAGAGAAGAAAAGACAGGCCAAGACCCAGCACTGAGTTACACTGACTAACAGTGGGATAGCAGTGGAGGAGGAGCCATCAGAGCTTGTACTTAAAGTGTGTGATGGGAGAGATAAGAAGAAAACCATTGCAGAATGCAGTGCTCAGATTTAAGTAAGAACAGCATGTCAAGAAGAAGGTGGTGATTGCAAGTGTCAGTAGCAGCAGATAAGTCTAGAAAGATAAGGATTTGGCCAGGAACAGGTCATCAGAGACTTTGACAACGGCTGATTCTGTATAATGGAGATGGCGGAAACCAAATTCATGTGATTCAAGAATAACTTGTGATGAAAGAAAGTCAAGATAGTAGTGGTGAACAATACATTCAAATCTCTATGGATAGAAATTCCATATATAAAGGGGAAGGTAATGGCAGTGGGGGTGTTCTACCGACGACCTGGCCAGAATGAACAGATGACTGATGAAATGCTAAAAGAAAAAAGGGAAGCTGACAAAAGTTACAACACAGTAATAATGGGTGATTTCAATTACCCTGATATCGACTGGGTCAGTATCACAGCAGGACAATAGGACATGCTAAGGAGATAAATTACTTCTTCTTGGAGCAGCTGGTTCATGAATAGACAAGAGGGGAAGCTATTTTGTACCTAGTCCTTAGTGGCATGCAGGATCTGGTGCAGGAGATGACCTTGGGATCTGCGGGTCTGTCCTCGCCTGGTTTCGTTCTTTTCTCTTCTCTCGCACATTCTCAGTAAGGACTGACTCATCTACTTCCCCTTCCCTACCTCTCTTTTGTGGTGTTCCCCAGGGTTCTGTTTTAGCACCTCTCCTTTTCAACATTTTTCTGGCCCCCTTAGCACTTATCGTCCAACAGTCAGGAATTTCCAGTTATTTCTGCGCTGATGATATCCTTCTTGTTCACCACACTAGCTCCCTCTCACCAGATCTTTCCGCGCTCAACTTCTGTCTCTCCCGGGTTGCTACATGGATAACCACTAACTTCCTTCATGTTAACCCCGCCAAGTTGGCAGCTCTTTGGCTTTCCTTTCACGCATCCCCACCTACCTGCGCTCCACTTTTTCTTTCTACTCCTATCCCTTTAGTTTCTTCCCTCCGCTATCTCGGTGTCACTCTTGATTCCTCTCTTTCATTCCATCATCACATTTCTTCACTTATTCGTCATTCTTTCTTCTTCCTCCGCCAAATTCGAGCTGTTCGCCCTTTTCTCCCTTCCTCCTCTCTCACTTCTTTAGTTATTTCCCTGGTTCTGTCAAGATTAGAATACTGTAATACTGTTCTAGCAGGTCTCCCAAAGTATCAACTTCACCGTCTTCAACTAGTTCAGAATACAGCTGCTCATTTACTCTCTTACTCCTCCCCCCGCGATCACATTACTCCCCTCCTCCTCCGCTTACACTGGCTCCCACTTAACTTTCGCTTCCACTACAAAATACTCACTCACTCACAAAGCATTGCACACTGGTTCTCCGCAGTACCTAGCCGACTCTATCCGTTTACAACCTTCCCCTCGCCTCCTCCGTTCAGCACATGGCTACCGTCTCTATCTCCCTTCCCCATCCTCAGCCCATTTGGAAACGAAACGACACTCCGCATTTTACTTTCTGGCTCCAGCACTCTGGAATTCACTCCCATCTGCCCTCCGTACCGAGCTTTCCTTCCCTCGATTTAAGTCCCTACTCAAGACCCACCTCTTTCAACAGGCTTTTGATCTACCAGACCCTTAGGAGTGACTGGCCTTCCCACACGTACCTCCCCTAACCTGTCTCTCTCCCACTTTTGCTTTTCTGTCTCTCGCTGTCCTATCTGAGTAATGGCGTTCTTTTCACTTTTCCTGATTTTACTGTTTAATTATATTGTACACCGCCCTGACGCACCTGCCTGGGCGGTATATCAAGCGACAAATAAAGATAAAGATAAAAGATAGGGTGTTGGGGCCACTTGGCAATAGTGATCATAGCATGATCACATTTGATTTAATAAATGAAAGAAGGTTGGCAAGGAAATCCACAGTACTCCCATCTAACTTTCAAAAAGCAGACTATGATAAATGAGGAAAATAGTTAACAAAAGACTAAAAGGAACTGCTGTAAAGGCTAAAAAGTTGCATAAAGCGTGGGCATTGTTTAAAAATGCTTTCTTGGAAGCCCAGAACGGATGTATTCCACTCTTTAAGAAAAGTGGAAGGAAAGCCAAAAAACTCCCAGCATAGTTTAAAGGGAAGTTTAGAGAGGCTGTTATGGCAAAAAAGCATCTTTCAGGAAATGGAAAAAGCAACCAAATGATGAAAATGGGAAACAACATAAGCACAGACAAGTTAGATGCAAGGCATTGATAAGGCAGGCAAAGAGAGAATTTGAAAAACAATTTGCCATCAAAGCAAAAATGCATAATAAAAACTTTTTCAAGTACATCTGTAGCAATAAAACTGAGAGACCATTTGGACCATTGGATGACAGAGGAGTAAAAGGGGCGCTTAGTGAAGACAAGGCCATAGCGTAGAGACTGAAGGAATTCTTTGCTTCTGTCTTGACGGAAGAGGATGTAGAGAATTTACCTGTGCCTTAAATGGTACATAAAGGTGATGTATCAGAAGAATTGAAAGAAATATCGATAAACCGGGAAGATGTATTACAACTATTTGATAAACTGAAGAGTACCAAATTACCTGGACTGGATGGTATACATCCAAGGGTATTGAAAGAACTAAAATATGAGATTGCAGACCTACCATGAGTAATTTGTGAATTGTCATTAAAATCAACTGTAGTACCTGAAGAGTGGAGAATGGCCAATGTAATGCCAATATTTAAAAAGGGTTCCGGGGTGTTCAAGGAAACTACATACCTATGCGTTTGACATCAGCACTGGGCAAAATGGTAGAAACCATTATAAAGAATAAAATTATTGATCATGTAAATAAAATTATTGATCATGGTTTAATGGTAGAAAGCCAACATGGATTTAGCCAAGGAAAGTCTTGTCTCCCTAATCTATTATATTTTTTTGAAGATGTGAATGAACAGGTAGACAAAGGTGTGCTGGTTGATACAGTGTATCTAGATTTTCAGAAAGCCTTTGACAAGGTCCCTCATGGATACTCTTGACGAAACTAAAAAGTAATGGGATTGGAGGCAGTATAGTATTGTGGACCAGAAACTGGTTAAAAGATAGAAAGCAGAGAGTTGGGCTAAATGGTCAATGTTCTTAATGGAGAAAAGTAAATATTGGATTACCCCCAGGAATCTGTTCTGGGCCCACTGCTTTTTAACATACTCATAAATGATCTGGATATGGGAATAACGAGTGAGGTGATCAAATTTGCAGATGACACAAAATTATTCAAGTTATTAAAACCCAAGAGTATTGTGAAAAATTGAAAGAGGACCTTGATAAACTGGAAGACTGGGTGTCCAAATGGCAGATGAAATTTAATGTGGACAAATGCAAAGTTATGCACCTAGGAAAGAACAACCCAAACTTTGGTTACACGATGTAAGGTACCACCTTAGAAACCACCACCTAGGAAAAAGATTGACATCATTGTGAATAGCATGTTGAAACCCTCCACCCAGTGTACAACGGTGGCCAAGAAAGCAAATAGAATGCTAAGAATCATAAGGAAAGGAATGGAAAATAAAACAATGGATATTATAATGCCTCTGTATCGTTCCATGGTGAGACCGCACCTTGAATATTGTGTGCAATTCTGGTCACCGTATCTTAAAGGATATAGCTTTATTAGAAAAAGTACAGAGAAGAGCCACCAAAATGGTAAAGGGGATAGAAAGATACCCCTATGAGGAAAGGCTTAAAAGGTTAGGGCTCTTCAACTTGGAAAATAGACATCTGAGGGCGATATGATAGAAGTCTATAAATTAATGAACGGAGTGGAACGGGTAAGCATAGATCGATTGTTTACGTTATCAGAATATAGAAAGACTAGGGGACATGCAATGAAGCTACAGTGTAACCCCTTTAAGACTAATAAGAGGAAATATTTTTTCATTCAATGCATAATCAAACTCTGGAATTTGTTACTGGGGGATGTAGTAAAAGCTGTTTTTAAGAATGTTTTGGACAAGTTGCTGGAGGAAAGGTCCATAAATCTTTATAAAAGAGGACCCAGGAAATCTACTGCTTACCCCAGGACGAGCATTGTGGAAGCTGTGGACTTTGGGTACCTGCCAGGTACTTGTGACCTAGATTGGCCACTGTGGGAAACAGGATACTGGGCTTGATGGACCTTGGTCTGACCCAATATGGCATTTCTTATGTTCTTAGATGTGGAAGGGAGGAGGGAAATGGGATGATAATTGGAAAGGCAGGTAAAGTCCATTAAAGATTTTTTTTTTTGAGTTGTGTAACCACAACATGTTTGAAGGCTTCAGGAACAATTACAATTGAAAGTCATAGGTTGAGGATATGGAAGGGATGACAATAGCGTAGATAGAGCTGAACAGTTAGGTGGGAATGGGATTAGAGGGAAGAGGGTAGTGAGTTTTGAGGAAGAGAGATGATGTGAAGTTTCATACTCTCTGATTTTAGAAAAGGAGGAAAAGGAGGCAGAGGATTTTATTTATTTAACATGTTTTTAAATACCACCTTATCATATATTCAAAGCGGTTTACATTAAACTTTAACTAGAAAGTATGAATAGAATAGGGGAACCTAACTTGGAGGCTTTTATGGGGAGGCCAAGGGGCGAACGATCATGGTGGGTTGCTGGGGATCCAGTATGAGCAAGTAAGGGAGATTTTGGTGTGGTCGGAAGAGCAAATTATTATTAAAGAGGGAGAAGGATTTATCAGAGGGAGGGGAGAGAATGGCTTACAAGGCAATAGAGGAGCTAGTGGCAGGCTACAGGGTGTGACTTGAGGCTGGGGCACGGGGGGGGGGGGGGGAATAAGCAGTGCTGGAATGATGGATTAATATGATTAATTATTGGGCCCAAAATGCTCCTTGAAGAGGAAAGTTTTTAGTGCATTCCTGAATAACTCTATTTCTTTGATGGATCTGATGTTCTGAAGGAGGGTATTCCACAGTGATGGAGCCTATAAGGAAAATCTCTGTTGCAGGTTGTCTGCTTTGCTTTTGTCTTGGCTTTTAGGGATGGATAGTAGGCTCTTGTTTGAGGATTGCCTTAGTATGTTCTCTGGTTCCTTGATGATCATTTGTTGGAGGATGGTTGGAGATAAGTTATGAAGGATTTTGAAGATGGTCAGTAACATTTTGAATTTGGAGAATGCCAGTGAAGGTGGTGTAATGTAGGCATTATATGGGTATGCTTTGCTGACCCAGTGATTATCTGGGCTGCAGTGTTCTCGGCCAGTTGTAGTGGATGTGTTACTTTATTCATGAGACCTTTGTAGATATCATAGCTTGGCGGTTCGGAAGTCATTGGTCATCAAGCAATAGTTTGAGTTTCTGTATCATTCTCTGTTTTTGGTACACTGTCTTGGTTGTTTTTTTTATGTGACTGGAAGGTAAGATTTTGGTCTAAGGTGAACTCGAAGATATTTTGTCTCCAATTTGACTTCCAAGTCGTGGTTTAGGATTTTTAGTGTTTTGGGTGGAGAGAATATGGTGTTTCTCATGATATGTAGGACCTCTGATTTCTTTAAGTTTATGGAGAGGTTTTGTATGTTGAGCCATTCATTCATTACCTTGAGGCATGTTGAAATCTGAGTGTACTTGGGTTGGTCTATGTTGAATGGCATATAAATTATTATATCATCGGCATAGATTTTGTATTGGATATTATGGTCTTTTATTATGTTGAAGAGTGGCTGCATATAAATGTTAAAACAGTAGCGCTGAGAGGGCTTAGCCTTGTGGGATACCTTGATATTGGGGAAATGGCTATGAATAGTGTTTCCCAGATTTGACTTGTTGTCTTCTGTAAGTTATGTAAGAGGTGAACCAATTCAGGATTTTGCCATGATTGAAGGAAGGATGTGAGAATGAAGTGGGGAAAGGGGAGATGAAGGTGACATGATGAGAATCTTTTCATAGAAGACATTGGCTCTAATCTGGGCAGAAAGTGGTTAGAGATGGAGGCTCTTTGTGAAGAGAGTTGAGAGTCTGCGAGTGTTGGAAGCAAGAGAGTTTGCCAAATTGACATACAAGTAGTAGCACTCTTTGGCAAATGCAATAGCAAACTGGAAAGAGATTAGCAAGACTTTGAAATGTTTGAACTCAGCATGGGATTTCAGCTAAAGGCACTCTGCAAAATGGGCATAGGGACATAGGTATCAGATACTGGAGGTCAGCCAAGTCTAAGGTTTGGTGTGCCTTTCAATATGTGGAATGGGAGGTGCAAGAGTATCCAAAGCAAAGGTGAGTATAGTATTATAGGAAGAGACTAGCTCATTGACAGACTCAGTTAACATAGTGAATGAGAGAAGAGATGACTCTGGTGGGAGAGGGTCCTAAATGTGGTGGTTGTGTTGGGCTGAGGAGTTGCTAAATGTGAGCATTAATAAATGGTGGTCAGACAGGAGAAGAACTGATGTGGTGAAGTTTGAGAGTGAGAAATTGGAGAAAAAGATAAGGTTGAGGCAGTGGCCATGCTGGTGAAGTGGGATGGTGGATCATAGTTGGAGACTGAATGAAGAGGTTTAAGCAAGATATTTTGAGGCATAAGATTCAGAGGGGTCACCTGGATGAATGTCAAAACCTCCAAGAATGAGGGAAGAGGAAAATGGATCAAGAAAGAAGTAAAGCCAGGAGTCAAAACCGGTGAGAAAGAAAGAGGGGGACTTGGGGGGGTGTCAATAATTGACAGCTACTTGAAGAGAAATGGACTTGAAAGGAAGTAAAAGGAGTAAGACTGAGGTGGAATAGGAAATAGGGAGTAGCAGCTCCATACCATTGCTGCAACCAGTGGGGTAAGGTGTATAGGTGAATAGTTAACCACTTTGGTAGAGGGCAGCAACTGAAGCAGAATCTTCAGGGAAAAGCCAAGTCTCAGAGTAAGAAGATGCAGGTTATGAGATTAAATTGGTTATGAGTTTGGAGACAGAGCAGAAACCTCCACAGGGCACTTGAGAAAGAGAGAGAAGATGGAAGAAGGAGATGGGATGTAAGTAAGATCATAGGGGTTATGGTTTGAGGTGCACAAATGCGGTGAGATTTGCCTTGGAGGGCCACTGTTAGAATTGATATCCTCAACTGAGAGGAGCAGAAGGAGCAGGAGAATATGAAGAACAGAAGAGGTGACCTGTCAATAACTAGGATGAGATGCTCTCAGAGAAAATGGAGATGGCTGGCAGAGAGGAAGAAACATTGCAGCTCAAAAGCAAAGGACCGGCTAGAAGGGAGACATGAAGAAAATAGAGAATGGGTAGTGTGTTCTTGAGGTAGACGTGGATTGAAGGAGGGAAACAGATTGGGGAGATTTAGCATCAGAATAGAGTGCAGTGAAGCTATAGGAAATGGCGAAGAGAAAATGCGAACCTGAAGAAGTGATATATGGCGCACCTTTTGGCAAGCAGCACAGGATGGATCTCCAGGACAGCAGGTGTGGAAGCCCAAATGGATTGGAATGGACCTGGGAGTCACTCCGGTGGATACTGGGAGGAATATGCCGATAGCGGCAAACCCCCACAGCACCTGGCAGGCAGTATGAGCGTATTTTTGGCACGAGTCATCTGGCATCTGAAGCTTTGGTCGCCAAGGTTCTAGGAGCTGCATCAGATACTGGGGTGCATCAACACAGAGTGCATTGCTCACCCTCAGCATCGCGCATCAATAGAGTCCATTGGGATCAAATGCATTCTGGGTCCCACAGAAGAAAGATTCAACCTTTTATTCACTGACGTCAAGGGCTTGTAACACCAAACCACATCATGGAGGCTGACGTGCATCAGGGTCGCACGTGAACATTAATCTCTTGTCGACACCGGCACCATCTACGACATCGCTGGTTCCCTTATTCTTTTTCCTAACAGCGACTCTACAGGTCAAACAGTGGTAAGGAGTTGAGGGTTTTTTTTTATTAAATTGCTAGCTCTCAGACTGAGAGCTCTTAAAAGGGTTTTGGTATATTTTTAAAGCAAAGTTACATTCTTTTTGGTGCTTTAGTAGAAATATTTTCCTTACTGGAGTAGGTTTTAAACTCTGGTAACCTTCTCAGCTTTTGGGAACTACTGACACCTAATCAGGAGGAGTTAGTGGGCCTGTTTAGCTTGTGAATGAACTGAGAGCAGCTGAGGCCTGCATAAAAGGCTTCAGAGCCCTGCCCTGTTGAGGCATGCCTAATAGGGGCTCTACAGGTCAAACAACGGTAAAGATTTGAAGGTTTATTTTTATTAAATTGCTAGCTCTCTGACTGGGAGCTCTTAAAGGGGTTTTGGTATATTTTTAAAGCAAAGTTACATTCTTTTTGGTGCTTTAGTAGAAATATTTTCTTTAGTGGAGTAGGTTTTAAACTCTGGTAACTTTCTCAGCTCTTGGGAACTGCTGACACCTAATCAGGTGTTAGTTCCCTCCCTACCCACCCCAACTCCCACCCATCCCTAGTGAGCGGTCTTGCTTTATAGGACACCTCCCCATCTAACAAAGCACAGGGACTTGGAACAGCACATTTTCAATATAATTAAAGAGGTTTAACTGCTTTTTCTCTGAAAGGACAGCTGGGAAACCGGCTGGTACTTTGGTAGATTTCCTCTCTTTTGCTTTAACAGATACCTAAGCTCCACGAACAGAACAATCATATCGCTAAAGCTGTTGCCCCCGTTACAGCTTCTACCTATGTCCAGAGAGAGGTCCCAGTGCCAGTTAAAGGACCGATTCCATTTGCAGGGTGCCAGCATGCTGAAGCTCTGAGGAAACAAGTGGAGGAACTCGGAGAGGAGGTGGCGAGGCTGAGGAGCATTCAAGACAGTGAGAAGTACATTGATGAGATGCTTCTTGCAGCAGCCATGCTCTCCAGCAGAGGAGAAGATGGGTGCCAACAGAATGACAAAGGTTGGACACAAGTCACCAGGGCCTGCAGAATCACCAATCCAACTTTTCCAGCCCTTGAATTGGAGAACCATTATGCAGCCCTGGAAGTGGAGGAGGTGAAAGCATCCCTGGAAAGGGAAGAACCAGAGTTCAAGTACCCCAAAGTTGCAGAATCCGTGATCACAAGAAAGCGAAGGGTAGTGGTGGTTGGTGACTCTCTTCTGAGGGGTACTGAGGTGTCCATCTGCCGACCAGACAATGTCCAGAGAGGTGTGCTGTCTGCCTGGTGCCAAAATCCAAGATGTTACGGAGAGTTTGCCGAGACTCATCAAGCCCACTGACTATTACCCAATGTTGCTAATCCATGTTGGAAACAAATGATACTGCCAGGTATCCCTCTGAGCGTATCAAAAGTGACTTCATGGCTCTGGGACAGAGGATGAAGCAGTTAGGTGCACAGTTGGTGTTCTCTTCAATCCTCCCTGTTGAGGGTAAAGGCCAAGGCAGAGAAGCTCGCATCCTGGAGATAAATGCATGGCTGCGTGGATGGTGTCATCGAGAGCGTTTGGGTTTCCTAGACCATGGGTTGCTGTTCCAAGGGTTGCAGAGCAGAGATGGCATCCATCTGTCCAAGAAAGTTTAATGCGTCTTCCGTAGTAGACTGGCTAATCTACTGAAGAGGGCTTTAAACTAGATTCGTTGGGGATGGGTGAAGAAAGCCCCCAGGTAAGTGATACATTAAATACCTTTATGGAAATGGGTAACAGGGGTAACACATGGAAATCAGTGTGTATAAATGCCCGTAGCATGGGAAATAAGATCCCTGATGTTGAAGCTTTGGTGGGAGTGGCTGACTTGGATTTAGTGGCAGTTACAGAAACATGGTTCACAGAAAGCTATGACTGGGATGTAACTGTACCTGGCTATACTTTATTCAGAAAGGACAGGGTAGGAAGAAGGGGAGGAGAAGTGGCACTATATGTAAAAACTACTATTAAAGCTTTGGAATTACAGAGCTTAAAAGGGAGAGAGGAGGCATAGTGGGTTAAACTAGAAAGAGGGAAAGAGAAATCTATTTGCATTGGCGTGATATACAGACCTCCCTCACAAGAGGAAGAGGTGGACAGAGAGTTAATTGAAGACATACCCAGCATTGCTAAGAAAGGGGAAGTACTACTGATAGGGGATTTCAATACGCCAGATGTTGATTGACACATTCTTGCTGCACTTTCATCTAGAAGTAAGGAGATCTTGGATTCTCTACAGGGAGAACTATTCAAGCAACTGGTAACAGACCCCGCACGTGAAAGGGCCATACTGTACTTGGTTCTTACCAATGGTGAAAGTGTTTCTGATGTTATAGTGGGGAGATCATTTTGCATCGAGTGATCACCAGATGGTGTGGTTCAGTATTAGGACTAGGGCTGTTAGAATCCATTCAAAGGTGAGGGTCTTAGACTTTAGGAAGACTAACTTTGCCAAGATGGGTCAATACCTCAGGGAGTCATTAGCGGGATGGGAACAGCTGGGAGATGTAGAAAAACAGTGGGCAAAACTGAAGGGGATATTTTAAGGGCAACCAACCTTTTTGTTAAAATGGCAAATAAAAGGAAAAGGAAAAGGAGACCTCTATGGCTTTTGAAAGAAGTAGCTGAAAAAGTGAAGAAAAAGAGGGAGGCCTTGAAGAAATACAAGAGATCACAGAGAGAGGAAGACAGGCATCTATATTTGGAAAAACTTAGAGAAGCTAGCAAAGTAGTCAGGAAAGCAAAGATTCAAAAAGAGGAGGAAATAGCCAATGCAATAAAATGGGGGGATAAGACATTTTTCAGATATGTTAGTGAGAAGAGGAAGGGCAAAAGTGGTATTGGCAGACTCGAGGGTGAAGTGGAGGAATATGTAGAAGCTGATGAGGATAAAGCGGAATTGCTTAACAAATATTTCTGTTCTGTGTTCACAGATGAAGAACTAGGAGCAGGACCTCAGAAAACACCCACAAACAGGAACAGAAACGAGGGACATCTTGATCAATTTTCAGAAGACCGTGTTCGTGAAAAACTAGCTAAACGTAAAGTAGACAAAGCAATGGGACCGGAGGGGATACACCCTAGAATACTGAGGGAACTTGGGAACGTTCTAACAGCTCCACTTACTGACCTTTTCAATGCCTTGTTGGAGTTGGGAGTGGTGCCAAAGGACTGGAGAGAGGCTCATGTGGTGCCTTTACACAAAAGCGGAAGGAAGGATGTGGTTGAAAACTACAGGCTGGTTAGTTTATCTTCGGTGGTGAATAAATTATTGGAAATGCTGCTGAAAGAGAAAATAGTAAGGTTTCTGGAGTGCATCGGATTACAGGATCCGAGGCAGCATGGATTCACCAGAGGCAGGTCTTGTCAGACAAATCTGATTGATTTCTTTGACTGGGTGACCAGGGAGTTGGACCGAGGTGTATTTAGATTTCAGTAAAGCCTTTGACAGTGTTCCTCACAGGCGACTTATAAACAAACTGAGCACCCAAGGGATGGACCCTAAAGTTACTGCTTGGGTTAGAAATTGGTTGGGCGGGAGGCGACAAAGAGTACAGGTAAATGGAGCTCACTCTGAGGAGAAGGATGTTAACAGTGGTGTGCCCCCAGGAGTGGGCTTCTACTCTCCCTACTTTCTCATTCCAAAGAAAACCGGAGGGTACAGGCTCATTCCAAACTTCAGATACCTCAACAAGTTTCTAGTCCACGAAGAGTTCAAACTGATCTCTCTCGGGACTCTAATTCCCATCTCCAGAGTCAGGACTAATTCTGTTCTCTAAATCTAAAAGAAGCATACACACGTATCATCCATCCAGGAGACAGGAGGAATCTGCACTTCACCTTTCAGGGAAAACATTATCAATATGGATTCCTTCCCTTCGAGACTCACCTCTGCCCCAAGTGTCTTCACAATGTGCATGCCGGTCATAGCTGCATGTCTAAGAACTCTGGGGATATTCATCTTCCCCTACTTAGATGACTGGCTAATAAAGGCAGACACCTCCCAAGAGGTGTTGCTTTCCTTGCATCGTACGATAACAGCACTACAATGTTTGGAATTTGTCATTAATTTCCCAAAATCCCATCTTACTCTGACTCAAAGGATAGAGTTCATCGGAGCCCTGCTTAGATACCCAACAGTCCAGGGCATTTCTGTCCCAGCTCTGTTGCACTCGTCTAGTAGACTCGGCATCCATGTGCTCCTTAGAGACCATCTGACAGCCCGAGAGATGCTGCAGCTCCTTGGGCACATGGCTTCTACAGTGCATGTCGTCCCACAAGCCTGACTACATATGGCGATAGCTCAGTTGATTCTGGCCTTCCAGTGGAAGCAGGCCTCAGGCCATCTCAGGGACAGGATCCAAATAACTGCCCGCTTAAACAGATCCCTTCAGTGGTGGTACTCTCCAAAAAGAAATCTGCTTGTTGGGTCACCTTTTCAGATGCCTCCATGTCAGTGCACCCTGATGACAGATGCATCCAAGTGTAGTTGGGGAGCCCATCTGGGCAACCTGACTACACAGGAACTCTGGACGGTGCAGGAGTCACAACTCCAGATCAATCTCCTGAAAGTTTGGGCTATCTTCAATGCCCTCCAGGCATTTCAAACCCAAATCGCAGTGCAACAGGTCCTCGTCAGGACGGACAAACAGGTTGCCTTGTTCTATGTAAACAAGCAGGGGGGAACAGGCTGTTGGGCCCTGTGCGAGGAGGCGATCCCCCTCTGGTCCTTTGCCATTGCGCATCAGTTACACCTCCAAGCAGTGTATCTATTGGGAGAATCCAATATCTTGGCAGATAGACTGAGTTGCAACCTTATTCCTCATGAATGTTCTCTCCATGCAGACAGTGTCCTACATTGTCCAGACCTGGGGAACTCTAGACGTAGATCTGGTTGCGACTCTGCAGAATGCCAAGCTTCCTCGTTTCTGCACCAGGACTCCCAAATCCCCCAACCAACAGGTGGATGCCTTCCACCTGCACTGGGGTCAGAGGGAGTTGGGAAGGCAGCAACGCAGGCTCATTGGAGTGCTCCCAAAAGCTTTCCTATTGGACGCTGGGGAGCTTTCCTGCGTGGGCTCCGATACCAATGTCACCAGTATGTGAAGACTAAATTCCTGCTGTTCCTGGAGATCATCTGTTACAGGTGAGTAACTACACTTTATAAGGTCACATAAAAAAGCCACCCTTTACCTACAGAACTGGCATTGACCAACAAACAATTCTATATACATCCATGACAATTTACCCTACCCCAAAACCACCCATTCACATTCATACACTGCAGTCAACACCCACAGAAACATAGAAACATGATGACAGAAAAAGACCACATGGCCTATCTAGTCTGTCCTTCCATAACAACAACTACAACAGTCCACTTTTTACCTTTAGAGATCCTCTGTGTTGGTCCCATGCTTTTTTGAATTCAGTTACTGTCCTCATCTCTACCACCTCCACTGGGAGACTATTCCATGGATCCACTACTCTTTCCGTAAAGAAATATTTCCGCATATCACTCCTGAATCTATCTCCCTTCACCCTCATCCCATGTCCCCTCATAGCAGAACTTGCTTTCAATTGAAAGAGGCTCTCTCCCTGAACATTTATGCCACGGAGGTATTTAAACATCTCAATCATATCACCTCTATCCCGCCTTTCCTCTAAGGTGTACATATTAAGATCCTTAAGTCTGTCCTCATATGCTTTATAATGAAGCCCATTAATCATTTTAGTAGCAACCCTCTGCACCGACTCCATCCTGTTCACATCCTTTTGAAGGTGCGGTCTCCAGAATTGCACACCATACTCCAAATGAGGTCGCACCAAAGACTTATACAGAGGCATTATCACCTCCTTTTTTCTGCTAGCCATTCCTCTCTGTATGCACCCAAGCATCCTTCTAGCTTTTGCCGTCGCCTTTTCTACCTGTTTAGCTACTTTAAGATCATCAGACACAACCACGCCTAGGTCCCGCTCTTCTTTAGTGGACAAAAGTACTTCACCTCCTATACTGTATTGCTCCCTTGGATTGCTGCAGCCCAAATGCATGACCTTACATTTTTTAACATTAAATCCCAGCTGCCAAATTCTAGACCATTCTTCAAGCTTAGCTAGATCCCTCCTCATGTTATCTACCCCTTCCTGGGTGTCTACTCTATTGCAGATTTTGGTATCATCCGCAAAGAGGCAAACCTTACCCGACAGCCCTTCCGCTATATCACTAACAAAGATGTTAAAAAGAATCGGACCAAGGACAGATCCCTGGGGCACACCACTGGTAACATCCTTCTCCTCAGAGTGAGCTCCATTAACTTGTACTCTTTGTTGCCTCCCACCCAACCAATTTCTAACCCAAGCAGTAACTTTAGGGTCCATCCCTAGGGTGCTCAGTTTGTTTATAAGTCGCCTGTGAGGAACAGTGTCAAAGGCTTTACGGAAATCTAAATACACCACATCTAGAGCTCTCCCTCGGTCCAACTCCCTGGTCACCCAGTCAAAGAAATCAATCAGATTTGTCTGACAAGACCTGCCTCTTTTGAATCCATGCTGCCTTGGATCCTGTAATCCGCTAGACTCCAGAAACCTCACTATTTTCTCTTTCAGCAGCGTTTCCAATAATTTACTTACCACCGAAGTTAAACTAACCGGCCTGTAGTTTTCAACCACATCCTTACTTCCGCTTTTGTGTAAAGGCACCACATGAGCCTCTCTCCAGTCCTTTGGCACCACTCCCGACTACAATGAGGCATTGAAAAGGTTAGTCAGTGGAGTTGCTAGAATGTCCCCAAGTTCCCTCAGTATTCTAGGGTGTATCCCATCCGGTCCCATCGCTTTGTCTACTTTAAGTTGAGCTAGTTTCTCACGAACACAGTCTTCTGAAAATAGTTCAAGATGTCCCTCGCTTCTGTTCTTATTTGTGGGTGTTTTCTGAGGTCCTGCTCCTGGTTCTTCATCTGTGAACACAGAACAAAAATATTTGTTAAGCAATTCCGCTTTATCCTTATCAGCTTCTATATATTCCCCCCCTGCACCCTTGAGTCTGACAATACCACTTTTGCCCTTCCTCTTCTCACTAATATATCTGAAAAATGTCTTATCCCCCCATTTTATTGCATTGGCTATTTCCTCCTCCTTTTGAATCTTTGCCTTCTTGACTACTTTGCTAGCTTCTCTAAGTTTTTCCAAATACAGATGCCTGTCTTCCTCTCTCTGTGATCTCTTGTATTTCATGAAGGCCTCCCTCTTTTTCTTCACTTGTTCAGCTACTTCCTTCGAAAACCATAGCGGTCTCCTTTTCCTTTTGCCTTTATTTACCATTTTAACAAAAAGGTTGGTTGCCTTTAAAATACCCCCTTTCAGTTTTGCCCACTGTGTTTCTACATCCCCCAGCTGTTCCCATCCCACTAATGACTCCCTGAGGTATTGGCCCATCTTCGCAAAGTTAGTCTTCCTAAAGTCTAAGATCCTCACCTTGGAATGGATTCTAACAGCCCTAGTCCTAATACTGAACCACACCATCTGGTGATCACTGGATGCAAAATGATCTCCCACTACAACATCAGAAACACTTTCACCATTGGTAAGGACCAAGTCCAGTATGGCCCCTTCACGTGTGGGGTCTGTTACCAATTGCCTGAATAGTTCTCCCTGTAGAGAATCCAGGATCTCCTTACTTCTAGATGATACTGCAGCAGGAATGTGCCAATCAACATCTGGCATATTGAAATCTCCTATCAGTAGCACTTCCCCTTTCCTAGCAATGCTGCTTATGTCTTCAATTAACTCTCTCTGTCCACCTCTTCCTCTTGTGAGGGAGGTCTGTATATCACTCCAATGCAAATAGATTTCTCTTTCCCTCTTTCTAGTTTAACCCACAATGCCTCCTCTCTCCCTTTTAAGCTCTGTAATTCCAAAGCTTTAATAGTAGTTTTTACATATAGTGCCACTCCTCCTCCCCTTCTTCCTACCCTGTCCTTTCTGAATAAAGTATAGCCAGGTATAGTTACATCCCAGTCATGGTTTTCTGTGAACCACGTTTCTGTAACTGCCGCTAAATCCAAGTCAGCCACTCCCACCAAAGCTTCAACTTCAGGGATCTTATTTCCCATGCTACGGGCATTAATACACACTGCTTTCCATATGTTACCCCTGTTACCCATTTCCATAAAGGTATTTAATGTATCACCTACCTGGGGGCTTTCTTCACCCATCCCCAACGAATCTAGTTTAAAGCCCTCTTCAGTAGATTAGCCAGTCTACTACCAAAGATGCGTTGACCTCTCTTGGACAAATGGATGCCATCTCTGCTTTGCAACCCTTGGAACAGCATCCCATGGTCTAGGAAACCAAAACGCTCTCGATGACACCATCCACGCAGCCATGCATTCATCTCCAGGATGCGAGCCTCTCTGCCTTGGCCTTTACCCTCAACAGGGAGGATTGAAGAGAACACCACCTGTGTACCTAACTGCTTCACCCTCTGTCCCAGAGCCATGAAGTCACTTTTGAT
Organism: Ichthyophis bannanicus; assembly: GCA_033557465.1. NCBI lineage: Eukaryota > Metazoa > Chordata > Amphibia > Gymnophiona > Ichthyophiidae > Ichthyophis > Ichthyophis bannanicus. The sequence goes on from CM066032.1 coordinate 423,634,686, forward strand.
ACATTCCGAGGTATACCTGGCAGTATCATTTGTTCCAACATGGATTAGCAACATTGGGTAATAGTCAGTGGGCTTGATGAGTCTCGGCAAACTCTCCGTAACATCTTGGATTTTGGCACCATGCAGACAGCATACCTCTCTGGACATCAAGTCTGGTCGGCAGATGGACGCCTCAGTACCCCTCAGAAGAGAGTCTCAACCACCACTACCCTTCGTTTCCTTCTGGTCACTGATTCCGCAACTTTGGGGTACTTAAACTCTGATTCTTCCCTTTCCAGGGATGCTTTCACCTCATCCACTTCCAGGGCTGCATAACGGTTCTTCAATTCAAGGGCTGGAGAAGTTGGATTGGTGATTTTGCAGGCCCTGGTGACTTGTGTCCAACCATCGACATTCTGTTGGCACCCATCTTCTCCTGTGCTGGAGAGCCTGGTTGCTGCAAGAAGCATCTCATCAATGTACTTCTCACTGTCTTGAATGCTCCTCAGCCTTGCCACCTCCTCTCTGAGTTCCTCCACCTGTTTCCTCAGAGCTTCAGCATGCAGGCACCCTACACATGGGACCGGTCCTTCAACCGGCATTAGGACCTCTGTCTGGACCGAAGCAGAAGCTGTAACGGGGGCAACAGCTTTAGCAATACGATTTTTCCCAGCCATTGTTCTTTTCGTGGAGCTTAGGTATCTGTTCATGTTTATTTGAATCACCTGTTCTACAGGAAGAAGCAGGAAATCAGTCTTCACATATGGGTGACGTCTGTGCCCACAGAGCCTGCGCGGAGCATTTCTCAGTTTTCAAAGAAAACCTTTGGGACATGCTACCATGCATACATGGTCCCTTTCCCACCCAAGGTGTCATCTTGCTCGGTCATCTTTTTTCTGTTGCGCTCAACAGACGTTGGTCCATTTTCCCCTGAAAAAATCCTTGATATATCCTTAGAAAATTAGCTGTTCCCGGTTTGCATACCGGTTCCTCTTTGCACCTCAAGCCGGTGCTGTTCTCAGCTCCTTTTCCCTTTTTTTTGATCGAGGCTTGCCTTGACCGGTGTTCGCACCCTTTCTCCAGGAAGAAGCAGGAAGTCAGTCCTCGCTTATGGATGACATCGGCACAGATGGAGCCCGCACGGAGCAATTCCCCAGCTTTCAAAGAAAGCCTTTGGGATTGCTACCATGAATGCCTCGTGAGGGTCCTAGGCGTCTGTCTCACTCGCCTTCCCGTTCATCGGGAGCGAGATCCTCCAAGGCCTCTGGTTCCAAGCGGGCCTCGGCCTCCAGATAGGGTGACCAGCCTGAATTGGACTCCTCCTCGGAATGGGGAGTCTGATGGGGACACCTCCCTGGAGACCCGTGCCCACCGGGACCTTCCTTCAGACCCGTCTCAGCCCGTCTCTCAGAGGTGTTTGCCGCCCGAGGATACATCCTTTCTGGTGTTTATACAGGACATGGCGCGAGCCCTCAACCTTGCAACGCAGGCTGAGGAGCTGCCGCGGACTGAGGAGCTCGACATCTTACAGTACGAGTCCCCACCTCGGGAGTCTCTTACTGTCCTGGTTCCTCCCATCCTGTCCAGGCTGCTTCTGCCTATGTGGGAAGCACCTGCTTCAGTTCCCATCGTGAGCAAATACCTCGATGCCATATATAGGGTCCAGCGTGGCCTGGGGTTTTAAAAGACCCAACTTCCGCACACCTCCATGTTAGTGGATTCGGCGATGCGGAAGCAAAAGAGCCCAAAGTCACAATCTTCGGTCCCGCCGGCAGGGAGTCTAGAGCTCTCGACGCCCAAGGGTCCATGCTCACATGCCATTTCCAAGCTTACCAATTGTATATGGGCGTGTTCCTGCATGACCCCGCCAAGGAGCTTGACAGTTTCTCCACTGGTCTCGGCGATGAGCCCCTCCACAGATTCCAAATCCTCCTGAGGTTCGTCGCGGAGTGCGCGAAGTACCTCTCCTCCGCCGCGTATGATGGATTTGTGTCCTCCACCCGATTGGCAGCAGCTGGCATTTGGGCCCGGCGCCAGGCATGGCTCCAGTCCTCAGACCTGGAGACGTCCTCTGCCTAGGTGAACAACCTTTCGGCAAGCCCATGGACGACAAGGCGCTGAAATAGGGACGGAGTTTGTGACTCGGACCCCCCTCTTGCGTAAGACTTCTTATCTCCATCGGAAGAAACAGCAAACTAAGAAACCGTTCCTTCAGAGGAAGGGGCTCCCCTACTGGGGATACCCACCCTACCCGCCCACCCCTGCGCCAGCCTCTGGCATGCTGGGGAAGAGTGGAGCGCATGGCTACCACAAGCCTAAAGAGCCCAAGGCTCAACCCCCGGTGCCTCTTCAACCCGCTCAAGAATTTTGATGCTGACGGCATAGCCTCTTGCCCCCCCCCCAGCAGTACTTCCGCTGGTGGGGGGACTTCTGTCCATTTTCACCTTCCACTGGGTGTCAATCACGTCAGACACCTGGCTCCTTGGGGTGGTCTGGGACGGGTATCATCTTCACCTTGACAGGCTTCTTCCTCCCTTCTCCCCAGCAGAGCCTTCTCGGCTCGCCTCGCACCAGACTTTCATGTAACAGGAGCTGACCAACCTCCTCGCCCAGCAGGCAGTCTAGAAAGTACTGCTGGACCTCCAAGGTCAATGGTTTTACTCCTGATATTTCCTCGTTCCGAAGAAGACAGGGGGCTTAAGCCCCATTTTCGATCTCAGGAACCTAAACAAGTTTCTGGTACGGGAAAAATTCAAAATGTTATCGCTTGATGTCCTGCTGCCCTTCCTCCAGAAGGGTGATTGGCTATGCTCCTTAGACCTAAGGGACGCTTACGCCCACATTCTAGTCCACCCACTGCACAGGCAGTTCCTGAGCTTCAGGGTGCAGGGGAGAGCATTACCAATACAGGGTGCTCCCTTTCGGGCTTGCATCTCCACCTCAGCTCTTCACAAAGTGTCTTTCCGCGACTGCCCCTTTCCTCTGGCAACGGGGCATACATACCTGTCTTCCTTTACCTAGATGACTGGCTCGTCACGGGGACTTCAGCCGAAGAAGCCCGCCTGGCGGCGTCACAAACGATCCTCCTCCTCAAACTTCTTGGCTTCCAGGTCATCTACTTCGTCCCACCTCGAACCAGTGTAGACCTTGAAGTTCTTCAGCACACTCCTCGACACAGAGTGGGCAACCACCTTCCTACCCGTGAATCGCCCCCTGGCAGCCCAAATCCAGAGCAGAGCTTGAGTCTCAATGTTGTCCCCCACGCTCATATGCACATGCGAACGGCTCAGTGATGCCTCAGAACACAGTGGAGCCAGGTCTCCAGTCGCCTCAGGGACCCCATCCGAGTCTTCCGAAGACTCCACAGCTCCATGGAGTGGTGGTGGGATCCCCGAAGCCTCAGTCAGGGAATGCCCTTCTAGGTCCCGCAGCATGAGCTCGTCCTGACGACGGATGCTTCCTTGCTGGGTTGGGGAGCCCACTGTGGCGACTTGTGCACCCAGCAGTGGTTGTCCAAGGAATCTCGGCAGCAGATCAGCCTGCTCAAGCTTCGGGCGATCCGGTGGGCCCTGAGGGCCTTCCAGGGCCATCTGAGAGGGAAGTCAGTGCTCATGCAGACCGACAACAGGGTAGCCATGTTCTTCATAAACAAGGAGGGGGGAACAGACTCCCGCCTCCTCTGTCGGGAAGTGATCCTCCTTTGCTCATTTGCCTTTCTCCAGGGGATGTTCCTCTGAGCGGTCTATCTCGCAGGACAAGAGAATATCATCGTGGACAAACTCAGCAGAATCCTCCACCCACACGAGTGGCGCCTGGATCCGGAGGTCACCAATCTCTTGTTCCATCAGTGGGGGTCTCCATCCATGGACCTGTTCACCAGCCCGGTGAACGTGCAGCTTCCCTGCTTCTGCCGACCAGTTCCACACCCGAGCAGGGTGGCCCCGGATGCGTTCCTCTTGAGCTGGACCTCCGGGCTTCTTTACGCTTTCCCTCCCACTCCTCTCATTGCGAGGATCCTCCACAAGTTTCAGTGAGAACGTGCTTTAATGATTCTCGTGGCCCCCTTGTGGCCTCGACAGCCCCCAGTCACCTGGGGCAGGCAGTCACCAAACGCACCATCTCCGTCTGGGTTGCGAACTGCATCGCCTTTGCTCAAACAAAGGCCAGAGCCCTACTGGATCGCTGAGTCACCACATATGGTGTCCGGGCCAAGGTGGCTTCATTGCGCTCCGTGTCTCTTACATCTTCCGGGCTGCGACCTGGTCTTCAGCGAATACCTTCGCTTCGCACTACTGCCTGGAGAGGGAGTCCCGCCGGGACAGCGCCTTTGGCCAGGCTGTACTCCGTAATCTGTTTAGGGTATAGGCAACTCCTGCCCTCTGACCCTTCTTCGACGGCTACTGAGAGCTTCGCCCCAGGGACCGAAGATTCATGCTCCTTCGGGCATCGACTTCTGCTCACATCCTTGCTGAGGTGTTTTTGGATTACAGGCTCAGTAGCCTGTAGCTGGGGAGCCCCATAAGTGAGGACTGACTTCCTGCTTGTTCCTGGAGAAGGCTTTGTTACTCACCTGTAACAGGTGTTCTCCAGGGTACAGCAGGAATCAGTCCTCACTACATCCCTCCTCCCCTGAAGAGTTACTATTTTTGTCCTTGCCATCTGCTTAGTAGGGCTCTAGCTATGCCACCTGACTGAGAATGATGGAACCCTTGGGCGGGAAGAGGACCACGCATGTGTGGCAGCAATCCCAAAGGCTTTCTTTGAAAGCTGTGGAATTGCTCCGCGCGGGCTCCGTCGGTGCTGACGTCACCCATAAGTGAGGGCTGATTCTTGTTGTCCCTGGAGAACTCCTGTTGCAGGTGAGTAACTACGCTTTTTCACCCGAGGGTCATCAACACCGGCTGGATGTTTCTCCACCATGTCCCCTAGTGGGTTCAAAAAATGTGACCACTGCAATTAAAGCATGTCTGTTACCGACACCTATGACTGCTGCCTTCGCTGCCTGGGTCTGGACCATGATAGCATCTTCTGTGGCCTGTGCCAGGCCATGACACCTAAAACCAATAGAAAGAGGTCAGAGTTGCAGGAGAAACTGTTCCCCAGGTCCAACTTGGCACCAGCCTCCCTGACGCCGAGCTCCAAGGCTAGTACTTCCCTAGAGGGACGAGTGTCCTTGGAGGCCTGCGGTGGCGGCTTCTCTGAAAAGACCTTGGACCCCAAGCAGAAAAAGAACAAATCCTCATTCTGTCGAAGTTCTGCTGGTGAAACCCAGTAAGACAGCTCGAAGGGACTCAAGCTACTCTGAGAAATGTCCCTCCAAGGTCCTTAGGAAGGATGCCTCAGCTGGCGGAGACAATGCGAGGGTCCTCAAGGCCATAGTCATCGTCAAGGCCATACCTGGGACAGTGCTGGCACCAAGCCCGATATACTCATTGCCTGCACTGAAAGCTGCGGAGCTTTCTGGCTTGGAATCTAGAATGACAGCCTTGGAGCAGAACATCACTGCTATCCTGGCCATGCAGCAAGCAATGATGGCAGGTTCTTCCGCATCATCTGCCCCAACGACCAGTTCCCTGACTGCAGGAGTATCCTCGATCGTCGAGTCGAGCTCCGAGTGCCATCGGCCTCGGTTAATCCCTCGGTCGAGGTTCCATTTCTCGGGCATCTGGTCCTCCCTCGCCAGTTTCCGAGACTTGGACCTCAGATCCTCGAGAGGGCCCCGGCCCTTTGGAGCGGGCCTCGAGCCAAGGAGTCGCAGGGCCTCAGACTCATTGTACCCCATTGACGCCGAGTGGTAGACAGATGATGAGGCTTCCCCGGAAACTAGATGGCACCTTCCTCGGACCCATCTCTCTGGCACTTTGGTGCCATTCTCCTCTGGAAAACATGACCTTATACGACTTTGTCAGGGATATGGCCAGAGCCCCCTCGGTGCAGACCGAGTCAGAGGAGGAGGACCCATGCACTGAAAAACTGGAGATTCGCCAGTTCGAATCTCCACCCAAGGAGACTCTCACAGTGCTGGTGCAGCCGATTCTTGAGTGGCTACTATTGCGGATGTGGGAGAACCTGGCATTGGTATAGGTGGTCAGCCGATGTGTCGATGCTATATACCGTGTCAGGAAGGGACCGGGGTTCCACAAGCCCCAACTCCCCATAACGCCATGGTTGTCGAGTCAACCATTCAAAAACTCAAAAGCCAGAAGACTTAGTCTTCTGTCCTTCCTGGCTGGGATGCTAGAACCCTCGACACCCTTGGGCACACGTGCCTCCAGGGCTCAATGCTGGAGTGCCGAATGCAGGCCTATGAGCTAAACATAGGCATGTATTTGAAGGCCCTGACCCAGGAGCTGTCCGGGTTTTCAGCAGGGCTGACCAGGGAACCTCTGTCAGTTCCAAGCTCTGACCTCCGTGATCAAAGACTGCTCAAAGTTCCTCTCCTGAGCGGCTTATGATGTATTTGAGTCTGCGGCTCGAGTAGCAGCGGTTGGCATCGGATCTCAATGTCAAGCATTGCTATATTTCTTGGACTTTGAGCAGCTTGTCCCGGACCCTTTGCTCAATGTCCCCTGCACCGATGAGAACTTGTTAGGCAAACCCAGGGCTGACAAGGCGGCAGAGAAAGAAACCAAAGTGGTGACCTGCCAGAGGCTCTCAAAGAAGACCTCTTCCTTTCCCTACAAGGAACCCTTGGGGAAAAGGTCCCTATTCCCCGGGAAAAAGAGGTACTTCCAACATAGTCACTTGATACCAGTCCTTCTCGGGCCAGCAACAGGGTTCTCACCCTAAGAGGTAGGGCCAAGGAGCTCAGAAGCCCCAGGCCTAGATCCAGCCTAACCAGGGGGGAGCTTTTGACTCCCAGGGCAGGGCTTCCCCTCCCCCAGGAGACTCTTACCAGCCCACAGGGGGCCGCCTGGCACTCTTTGCCCACAAGTGGTCCAAGGTTACCTCAGACCAGTGGGTGCTGCAGGTGATAAAGGAGGGATACCTCTTCCACTTACAAAAAATACCACCCAGGTTCTTTCCAAGAGAGCCAATGCGACCTCTCCTCCACCAGACCCTTCTGCTCTCAGAGCTTGCAGGTCTGCTCAGGGACAATGCTGTGGAGCCTGTACCCAGGCATCAGTGGGGGCAGGATTCTACTCAAGGTACTTCCTTGTCCCCAAAGGAACAAGGGGCCTCAGGCCCATACTAGACCTGCGAAATTTGAACAGTTTTCTGGTGAGAGAGAAATTCAAGAAGCTCTCCCTTGTAACGCTGCTGCCCTACCTCCACCAGGGAGACTGGCTGTGCTCTTTGGACCTAAAGGAAGTGAAAACTCAAATCCTGATCCACCCTCCCCCCCCCCTCACAGGCAATGCCTATGGTTTATGGTGGGAGGAGGGCACTACCAGTACAGAGTGCAGCCCTTCGGCCTGGCCTTCTTGCCAAGAATCTGAACCAAGTGCTTGGTTGTGGTAGTTGCTCAGTTGCTCCTACAAGGGGCTTTCTTCTTCCCCTGCCTGGATGACTAGCTAATCAGAGATGGTATGGCCACAGAGGCCAGGCAGAATGAACAGCAGCCACTAACAACGGCTGAAAACCGCCGCTTCGGAGGGTACGCAGGAGAGCAGCAATGTCAGCAGAGGTGTGAGTGGGAGCCCCTCCTTCCCCCCTTCAGCCTGCCTATCAGCAGCCACTAACAACGGCTGAAAACTGCCGCTTCGGAGGGCGCGCAGGAGAGCAGCAATGTCAGCAGAGGTGTGAGTGGGAGCCCCTCCTTCCCCCCTTCAGCCTGCCTATCAGCAGCCACTAACAACGGACTGTGGCGTCTGCACTGAAGGTTAGAATGAAGATATGGACTGGTTTGTCATACACGTTTATTGTGGTAACCTGCTGTTCCTTCTCCTTTTCTTATCTCTTTGACTGTTTCTGTCCTCTATTCTGTCCTATCTCATAAATGGCGTTCCTTTCATATTTTCTCAAATGATATGGTATTTTAAACCACTCTGATGCCTCGGCCTGAGCGGTATATCAAATGATTAAACATAAACATAAACAACCCTCCTGCTGCAAAACCTGGAGTTAGTCATCAAATACCCCAAGTCCCATCTCGTTCCATCCCAAAATCTGGAGTTCATAGGGGCGCAGTTGGACACGCTATAGGTCAAGGCTATCCTCCCAAAGGAAAGCTTAGACCGCTTCATGCAACTGGCAGTAGAGATGCAGCACCGCCGGTCAGTACTGACTCACCTCCTTCTCTGCCTGTTGGGCCACATGGCCTCAATTGTCCATATCACACCACTAGCCGCCTGAATACGTGGACAGCTCAATGGTGCCTCTGCTCACAGTGGATTCAAGCTACAGGACAAAGTCAGAGTCACCTGCCAACTGCCAGACTCCCCTCACTTGGTGGTAAAACCTGCACCACCTCTAGGTGGGAATGCCATTCCAGGCACCTGTACCACAGAGGACCCTGACGTCAGACGCCTCCCTCCTGGGTTGGAAAGCACATTGCGGAGACCCCCACACGCAAGGCAGCTGGTCCCAGGAGGAGTCTCTCTTGAAGACCAATCTCCTCGAACTCAGGGCAAGCTTCCTGGCCCTGCGAGTGTTCTGCCACTGCCTGCGACACCAACCTGTGTTGATCCAGATGGACAACCAGGTGGCTATGTTTTATATCAACAAGCAGGGGGGCACAGGCTTGTACTCCCTCTGCCAGGAAGCAGTGGCCCTCCTCTCCTTCGTAGTGCGCAATAGCATGCTCCTATGAGCAGTATACCTGCCAAGCCAGGACAACTGCCTAGCAGACAGGCTGAGCAGAGTCCTTCGCCCACACGAGTGGCGCTTGAACCCCAGGGTACCAAAGCAACTCTTCCACCGCTGGGGCAGACCTGTGATAGAACTTTTTGCATTCCTGGACAGCGCACAACTACCACACTTCTGGTCGCGCCAGCCACACCTGGGGAGCGTGGTGGCAGATGCCTTCCTAATCTCATGGTCGCAGGGCCTACTATATGCATCCCACTGACCCCCCCTGGTCTAGAACGAGGGGGCATCAGTCAGCCCTGGTTCCCTCTGCTGCTATCCCTATAAGTAGCACTCCTAGTTCCACTGGGCCGGGCTCCCTTCTGCACCCCAATATAGGGTTGCTAACGCTGATGGTGTGGCTGCTGAAAGAATAGTGCTGGCCCCCTTTAACCTTCCAGGGGATGTTGAGGAGGCACTACTGGCCTCTCTAAACCCTCCACCAGGCGGACCTATGCCTTTAAGTGGAGAAGGTTCTCCGTCTGGTGTGCAGAGAAGGAGGAGAATCCCTTCTGTCATGTGCAGCTGGTTCTCCAGTACTTATTGTATCTGTCACACACTATGCTGAAATTCAACTCTGTGAGGGTTCATCTGAGAGCCATAGCCATACACTACCACCCTATTGAGGGGAAAACCCCTCTCTAGCCAGCCCCTGGTCTCTAGGTTCCTCCGGGGCCTCCAGTTATCCAAGCCCACTCTCTGGCCCCCTGTGGCAGAATGGGATCTCAACGTGGTGCTCTCCCAGCTCACTAATCCGCCATTCGAGCCCCTAGCCACCTGAGATACCTGTCTTGGAAAGTGGCCTTCCTGGTAGCCCTCACATCCGCTCGAAGGTTGAGCGAAATCCAGGCCCTCGTGGCGGATCCACCATATACGAGTTTCTGTAAGAACAGGGTGGTACTCTGCACACACCCCAAATTCCTCCCGAATGAGGTATCTACTTTCCACCTCAACTAAGAGGTGGTCCTCCCCACCTTCTTCCCACGGCCTCATGCTGTCAGGGAGGAACTAATACTTCATACACTAGATTGCAAGTGGGCCCTGTCCTTCTTGCAGTGGACTCTGGCCCATGGAAAGCTGCTCAGCTTTTCTTGTCTTATGATCCCAGTAGAGTGGGTCTCCCTGTGACTAAGTGCAAACTGTCCACTTGGGTGGTGGACTGTATTGCCCTCGCCTTTGAGCGATTTGGCCTCTCTCTCTAGCACCGGATCACAGCACATTGCCTGAGGGTAATGGCCGCGTCAGTGGCCAACCTCTGCTCAGTGCCGGTGACGTAAATCTGCAAGGCCGCCACATGGTCTTCAATTAATACGTTCGCAGCTCACTACTCCCTGGAGAGCGAGTCCCGCAGGGACAGTGCCTTTGGCCAGGCAGTATTCTGTAATATTCTCGGGGTGTAGGCAACTCCTGCCCTCTGACCCTTTTGTGTTCAGGCTACCAGAGTGATAGTGTCACTGGATGCTAGGGTCTTGCAGAGTCTCTCAATGGAGACTCACCTTTTGCAACTCAAGGCTACCCGTTTGATTGCTGTTGGTGCTATTTTGGTTCGGTCTTTGGCAGCCTGGTTCTAGGAAGTCCCATATGTGAGGACTGACTTCCTGCTTGATCCTGGAGAAGTGTAGTTACCTGTAACAGGTGTTCTCTGGGAACAGCAGGAATCAGTCCTCACAACCTCCCTCCTCCACTGGGATTTGCCCCCCTATCTTGTTTTAGTTTTTATTGCCATCCTAGCTATGTCATTTGACTGAGCAAGATGGCACCCTTGGGCGGGAAGGGGACCAGGCATGCGTGCTAGCGTGTCCCAAAGGCTTTCTTTGAAAGCTGGGGAAATGCTCCGTGCGGGCTGCATCCGCACCGACGTCATCCATATGTGAGGACTGGTTCCTGTTACAGTGAGTAACTACTTTTTCTCCGTATTCCTTAATCAGATTTTTATCATCCTCTTCCTATGACCCAAACAAGTTCAAATCCCCCTAAACAACTAATCTACTATACAGCAAGCAATATTCCATTTATAAATAGATACAGAAAACCTATCCCTCATTCCCTAAAAGAGTGTTCTAAGGACATGCCAATGGGCACACAACTTGGCCATTCTCCTTGTTCATGCAAATTCAATGTGGTATCCGGAAAACCTGATTGGCTAAGACTGAGGCCTGGGTTGGGAATCCCTGACCTAGAAGGTCTGGAATTCATTTTTCATCCTTAAATCCTTAATTTGGCTTCCAGAATTTTCCTCCTGCACTTTCCTAAGTCATTAGTATCTGTGTTTACTATCTAGTTGACATGTGAAGTCCACCACTTTTGCACCAGGCAAGTTGCAAGGTGATGAGTGTCACCAGTCACTCAGCTATCTACATTTTTAATGATCAAATTAGTAGCTGCAGTGGCAGTCATAACCCTTCCTTTCTGAGGACATGCCCCTGGAGAGGTAGCCTTGGTGCGGGAAGGTACTGTATCATATTGAAAGCACGTCCTAGATACAGGACAGCTTCTTGTCGCACCTAAGGCGATGGCCTCCTTCCAGGTGACACTTCTCCTCTAAGGAAGCTCAGGGGCTGGCCAGAGTGGAGTAAAACTGAAGTAAAAATGTCTATGCATTAGAAATTTCAGGCTGTTCTCCAAATTAAAGCAGTTTTTCATTTTGTAGGTATGGACACTTTTCTGGAATAAATCGTAAAGTCCAGCTGACGTATCTCCCCCATGGTTGTCCAAAAACATCTAGTGAAGAGGAAGGTATTTTTATTTATTTTTGTATTTCATTCACACCTTTGTAGTAGTAGTTTAAGCTGAGTTACATTCAGATACAGTAGGTTGCTTGCAAACGTTTGTACCTGTAACAGTGGAGGGTTAGGTGACTTGCTCAAGGCACTGAGAATATCATTGGGATTTTTACCCTGGCTTCCTTGGATCTGTCTGCTGCTCTAAGCTCTCATACTATCAATATATGTTTACTTATTATAATGAAGTTATGAAAGAGCTTTCTTTAATTTATCTGTGTAGACAATTCTTAGTGCAATCAGTCAGCATAAAAAAGATAGTTCAAAAGGGACTATCTTTTTTTATGCTGACTGATTGCACTGAGAATTGTCAGCTATAGTAGTGAATCTTTAGGTTTTATAATCACCAGAAAAAGAAACTAAACATGAATGACTTTCTGAAATCTAGTTTTGGAGACCATACCTCACAGCAGATATAAAAAAAACTTGAAAGGTTTCAGAGGAAGGTGACGAAAGTAATATAGGGCTTTCACCAGAAGACGTTTTAGAAGAAACTTGAAGACCTAAATATGTATACCCTTGAGGAGAAGAGACAGGAGAGATGATACAGACCTTTAAATACTTAGAGTATTAATAAACAATCAAAACTTTTTTAAAGATGGGGAAGCTGTAGAATTAGAGGAGAGAAAATTAGATGAAGCTGCAAGGAGGTAAACTCAAAAGCAATACCAGGAAATACCTTTTATATGGAAACAATGGTGGTTGCCTAGAATGCCCTCCCAGTAAATGTGGTGGGGGCAAAAACAGTGACTGAATTCAAAAAGGCATGGAACAGGCACACAGGACTCTTTATAGCAAGAGGATGGAATCAAAGCAAACTTTACATTTCAAAAAATAGAGAGGGAGTTAAACTGAATGGAACATAGAAACATGATGGCAGAAAAAGACCACATGTACAACCACAGGTACCACTCTAAACAAATGCATAGAGGGGGATATCCTGCACAGAGCAGCAGGTGCATATCTGATCACCTTGGAGGGCCAACTGGATGGGACCATGTTGCCATTATTTTTCATTTACTGTATTAAAATTATGCTCCCTCAGATCCTGCCAGCCATTGGATTCCAAAAACTGCACTATCCTTTGTTTTTTGTGCCATTTCCATTAATTTATTCAGGTTTCTGGTTTCAATTTTATTTGATATACCACCCATCATAGAAAATGCCTAGGTGGTTTGCAATCAAGATGCAAAGGTGACCTCTAGTAAATAACTGAAATGAAAACAAAATGGTAATCAAATTCCAAACAACAAATTACTATACAAAAACATAACTAAATCAGAAATAGCACTTACAACAAATATGGTCAAATCAACCAATGAAAATATCAATACAGATAATGCAAATAAAAAACTGAATAAAGCAAATTATCATAGAGTAGATAGCAAAAGAGATGGAAGGTAGAATAATGTTGTTCTCCAGCTATCGTAAGGACCGGTGCTGCCACCAGGCGGTCACATACGTTGCCAGCCCTCTGAGAGGGCACCCTTTGCTGTTGCCCCTCTCCGGAGCCTGCAGCGATTGTAACAGCCCCCAAACTGTGATGCAGTGCTTACTAACACTCCAATAGCTGCATCATGGTTTTCTACTCTTCACAATGTGTTGTTTCTAATCCCCCCCTGAAACCAGAAGTGGCATCAGAGGAGGGCAGAACTACATAGTGTAATGACTAGGAAACCACAATGCAGCATTGGAGTGTTAGTAAGCGCTGTGTCACAGTTTTGGGGCTATTGCCATTGCTGCAGTCCTTGGAGAGGGGCGGCAGGGGGGCTATCGGGGGGGGGGGGCGGGGCAGTAGAATGGAGCCTGCCTAGGAGGGTTCTGTGGGTGGGGTGGTAAGATGGAGGGCCCACATAGGGTTCCTCCAATGCTTGCGCCAGTCCTGGCACAGTCAGCCATGGACATGGCAGCCCTCAGTGTTCTCTCAGAGAAAGCGAGAGACAAAGAGTAAGTCTTTAGGGGCTGTTTTAAATTTAGAATAAGATGATTCCAAATTGATAATTAGAGATAATTTTTTCACGATATAGGGAACACGTTGCCCCAAATGCAGACTGCTGGGTATGTTACAAACATTTTTTCTGATACGGTGGAATTACAAGTCAGTTATGTTGAGAGGAGCAAAGTGTTCATCCGACAACATAGGGGAATAAGGAGACTTAACAAGAACAATGGAAATCCTGATTTGATGTGCAAGAATCAAGAGTTTGTAGGGAGTTCTGTGATGGATAGCCAGTGTCAGATTTTTAGAAGAAGAGTAACATTATCTAGTGCCGATGGTCAGTTATTAGCTTTTACAGTGTTTTTTTGCACTTTAAGTGACAGCGTGAAGAAAAGTTTATATCTTGCAAAGTGAGTCACAGAAATCCAGGCAACTTACTAGTACAAGGGTAAGGGTATGAATCGCTTTGGTTTCAAGCACTGCAATGAATTTTAATTTAGTGTTATAAAACATCAAAGAGAAACCAAACTATTTGCATATCCCTTATTTTAGTAGCTGAGTTCAACTACTGAGCTTCAATTGCAATTTGGTCATTTTGGCTGTTCAGGTCCTATCCACAGGGATAGTGATAATAGTATTAATCATAGATAGTTAAAATTTCATAATGATCATAGATTGTTAAAATTTAGTAATGATGAAGTCACCAGTTGTTTTTATGTAATCTATGAGTCCATATCTTTGTCTAAACATTTCTGGATCTTCCTTTTGTTGAATTACGGAGTTTAATGCATCAAAGTTAGTAGCAATAGCAAAGCTCAGCTTCAGTTTTGGAAGTGATGAGGTCTGTGTTCAGAATACAGAGGATGTTGAGCCGAAGGTTCTATTATAGTCTGCAAACTCGTCTCAAATTATCTGGATGTGATGGCATTTGTTCATCAAAGCAGTTTAATACATCCTTCCAACTAGGCTACTTGATGGACACTGGAGGAACATTTATGGCATCCATTGCAGACTGTGAACATGGATTTATCTTTATGAATACCTTAAAACATAAGTAGATCATTAGAAGCAGATCATTTGGACATGCTGATGCATGTTAAGAGTTATCAACTTGGGTGACGTCAGAACCCGGGATGGCCGCAGCTTGAAGAGATCTGTGCTGATCCTGCTTAAATGGAGGCAAAGAGAGGCGTGAATACCCCTCAGTTTTGCAGTTGGAGTGGGTCCTTCATAGTGGAGAGGAGGCATGTCAGTGTGCAAGCGGCTGGCAGAGTTTCGATCCCCATATGCATAGAAAGAAGTGGTGAGCTGCAAGGAGAAGGTGAAAAAAATGGCGGCCTGGGACCCACACGAGGCAGAGGAGCTACTTGACACTGAATGGGGGTCGGGAGCTGCGGAGACTTTGCAGGCGTGACTGGGGGACCTTTATAATACCATCCAAGCAGAAATCAAGGGGACGAAGAAGGAAATAAAGGAGGCTTTGATAGAGGTTGTGATAAGGAAGCTTATCATAGCTTAGGAAGGAGCTATAGTAAAGGTGAAGTGACTCTGAACAAGCAACCTGTCAGTTCTGGTAGAAATAAGAAAACAGAATTTTTCCATAAAAGACTACCAGTCCCAGAATGCACCAGGTTTCCAACAGCCATTAGAGGAGCTGAAGTGGGGAAACGTGTGTTCAATCAAGAGGGCTATGAGGTAATCCCCAAGCACTCATCTCAAAGGGCAGGGCCTGATTCAGCACAGCTGCGCTGTGCTAGGGTGGAGCACTCATCAAAGCAGAATAAAGGTAGAGTTTATTCTACAGAGAATTATCCTCAGAATCATCATCATCTTCATGATCAACTTGGATATCCTCATCCTCAATTTCATCTGGAGGATCATCAGAAGCAGAAGCCAGAGCGGACGGACAGAGAGGGCAAGAAACCCTTTGAAAGAAAGAAGAGGAAAGCATTTGGGAGGTCTAAAGGAGTCCAGAGCAGTACGTATACTGGGAGACATTCAAAAGGCCAGCATACACCATTGGACTGGGGAAACCAGAGGAGTGGTGCTGCAGAGCTAGGAATCTCCAGACGGTACCTGTGAGGGAGACAGCTGCACGTGGAAGGGACCCTAGGACCCGTGCCAGAAGGTATGTGAAGAGAGATCCAGTGTCCAGGGATCTGGATTGGAAGGCTGGACATAAGAACTGGACTACATACTGGCCAGGCTATTTAGAGAGGAACTCTAACAGCAATGGAAGCTCAGGTATGAACACTGATCTATGCCCTAGCTATAACCTTGAAAGACAGCAGGGAAACAAGTATTCTCCTGAAAGTGCTCCATTGAGAAATTCCTCTGTGCCAATCCATGATATTGAACCGATGATTGTTGAGGAAGGGGGAGAAGTCTTAGATACAGGCTGTAAATATATGGATTGCTCTCTGTCTAAACTCCTTTGGTAATTTACTGTTACAAAGTACAACGACCATCACAAAGAAATACAAACTTGTTCTTTAATCTACTCAGAAAAGCTCCTGCGTAGGATTTTGAGCCATGCAGTAGAAATTAAGCCAGCTAAGGGGTTTCAGCTGGATAACTGCTAGCAATTGAGCCTTACCTAATTGCTTGTGAGCTCTGAGGGAATCACTTCTGAATCTATGTGTGAAGATATAAGAAGTTAACCTGAAAAGAACAGTTTTTCCCTTCTTTGTGGGTTTTGCTTGTTGTTTGAAACACTGCTAAGAAAATATTAGCTAAAGCCTACAGAAAAGAACAGTTTGTTACCAACCAGGTCTTTATTCTTTTCATTTGATTGCCTGTCAAATTCAGCTGTTGTTTTCCTGATTTTGTTTTTCCAAGTTTAACACTGAAAGCAAGTATCCTGTTTTATGTGCTACCAAGCATATCTGTGTTGGGAGAAATAACCCCATAAATAAATATCTTATTGGCTTTACACTCAAGCACAACTAATTATTGTGAGCAGCTGTGCCTGGTGTGAATGGACTGCATTTCCCACAATCCCTTGCAAATCATATTGAGATATGCACTTGCCAAGACTGTGAACATTCTCACCCAGGCAGCCGTCTGACAAGGTGTGGCAAGATGTGGTGGCACTGGGCACATGCATTGAGGGTAGAGGATTGCATCTACTGGCATGCAGAGCTGCTTGGCAACATACAAATGGGGTGGGAAACCCTGAAACAGGAACAAGTGCAGACTTGGGAGAAAGTGGAAGATTTTGAGGACAGTTCACGTATGTGCAACTTGAGGGTGCGAGGCATACCTGAGGAACCCCAGTATAAAGATTGTTCTGGGGTATTACAGCAAGTATTGCAGGTTTTGTTGGCTTTTGAGGGAGCTGGCACACATAAGGACAAGGAAAGTCTGCATATGGACAGATCCCATTGGGGCTTGGGCCAATTCGGGCTAATGGGCCACGTGACATTATGGCCTGTATGAGATCATACATTATGAAAGGACAATTACTCCCTATCTCTAGGGAGCATGGTCCCCTGAAATGGGAAGGGGGCTTGGTGGAACTATATCATGACTTGTCAGTGGGTACGTTACAATGGTGGTGGGATTTGCGGGATGTTACAGCGTAAAGAGGAGCTCCGCTACAAATGGCTGTTCCCATTTGGGCTGTTGCTTACAGTGAAAGGCTCCTCCTGCTGGGTTAAAACAGCTGTGGAGACCTGGAGTACATTAAAGGATCTTGGTTTGAAGAGACTGCCTGAACACCCGGTGGAAAAGGGGGGCCATTGTGCACCACCTACACCAAAGGCACCTGGACAACAGTGGCAATGAGTGTCTGTGCAGGGGAAACGATTGAAGAGACTGTCCAAAGGGAAGGAGCTGGGAATATCCCAGGCAACTGTGGTGCCCTGAAAGGGACTCTGTGAGAACATTGGGTAACAATATTGAGCCAGACAAGTGCTAAGGGGAGCACATCAATATGCATAACTAAGGCAGGGGGGGGGGAAGAATGTTGTTAATGGTTAAGTTTGAAAGTTTGTTAGATGTTGAGGATGATGAGTGAAAATGTTATATGGTTGAATTATGAGGGAAAGGGTATGAGGGGTATGAGTGGAAAGGGGTAGAGGCTTAGGGGGGATAAAGAGTAGGAAGTGGAGTAGTGAGACCCAGGGGTAGGGGTCACTTCCATAACTTCACTCAATGGGAGTGAGACAACAGGGGAGGAGGGGTGAAGGGGAGGGGGAAACAAGAGATGCATTC
This sequence comes from Ichthyophis bannanicus, assembly GCA_033557465.1. Taxonomy (NCBI): domain Eukaryota; kingdom Metazoa; phylum Chordata; class Amphibia; order Gymnophiona; family Ichthyophiidae; genus Ichthyophis; species Ichthyophis bannanicus. Next base: position 423,652,386 of record CM066032.1, read on the forward strand.
GCAAGAGGAGCTGGTAGCTGTTAATTGTACAAATGATGCGGGTAGGAACAGTTGATGCTAAAGGGCTTAACATGCCCTTGAAGAGGCAACAATTTTTCCAGGAGGTAGAAAAACTCCAGTGGGATATAATTTTAGTCCAAGAGACCCATCTTCAGAAAAAAGATGAGACTGATGCAGCGGGCAACGCACCCCCAGAGGTTTTTTGAAGGGACCTGGGGAGAAGGGGGGGGGGGCTTAGGGTGGCAATTTTGATAAGGAAGGGTTGTCCTTTTCAAGTGAACGGGTTGGTGCGGAGAGGTGGGGTAGGCTGTTGCTGGTGCAGGGAGACTGGAACGGAGAAAGTGTAACTGTAGTCCATGTTTATGCCCCAAATGGTCAGCAGGTTCCCTTTTGGAAAGAAGTTGGTAAGTTGATAAAGAAACATACAATTAGGAAATTAATCCTAGGGGAGATTTCAATTTGGCTGTAGATCCTTAGAAGGATAAATAATCCCTGGGAGGGGAGGAGTCGCCTCTTTATTCGAGGCCTGATGAAGCGGCATCAGTTGACTGAATACATTAGGGATAGGTAACAAAGATAAAGAAGGCTTTAAACTAGATTCGTTGGGGATGGGTGAAGAAAGCCCTCAGGTAAGTGAAAGCCCCCAGGTAGGTGATACATTAAATACCTTTATGGAAATGGGTAACAGGGGTAACATATGGAAAGCAGTGTGTATTAATGCCCGTAGCATGGGAAATAAGATCCCTGAAGTTGAAGCTTTGGTGGCAGTGGCTGACTTGGATTTAGTGGCAGTTACAGAAACATGGTTCACAGAAAACCATGACTGGGATGTAACTATACCTGGCTATACTTTATTCAGAAAGGACAGGGTAGGAAGAAGGGGAGGAGGAGTGGCACTATATGTAAAAACTACTATTAAAGCTTTGGAATTACAGAGCTTAAAAGGGAGAGAGGAGGCATTGTGGGTTAAACTAGAAAGAGGGAAAGAGAAATCTATTTGCATTGGTGTGATATACAGACCTCCCTCACAAGAGGAAGAGGTGGACAGAGAGTTAATTGAAGACATACGCAGCATTGCTAGGAAAAGGGAAGTGCTACTGATAGGATATTTCAATATGCCAGATGTTGATTGGCACATTCCTGCTGCAGTATCATCTAGAAGTAAGGAGATCCTGGATTCTCTACAGGGAGAACTATTCAGGCAATTGGTAACAGACCCCACACGTGAAGGGGCCATACTGGACTTGGTGCTTACCAATGGTGAAAGTGTTTCTGATGTTGTAGTGGGAGATCATTTTGCATCCAGTGATCACCAGATGGTGTGGTTCAGTATTAGGACTAGGGCTGTTAGAATCAATTCCAAGGTGAGGATCTTAGACTTTAGGAAGACTAACTTGGCGAAGATGGGCCAATACCTCAGGGAGTCGTTAGTGGGATGGGAACAGCTGGGGGATGTAGAAAAACAGTGGGCAAAACTGAAAGGGGGTATTTTAAGGGCAACCAATCTTTTTGTTAAAATGGTAAATAAAGGCAAAAGGAGACCACTATGGTTTTCGAAGGAAGTAGCTGAAAAAGTGAAGAAAAAGAGGGAGGCCTTCATGAAATACAAGAGATCACAGAGAGAGGAAGACAGGCATCTGTATTTGGAAAAACTTAGAGAAGCTAGCAAAGTAGTCAAGAAGGCAAAGATTCAAAAGGAGGAGGAAATAGCCAATGCAATAAAATGGGGGGATAAGACATTTTTCAGATATATTAGTGAGAAGAGGAAGGGCAAAAGTGGTATTGTCAGACTCAAGGGTGCAGGGGGGAATATGTAGAAGCTGATAAGGATAAAGCGGAATTGCTTAACAAATATTTTTGTTCTGTGTTCACAGATGAAGAACCAGGAGCAGGACCTCAGAAAACACCCAGAAATAAGAACAGAAGCGAGGGACATCTTGAACAATTTTCAGAAGACTGTGTTCGTGAGAAACTAGCTCAACTTAAAGTAGACAAAGCGATGGGACCGGATGGGATACACCCTAGAATACTGAGGGAACTTGGGGACGTTCTAGCAACTCCACTGACTGACCTTTTCAATGCCTCGTTGGAGTCAGGAGTGGTGCCAAATGACTGGAGAGAGGCTCATGTGGTGCCTTTACACAAAAGCGGAAGTAAGGATGTGGTTGAAAACTACAGGCCGGTTAGTTTAACTTCGGTGGTGAGTAAATTATTGGAAACGTTGCTGAAAGAGAAAATGGTATGGTTTCTGGAGTCCAGCGGATTACAGGATCTGAGGCAGCATGGATTCACCAGAGGCAGGTCTTGTCAGACAAATCTGATTGATTTCTTTGACTGGGTGACCAGGGAGTTGGACTGAGGGAGAGCTCTAGATGTTGTGTATTTAGATTTCAGTAAAGCCTTTGACACTGTTCCTCACAGGTGACTTATAAACAAACTGAGCACCCTAGGGATGGACCCTAAAGTTACTGCTTGGTTTAGAAATTGGTTGGGTGGGAGGCGACTAAAGAGTACAACTAAATGGAGCTCACTCTGAGGAGAAGGATGTTACCAGTGGTGTGCCCCAGGGATCTGTCCTTGGTCCGATTCTTTTTAACATCTTTGTTAGTGATATAGCGGAAGGGCTGTCGGGTAAGGTTTGCCTATTTGCGGATGATACCAAAATCTGCAATAGAGTAGACACCCAGGAAGGTGTAGATAACATGAGGAGGGATCTAGCTAAGCTTGAAGAATGGTCTAGAATTTGGCAGCTGGGATTTAATGTTAAAAAATGTAAGGTCATGCATTTGGGCTGCAGCAATCCAAGGGAGCAATATAGTATAGGAGGTGAAGTACTTTTGTCGACTAAAGAGGAGCGGGACCTAGATGTGGTTGTGTCTGATGATCTTAAAGTAGCTAAACTGGTAAAAAAGGCGACGGCAAAAGCTAGAAGGATGCTTGGGTGCATACGGAGAGGAATGGCTAGCAGAAAAAAGGAGGTGATAATGCCTCTGTATAAGTCTTTGGTGTGACCTCATTTCGAGTATGGTGTGCAATTCTGGAGACCGCACCTTCAAAAGGATGTGAACAGGATGGAGTCGGTGCAGAGGGTGTCTACTAAAATGATTAGTGGTCTTCATTATAAAGCATATGAGGACAGACTTAAGGATCTTAATATGTACACTGTGATAAGGAATCTTATCATAGCTCAGGAAGGAGCTATAGAAAAGGTGAAGTGACTCTGAACAAGCAACCTGTCAGTTCTGGTAGAAATAAGAAAACAGAATTTTCCCATAAAAGACTACCAGTCCCAGAATGCACCAGGTTTCCAACAGCCATTAGAGGAGCTGAAGTGGGGAAACGTGTGTTCAATCAGGAGGGCTATGAGGTAATCCCTAAGCACTCATCTCAAAGGGCGGGGCCTGATTCAGCACAGCTGCGCTGTGCTAAGGTGGAGCACTCATCTAAGCAGAATAAAGGTAGAGTTTATTCTACAGAGAATTATCCTCAGAATCATCATCATCTTCATGATCAACTTGGATATCCTCATCCTCAATTTCTTCTGGAGGATAAGCAGAAGCCAAACCGGACGGACAGAGAGGGCAAGAAACCCTTTGGAAGAAAGAAGAGAAAAGCCTTTGAGAGGTCTAGAAGAGTCCGGAGCAGTACGTATACTGGGAGGCATTCCAAGGGCCAGCATACACCATTGGACTGGGGAAAGCCAGAGGAATGGTGCTGCAGAGCTAGGAATCTCCAGACGGTACCTGTGAGGGAGACGGCTGCACTTGGAAGGGACCCTAAGACCTGTGCCAGAAGGTATGTGAAGAGAGATCCAGTGTCCAGGGATCTGGATTGGAAGGCTGGACATAAGAACTGGATTACATACTGGCCAGGCTATATAGAGAGGAACTCTAACAGCAATGGAAGCTCAGGTATGAACACTGATCTAAGCCCTAGCTATAACCTTGAAAGACAGCAGGGAAACAAGTATTCTCCTGAAAGTGCTCCATTGAGAAATTCATCTGTGCCAATTCATGATATTGAACCCATGATTGTTGAAGAAGAGGGGGAGATTGCAGATGAAGGATGTGTTTACATGGATTGCGCTCTGTCTAAACTCCTTTGGTGATTTTCTGTTATAAAATACAACAACCATCACAAAGAAATACAAACTTGTTCTTTAATCTTCTCAGAAAAGCTCCTGAGTAGGATTTTTAGCCACGCAGTAGAAAGCAAGCCAGGTGCTAAGGGGTTTCAGCTGGGTAACTGCTAGCAATTGAGCCTTACCTAATTGCTTGTGAGCTCTGAGGGAATCACTTCTGAATCTATGTGGGAAGATATAAGAAGTTAACCTGAAAAGAACAGTTTTTCTCTTCTTTGTGGATATTGTTTGTTGTTTGATACACTGCTAAGAAAATATTAGCTAAAGCCTACAGAAAAGACCAGTTTGTTACCAACCAGGTCTTTATTCTTTTGCTTTGATTGCCTGATAAGTTCAAATGTTGTTTTCCTAATTTTGTTTTATAAGTTAAACACTGAAAGCAAGTATCCTGATTTATGTGCTACCAAGCATATCTGTGTTGGGAGAAATAACCCCATAAATAAATATCTTATTGGCTTTACCCTCAAGCACAACTAATTATTGTGAGCAGCTGTGTCTGGTGTGAATGGACTGCATTGCCCACAATCCCTTGCAAATCATATAGATATATGCACTTGCCAAGACTGTGAACATTCTCACCCAGGCAGCCGTCTGACAACACCTTAGAGGAAAGGCGGGATAGAGGTGATATGATTGAGATGTTTAAATACCTCCGTGGCATAAATGTTCAGGGAGAGAGCCTCTTTCAATTGAAAGCAAGTTCTGCTACGAGGGGACATGGGATGAGGGTGAAGGGGGAGATAGATTCAGGAGTGATATGCGGAAATATTTCTTTACGGAAAGAGTAGTGGATCCATGGAATAGTCTCCCAGTGGAGGTGGTAGAGATGAGGACAGTAACTGAATTCAAAAAAGCATGGGACCAACACAGAGGATCTCTAAAGGTAAAAAGTGGACTGTTGTAGTTGTTGTCATGGAAGGACAGACTAGATAGGCCATTTGGTCTTTTTCTGTCATCATGTTTCTATGTAAATTTGATTACACGTTGAGTGAAAAAATATTTTCTTTTATTAGTCTTAAATAGTTTACCCTGTAGCTTCCTTGCATGTCCCCTAGTCTTTCTATATTCTGATAACGTAAACAATCGATCTACGTTTACCCGTTCCACGCCGTTCATTAATTTATAAACTTCTGTCATATCTCCCCTCAGCAGTCTCCTTTCCAGGTTAAAGAGCCCTAACCTTTTTAGGCTTTCTTCATAGGGGTATCCTTCCATCCCCTTTATCATTTTGGTTGCTCTTCTCTGCACCTTTTCTAATAACGCTATATCCTTTTTAAGATACGGCGACCAGAATTGCACACAATATTCAAGGTGCGATCTCACCATGGAACGATATAGAGGCATTATAATATCCATTGTTTTATTTTCCATTCCTTTCCTTATGATACCTAGCATGCTATTTGCTCTTTTGGCCGCTGCTGCACACTGGGCCGAGGGTTTTAACATGTTATCCACAATGACGCCTAAATCTCTTTCCTGGGTGGTGGTTCCTAATGTGGAAACTTGCATCGTGTAACCATAGTTTGGGTTGTTCTTCCTTAAGGTGCATAACTTTGCTCTTGTCCACATTAAATTTCTTCTGCCATTTTGATGCCTAGTCTTCCAATTTATCAAGATCCTCTTGCAAGTTTCCACAATCCTCTTGGGTTTTAACAACTTTAAATAGTTTTGTGTCATCTGCAAATTTGATAACCTCACTCGTTATTCCCTTTTCCAGGTCATTTATGAATATATCAAAAAGCAGCGGACCCAGCACAAATCATTGGGGTACACCACTATTCACCTTTCTCCATTGGGAAAATTGGCCATTTAGCAGTACCCTTTGCTTTCTTCTGTCTTTTAGCCAGATCCTGATTCACAATAGTACACTGCCTCCTATCCCATGACTCTTTAGTTTTGCCAAAAGTCTCTGATGAGGGACCTTGTCAAAGGCTTTCTGAAAGTCCAAATACACTATATCAACTGACTCACCTTTGTCTACCTGTTTATTTACACCTTCAAAAACCATGACAGATTAGTAAGACAAGATCTTCCTTGTCTAAAGCCATATTGGCTGTATCCCATTAAGCCATGACTATCTACATGTTCAGCAATTTTGTTCTTTATGATGGTTTCTACCATTTTTCTCGGGACTGACGTGAGGCTCACCGGTCTGTAGTTTCCCGGATCACCCTTGGAACCCTTTTTAAAAATTGGCGTTATGTTCGCCATCCTCCAATCTTCAGGTATTACAGACGATTTTAATGATAGTTCACAGATTACTAATAGCAGGTCTGCAATCTCATATTTCAGTTCTTTCAACACCCTTGGTTGTATATCATCTGGCCCAGATGATGTGCTACTCTTCAGTTTATCTAATAGTTGTAATACATCTTCCCGATGTATCAATATTTCCTTCAATTCTTCTGCACCTTTAAATACCACTTCAGTCATGGGTAACATCCCTACATCTTCTTCAGTAAAGAGCGAAGCAAAGAATTCATTCAGTCTCTCCACTGTCGTCTTGTCACCTCTTAGTGCCCCTTTATCCTCTCTATCATTAATTGACCAACTGACTCTCACAGGTTTTTTGCTACAAATGTACTTGAAAAAGTCTTTATTACGCATTTTTGCTTCCGTAGCAAGCTTCTTCTCAAATTCTCCCTTTGCCTACCTTATCAATGCCTTGCATTTAAATTGCCAGTGTTTGTGCTGTTTCCAGGTTTCGTCGTTTGGCTTTTCTTTTCCATTTCCTGAAAGATGCTTTTTTTGGCAACAGCCTCTCTGACTCACCTTAAAACCATGCTGGCAGTTTTTTGGACTTCCTTCCACTTCTCTTAAAGCATGGAATACAGCTGGTCTGGGCTTCCAAGATAGAAATTTTCAAGAACACCCAAGCTTGATGTAAGTCTTTTAACCTTTGCAACTGCTCCTTTTAGTTTTTTATTAACTATTTTCCTCATTTTATCATAGTCTCCCTTTTAAAAGTTAAAAGGTAGTACTGTGGATTTCCTTACCATCCCTCCTCCATTAATTAGATCAAATGCGATCATGCTATGATCACTATTGCCTAGTGGCCCCAACAACCTTATCCCTTGCACCAGATCTGGTGTTCCACTACGGACTAGATCCAATATGGCTTCCAATCTGGTCGGTTCATGAACCAGCTGCTCCAAGAAGCAGTCATTTATTTCATCTAGGAACTTTATCTCACTAGCATGTCCTACCGTGACACTGACCCATTCGATACCGGGGTAATTGAAATCATCCATTATTATTACTGTGCTGTAACTTTTGTTAGCTTTCTTGATTTCTTTGAGCATTTCATCATCCATTTGTTCATTCTGGCCAGGCAGTCGATGGTACACCCCCACTGCCATTGTCTCTTCCCCTTTTTACATGGAATTTCAATCCATAGAGCTTCTACAGCAAATTTTGTTTCCTGCAAAACTTTAATCCTTTGACTCAATGTCCTCTCTAACATAAAGCGCAACCCCTCCACCAATTTGATCAGCTCTATCATTACGATATAGTTTGTACCCGGGTATCAGTGTCCCACTGGTTGTCCTCCTTCCACCATGTCTCTGAGATTCCAATCATATCTGACCTCTCATTTAGTGCTATATATTCTAACTCTCCCATCTTATTTTTTAGACTTCTAGCATTTGCATACAAGCATTTTAGGGACTGTATTTTATTCATATTAATTTGGCTATTGGTAGGCATGGGTGATTTGGGATCTTTAAGCTCTGTCTGCTCCATACTTGAGGGCATTTGGGCTACTTTACTCTTTTTTGGAACCTCTCTGCTTTTGGTAGTATCCTTCAAGGATACATTCTTCCAAAACATGCGCTGTTGTGCGACTGTCGGCTTTCCCCTATTATCTAGTTTAAAAGCTGCTCTATCTCCTTTTTAAAGGTTAATGCCAGTAGCCTGGTTACATCCCGGTTAAGCTGAAGCCCATCCCTTCAGAAGAGCCCCTCTTCATAATGTTCCCCAGTTCCTAAAAAATCCAAAACCCTCATCCTTGCACCATCATCTCATCCACGCATTGAGACTCCGGAACTCTGCCTGCCTTTTGGGTCCTGCGCATGGAATGGGAAGCATTTCGGAGAACGCTACCCTGGAAGTTCTGGATTTCAACTTCCTACCTAAAAACCTAAATTTAGCCTCCAGAACCTCCCTACCACATTTTCCTATGTCATTGGTACCGACATGTGCCAAGTCAGCAGACTCCTCCTCAGCAATATCTGAGACCTTATCTAGGTGGTGCATGAGGTCTGCTACCTTCGCACCAGGCAGGCATGTTACTAGGCAATCCTCACGTCCACCAGCCAGCCAGCCAGCCATCTAGATGCCTAATGATTGAATCACCAACTATAACGGCTGTCCTAACCCTTCCCTCATGAGCACATGGCCCTGGAGAAACGTCCTCGGTACAAGAGGGTTTTACATCACCTGGAGGACAGGTCCTAGTTACAGGATCACTTCCTGCCACACCAGGGTGATGCTCTCCTGTCACATGACCTCTCTCCTCCATGGCAACAGGGATGCTGTCAGACTGGATTTGGGACTTCAGGATTATATCCCTTGAGGTCTCATCTATGTACCTCTCTGTCTTATGTCTTCCAAGTCTGCTCCTCTAGCCTCTAGAGAACGGACTCGTTCCCTGAGAGGAAAGAGCTCCTTGCACCTAGTGCACACGTAAGAGCTCTCACCAACTAGGAGAAAATCATACATGTGACAATCAATGCGAAAGACTGGAAAGCCCCCATCTTGCTGCTGGACTGCTATTTGCATCTTAGTTTTAAGCTTGTGTTTACATCTTTAAGTTCTTTTCTTACTAAGGGTTACTATGGATACTTATACTGCACTAATAAAATTGTACCTAATATGTTTAGTATACCTTGTTCACCTGAAGCTTAATTAATCTCAGGTCCCTAGTGTATGACTGATTTGGATAACAAACTGCACCTGAGAGCACCTCCTTTCCTTTAAGATGTTTAAGTATCTATAAAGCTATGATTATCCCAGGGGTGGGTGGGTGTTGGGGAGGGAGGGAAATAACACTTATTGAAAGAAGGCTGCTACACAGTACCCTGTTCTGTGCTTCTGAGGTAAGCTGTGACCAACTTCCTGGGTGATTAACAGTCCTTGCTTGAATAGAAGGAGTCTTTCAAAATGGCCTCTTTGTAAAGGTCTCTAGAAGACTTTGTTGCTCAAAGAATACTGACCCTGTTTTGCCTTTTATGCTAAGTTATATTCTGATTTGATTTCAATTAAAGCTCATTGCTGCTACTAGGCCCTGACTTATTATGAAATTTAAAGAAAAGGCTGGAACAAGAGATAAAATTACAGAGGGATGTAGGGGAAACGGCTGAACAATACATATAGAAAGGTTCCACCCAAAGATTAAAGCGACTAAATAGCTTGAGATCAGAACTCCAGAACTTGCAGGTGGAGGCCTTGGCACACCATTTGGATAGGGTCAGACAGCATTATTATGTGTGGGGAGATAGGGCTGGCTTCCTTCTAGTGCGTAAGTTGAAGAAGAGGGAAGTACTGGTGATGGTGACCATCATTAAAAGGGAATCTGGCAAGGTTTTAAGGAGGGAGAACTTAATAGGAGACCGGTTCAGACAATTCGATAAGGCCTTATACACCCAGGAGCTGAGGATTAAGGAGCTGGAGCTGGAGCTTCCAGTGTTGGGCGAGAACACTCAAGCTACCCTGGAGGAAGAGATTAGGGGGGAGGAAATACAGGAGATCATACAGTAGTTAGTGAACGGGAATGCCCTGGGGCTAGATGGGTTATCGGGGAGGTTTTACAAGGTCTTTCAAGTCAAACTAGTGGGGCTGATGGGGAGGGTGTTTAATGGTGTAGGGGGAGATATCATCGGATATGTTAATGGCAGGCATTTCAATTCTACTGAAAACAGGACAAGATCCCCTAGAGTGCGGGTCATATAGGCCCATCTCCCTGCTAAGTGTAGATGTTAAAATCCTAGCCAAAGGGGACCCGGTGTGAACGTGGTGGAGGTGCAGGGGACCTGCTTGTGTGCCCCGGAAACAACTGCTGCTGCTTGGTGCCTTGGCTGTGATGCTTGCCTACCCTTTACCTGCGGGCAGGCAGCGTGGGAACACCTTTAGCCAGCGAGGACCCTCGTGAGCATAAAAGGCTGCCCTACAGTTTGCTCCGCGGACCCGTTGTGAACATGGTGGAGGTGCAGGGGGCCTGCTTGTGTGCCCCGGAAACAACTGCTGCTGCTTTGGTGCCTTGACTGTGACGCTTGCCTACCCTTTACCTGCGGGCAGGCAGCGTGGGAACACCTTTAGCCAGCGAGGACCCCTTTCACATATAAGTTTCCTGGTAGTTTCTGACCGCGGAGCGTGTCCGCGGGGCGTGGTTCGAAGGGGCGTGATCAAAGGGGCAGGACATGTCCCTTTGGCACCCCTTCGGCACCACTGAGGCGGAAGGCGCTTCCGTATATTGTTCCTTTATTTTGTTTCAGTTATATTTTGTTGAGGTGTAGTATAAATGGGGAAAAGGAAGGGTAAAGCTGGGCGAGCGGGAGACACACCAGTGGATTGTGCTCCTGTAGTAGTAGGTCCCCTGGATAAGCATTTTGTCTCACGCCCTGTAGCGCAGTCCTCCCCCGAAGGTGCCTCCCTCAGTTCAGGAGGGAGGACCCCGCCTCCCTGCCCCGCTGTTTCTTCACCTTTGCTAGCTACTGGGAAAGCTTTAGATTCGGTAAGGGTTAAACCTGATATTTTGGTTACTTTACCTAAACCGGTTCGGCTGGTGAAGGAGGGGGACTTTTCGGTCCTCCCTCCTTTGCCGCCCGACAAGGAGATTACTTTAAAGGATCTATGGGCAGCTTTACAGGGTATTGATGTTAAACTGTCCTCTACTTTAAGTTCGCTATGTGATTTTTCCTGTGAAACTGTTTCTACTTTTCAGCAGTTAAATGAAAAGGTTTCTTCTGTAGATGCGGCTGTTCTTAGACTGGAATCGCAGCTTCCTTTGTTGCAATCGTCTAATGTGGCTGGGATCAAGGACTCCTTGATTGTGCATACTAAATTAGAAGCTCTAGAGAATTCCTTATGTGCTTGCAATCTACGGTTTTTAAATTTTCCCTATACATCTCTTTTGGCCCCAAAAATTTTGTTTGATAAATACCTGAAAGAAGTTTTGCTAATATCTGATCCTGTAGAAGTGTCTCATTTGTATTATATTCCACGTTCTAAACGGAACGTTAAGGCTGAAGGAGAGCTTGATGACATTGAGCCCTCCATTTCAGATTTAACCGCCTATTTGGAAGACTCTTCCGAGTTAATTAACTCTCGCTCCACTTTAATCGTTACTTTGACTTCAGTGGGTTGCAAGCAACGCATACTTAAAGCTTTTTTTAAGCATAAGCTAACGGTTTTCTGTAGGCATAGGGTAAATGTTTTTCCGGATGTATCATGAGGTAGCCAGCTTAGGCGGAGGCTGTTTTTAGCTTTAAAGCCTCGGGTCCTTCAGTTGGGTGCCTCGTTCTTTCTTCGATTTCCTTGTAAATGTATTGTGAATTATAACAGTGCAACGTATGTTTTTTCCGACGTTGCCCATTTAGAGCAATTTATTGTGGATCGGCAGGGTGTAGTTCAGGCTGAAGGGGTTGAGTAAATCAGTTAATCTCTCCGGATGTTGGCTTGAATGAGCCGAGGTTTTCTTTTGATCGTTTTCCTGTATTTATCACACTCTGGTTTCCGTAATGTGGACTTTATCATCTTAATTTGTCCTTTTATTTGAATTTCTGTAACTATTATGTAATTTTTCTATCTGATTGTCCTTTGTTTATGGTTGGTTGTAGTATATATCAAATACTTGAATAAAAAAAAAAAAAAAATCCTAGCCAAAGTTTTGGCCAACTGGTTAGGCCACTGGATGCCCCACCTGATCGATTTTGACCAGATGGGCCTTATTGGCTGGAGACAGGCATTTGACAGTATCAAGTGGTTGCTAACTGGGATGTGGGCATTGGACTGTTGTGACTGGGAAATGATATGGGTTATTTTGGTTATTTGTAACTTACTTTTTTATAACATTTATGAATATTTTGAACTGAAATATGTCAGTTTTAGGAATCTGCATCTTCTCTATATTTTGTAGAGTGTAGAGAGAAATGCTTTGGTGTTTGCATGCAGAGTGTGACTTTTTGGGGTTTTAGTTACAATTTTTTTAGATATTTCTAATTTTAGTAAGTGGTCACTTATTTTGTATTGGGTGAGGATCTGTCTGTGTTCTGTGTGTGTGATTGAGGCCAGGTATTCTTTGAGTATGGAATTTCTTTGTAGGGGTCTGTAGTCCTTCGTTTAGTTTCCCTATGGACGTATTGATATTCTAGGGCCCACTGCAATATTTATAATGCTGTCTTTTCTTATGTAGGGGCTGTCCTGAGGTAAGTTAGTATTGTTATGGTATACTAGGTTTGCTTTAAAGATTATGAATTTTTTTGTAGCGTTTTGTATTATTTCGTATTATGCCTGGTATTGTAGAGGGTCATTCGTTACTAAGATTACACCAAAATCAGAATTTTCTTTTGTATAATGAGTTCTCTGAGGAAAGATCTTATTTCTACTCTGCACCCACTGTTGGTGGAAGGACCTTGGGTGTTTCTTTGAATGCAAAATATATATTTACATTAACAGCATGACCATCCAGTGTGCTATGTCAGGGGTAGGTATTTTTTAAATTAGAGTCAGCTATAATTAGACAGCTACTATTTTTGCTGAGTATAACTAGTAATTTCAATGATTTTTTTTATTATATAGCATAGAAATATGTTAATTCTTTTAGTTGGGGCAAATGCCTCTCCAGTGTTCTGAGTATACCCCCTTCTTATAAATGAAACAGAATATAAAACATCAAAATGAGTAAAGTTCCTTGCAAATGATAGCATCTCTAATCAAAGCATTCAATGTACTGTTTTGGGGAGTCTATTTGTATCATGACCTGCCTTGCTGTTTTAGGGCAGTTAGATGTCGCTAGTTTTAAATATAGGAATAAAATGAGCAATTAACAATTTTTTGCCAACATGTGTTAAAAGGACGCCTTGTTAATTTTATACAATTGCTGAACAAGGAAGGGGGTGATGCGCATGCGCGGTAATGCTATGAAGATCTCCCCCCCCCCCCCCCTTTTTTTTTGTTTTCATTTCATTGGTTTAAGCTAAATCAAATTTTTACTGAAGGAAGAAGAAAAAAGTAAGGCGCAGGGCCGCAGAGGGAGGAAGGGAGAGCCATGGCAGTCTGTGCGTGGTTGAAGAAAAAACTGAGGGCCAGCGGGCCGGCAGGGCAGAAAGTGCAGCACACATTCTTAGACAAGTCAAAAGACTTGTCTTAGCTAGGGAGAGTTGGCATGTCGGCAGTGTCGGAGATGTCACCATTGTGGCTGCAGACCCCTGTTGACTATGGAGAACCCCTGTTACAGGTAAGCAGCTCTGCTTTCTTTTCATGTAATTGTTCATAGTGCATTACAGAGCTTGCATAATTGCATATTCTGGTTTCTACAAAGCAGAGATGCATTAGGATGTTGGATGATTCTCTTAGGTTTTGACATCACTAAAAGATGCATTTGTATTGTCAGATTTATTTATATGCATGTGATGTGAACTTTTGAAAGATACAGATCAGCATCTGCATTCTGCTGCAGCTTCTTTTCTTACTGGATAGTCACTTTAAAGCAGTACATTTCAAATTTGGAGTCATGATTCAGTGCTGGGTCTCAGCTCCTCCCCATCAGCTACCATCCCCGTTTTTGTTGCATAGCTGTTAGAAATATGGAAACCAGAGCTAGAATAAAATGCAATAATGTGCTAGATATTTCAAAATGTAACACATAACCATGGGAGAAAAGATGACCACAGTGTAGCAACTCAACAAGCTAACACAATGGCTCTATGAAAATATAGCCCAATTATTCAGTGGTCAAACATCGGCAGAAAAGGCTGTTCAAACCATCGCTGGTCAAAAAAATTTCACATGGACTGTTTTATGCAATTTTGAGAGTGTGTGTGTATGTATCTCAATAAAATAGAAAGGGCATTACAGAAGGGCAAACGACATCAATAGGCTAGAAAGGCTAAAAAGACACCCAGTATTTAAGAATCATGGGCTTCAACAACATCCAGCCTCCTACGCCAGGCATTTTGCCAAAGCTTCATCAGGTAGGGACAGTCAGCCTAATATCGCCAGGCAACCCCGTGCCACTAAAGCGCAAATAGATGTCTTCATTAAAGCCCTAAAACAACAAAAATCAAAGTCATGCAAATTGTATTGTCCAGTCACCAAATAGGCAAAAAATCATTAACAAAATCCCAAGAGAGAGAGATATAATCCAATCCGAACTTACCAAAATGAAATCGCAAAACCAAACTGCCCTCCCTCAAAGCCTTCTGCAAAATGCAGACTGACAGAGAACACCATGCATGCACTGTTTAAACAAGTGCACATTGTGGAGTCCCACCCACTAAAGGAAACCCCCTGACATAAGCACTCTGAACTGAATGGGCATGACAAAAATGGGGAACCCTGCAGTCCCAAACTATGGACAGTAGAGGGCAGTGCAGATGTCAAAACTAAACCTTAAGACATCCAACTGCCCCAAAGACGAAAAAAATTCTATATATACACAAAATATGTAAAAATGTGTAAAATAACCACCCACTACCACCCACGCACTAGCAGAAAAAGCTACCAACATGCTTTTCAATCCAAAAATTCATTCAACCCGCCAGGCTGGACTGTCTTTAGTTGAAAAATCCAGAATTGTTCCCTTTGAACTAGCACAGAATCACGATACACACCTCTACTAAAAAGGGGACTGTTTTAGTTGTTGATATGGAAGGACAGACTAGATAGGCCATGTGGTCTTTTTCTGTCATCATATTTCTATGTTTCTACTCAACGGGGGAATGTGATAGCCCAACACTGCAAATCTGTAAACACATGATTTTGAAGCATACAGAGAGCCACCAAAGGGGCATTAGCCACACATTGTTTTCATTTGCTACGGTGCTCCAAAAGATGGATTCTTAACTGCCGGGACGTCTTCCCTATGTATGCTAGCCTACAAGGACACACAATTATATAGACCACAAAATCTGTATGACAGTTAGTATTCCATCATAAATAGTATTGCTGATCCCCGTATTGAAAAGTCCTTTTAGGGACCATGATCTCACATACCAAACAAGAACCACATACCTGATGTCCAGTGACAACAAAAGTGTCCTTGTTCTTCCTAGGGACAGTCGGTCTTAGCAAATCATATAGATTGCGGCCCCAAGAGAAAACAAATCAATGGGCAAGATCTTCCAAACCATGCTTAGTCCGAATGGTATTAAAATTAGTATATATAATCCGCTGCAAGTGTCAGTTCCATGGTGTATATTTAGTTATAAAATGCAAATCTCAATAAGTTTCTTAGGTACGACAGCTTTCACAGCAGTAAACTAAAAAAAAAGAAGCATGGGTATACCAGAACACCTGATCGTACTCTTGCACAATCTGTACATTGATCAAGAAGCAACAGTTCGAATGGAACAAGGAGAAACAGAATGGTTTAAAATAAGCAGAGGTGTAAGACAAGGCTGCATACTTCCCCCTACCTGTTTAATTTATATGCAGAACAAATCATCAGAGAAGCAGGATTGTATGAAGACAACAGAGGTGTGAAGATTGGTGGAAGACTCAACAACCTTCGCTATGCTGATGATACCACATTACTGGCTGAAAGTGAAGATGATCTGAAACATTTGCTTCTCGCAATCAAAGAACATAGTCTCAAAATGGGCCTGCACCTTAATGTAAAGAAGACAAAGATCATGTCAACAGGCATAATCAACAGGTTCATCGTAGAAGGAGAAGAAATTGAAATCGTGAACAACTTTAACCTTAACCTACTTGGATCAACTATCAATAAAGAAGCAACAAGCAGTCAAGAAATCAGACGACGCATTGCTCTTGGCAGAATGGCTATGAAAGACCTAGATAAGATTCTCAAGAGCAGAGATGTCGCTCTCCATACAAAGATTCGACTTGTTCAAGCCATGCTATTTTCAATAACATCATATGGATGTGAAAGCTGCACAGTGAAAAAGATAGGAAAAAAATTGATGCCTTTGAATTATGGTGCTGGCGGCGAATATTGTGTATACCATGGACTGCCCAAAGAACAAACCAGTCTGTACTAGAGATCAAACCTAAGCTTTCTTTAGAAGCTCAGATGACAAGACTTCGACTTTCATACTTTGGACACATCATGCGAAGAGAGAGATCATTAGAGAAAGACATCATGCTTAGCAAGATAGAAGGTAAACGCAAAAGAGGAAGGCCAGCAATGAGATGGATCGATACAATAACAGCAGCTACGGGTACCAGTCTGTCAACAATGAGCCGCCTAACTGAAGACCGAACACAATTTAGGATAGCTATCCAGAGGGTCGCCATGAATCGACTCAGACTCGACGGCACTTAACAACAACAACAACAACGTGTGGATGAGACAGTGGTGCAAGGATGAGGGTTTTGGATTTGTTAAGAACTGGGGAACATTCTGGGGAAAGAAGGGGCTCTTCCGAAGGGATGGGCTTCACCTTAACCAGGATGGAACCAGACTGCTGGCATTAACCTTTAAAAAGGAGATAGAGAATCTTTTAAACTAGAAAATAGGGGAAAGCCGACAGTCGCCCAAGAGCGTATGTTTCGGAAGAAGGTATCCTTGAAGGATACTACCAAAAGCAGTGAGGTTCCAAAAAAGTAAAGTAGCCCAAATGCCCTCGAGTATGGAGCAGACAGAGCTTAAAGATCCCAAATTACCCATTTCTACCAATAGCCAGATTAAAATTAATAAAATACAGTCTCTAAAATGCTTGTATGCAAACGCTAGAAGTCTAAACAATAAGATGGGAGAGTTAGAATATATAGCTCTAAATGAGAGGTTAGATATGATTGCAATCTCAGAGACATGGTGGAAGGAGGATAACCAGTGGGACACTGTGATACCTGGATACAAACTATATCATAATGATAGAACTGATTAAATTGGTGGAGGGGTTGCGCTCTATGTTAGAGAGGGCATTGAGTCAGAAAGGATTAAAGTTTTGCAGGAAACAAAATTTGCTGTAGAATCTCTATGGATTGAAATTCCATGTAAAAAGGGGAAGGCGATGGCAGTGGGGGGTGTACTATCGACCGCCTGGCCAGAATGAACAAATGGATGATAAAATGCTCAGAGAAATCAAGGAAGCTAACAAAAGTCACAGCAGAGTAGTAATAATGGGTGATTTCAATTACCCCGGTATCGGTTGGGTCACTGTCACGGCTAGGGAGATAAAGTTCCTAGATGAAATAAATGACTGCTTCTTGGAGCAGCTGGTTCATGAACCGACCAGAGGGGAAGCCATACTGGACTTAGTCCTTAGCGGAACACCAGATCTGGTGCAAGAAATAAGGGTGTTGAGACCACTTGGCAATAGTGACCATAGCATGATCGTGTTTGATTTAGTTAGTGGAGGAGGGGATAGTAAAGAAATCCACAGTACTACCTTTTAACTTTCAGAAGGGAGACTATGATAATATGAGGAATATAGCTAAGAAAAAACTAAAAGGAGCGGTTGGAAAGGTTAGAGACTTACATCAAGCTTGGGTGGTGTTTAAAAATACTATCCTGGAAGCCCAGACCAGCTGTATTCCACGCATTAAGAAAAGTGGAAGAAAGTCCAAAAAACTGCCAGCATGGTTTAAAGGTGAGGTCAGAGAGGTTGTTGCTGCCAAAAAAGCGTCTTTCAAGAAATGGAAAAAAGAGCCAAACGATGAAAACTGGAAACAGCACAAGCACTGGCAAGTTAAATGCAAAGCATTGATAAGGCAGGCAAAGCGAGAATTTGAGAAGGAACTTGCTACGGAAGCAAAAACACGAAATAAAGACTTTTTCAAGTACATTCGTAGCAAAAGGCCTGTGAGAGAGTCAATTGGACCATTAGATGATGGAGGGGTAAAAGGGGCAGTAAGAGGAGATAAGGCTATAGCGGAGAGACTGAATGAATTCTTTACTTCGGTCTTTACTGAGGAATGTTACCCAAGATTGAAGTGGTATTTAAAGGTGATATGGCAGAGGAATTGAGAGAAATATCGCTACACCGGGAAGATGTATTACAACTATTTGATAAACTGAATAGTAGCAAATCACCTGGACCAGATGGTATACATCCAAGAGTATTGAAAGAACTGAAATATGAGATTGCAGACCTGCTATTAGTAATCTGTAAACTTTCATTAAAATCATCTGTAATACCTGAAGATTGGAGGATTGCCAATGTAACGCCAATTTTTAAAAAGGGTTTCAGGGGTGATCCGGGAAATTACAGACCGGTGAGCCTGACATCGATACTGGGGAAAATGGTAGAAACCATCATAAAGAACAAAATTACACAGCATGTAGATAGTCATGGCCTAATGGGAGACACCCAACATGGCTTTAGACAAGGAAGATCTTGTCTTACTAATCTGATATGTTTTTTTGAAGGTGTGAATAAACAGGTAGACAAAGTTGAGTCGGTTGATATAGTGCATCTGGACTTTCAGAAAGCCTTTGACAAGGTCCCTCATCAGAGACTTTTGGCAAAACTAAAAAGTCATGGGATAGGAGGCAGTGTACTGTTGTGGATTGGGAACTGGTTAAAAGATAGAAAGCAGAGGGTAGGGCTAAATGGCCAATTTTCCCAGTGGAAAAGGGTGAATAGTGGAGTACCCCAGGGATCTGTACTGGGTCCACTACTTTTTGACATATTCATAAATGACCTGGAAAAGGGAATAACGAGTGAGGTTATCAAATTTGCAGACGATACACAACTGTTTAAAGTTGTTAAAACCCAAGAGGACTGTGGAAAACTGCAGGAGGATCTGGATAAATTGGGAGAAACGGCATCCAAATGGCAGGTGAAATTTAATGTGGACAAGTGCAAAGTTATGCACCTAGGGAAGAACAACCCAAACTATGGTTACACGATGCAAGGTTCCACATTGGGAACCACCACCCAGGAAAAATATTTAGGAGTCATAGTGGATAACATGTTAAAACCCTCTGCCCAGTGTGCAGCAGCAGCCAAGAAAGCAAATAAAATGCTAGGTATCATAAGGAAAGGAATAGAAAATAAAACAAAGGATATTATAATGCCTCTGTATCGTTCCATGGTACGACCGCACCTTGAATTTTGTGTGCAGTTCTGGTCGCCGTATCTTAAAAAGGATATAGCATTATTAGAAAAGGTACAGAAAAGAGCCACCAAAATGGTAAAGGGGATGGAAGGCTACTCCTATGAAGAAAGGCTACAAAGGTTGGGGCTCTAACGCCTGGAAAAGAGACGGCTGAGGGGAGATATGATAGAGGTCTATAAATTAATGAATGGAGTGGAACGGGTAAACGTAGATCGATTGTTTACGTTATCAGAATATAGAAAGACTAGAGGACATGTAATGAAGCTACAGGGTGATCTATTTAAGACAAATAAGAGAAAATATTTTTTCACTCAACGTGTAATCAAACTCTTGAATTTGTTGCCGGAAGATGTAGTAAGAGCTGTTAGTGTAGCTGGGTTTAAAAAAGGTTTGGACAAGTTCCTGGAGGAAAGGTCCATAAACCATTATTAAAAAGGGACCCAGGATATCAATGCTTGACCCAATACAAGCATTGTGGAACCTGTGTCTCTTGGGGATACTGCTAGGTATGTATGACCTAGATTGGCCACTGTTGGAAACAGGATACTGGGCTTGATGGACCTTGGTCTGATCCAGTATGGCATATCTTATGTTCTTAACAAACTAAAAAAAAAAAAACTACCGATCTCGCAGTTTTTAAGACTTCGCAGGCTTCGCAGACTTTGTACAGATCTCACAGAGTTTAATAGTCAGTTTTGCGATATAGCTAAGAGATTTTCTGTAAGATTTTCTGTAATATTGATTGTATTAAAAAGGGATTTAGTCGTGCCCAATCTAATTCGACCTGACCTGCTTCTACCTAAAGACAAGACTTCTGGTGACAAATTTGTTGCCATTATCCGATTTTCATACCTTTCATCACGTATTCAGAATGTTTTGAGGAATCACTGGCATATCCTACAGACGCAGCCATGTTTTTCTAACAAATGACTAGTCATTGCGTATAACAGAGAACGCAGTCTAGCAGATACATTAGTCTCTTCCTTTATGCCCCCAGTATGTGCCAATCCATATAAGAAAAGAGGACATTATACAGTAGATGTGGCAGGTGCTTATTTTTATAATTTTGATTTTTATTTGGTACAGTACAAAGTAACACATCATTTTTCATCTCCTTTACAAAACAATGGCATAACCTGCATCCATCTATATTCATCAGCCCAACATTTACCTGATTACCATTCTATCCATACTTTACAGCACTTTACAATATATACTTCTCTCAATTTATCTGTACAATTTTATTTTAATATTCCCTTCTACTCCCCTCCTCCCTCCTTGATCCTGCGGTGCACCCATCCTCTTTTTTTCATAATACCCTTCGGTACTCTTGATTAATTTCAGCCCACTGATTCGTTGTCCTCCCTCTGTAACCAGTCAGTGTACTTTTGCCATCTCCTTTGAAAGCTTTCAGTCCTGTGCATTTTATAGGCATTGATCTCACTCATCCGATAAATATATGCTATTCTACTTAATATCCTCTCAGGTGCTGGTGCTCTCTCAGACCTCCATCCCTTCACTATTTCCATCCGCACTCCAATTGCATGCACCTTCAGAATATATACCAGATCACTTTTTGGATCCCCCCCCCCCCCAATTCATTCATTAATACTCCAGCTGGTGTAATCTCTCCCACCCAAACCAGCATCTCCCGCATGAGATCTTTCAGCCACTGCCACGTTTGCTGTAGTACTGGGCAGCTCCACCACATATACATAAACTACCCCTGCTCTCCACACCCCTTTCCAACATATCACATCATTATATCTCCCCATCTTACACAATCTTAGTGGTGTTAAATACATTCGAAACAGCATCTTCTTCAGGATCAAGCAGGAAGTCAGTCCTCACATATGGGTGACATCGACGTCGATGGAGCCCCCATGCGGAGCATTTCCCAAGCTTTCTAAGAAAGCCTTTGGGAATACACCCACGCGTGCGCGGTCCCCTTCCCGCCCAAAGGTGCCATCTTGCTCAGTCTTTCTTTTTCCGTGGAGCACAACAGATGTGTGTCCGTGTCACCCGGAAAAGTTTGATATTTTCTGCGATTTTTCGCTCTTTTTGGCCGGTTCGACGCCGGTTCCCCTTCCCGCCTGTGTTCGGTACGCCAGCATCGACCCAATCTCTATTTTTCATTTTTTTGCCCTTCGTGCACGCATTCGCACTCTTTTTCTTTTTCCCTGGAGGGCCGGTCTTTTGACCTCACAGGGACCCTTTTTTCCCCGATGGCCTCCAGTGGTTTTAAAAAGTGTGATCGTTGTAAGAAGCTCATGTCTCTTACTGACACACACGACTGCTGCCTGCGTTGCCTTGGGCCGGACCATGATCCTAAGGTCTGTGTCCTGTGTGGTAAGATGTCCACTAAGGCAATCAGAAGCTGGCAGCATCAGAGGAGAGATTTTTTTCTGACTCTGCCTCCGGTCGAGCCTGGACCTCGTCCGAGGCCTCGACGTCTCGGGAGTCTGACCCCAAGCTTTGTCAGGGTTCCTCTGAAAGGGGGTCCCCCAGTTGGGAGCATAAGAGGAAGAGAAAGCTCGTGAGGGTGGCGTCGGAGGGTGCCCCTGGTTCCTCAAGGGCCAGGTCTCAGACCCCTGACCGCCGCCCCGAGCCCTTGGAGCTGGAGAAGCCAACTAAGGTATCCCGTTTAGAGCCGGAGTCCATCGAGCACGTAAGTCCTGTTGTCCTCCCAGGGAGCCGATGACCGGGGCCCGAGTCGGTGGCTGCTGAGTCTCCTGAGCTTGGACTCAGGCTGACAGTCTTGGAGTGCAGACTGTCTGCCTTCATGGATCAGCAGCGGGTGCTGATGGCCAGCCTGATTGGTGCATCTGCCCCAACCACTGGGACGTCGATGTCTAAGTCGACCCCGGAGACCGAGCCGGTTCTTGAAGCCATGAAGGCCCGAGTCCGGACTTGGTCACGGTCTCCCTCGACCTCCCGTTCGGGACCGAGGGCGTTGACGCCGATGGCCCCGTCGTCGGGGCGGGTGTTGCCGGAGCCCACATGGTCTGAGCCCCTCGACTCCTCCTCGGATGAGTCTGCATGGGAGACGGAGGGCGAGGAGTCCCCTGATACCTTTCGGACTTGGTGTGTCCCTTTGGACTCACCGCAGTCCGAGTCCCGGAGTAGGTCCCCACCGGAGGACACCCGGTTCTCGGAGTTTGTCAGGGACATGGCCAAGGCTTTGAATGTTCCTGCGGATTTATATCCCGCTTTGACCCGGTGAAAGGCGGGATATAAATGCAGTTAAATAAATAAATAAATAAATCCCGAGGAGGAGCTGAGGAGCCGAAGAGCTCGATGCCCTACAGTACGACTCTCCCCCGCTGGAGGCCTTTACTGTGCCGGTTCCTCCGATGCTGGAACGGCTCCTCTTCCGAATGTGGGAGGTACTGGCCTCGGCGCCGGTTTTGAGCAAGCGGATCGATTCCATGTATCGAGTCCGAAAGAGCCCTGGGTTTCAGAAGGCGCAGCTGCCGCACCATTCTATGGTTGTGGAATTGGCCATGCATCGTCTGAGGAGCCAGAAGATGCATTCTGCGGTGCCCCCCGGCAGGGAAGCCCGAAGCCTAGATGCCATCGGCAGAAAGTGCTTCCAGGGCTTGATGCTTGCTTGCTGTGTCCAGTCCTACCAGCTGTACATAGGCATGTACTTGCGGGACCTGGCTAAAGAGATAGCCGGGTTCTCGGCTGGCCTCTCTGGGGACCCTTTGCAGAGGTTCCAGTCCTTGTCCTTGGGGATCCTGGAATGCTCCAAATTCATCTCCCGGGCGGCCTACGATGGCTTCGAGGCTTCAGCCCGCGTAGCGGCAGCCGGCATCGGTGATTGACGCCAGGCATGGCTACAGTCATCGGACCTCGAGCCATGGGTACAGGACAAGTTGGTCGATGTCCCATGCTGGGGTGAAAACCTCTTCGGCAAGCCCATGGCTGAAAAGGCCGCTGAGCTCGAAACCAAGACTCTGACACGGACAAGGTTGTCCAGAAAAACTTGTGCCCCTTCCCATAAGAAGGACTCAGGGAAAAAGACCTTTTACCCGAGGAAGGCATCTGCCTACAAACCTTTCCCTCATTATCAGGCCTCCCCAGCTCCCCAGCAGGGTCAGCAGGCCAAGAGGCAGGGTCATGGGCCCCGTAAGCAGAAAGCCCCCAAGCCTCCAGCTCCTGCTCCTACTCAGCAGGGAGGGGGTTTTTGACTCCCACTGCATAACCTCTCCACCTCTGCTGGCCCACCTCAGCACAGGAGGTCGGTTGGCCCTGTTTGCCCACCAGTGGCCGCCCATCACAAAGGATGCTTGTGTACTGAGCATAGTCCAGAAGGGCTACCTGCTCCATTTCCATCAGGTACCCCCCTCCTACTTTCCAGGGGAGCCTCCAAGGCCTACTCTGCATCGAGAACTCCTTCTCCAGGAACTGCAAAGTCTCCTTCTAGACAGGGCGGTGGAGCCTGTGCCTCCCCACCTGCTGGGTTAGGGCTTCTACTCCAGGTACTTTCTTGTGCCAAAGAGAACTGGAGGTCTCCGGCCCATTCTGGACTTGAGAAACCTCAACAAGTTCTTGGAAAAGGAAAAGTTCAAGATGCTTACTCTTGGAACACTGCTGCCCTTCCTCCAGCAGGGAGATTGGCTATGCTCCTTAGATCTGAAGGATGCGTACACTCACATCCTCATTCATCCAGACCATAGAAAGTACCTAAGGTTTGTGGTGAGAGGAAACCACTTTCAGTACAGGGTACTGACCTTTGGCCTAACTTCCGCCCCACGGGTCTTCACAAAGTGCCTGGCGGTGGTGGCGGCCTACTTGAGAAACCAGGGTATTTTTGTCTTCCCCTACCTGGACGACTGGCTCATCAGGGGTCAGACTCTCCAGGAGGCCAGACATGCCACCCTCCGCACTGTCTCTCTCCTTCAGCAACTAGGCTTTGTCATAAACTTCGCAAAGTCCACTTTGCTCCCCTCCCAGAACCTCGAGTTCATAGGAGCACTGTTAGACTCCCTGCAAGCAAAGGCTTACTTGCCAGCAGACAGAGCAGGAAGGCTGATGGATTTGGCCAGCCAGTTCCTACACAACCCACTGGTTTCCGCCAGACTCTGTGTAAGGCTCCTGGGCCACATGGCATCGACAGTACATGTGACTCCCAATGCTCGCCTGCATATGAGGCCTGCACAGTGCTGTCTCAGGATTCAGTGGAGGTAGGCTACAGGAAGCCTAAGGGACAAAGTAAGGGGTGGCTCCACCCCCCCCCCCCCAATCTTCTACAGGGAATTCCTTTTCAGCTACCTGTTTCCACTGTGGTACTCACCATCGATGCCTCCTGGCAGGGCTGGGGTGCACATTGTCTGGACAAGTGCACACAGGACCTGTGGTCTCCATGGGAGGCCACGCAACAAATCAATCTCCTGGAACTCAGGGCGATACGCTTAGCCCTCAAGGCTTTCTCTCACACCCTGGCCCACCAGTCCGTCTTGGTGCAGACAGACAACCAGATGGCGATGTTCTATGTGAACAAACAAGGGAGCACTGGGTCCAGGCTCCTGTGTCAGGAGGCACAGGCTCTTTGCTCTTTTGCACTTTGACACAATATGCTGCTCAGGGCAGTCTATCTTCCTGGCCACAAAAATTTCCTGGCAGACAGATTGAGCAGGGTTCTACAGCCTCATGAATGGCAACTGCACCCTTTGGCGGTTCAGAACATTTTCCTGAAATCGGGACTTCCATCCATGGACCTCTTTGCCAGTCCCCTGAACCAGCAGCTGCCTCAGTTCTGCTCCAGGCAGCCACATCCCATGAGATTGGCAGCGGATGCCTTCCTGATATCATGGTCCAAGGGTCTCCTGTATGCGTTTCCTCCCACGCCCCTGGTGGTCAGCACGTTGTTCAAGATTCAAAGGGACAGGGCCTCGGTCATATTGGTAGCCCCCAGATGGCCAAGGCAGCCCTGGTTCCCGCTTCTGTTACAACTGGCGGTGGACACTCCCCTCCTTCTGGGATTGCAACCCGACCTTCTTTCTCAGGATCAGGGTTCCCTTCTGCACCCCAATCTCAAAGCTCTCAATTTGATGGCCTGGAGGCTGCAAGGGTAGTGCTGGCTCCCTGGGACCTGCCTCAGGAAGTTGAAGAGGTGGTCTTGGCCTCTAGGAAGCAATCCACCAGAAAGACCTATGCCCTGAAGTGGAAACGGTTCTCCTTGTGGTGTGACCAACGCCAGGAGAATCCTTTTTCCTGTCCTGTGCCAGTGGTGCTGCAGTACCTGCTCCACTTGTCTAATCAGGGTCTTAAGTTCGGGTACACCTTTCTGCTCTGGCAGCCCACCACTCACTGGTGGAAGGGCACTCTTTATCGGGTCACCCCTTGGTGTCCCGCTTCCTCAGAGGCTTGCTCTTGCTAAAGCCTCCTCTCCATCCACCAGCCCCTGAGTGGGAGTTGAATGTGGTCTTGCAGCAGCTTATTCGCCCTCCCTTTGAGCCGATGGCTATGTGTCCTCTCCGCTTCCTTTCTTGGAAGGCTCTTTTCCTAGTGGCACTGACCTTGGCCAGATGAGTGAATGAACTTCAAGCTTTGGTCTGTTACAGGCCATATACTCGTTTCTATAGGAACAGGGTAGTCCTTAGGACTCATCCTAACTTCCTCCCGAAGGTAGTCTCCTCTTTCCACCTCAATCAGGAGGTGGTTCTTCCAACATTCTTCCCTAGGCCCCATGCCAGCCGGCCTGAGGAAGTCCTGCATACCCTCGACTGTAGAAGGGCCTTGTCTTTCTACATTGATCGTACTAAGGGTCATAGGCGGGCTACTCAGCTCTTCGTCTCCTTTGACCCAAACAACTTGGGGTTGCCTGTCTCCAAGCGTACCTTGTCCATATGGGTGGCAGACTGTATCACCTGGGCTTACAGGGCAGCAGACCTTCCCTTGAAGGGTCGAGTCACGGCCCACCGTGTCCGGACAATGTTTGCATCAGTAGCTCATCTCCGTTCTGTACCATTGGCAGACATCTGTAGGGCTGCAACTTGGTCCTCAAGCCAGACTTTTGCAGCCCATTACTGCCTGGAGAGGGAGTCCCGTAGGGACAGTGCTTTTGGTCAGGCAGTACTCCGGAATCTCTTTGAGGTTTAGGCAACTCCTGCCCTCCAGCCCTCTTGTTGGGCTACCGGTGGGATCTGTTCTCAGTAAAATTCTTTCCCTGATGCTGAGGCTTCACAGAGGGAGCTTTATTTTTCAGCCTGGGTTCCTGGTAGCTCAGAGCTAGGAAGTCACCCATATGTGAGGACTGACTTCCTGCTTGGTCCTGGAGAAAGAGTAGTTACTCACCTGTAACGTGTTCTCCAGGAGCAGCAGGAATCAGTCCTCACAACCCTCCCTCCTCCCCTGGGAGTTGCAGTTGTATATAGTTCATTTTGTTTTTTGTGCTGTCTTTTAGCTATGTCATCTGACTGAGCAAGATGGCACCTTTGGGCGTGAAGGGGACCGCGCATGCGTGGGTGTATTCCCAAAGGCTTTCTTAGAAAGCTGGGGAAATGCTCCGCATGGGGGCTCCATCGACGTCGATGTCATCCATATGTGAGGACTGATTCCTGCTGCTCCTGGAGAACACCTGTTACAGGTGAGTAACTACTCTTTATAGCAATGTTCCTGGATTGCTGCCAAGACCACCGGTATTTTAACCCCACCATATACTTTTGCCCATCGCTGAGAATCCCAGTGACCTCCCAAGTCTGCCTCCCAGGTCCGCATATGCGTTCCTTGGTCCATGGGGCTACTCAATGCCTTGTATAGTCTAGAGATCATCCCTCTTGATAAGTCCCCCACCTTAAGCATCTTCTCAAATAGTGACTCTTTGCTTTTCAGGCCTTCTTTTATATCTTTTCTCCCTAAAAAGTGTGCCAATTGAAAATAACCCATCCAATCACACTTTTATATTTGGAACTCTCGCTGGAGCTCCTCAAACGGCCTTCATTGGCCCACCTCAGATACTACCTGCCCCATACACTGTAACCCTTTCTCTTGTCATCTTTGAAATATCCCAGAACTTTCTCCCACCAAAAACCCCTCACATTGTGTAATCCACTGTGCCCTAATATTTCATCCCATATGTGTAAGCACCTTATGTTTTCTTTCCCAGGCTCTGAATGTACTTATTATATTAACTAGACCCCTTTCTCTCTCCCTCCTTATTCTTCCACAACAAATCTATAATGTAGTTGGGTCTTACCATCACCTGTTCTATTCTGCTCCATTGGGGCCCATCCTTTTCCAACCTCCACCCCATTATCGCTCACAGCTGTGCCGCCTCATAATGTGGTAGGCTATGGCCTATATTAGCCTGTACATGTATGAGAGGCCTGTAAGCTAGGCCTGAGTCCCCACCCCCACTTAGAAATAGTAGTGCTGAGAAAGACCAAAGTCTGTGAAGGTCTGAGAATCTGCCTTAAACCGCTCTAAACTGCTTTTGATAAGTTTGTATTCTCTGAGCTAGGAATGACCTCACAGTAAAAATGTATCTATGTCTAGAAACTGAGCCTTTGTTAGAATAGCCTGAGAAGGGGGAACAGGGTGCTAGGCCCAGAGAGGGTCCCCTATTGGACAGATGCAGGGGGCGTTGGGACCAATAGAAAGTCTGCTTGTATCAAACTGTGAAATTGTATATAATGAATCTGCTGCTGTATTTCGTTGCTCATTCTTTTCAGACACATAAGGAGTCCGTTTGAGCCTGTGCACAATAAATTGGCTTGGATCTTTGAACAGACTCCTGGTATTATTTATTGCATGCTTATCAGCTGCTACAATAATACCTTGCAATCTCCAGGAACAAGCAGGAATGAGTCTTCACATATGGGTACGTCGGTACCGACGGAGTCTGCGCAGAAGGCTTCCCAGCGTCCTATCAAAGAGCTTTTGGAAGCATCCCACCACGCCTGTGTGCTGCCTTCCCGCCTTTCCCAACTGCCTCTCCTCAGTTTTCGTTTTTCCGCGGAGCCGGCAGGACGTCCTCCTGTCACCGCAGAAAATTCTTCTTTTAATTCTTTAGTTTTCTTGTGGTCGCGGCTGTCTTCCCCGACGCCACCGGTACCGCCGGTGTTTCTTTTTTCTTTCTTGTAAATTTTCCCTTTAAGGGAATATTTTTTCTTCTGAGTGTCTTACGGTTTTTCAGGCCTTCTAGGCCTCTCCATGTCCCTCATGGAACCGCCAGCCACTTTCTCCAAGAAATGTTCAAACTGTGGCAGTACAACTTTATTTTTAGACTCCCAAAATTGGTGTCTAACCTGTTTGGGTCCTGACCCTTTTCCTCCGGAGCCCTCGGGCTACAGTATTGTGAGAAGAGGTTTTCAACATCGCGTTTCCCTCGATATGAGGTTCCCTTCCAACTTCAGGGCACCGACCATTTCTTCTTCTACACAGGATCAGGTAACCCACAAACAGTCTGTTAAGACTAGCCAACCCTCGAGTAGTAAGTCTCATGCACAGCATGTAGACGGCTCCGGCCTTGCCCTCGAGGGCCCATTGGCTTCAAAACCCTGGCGGGAGTCTTCGGCCTCCAAAGCCTATGTGGGGTTTCGGGTTGTTCCTGGGGCTCACCCCTCACAGAACATACCTGAGCCATGCCCGGAGGTGGCATCCGCTTCGAGCGGTACCGATACCCCGGCATCGGCACTGGTGTTGGATGTAACACTCCTCACCAGGGATCGTTGTCTGGCATCCTCGGTACCTATGGGACCGATGGATACGTTCCAGACTGACTTTCCAGTATCGGTACCGGCACCGATACTACCACCAACGTCGGTACCCTCCAGACGTGCAACGATAGACTCGCTTCCTTCGATGCCGAGTCTGGAATCGATCTCTAGTCTGGAAGACTGGGTACCGACACGTCTTGGTACCGACACCTATCGGTACCGGATGCTCGGTACCGAGGGTGACTGCCGAGTGCTTTCGGTTACCTCTGTACCGATTGGGCTGTCACCGATTGCTGCTCCAATGTCGGTGTCTGGTGCTGTTCCGACAGCGGTAATGGTATCGGTACCGGTATCCACAGCAGCATCGTGGCCAGCTCCTTCCATGCTTCTTTCAACAGGATCGCTCCCTTCTATACCAAGTTTGGAGTCGATACCTGGCATGGACGATGTGGTACTTGACTGTCGCTGGTCCTGACCTCCAGTACCAGCGTCCATCCGTTAAGGATCCCATACTGCACCGTGCAGGATCTTATATTCCTATATACTCAGATAGATCCTTCGGTGCCCAGGCTAGTTTTTCAGATCTAGCCTGCCCAGGGGAGGTTCTCTTTGGAGATCCTTCTTTTCAGGGTTTCCTCCTGGATCTGGCAAGATCACTTGCCATTCCTATCCTTGGCCATGATCCTACACAAGGCTCTGTTTCTACCGAAGCAAAGGAGAAAATAATGCTTCCTTTGCATCATTCCTTGCAGGATCTTCTTCTAGGAATGTGGGAAGCACCTTTAAGGGTACCCCCACCTTCCAGAGCAACTGATCTCCTATATCAGGTGCCCCCCTCTCCAGGGTTTCAAAAGACTCAACTTCCTCATCATTCCATTGTAGTGGAATCAGCAAATAGGCGGGTGAAGAGTAAGAAAAAGCACTCTTCTTATCCGCCAGGTCGTGAGTCTAAGACACTAGATGCCTTTGGACGTCAAACCTTCCAGACATCCATGCTTTCAGCAAGAATTCTCTCATATATTTTTATATGAGTCTATCTCTTGAGGAGGTCACAAAGAAATTACATCTTTTGACTCCTTTTCTTTCAGAGCCCAAGAGTGCAGACTATTCCTCACTGCTTAGTCATATTCAAAATATCTCTTGGTTTCTTACTTGTGCTTCCCTAGACTCATTTGAGTCTGTTAGCAGAACCTCTGCTATAGCTATAGGGGCACGACGTAGAGCCTGGCTCCAAGCTTCAGACTTAGACAAATGGGCACAACAAAGACTGGGTAATACTCCTTGCACTGGAGAAAATCTCTTCAATAAGGAGTCTTTACGTCAGGTTACTCAGTGGTCCACTGACTTACCTGTTTCTAAGGGCTGTTCTACGCCTTCTTCTTTCCCAGTAGGTAGGAAATGTCCTACCAAACTTTCTTCCCCTAGGGGGAGAAGGTTTTATTCATCTTCTGCCCATCATACAGATGTTCCCAAACAGGGGAAACATCCCCCTGGTCTGAAGAATCCAAACTCTCACCAGGCTCAGCAAACCCAGCAACCGCAGGGTTTCTGATTAATCATCATCATATTTTTGTGCCTCTTGGGGTTTAGAACCTGCAGTTGGCTTCTTCTCAGTAGAAGCCTTCCACTGTTTTCATTCTAAACTCTAGGCATGGATCTCTTTTCACAAGACATCCATTTTTTCTCTGTATACGAGCTCTTAGGATATTCATGCCTATAGGTCACAGGTTTCTCCTCTTCTTCCTGCTAGGGAAAGAGGTTTAACAACTATCAAATGATAGTTTTCGGTACCAGCATGAATTTTTCCTTTCTACAGACTTACCACATTATAAGTCTCCATTCAGCTCCATCTTCTCTACCCTCTTACCAAGCTTTCCTCTGTAAGAGGGGTACTATTACACTGGAGGGCTTCTTCTTCAGCCCCTCTAGTTTTTATCACTATTCCAGTGTGGAGTTTTCCTCTCTGAGTTAACTCCCTTCTTCATTTTTGCTTTGGGGCAGCTTATCAGACAGGTCCAGAGTTTTCTTACTCCTGTTCTGTCGGTTCTTTCTGTTTTTAAACAGAAAGATTCTTTCTGCTGTCTTACCAGCAGCTGCCCATGCAGGAGCCCTAGTGATTGGACCACTGGTTCTTCTCCACAAGCATCCAGAGTTGTCCTCCACTACATTCTTTCTGGCCTTAGTAGTGACTCCAAGACAGTGGATTAATCTTTCTTGGGAAACCTTATCACTACAGGCTTCTCGGATTGTCTTCTATTCTTGCCATCTCCAATTCCCTTGGGCTTGGCAGCATAGTTGACGTAGGTACTGGCTTTTCCAGCAGCCAGTTCTATCTCCTAATTCTCCTGCATTATGCTCTCTGCAATTCTACAGAGAAGCTTTCCACCATGGGCCTTTGCTAGAGAACATTAGGTTTTCCTCAAACAGCAGTCCTAGATGTTTGGAAAAGGCTCCCTCAGTCATGCCCCTCATGACTGGAAGGGTTCTTCCTACCCTATTATCTCCTTTTTAAAACAAAGGACGTGGGCCTTCTCTTACTTGAAAGCTTAAAGAGTTGTTCAATTCCCTGGTTTGGTCCTCAGGATTCCCACCGGGAATATGCTCTTTTTTTCCTTGCAGCTCGTCCTCATGGTATCCTAATCCCTCATGGACAGCGCATGTTTAGCTAAAGAACGCATGATACCCTTTTTGCCCCTCAAGTAGGTCAACTTGGTATCTCATTCCTATGCGTCTTCTGTCCATTTACCATGCTAGAGTTCTGGAGGACTCGGGACTTGCTGCCTGCAGACTGATATTATCCTCTGCTTTTCACGTAACCATCCTGGTTATTTCACTAGCTAGCATTTCTGCAGCAATCTAGTCTGTTCCTTGTCAGGGAGATTTTTCCCCTGATTCCTTCCATCATAACCAGTGGGAATAGATTCTCTATATATCTTCTCAAGTAGGTTCCACCTTCTTGTTATTAGATGAATCTTTCCTCTTCACATCTCCTATGTGAATATACTTTCTATAGGCATATCTCTGTCTGCTTAATTGCAGACATCTATATATAGGCCTATATATTCATATCTATATATATATCTGTATACATCCCTATAGATATATATGTCTGTTATTTGTGTGTGTATAAGTTATGCCCTTCTATATCTCACTATAGATATATATATCACATGATACTAGGCGATATAAACCTTGCTTCACTCAATACCTCACAAACTAATACATTTAATGAGGCCATGGATCAGATGGGTTACCGTCAAATAATCCAAACACGTACACATGACAAGGGAAATATCTTAGACGTAGTATTTCTTCCCAAAGAATATTCAAACACCACATTAACAAATACAACACCAAAAATAACACAGGTGCCATGGTCGGACCACCATCTTATACAATTCACATTTGAAATGCCATCACAATCACCTAATATAGAACCTATTAACAATAAACATAAAAGCATGTTTAAAAAACTAGATAAAGACACACTAATAAATTCAATCTTTTCACATGTAAATACAGAAACCTCAAACTTTGACGAATTAATAAAACAATGGAACAACGGAATAGAAACTGTTTCTAAACAAACATCTAAAATCACTTCTCATGATAATAACAAACTAAGGAAAAGATCGGAACCTTGTTACACAGCAGGATTAGCTAAATTAAGGAAAGATCTCAGAAAAATGGAAGAAAAATGGAGAGCTAGGAAATCAACTGAGACCAAAAAACAATACTTATCTCTACTCAAATCCTATAAAGAAACAGTAAATACAGCAAAAAAGAACTATCACACCAAAAAACTAACTAATGCTTTAAATAAGCCAAAGGAATTATTTGAGCTTGTAAAATCACTCACTAAACCCCCAAAAGATGTTAATTCAAATTATCCTATAAATGCTCAAGAACTGGCTGATCACTACTAAGGAAAAGATCAGAACCTTGGTACACAGCAGAATTAGCTAAATTAAGGAAAGATCTCAGAAAAATTGAAGAAAAATGGAGTCTCTTCGTCTTTCTTTTCCCTCCTGCCCTCCCCCTCTATCCACTCCCCCTTCCGTAGCACCCCCCTCTCCCACTCCTCTCCCTTCTTCCTCCCCCACCCTTCCCCCTCTCTCACACCACTGGTCCACCTTTGAGCCTATCACTCCTGCTACTCTTTCCAAGGTCTTTTCATCCACCCGTAAAACCTCTTGCCCCGCTGACCCCATTCCTTCCTCTTGGTTGCTGGAGCCCTCTCTTGCTCTGTCTCCCTTTATTCTCTCACTGTTCAACTCTAGTCTCTCTTCTGGTACTTTTCGTTCTCCCTGGAAGCATGCCTCTGTCCGTCCCATTCTTAAGAACAGCTCCCTTGACCCTTCCTCTCCCTCCAGCTGGCGCCCCATCTCTAACCTTCCTTTCCTCTCTAAACTCTTGGAAAAATTGGTTTTCTCTCAGCTCTCTTCTCACCTCGAGGCCTCTCTCACTCTTCACCCCCGTCAATCAGGTTTTCGCCCAGGTCATAGCACAGAATCTGTTCTTCTTTCCCTTCTTAACGATTTGCACATTGCTCACGACCGTGGTTTACTCTCCCTTGCTGTTTCTCTAGACCTTTCTGCCGCTTTCAACTTGGTTGATCATCTCGTCTTCAGGATGCCGGCCTCTCCGGCCTGGTTCTCCGCTGGTTTCACTCTTTTCTGTCTAGTCGCACTTTCTCAGTTCACACTGGCTCAGGGTCTTCACCCTCAACCCCCCTTCCGTGCGGTGTTCCCCAGGGTTCTGTTCTTGCTCCCCTTCTCTTCAATGTGTTTCTGGCTCCCCTTGCTCTTCTTATTCAACAGCACGGTGTCTCTGCTCACTTCTATGCTGATGACATCTTTCTCCTCTTCCACACTAATTCTGCTGCACCTGACATCACCGCCTTCAACACCTGTCTCTCTTCTGTCGCCTCCTGGCTCTCGACCAACTTTCTGCACATTAATCTCTCAAAAACTTCGGCTATCTGGTTCACCTTCGGTACTCCCCCTCCTAACCTCTCTCCGATATTCTCCTCTTCACCCATCCCCACTGTCTCCTCTTTGCGGTACTTAGGTGTAACTCTTGATTCTTCCCTTTCCTTTAAAGAACATATCTCTTCTGTTGTCCAGCGTTCCTTCTTTACTTTAAGACAACTTCGTGCTGTACGTCCTTTCCTTACCCCTTCCTCTATGGCTACCCTGCTTATCTCTCTTGTCATGTCTCGCCTCGACTATTGTAATATCTGTCTCGCTGGGCTTCCCCAATCACAAATTTGTCGTCTTCAACGGGTCCAAAACACTGCCGTCCGCATTCTCTCTCACGCTTCACATTTCACGTTTCGATCACGTCACCCCCTTGTTAATACACTATCACTGGCTTCCTATTTCTTTTCGTGTTCAGTTTAAAGTTCTTATTTTTGTCCACAGGGTGATCCACTCAGGTGTCCCCCTGTATCTTGCAGATCAAGTCTGCCTCCATACCCCGCACCGTTCCTTACGTTCCATCCACGCTAACCGTATGTTTCTTCCCCCTCCCTCCCAAGCACACTTAGAATCAACTCGGTCTTCAGCTTTCTTTTTTCTCGGTCCTAGGCTTTGGAATTCACTTCCCCACTCCTTACGTTTAGAAACCTCCTACCAATCCTTTAAAGTTAAGCTGAAAACCCATAGTTTTTGTTCTGCCTTCAACCTCCCCCTTCCAGCTCCGCCCCCTTCCCCGTCATAGCATTAATCATGTTAGTTCCTTAATTCCTCCTTCCTGCGCCTTTCTGCATTGTCAATGTGTTCCCTTCTCTCCCTTCATGTTTGCCTTCTGTATCCCTTGACTGCTATCTGCTTATATCTCTGTTCTTATGATTTTATGGCGTTCCTTTTTCCGTTTCTCTTTCCGCAGCCCTCTCTCTTTTTAATTGCTTTTATGTATTGTGAACCGCCCAGATGCTAATTGTATTGGGCGGTATATAAAGTTTTAATAAACATAAACATAAACATACTCTAAAAAATTAAACCCCAGCGAAGAAAAAATCTCCAATAAAATTGAAACTAATGCATTTCAAAGGATAACACAAAATACCAACCCCACTATAGTGTGGGAAAACTTTTACTCAATAGATAACAGACAACTTCTAAACATCATCTCAAACTTAAACACCACCACATCCCCTCTTGACCCTTGTCCAGTAGACTGGATCAAGCATGCTAAAACAGAATTATCGCCCATAATACTAAACATTGTAAACCATTCTCTAACACAAGGAAACATGCCTACAGAACTAAAAAGATCTTTAATACGACCTATACTAAAAAACAAATCACTAATCAATGCAGCTCCATCCTCTTACAGACCCATATCCAGTATACCCTTTCTAGCCAAAATTATTGAAAAATCTGTACAATACCAATTGCAAGACCACATAGATAACACAAATGCACTTGATGCTCAACAATATGGCTTTCGACAATCACATGGAGTAGAAACACTGCTTCTAGTATTATTTGACAGACTCTATAAAGGCATTGAAAACTGCAAAAAAATGTTTGTCCTAATTTTCATCGACATATCTGCAGCCTTTGATTCAGTGAATCATAAGATCCTCATTGAAAGATTAGAAACAATAGGTATAAATGGAACCCCCCTAAAATGGTTCTCGTCTTATATATCCAACAGGATACAACAAGTATATTTTGATAGAAACCTATCCAATACCTTCCCACAGACACAAGGTATCCCACAGGGCTCAGCATTATCCGCTATATTATTTAACTTATATCTAAAACCAATCTGCGGAATATTCCAGAAACACAAAATTGACTATCATCTCTATGCGGATGATATAATGCTTTATACCCAATTGGATATATGTAACCCAGATTACAGTCACATAGAAAATTGCCTTAATGAAGCACAACAATGGCTCCAACAAAACAATATGCATATCAATCACAAAAAAACGGAAGTAATGTTTATCTCTAAAAATCCGGAGTTTAAACACCCCCCACAATCATATTAAATAATACTACTTATAACACAAAACAAGAACTAAAGTACCTAGGTGTCACACTAGATAGCACCCTTAACATGGAAACCCACCTAAGACTTTTAAATAGAACCATTTTCTACAAACTAAGAACTCTACAGCCCTTACGTAACATCATTGAACTATCAGACTTTAGATCAATAATACAAGCAATCATAATGCCACATCTAGACTACTGTAATGGCATACTACAAGGCCTGCCCAAAAAAACAACAAACATACTTCAGATGACACAAAATGTAACTGCCTGAATTCTAATGAACATACCCTTCTCTGATCACATCACACCTATTCTAAGAGAACTTCACTGGTTGCCCATACATGCATGTATACGATACAAAATAATAATTACAACATTCAAACTAATAAACAATTCTGCCCCATCTCATCTTGCTACACTCATAATGCCGCAAACTACAAACAGGAAAAGACGTACTCACAACCTAAATATACTACAAACCCCCCTCTCCATTTGCAAAACAAAGGCATCCACTAGTAATAGAGCATTCACATACACTGCTCCAACACAATGGAACAAACTCCCCGACAACTTAAGAGCTAACAAAGATCTCACATCATTCCGTAAAAGCCTTAAAACACATCTATTTCAAGAATACTTCAATCAGTCAGAAATAACAGAGTAATTCCGTGATGAAAACAATTAAAGGGAGATATTCTTCCACTTCTACCAGTTAGTTCTCCCAAGTCCACGAAGAATCAAAATAATGAATCTACTTACATTATCTACACAAATAATGTATATAGTTAATTCAAATTCATGTATGTTAACATGTTCCCCCTCTATCATGTATTTAGTTAGTTTTTTCTATTGCTATTTTTTGAGTTATACTAAACAATATCACTTTTAATGTTCCAATGTTATGATCCTACTGTTTTATGTAACTGCTAATCTTTGCAGAGTTAATTGTTAAATGTAAACCGCTGCTGATCACTGGAAGGAGCGGTATAAAAATGTGCTCAAATAAAAATAAAATAAATAAATACCTATATATATATGTGTATCTGTCGAGATATTATTATATAGGTAGATATGTATTTACATACTTATCTGTCTGACTGTCTATGCTCATATAGATATATATGTCTCTATATGATTCTGAAAGTTGGGCTCTACCCATACTCATGCTGTTCCAGCATGTTTTGGGGTGCTACACACACAACCACTCCCGTGGTAGTTAACAACTGTTCTACCATAACCCTAAGGGTTAGGTACCCCTGAAGCTCTCCATGTTCCAGTATCTTTCCTAGCTACCACCAGTTAGGAAAGACATGGCGGATCTTTAGTACATCTGAGGCTCTAACGCCTCAGACACCTGTCCTTTCTTTTTGGGATGCAAGGTTTTTTCCATACCTCTTCTTCCCTCATGGACTAGGCCGGTTTGTCCAAATCGGTCAGCCTTTCCTCTTTTTGCTCCTAAGAGTGAGCCACTCTGCAGACAAAAGAGTTTTGGCTTTTTCCATAAAGCCTTCTGCTGAAGGCCTACCATTTTTGTACTACCCCAGTTGATCCCTGGGGTTACCTCTCACCTTTCAGGATTCTGACCTCCACTGTTTGTCCTACAGGTTTATTACCTCCACTTCAGTGAGGTCCTCCTTGAGGTTCCTCTACTGGATTCCCCAGTAGATTCCATGAACCTCTATACTTTCCTGCAATCCTGTTAGGGGAGGTCCATATTGCAATATTTCATTTCAATATATTTGATGATAATTATCATCCACACAAGGACTCCTTGCCTGCAGTCCTATGCTAGGTTAGCTGTCTTCACAGCACCTTTCTGTTTCAACTCCTACCCTCCATCCTGAGGATGCCTGGCGATATGAGGTGTAGCATGTTCCAATCTATAACATGCTGGGACTCCAGGCATCTTAGCTTGGGAGTCCCCATATGTGAAGACTCATTCCTGCTTGTTCCTGGAGATAGCACAGTTACTTACCTGTAACAGGTGATCTCTGGGAACAGCAGGAATAAGTCTTCATAACCCACCCACCTCCCCAGGAGTGTTGTATCTCTCTATCTATCTTTCCTTTCCCCTCTCTCTCTCTTTGTCTCAGCTTTAGAACTTAACTGAGGAGAGGCAGTTGGGAAAGGCGGGAAGGCAGCACGCAGGCGTGGTGGGATGCTTCCAAAAGCTCTTTGATTGGACGCTGGGAAGTGTTCCCGCGCAGACGTACCCATATGTGAAGACTTATTCCTGCTGTTCCCAGAGATCACCTGTTACAGGTAAGTAACTGTGCTATCTCAGGGACTGCCAATCCTCCTTCCTTTTCGTTCTATACATTATTTTCCTTTGCACTCTAGTGGGCCTATGTCTCCAAATAAAGGAGAAGATTCTTCTCTGCACCAAGTTTAACATTGCAGTAGGAACTTCTATAGGCAAGGTCATAAACAGAAAGATTAATCTGGGTAATATATTCATCTTCACTATGGCTATCCTTCCCATCGTGAGAAAATAGGCTTATCCCATCTTACTAAATCCGTTAGCACTTTCTTTACTGTTGGCTCATAATTCAACTTGTATAACTCAGACCCCTCTGCACTGAGCTGTATCCCCAGGTATCTCACACTTTTATTAGCCCATTTAAACGGAAATATTTTTGTACCCTAACCTCTTCCTATGAATTCAGCCTTACTTTAAGCGCTTCTGTTTTCCACATATTCATTTTATAGCCTGATACTGCACTATATTTCATAATCTCCTGTACAAACGCTGGTATAGATTTCTCAGGTTGTCCTAATGTGTACATCACATCATCCACAAATAATGAAATTTTATATTCCTCCTCATCCACCTTTATTCCATGTATTTCCTTATTCTGCCTAACACTTTCAGCCAGTGGTTCTATCACCATTGTAAACAGCAAAGGAGAAATCGGGCATCCCTGCCTTGTACCTCTGCCTAGCTTAAATTGCTCTGAATACGCCCCATTTATCTGTATACGTGCCTTAGGCTCTTTGTAGAGTGCCTCTATCCATTTCTGAAAGTTCTCTCCCAGTCCCATCTTTTTCATAACTGGAAACATAAAAGCCCATTCTATTCTATCAAAGACTTTCTCTGCTTCTACTGCGGTCATTATAGATTCTGTCTGCTCTCTTCATACTTGCCATATTAAATTCAGCAATTTATGTATATTATTACTCGCCTACCCGAGATAAACCCTGCTTGGTCCTCCTTTATTAACCTTGAAATATATTTCTGCAATCTAGCCGCCAGTATTTTAAGCTAATATCTTAGCATCCAGATTTATAAGTGAAATGGGTCTATACGACGCGCGCTTCCCATGGTCCTTCCCGGGTTTAGGTATAACTACTACTCCAGCTATTTCCACAGAGCTTGGTAACCTTTCCCCTTTTAATACTTTTAATACTGTCTGTTATGTTCCTTGTAAACTGTCTTGAATTGTAGAAAGTCAGTATATAAAACCTGTTAAATAAATAAATAAATACTTCATTAAATACATCATACAATATCGGACTAACCTCCTCACAGAATTTTTTATAAAACCTGGCTGTAAATCCATCCAATCCTGGCACCTTACTCTCTTTCAAGCTCTTTATAGCTTCAACTACTTCTTCTCTAGCAATCTCTCTATTCATCCACTTCTGTTGCTCTAAGTCCAATTGCTTCAATGTGATCTCTGCTAGATACTGTTCTATATCCACTCCCTCTTCTTGTTGCTCTGATTCATAAAGCTTACCGTAGTAGTCCCGAAATACTTTCTGTATTTGTTCCATACCTCAAACCCACCTTCCCTGTTCATCTTTTATTTTCAGGGTCTGCTGATACACCCTTTTCTCCCTTAGTTTTCTTGCAAGATATCTGTCTGGCCTATTTCCCTGTACATAGAACTCATGTTTAAGTTGGTTTAACCTAAAGGCCTCTTCAGCTTCATGTAATCTTCCTAATTCTTCCCATATTTTCCCAATTCGTTGTAGCCTCTTTCTTCCCCCTCTCTGCTTATGCATTAGCTCTTCTGATCTCAACTCTTTTAACAACTCCCGTTCTTTCTGTTCTTTTCCGTCTCACCACCAGCTCTATACACTCTCTCCTTACCACCGCCTTTAACCCTGCTGCCATACCTTCAGAGTCAGGATTGGCTTTGTTCTCTAGATCTCAAGGATGCGTACACCCATGTTCTCATCCATCCAACTCACAGAAGGTTCCTTCGGTTCCTTTTTCAAGGAAAGCACTACCAATGCAGGGTGCTTCCTTTTGGCCTGGCCTCAGCA
This sequence comes from Ichthyophis bannanicus, assembly GCA_033557465.1. Classification (NCBI taxonomy): domain Eukaryota; kingdom Metazoa; phylum Chordata; class Amphibia; order Gymnophiona; family Ichthyophiidae; genus Ichthyophis; species Ichthyophis bannanicus. The sequence continues at coordinate 423,692,717 of CM066032.1, forward strand.
CCAAGGGTGTTCACGAAATGCATGGCTTTAGTAGCAGCATTTCTCCGCACTCTAGGGATATTTGTCTTCCCCTACTTAGACGACTGGCTCATTCGAGCCCCAACAGAGTCAGAGGCCAGGACTTCTCTATCCTGCACAATGCGTATCCTTCAGTATTTGGGTCTGGTAATAAACATCCCAAAATCTAGTCTAACCCCCACTCAGTCATAGGGGCTTTGCTGGATACCAGAAAAGCAAGGGCCTATCTTCCCCAGGCCCTCTGCCTTCGCATGGTGCAGTTAGCTTCTCAAGTAGTGCTAAAGTCTCATCTCACTGCCCGAGAAATGCTACAACTACTAGGCCACATGGCATCTACTGTGCATGTGGTTCTCTATGCTCGCCTCCATATGAGGGCAGCCCAGTGGACTTTATCCCCTCAATGGACCCAGGCATCAGCATGCCCGTCAGACAAAATAGCAAACACAAGTCGCCTTATTTTGTCCCTCCAGTGGTGGAAGTCCACTCAAAACCTGTTGCTGGGGTCCCCTTTTCAACAACACTTACCCCAAGCAACTCTAACAACAGATGCTTCTCCAATGGGTTGGGGAACTCATCTGCAAGACCTCTCCACCCAAGGCACCTGGTCTCCGCAGGAGACTCATCTACATATCAATCGCTTGGAGCTCAGAGCAATCTTCCTTGCTCTTCGAGTGTTCCACACCCTGCTCAGCTACAAGACAGTCCTCATTCATACGGACAATCAAGTAGACATGTTCTACGTGAACAAGCAGGGGGGTACAGGCTCTCTGTCGCTTTGCAACGAAGCTTTGCGACTATGGGCCCTCGCCAGAGAGCATCAGATTCATCTACTGGCAGTGTATCTTCCAGGCATACAAAGCTCTTGGGCAGACAGACTCAATTGAGTAATGCTTCCACACGAGTGGTCTCTGCATGCCAACCAGGTGGCCAAGATTTTTCAAATTTGGGGAACCCCGGACATAGACCTCTTTGCAAGTCCGTGGAATGCCAAACTTCCCCGGTTCTGTTCCAGAATTCCGGTTCAGGGGGCTCAGGCCAGGGATGCTTTCCTCCTTCACTGGGGTCAAGACTTCCTGTATGCCTTTCCACCCATTCCCCTAATTCCCAAAACCCTGTTCAAGCTTCAGAGAGAGAGAGGCCATATGATTCTCATAGCTCCACATTGGCCACGGCAAGTGTGGTACCCTGTGCTTCTACATCTCTCTCAAGCTCCCTCCCTGGAGTTAGGGTCTGCTCCAGATCACCTATCTCAGGAGGACGGAATGTTATGGTATCCCAATCCCCAGTCTCTGCATCTCAGGGCTTGGTTGCTGAAGGCTTAGATCTCCATGATCTTAATCTCCCTCAGCAAGTAAAAGATATTCTTTTTGCTTCCAGGAAACCTTCCACAAGATGCTCTTATGCTTTCAAGTGGAAAAGGTTTACCATATGGTGTTCGCAAAAGGGTCTTAACCCCCTTGCGATACCTCTGGAACACTGTTCCCTCTAAGCTGTGCGCGTGTGTGCGCACACACACCTCGCCGAGCGAGCACACATACTTTGCAACAGAGCGCACAAAAATTACGGCTCTGATTCTGATAGAAAACAGCACAGATGTCTTAAAATTTAAAAGTTATGATTGTAATTACTAGAAATTTCCCACTTCATTTAGTAATCGTCAATTTTCATTTTATTTGATTAAAATCAATGTGGTGTACTGTGACACAGTAGCTACCCAGGAACAGATGGACACGAATGAGCATCCGGTGGTAGAAGCCGGTACTGCAGGAGAAAGCAGGGATTTCTTTGCAGAAAGAAAAAAACCCAGATTCAATCAAGCAGAACAGCTCACCTCGAGGGAGGAGAGTAGGAAAGCTTTTGATTGGGCACGCCCCAAGGGGAGGCGGGCAGTGCAGGCTAGAAGCACCTGGTTAAATACTCAGAAACCAGGAAGTGAATTGAGGCAAGACAAACAGAACCGGGAGCAAGAGCAGGACCGAAAGAAGCGAAGAGGGCAGGAGCCAAGAGAGCAACGGAGGCTAAGAGAATTCCCAGAAGGAGACACAAGTGCTTCAGAAGGAAAGTCTGAAAGGAAGTATCCTTGCTGTGGTAATTCCCCAAATAGTTTGCAGCTGGCAGGTAGCGTGCTGGAAGATTCAGATGAGGAAAGAAACTGCTGGAGGCAGAACTCTTTCGGAACGCTGAGAGATCCAAGGCTACAGGACCAGGCAGAGCTATGGAATAAAGGCAGAAGGACAAAGAATTCTCCAAAGGAAAAGCTTCTATATAAGGTACCCAGTGGGGGAGAGGTTTATGCTCTAAAGCCAGAAAGATTGTGTTCTAGTTTTAAAAGCCAATTTAGGCAAAATGGTGGCAGCTGTTGTCAGCAGGGAGAAGCTTTGAATAACACTAATTATTCCTATAAGCTAGCTGAAACACCTAGCCAAGAAAGGGCTGACGTAAATGCTTTTAAGTACCCTCCTAGCACTGCTAAGTTTTATGCACAGCACCCACGTGTAGAGAAAGGTGGGGAGATAACGGAAGCACAGCAAATGTTTGTTTTCCTGATACAAACAAACCTGATAAGCAGCCTGAGATAGAGAGGCTCAGCCAACATTTGCTCACCGAGGGGAAGGGAAGACAGCTAAGTTGAAGGGAAGTCACCAGCTGAATCACTTCTCAAAGAATTCCAAGAGTATTTAGAACGGAAGGCAAGTTTTAACTACAGTATTCCAGAACCAGTTACTGGCTGTAATGAAGAAACGCCTGTTTCTAATTCTCTGCTTTACCCTGATGAAGATATATTAATGGACTGCTCTACATGCTTAATTGACAGAGGCAATTAAAGGAAAAGGATTTTCTGGTATATGAAGAAATATAGCAGTGGCACTTAACTTGACCTACACAAAAAAGCTTGTGGAAGGTGAATGAATTAAGGTACCAGTGATTGGTAGAACCAGAGCATTACTGTTAAAGGAACTTTTCTGTTGCATCCTGTATGTTTGGATCACATGAAGTGAATGTGAAATAATACAGCATTGCAAGCCTGTTTGGCAAGTTTCAGTTAATCTTGTTTTTGGTATACTTCTGCACCGTCTGTAGCCTTTTTGAACTGCACAATGGCAAAGTAAGCCTCATGAAAAATAAACCTCATGAAAAATAAATTTCTCTTTGCCTGCCTTACTGCTCGAAGCACAATAACACAACTACAACTAACTGCCTCAAGGGCATCACAAGGCAACCCCTCCTTAACCCTCAAGGTTAGGGAGCGGGCGGCGTGATAGTACATACTGTATTCTGACGTGTAGTCAAATTTTAAAGTATATAACTCCGAGTGTCATTATGTGGCGCACAAACATTTTACCCTCCTTCAAAAGCTGCACACAGCTGATATTTTATGCGCACACAGCCTACAGAAAATTAGAGGGAACATTGCTCTGGAATCATTGCTGGAGTATCTCCTTCATTTATCCAATGCAGGACTTAAAACTAACTCGGTAAGAGTCCATTTGAGTGCTATTGCAGCTTCCTTTAAGCCTCTAAATGGACAGTCTATTTCCTCTCATCCCCTTATAGCAAGATTTATGAGAAGCCTTCTTCTAACTAAACCTCCCATTAGGCCACCACCGGTGGCATGGGACTTAAACCTGGTTCTTGGGCAGCTCATGAAGCCAACTTTTGAACCTTTGGCTACTACCTCCTTGAAATTCCTTTCTTGGAAAGTTATCTTTCTCATTGCAATCACATCAGCACTTCGCATTGGTGAGTTGCAAGCGTTAGTAGCTGATCCACCTTATACAAGGTTCCATCATGACAAGGTAGTCCTTAGGACTCATCCACACTTTATTCCAAAGGTGGTCTCGCCTTTTCATCTGAACCAAGCAGTCTACCTACCTTTGTTTTTTCCAAGGCCTCATGCATCAAATGCAGAGAGGAATCTTCATACCTTGGACTGTAAAAAAGCTTTAGCCTTTTACTTGCAAAGAACACAGCAACATAGAAAGTCCTCTCAACTCTTTGTTGCTTTTGATCCTTCTCATTTGGGACTTCCAGTCTCCAAGAGAATACTCTCTATCCGGATTGCTCAGTGTATTTCCTTCGCCTATCAGAGTAAGAACCTTTCTCTGGAGGGCCTTGTCACAGCTCACAATGTGAGAGCTATGGCAGCCTCAATGGCTCATCTGCACTCTGTGTCTATCGACGACATCTGTCGAGCAGCCACCTGGGCCTCGGTTCATACCTTCACAGCCCATTACTGCTTGGACAAGGATTCCCGCCGGGATGCCTTGTTTGGTCAGGCTGTTCTCCAACACCTGTTCCATACCTAATCAACTCCTACCCACCATCCCTGGTAGAATGCCAGAGATCCATGGGGGGAAGTGGAGCCCTGTTCAGGGGCACACAACCTCTGGGGTCTCTCCCTGGCACCTAAAGCTAGTGAGTCCCCATATGTGATGACTACATTCCTGTTTGTTCCTGGATATAGCATAGTTACTCACCTGTAACAGGTGATCTCCGGGAACAGCAGGAATTTAGTCCTCACAACCCACCCACCTCCCCTAGGAGTTGTATCTTTCTTTCTTTCTTTCTTTCTTTTTATTTATTTAGTATACATTTTGTATACCGCTACTTCCAGCGATCAGCAGCGGTTTTGATTACAGATTGGAAATTGTCAAATCATGACAGGAAATTTTTGAGGTATAAACACATTGATTAGACAGGAAAGCACAGCACACAGAGAACTATTTTACAGGGAACATGGGCTATGGAGGGTTAAGTGGCTTGCCCAAGACCACAAGGAGCACCTGTGGGACTAGAAACCCCAGTCCTTCCGGCCCAAGGTTGCTGTCCTCTAGTGGGATTTGAACCCCCGACCTTCCGGCCCGAAGTACCTTGCCCCAACCACTAGGCCACTCCTCCACTCCATTCTTCTCCACTTCTATCTTTCCCTTTTCCTCTCTCTCTCTTTCTCAGCTTTAAAACTCAACTGGAGAGAGGCAGTTGGGAAAGGCGGGAAGGCAGCACGCAGGTGCTATAGGATGCTCCTAAAAGCTTTCTAATTGAACGCTGGGGAGCGTTCCCGCACAGGCTCCGTTGGTACCGACGATACCCATATGTGAGGACTAAATTCCTGCTGTTCCCGGAGATCACCTGTTACAGGTGAGTAACTATGCTTTAGACTCATTCCATTAATTTGTTTCCTGCTTCTTAGCCATTCTCTATACCTTTCCCATCTTCTTTGGAAGACCTCTATTTTGTGTGTTTTATGTGCAGTAATTTCGCTCATTCTGTAGATCAGGCATGTCCAACTTCGAACAGGTCGTGATCTACTTTTTCCAGCCAAAAGTGCCAGTGATCTACCACCATGAAAATTAAGTTTGAAATTAAATTTTAACCCAATAAAGTTGGAAGATTTCCCCCCCCCCCCATTTTTAATGAACCTTCTGTCATTTACTTGGATGTGATCAGCTGTTAAGAAAATTAAGCAAAAACAAAACAGAGATGAAGAACCAATAAGAAAATGCGAGGAGAAATGGAAAGTACATTTTTTCTTAGTTTTATTGAGTAATAACTTTCTTTAACTGTCTTGATAACTTTAAGTTTTATTGAGTAATTTGTGTTAAATTTAGGTTGAGTATTGATCCAGGCTGATCTTGCACAATCTTTAATATTTCGCTCTTGCTCATTAGTGAGACGTCTGAGTCTACATTTCATCCACCAGCTTTTTGAAGGTGGGTGAATATTGCGTGAGGGCCGGTCTGAGGGAATCCTGGAGATGTTCATCTGTCATGTTGGAACGTTGTGTACTCTTTGTCAGTTTCAGATGGGGAAAACGCAGATTCACACAAATAAGTTGAACCGACACAGGCGTGTACAGCTTCACTGCATCTTCTCAAGTTGGTAAATTTGTCTCTATTAACTAGCTTCCAAAACGATTCTTGCTCAGCACGGGTCTTGAGAAAAATGTCATTTTTAAAGGTTAATATTTCATTTTCAAGAGATGGCTTAAGCGTTCAATGAGTAATTTTTACTGATAGCAGCTGCATTTTCTTTAATGTCCACATCTACTTTGAATGGGTATGACAAGTACTCCACAACTGTTCCAATTTTTTGTAAGTCACAGAATCTATTTTCAAATTCCTGGATAACAGAACCGATTTCTGTCACATACTTCTCGTTATGAAAAATAAAATTTGGATATTGTCCCAGATGGTGCTGCGTATTAGGAAAATGATCAAAAGTGTTGTTTGCAAGGTCAGTCATCATTAGCTCAAATTTGCTCTTGTAGGATGAAACTGTACTCTTCATCTCGTCAATGCATTTGTTTTTACCTTGTAGTTAAAGGTTATTCCCCTCTTCACTTAGTTCGCCTGTAAAGTCAGCGAGAAATGCCAGATCACATAACCACTCCTCATCTTCCAACTCTGCTTGGTCATCTCCCCTCTCCTTCAAAAAACTTCTTACTTCATTCTGCGGATCACAAAATCTTTGCAGAAATTTGTGCCTACTTAGCCACCTTACATCTGTGTGCAAAATGATTTCCGCTGCCCCTTCATCAAGAGTAAGATTGAAAAGCCGTCTTTGAAGTGATCTTCCACGAACTGAATTTACAATTTTGAAAGTGATGTCCATGACAGTCTTTGTATTGAGTCTCTTGCTTGCCAAAACTTGCTGGTGAATGATGCAAGTGGTAAGAAAGGAAATGTGGGAAGTCGTCATGCTGTCTACAGAGGGCTATGAAATCGTTAACCTCACTTGTCATTGCTCTTGCTCCATCAGTAGTGTGGAAACAAGTCTATGCAATGGAAGATTACACTTTGTCACAAAAGAATGGAAAGAACTGAATAGTTCCTGACCGGTAGTTCTCCCTTTTAAAGAAATCATTTCAAGTAGTTCTTCTTTAACACTGAAGTCTTCAAAAACCATCTGGATAAAGACTAGTAACTGGGCTATGTCTCTTATGTCTGTAGATTCATCCAGTTGGTGTGAGAAAGCAACACAATTTGAAACATCCTCCAACAATTGTGATAAGGTGAGCTGTGAAGATGAGATGGAATGGCAGAGAAATGAGGAATATGCCTTTAAAAACAGTTGTAAACAGGGTTCCCATAGAAACCACAAGCCACCCGAGCATGCAGTAGCTAGAGCTAAACCCTGCCCAAGCAGTGACGTAAGAGCTAGGTTGAGCCCTAACAGCTCTCACATGTGCAGAGAGGAGGGTGTGGCTGAAAAGAAGCACCATTTTAAAATGCCTTCAGTGTTTGGTAAAAGTAGTCAGGAGGAAAGCAGTCGGGAGGAAAGGAGTCAGAAGGAAGTACCCTTTAAGGAGCAAAGGGGAGGAGGAGGAAAGACAGCTGATTCTTGCCCTCAGAAAGCAGTGGAACCAAGGTTGGAACCTGTCCTAAAGCACCCCAGAGAAGGAAAGCTGGAAAGGTTTGTTTCCACGTGGGGAAACAGCTCAGAGAGCCAGCCAAGTAAGAGAGGTGGGGCAGACAAGTTTGCTACAGTTCTTAACAGAGGCTTTTCTGAAGAAGTGGTCAGAGAGCTGAGGAAAAACTCTGAAAGTTGTGTTTGTCAAAAGACAAGGAAAGCAGTTCCAGCCAGGAACAGGAGCAGTGCAAGTAAGTGCCGTGAGTCAGCTATAAAAGCTGTTGAGAGGCTTTTCTATGAAAGAGAAACTCCTTCTTTAAGCTGTGCTGATATAGAGCAGAAAGAATACATTTTAGGGAAGCTAAAAGAGTTTCTGCAGAGTGAGAAGTTTAAACCTTCTGATATAAGCTCCCTAGAAGAGGATTCAAATGAAGCCGTGGAAGATATGCAGATAGAAATGTTTGAAAACCCTTGTGTTGATGACGTAGTAGAAATGGAATGCTCATTTTGTAAGTCAAACGTGTGCTAGGCTCAGGCCAGGTGAAGAAGCTTATTTATCCTGGTTTATTAAGCTGAGTGAGAAAGAAAACCCTGACTGAGAAGTTTTAATGTCTGCCTGATGTAAATTAACAGCCATAGCAGAGAAAGGCATTTGTCTGAAGGAAGCTGAGTACCTTAGCTGTGGAAAGAATATTTCTGACTTTGATGCTAAGCCTGTTTTGTTCACCTTCATTATTTAATTTGGAGAAATGATCCTTGCCTTGTTTATGCGCTATGAATTTTGATGCGAGGGAGAAACCCCGGAATAAATTTCTTTGTTTTGCCTGACAAACTGTGTGGTCACACTACTTTGTTTGGAGAGTATACAAAACTACAAGTCCTAGCATGCAGTGCTGGCAGCCAAAGCCTGGGACAATACTCAAAGGGCAAATAAGGCAGCCCTTTTGCCTACCTGCCATCGGCCTAGGCAGGGGGTCACGACACAATTGTTCAGTTGTGTCTCCACACATCTTTTCTATTGGCGACACGACGGTGTTTCTTGACAATTGTACAGCTTGAATATGTTATGTTGTTTATGTTTATTAAAACTTTATATACCGCCCATAAACGATTAGCATCTGGGCAGTTTACATACATAAAAAAATTAACAAGGAGAGAGAGCTGCGAAAAAGAAAAGGAACGCCATAAAATCCTTAAAAGACAGATAGGGATAGGGTCAGAGGATAGAAGGGGAAAAAGTAGATAACATGGGGGGGGGGGAGAAAAACACATTAACATGTCATTAGTGGGAGGATAGCAGGGGGGGGAGGATAGAGAGCAGGAACAGGTTACAAATAAACGGTGGAGGAGAGGGGGATAGGAAGCTAACACATTAACGAGGTGAAGGGAGGAGGGGTTAGGCTGGGACAGGGAGGTTGAAGGTGGTGCAGAAAAGGTGAGTTTTTAATTTAGCTTTAAAGGAGATATATGAGGTCTCTAAGCGGAGAGAGTGGGGGAGTGAGTTCCAGAGTCTAGGGCCAAGGAAAAAGAAGGCTGAGGACCTAGTGGATTCCAGTTGGGCTTGGGAAGGGGGGGGGGGGGGGGAAGAAACATACGGTTAGCGTGAATAGAACGAAGGGAATGGTGCGGGGTATGTAGATGGAACCTGGTCGGTGAGGTACAAGGGAATACCGGAGTGGATCACCCTGTGCACAAAAATGAGAACTTTAAATTGAATACGAAAGACAATGGGAAGCCAGTGGAGGAGTATTAGAAGGGGAGTGACATGGTCGAAACGTGAGGCGTGAGCTAGCAGCTATGATCTTTCTTATTTTGAAATCATTCAAAAAGATTGTCAGCTGCTTAGAATCTTTTACAAATTCCCCTTCAGTGAAAGGTTTGCATTTCTTTGCGATCAGGTTGCTGACCTTGAAGGATGCTATGGTTGCATTGACTGAATGTGACCTTGGCTTTGCCATCAACTGTTGCTGAGTAGCCAATTTTGATTTAAGTTCTTTGAGCTTCAGTTTATGAATTTCACTTTTGGGTGGAAAATCAGCATCAAACTTATTGCTATGCAGAGCCTTATAATGACGTTCCAGATTATCCTTTTTGGGCAAGGATACTGGAGTGTTACAAATTAGACAACAACACTTGTCTTTCACCATGATGAAGAAGTAGTCCATTTCCCATTCATCATGAAAGTGGTAGGTTTTGCTCTTCTTTGAAACACTCATCTTCGTTATACTGGGGTGGCTGGATGTAAGAAGGCCAAATCTGCTTAGTTAGTATAAACACTGGCTGAATCTGGTTCAAAATTGTCACTGTCCCAAAGTATTAAATATCAACAGGAACTGACTTCTGGTGAGGTCATCGGGGCGCATGGCAGTGTAGCTATCAGCTCCGCTGCCATCGGCCTGTTTAAGGGGGGAAAACACCCCGAAATGTGAGAGTGGTGAAGAGCAAATTGGAGGGGGCAATGGCGGAATACCCCTAGTAGGGGGGGAAGTGGAGCGGAGCACTTGGCGCGCCGTGACACACTGCAGACAGTTGAGTGCCGCCGAATCAGAGGACCACATGGGAGGCAGTGAGGAACCGGAGAGTGACAGAGGCCAGAGTAAGGCAGGATCCGGTGATTGCGACTTGTGCCAGACAGTGCCGGGAAGGCGGAGGAAGCGGCGCTCAGTGGTGAAGGAGAATCAGCGAGTGGAGGCTGGTTTCAGTGGGATTGGAGGAGCGGAAGAGATGGGGGTGCCACGTGGGAGCACAGCAACACTGAGGTGAGCCAGCGGTGAGAGGGCACCTGAAGGAGAGCTACCAGAGAGTCAAGCCCTGGAAAGTAAAGGAGACAACGGGGGCAGAGAAAGGCAGGAGCCTGATACAGCAAGGGGAAAGTAGAAGTGGATGCCCAAATAAAAGCAGTGGGCAGGGGAGTGTGATCCCTGGACCCAGGATCACCATGGCCCAGGGCGAGGACCAGCAGAAGAGAGGAGGGGAGAAAGCTGCCGCCCAGATAAACCATTGACTATAACTATAAAACACAGCAGAAAGCTGGGCAGACAAGATACATAGGGCCGTGAGACAAGGATAATCGGACAGTGGTCCCGAAGGAAGCATAAGGAATACTGGGAAGTTGAAATTATCGGAGGAGTGGGTACCTCATCCCAGGGGGTCATAAAGAGCCCATGGATAAATCCAAAGGCAGACAGGCCGCAAAGAAGAAACTGGTGGAATTTTAATCCCCATATGTTACACCAAGAAGAGGGAAGGAGTACGAGCAGGAGAGAAGTTCAGTGATGGACCCCCCAGTGGAGCAGGAGGAGGAGATAGAGTGGGCTAGCAGCCCAGGAGTGGCAACGATGCTTAAGACGTGGCTATCAGAGAAGAAAGAGGAAATTAAGACGGAGATAAATGGAGTCAAAAACGAATTAAAAGAGTCTATACAATCGCTGAGACAGGACATTGTGGAAATGGGGACTCGGGTAGCAGAAACGGAGAAACAGCGGGAGCAGCAAGAGGCAGCTCTAGAGGAACTACAAAAAGGTTGGGAGGAAGTGAAGCGAGTACAAGAAGAACAGCAGAGGAAGATGGAGGACTTGGAGATCGCTCCAGATGTTGTAATATCCGAATATGCGGCCTTCCAGAAGAAGCCAAATATAAGAATTGCGAGGAAGTGACCACAAAAATATTTCAAGCTCTATTCTTAACTGCGGATCCAACAGTGGGTGAGGTAGATGAGCAGTTGCAAATCGAACAGGCCCATAGAGGACTGGGTCCAGTAAGAGAAAACCAACCACAAGATATAGTGGTGTGCTTAAGCTCGTTCAAAACTAAAGAAAAGCTGCTGAGGGTGGCCAGAGCAGCACGACAGTTCACTTGGGAAGAGCACAAGTTGGAATTGTTTCAAGATCTTTCTCTGGGAATGCTCCAGCGCAGACGAAACCTCAAGGAGGTAATAGCTTATTTGCGGAGAGAGGACATGAGATATAAGTGGTTGTTTCCATTCGGACTCCTGAAAACAATCAAGGGAAAGTCAAGACGAGTGCAGTTGTGTGAGGAAGCCTGGAGAGCACTTAAGGAGTTGGGACTCACAAACCTTCCTGAGGGGGGGAGAAGACAGACCGGGCCAATGAGTACCACATCAGCTGGCTCCAAGAGGGACAGTATGTGATGGCATCGAGTACCAGCGGAGGGCAGACAGCTGGCGAGAATGAACAAAGAGGGCCATGAAGTGCAAGTGGCGGAGCAAGGAGCCGGATGAAATGGAGGACATTGTGGAATAGGGTTTAGGTTGAAAATGCTATGTATGGGGGTGGAGGGGTAGAAGTGGCCTAGGCGGGATGGGGGGAGGAGGGGAGGGGAGGTAGATCAGGCTTGAGCCCATGATTAGTAGGGATTTGGGGTCAGGGGGGAAGCTGAGAGGGGTGGGGGGGTAGAGGTGGGGAGTAGAGCAGAGGGGGGGGGGGAAGAGGTGCGGAGAGGTTGGGGTGAAGCGGGATGGAAAGTTAGGAGTCAGGCTGAGGCCCGATAGTTAGTCACGGTTAGGGAAATCGGATTTCCCATGAGGGGAGGGAGGAAGGGTGGATGGGGGTGGGAAGGGTAGGGGGATGAGGGGGAAGGGCAGGGGTGGGGAAGGGGAGGTGGGGGAAGAGGGGGGAGGGGTAGGAAAGTAATGGATAGAAGGGGAGGAAAAGGGGGGGAACAGCACAGGTGAACTGAAAATTGTTACCTTAAACGTGAAAGGTTTAAATTCACCCTTTAAGAGGCAGAAACTGTATAAGGAATTAACAAGGTAGAAAGCCTCACTTTGTTTTATTGCAAGAGACACATTTGTTACGGAGACATGAGACTGTAGTGAAGCCTAAGGGCTATCCCGAATTATTGTTCGCATCTAACATAAGGGAGCGGAAGAAAGGTGGGGTGGCGTTGTTGGTAAGTGGGACACTTAAAGAAGAGCTGCATACAACAATTCGGGACAGAGAGGGGAGATACTTAATGGTACGAATGAGGTTAGGAGATGAATGGGACCGCCGGGACACAAAACGATTTTTCAGAAGAAGTGGATAAGAAAGTGAGTCTATTGGGGGAGGGAGCGAGGATTTGTGGCGGGGATTTTAATATGACCTGGGAGGTGGGGAGGGATTCTACAGAAGGGGGGGAGGGGAGCAGAAAGGAGGCGATATCAGAAGTTCGTGAAGGACAATGATTTGATTGATACGTGGTAGTTGCTTAACCCGGGTAGGCGTCAGTATTCATTCTATTCAGCGGTGCATGGCACCTATTCAAGGATTGACACCATCTGGGTAGGGAAAGAGATAGCGGATAGGATTAGGGGGGGAGAAATAGAGCTGATCACGTGGTCGGACCATGCACCGCTGATTGTGTGTCTGAGGTGTAGGGGAGAAAATAGGGGGGATACAATATTGGAAATTGAATGAGGCCTTGCTGGGAAATACTAGGGTAATTCAGGAGCTGGAGGAGTTGATACCAGAATATTTTGCAAATAATGACAATGGAGAGGTGAAGGCGGGGGTGGTCTGGGATGCATTTAAGGCAGTGGTGCGAGGCACCTTGATCAAATGGGGGGCGAGAATAAAGAGGGAAAGGGAGTGAAAGGAACTTCAACTGCGACAGCAGTTGGTTAGGTTGGAAGAGGTGGATGCCCAAGATAGAAGCGGGAAATACAGGGGGGAGGTTTTGGAGACCAGAGCCAAGCTCAATGCATTGGAAGCTGAAGGGATTCAATATCGGTTACAATTATTGAGGCAAGAATTCTTCGAAGGGGGAAATAGAGCGGGAAAGTACATGGCGCGGAGATTGAAGCAGAAGCGGAACATGTCACTGATAATGCAGATCAGGTGTAGGAGAGGGGTAGAAAGAGATGAGCAGAAGATTAGAGAAGAGTTTGTGGAGTACTATCAGAGGCTGTACGAGGCAAAACCAGATAGGCCGGAGGGGGAGATATGGGAATATTTGGAGGCCGCAGGTCTCCCACATTTGGATGAAGGGGAGAGGTGTGCTTAGGATAGAGAAATACAGGTCGGGGAAGTGGAGCTGGCGATCAAGGGCTTGAAACCAGGGAAGGCCCCAGGGCTAGATGGGCTGATAGCCAGATTTTATAAAAAATTTAAAGGAGCGCTGGTGAAGCCTCTGATGAGATTGTTCAATCTACCTAAGGAGGGGGAACGGCTAGCAAAGACGATGGGGTGGGCAGGTGTCACACTAATCCACAAAGAGGGGAAAGATCCACAAGTGTGTGCGTCATACCGGCCTATCTCGCTGATAAACCTAGATGCAAAGTTGCTGGCCAAAGTATTAGCGGGGAGACTCAATAGAATACTGGGAAAGTTAGTTCACGAGGATCAAGCGGGTTTTATACCAGGGAGGCAGGTGTCTGATAATATCCGGAGAATTTTAAATGTAAAATGGTCAGCGAAACGTGCGTCAGACATAAGAACATAACATAAGAACATAAGATATGCCATACTGGGTCAGACCAAGGTCCATCAAGCCCAGTATTCTGTTTCCAACAGTGGCCAATCTAGGTCATACGTACCTAGCAGTTTCCCCAAGGGACACAGGTTCCACAATGCTTGCATTGGTTCAAGCATTGATATCCTGGGTCCCTTCTTAATAATGGTTTATGGACCTTTCCTCCAGGAACTTGTCCAAACCTTTTTTAAACCCAGCTACACTAACAGCCTTTACTACATCCTCCGGTAACAAATTCCAGAGTTTGATTACACGTTGAGTGAAAAAATATTTTCTTTTATTAGTCTTAAATAGTTTACCCTGTAGCTTCATTGCATGTCCCCTAGTCTTTCTATATTCTGATAAGGTAAACAATCGATCTACGTTTACCCGTTCCACTCCGTTCATTAATTTATAGACTTCTATCATATCTCCCCTCAGCCGTCTCTTTTCCAGGTTAAAGAGCCCCAGCCTTTTTAGCCTTTCTTCATAGGAGTAGCCTTCCATCCCCTTTACCATTTTGGTGGCTCTTCTCTGAACCTTTTCTAAAATCGCTATATCCTTTTTAAGATACGGCGACCAGAATTGCACACAATATTCAAGGTGCGGTCTCAACATGGAACGATATAGAGGCATTATAATATCTTTTGTTTTATTTTCCATTCCTTTCCTTATCATACCTAGCATTCTATTTGCTCTCTTGGCCGCCGCTGCACACTGGGCCGAGGGTTTTAACATGGTATCCACAATGACGCCTAAATCTTTTTCCTGGGTGGTGGTTCCTAATGTGGAACCTTGCATCGTGTAACCATAGTTTGGGTTGTTCTTCCCTAGGTGCATAACCTTGCACTTCTCCACATTAAATTTCATCTGCCATTTTGATGCCCAGTCTTCCAATTTATCAAGATCCTCTTGCAATTTTCCACAATCCTCCTGGGTTTTAACAACTTTAAATAGTTTTGTGTCATCTGCAAATTTGATAACCTCACTCGTTATTCCACTTTCCAGGTCATTTATGAATATGTCAAAAAGCAGCGGACCCAGCACAGATCCCTGGGGTACACCACTATTCACTTTTCTCCATTGGGAAAATTGGCCATTTAGCCCTACCCTCTGCTTTCTATCTTTTAACCAGTTCCTGATCCACAGTAGTACACTGCCTCCTATCCCATGACTCTTTAGTTTTGCCAAAAGTCTCTCATGAGGGACCTTGTCAAAGGCTTTCTGAAAGTCCAGATACACAATATCAACCGACTCACCTTTGTCCACCTGTTTATTCACTCATTCAAAAAAACATAACAGATTAGTAAGACAAGATCTTCCTTGTCTAAAGCCATGTTGGCTGTCTCCCATTAGGTCGTGACTATCTACATGCTGAGTAATTTTATTCTTTATGATGGTTTCTACCATTTTTACCGGTACTGATGTCAGGCTCACCGGTCTGTAGTTTCCCGGATCACCCCTCGAACCCTTTTTAAAAATTGGTGTTACATTGGCGATCCTCCAATCCTCAGGTATTAGAGATGATTTTAATGATAGTTCACAGATTACTGATAGCAGGTCTGCAATCTCAAATTTCAGTTCTTTCAACACCCTTGGATGTATACCATCCGGCCCAGGTGATTTGCTACTCTTCAGTTTATCTAATAGTTGTAAGACCTCTTCCCGATGTATCGATATTTCCTTCAATTCTTCCACACCTTTAAATACCACTTCAGTCATGGGTAACATCCCTACATCTTCCTCAGTAAAGACCGAAGCAAAGAATTCATTCAGTCTCTCCGCTATCGCCTTGTCGCCTCTTAGTGCTCCTTTAACCCCTTTATCATCTAATGGACCAACTGACTCTCTCACAGGTTTTTTGCTACGAATGTACTTGAAAAGGTCTTTATTTCGCGTTTTTGCTTCCGCAGCAAGCTTCTTCTCAAATTCTCTCTTTGCCTGCCTTATCAATGCCTTGCATTTGACTTGCCAGTGCTTGTGCTGTTTCCAGGTTTCATCGTTTGGCTCTTTTTTCCATTTCCTGAAAGATACTTTTTTGGCAACAACAGCCTCTCTGACCTCACCTTTAAACCATGCTGGCAGTTTTTTGGACTTCCTTCCATTTTTCTTAAAGCGTGGAATACAGCTGGTCTGGGCTTCCAAGATAGTATTTTTCAACAACACCCAAGCTTGATGTACGTCTTTAACCTTTGCAACTGCTCCTTTTAGTTTTTTCTTAACTGTTTTCCTCATTTTATCATAGTCTCCCTTTCGAAAGTTAAAGGGTAGTACTGTGGATTTCCTTACTATCCCTCCTCCACTAATTAAATCAAAGGTGATCATGCTATGATCACTATTGCCAAGTGGCCCCAACACCCTTATCTCTTGCACTACATCTGGTGTTCCACTAAGGACTAGGTCTAATATTGCTTCCCCTCTGGTCGGTTCAGGAACCAGCTGCTCCAAGAAACAGTCATTTATTTCATCTAGGAACTTTATCTCCCTAGCATGTCCTGATGTGACACTGACCCAGTCGATGCCGGGGTAATTGAAATCACCCATTATTATTACTGCACTGTAACTTTTGCTAGCTTCCTTGATTTCTTTGAGCATTTCATCATCCATTTGTTCATTCTGGCCAGGCGGACGATAGTACACCCCCACTGCCATCGCCTTCCCCTTTTTACATGGAATTTCAATCCATAGAGATTCTACAGCAAATTTTGTTTCTTGCAAAACTTTAATCCTTTCTGACTCAGTGCCCTCTCTAACATAGAGCGCAACCTCTCCACCAATTTGATCAGCTCTATCATTACGATATAGTTTGTACCCAGGTATCACAGTGTCCCACTGGTTGTCCTCCTTCCACCATGTCTCTGGTATTCCAATCATATCTAACCTCTCGTTTAGTGCTATATATTCTAACTCTCCCATCTTGTTTTGTAGACTTCTAGCATTTGCATACAAGCATTTTAGAGACTGTATTTTATTCATATTAATTTGGCTATTGGTAGACATGGGTAATTTGGGATCTTTAAGTTCTGTCTGCTCCATACTCGAGGGCATTTGGGCTACTTTACTCTTTTTTGGAACCTCTCTGCTTTTTGTAGTATCCTTCAAGGATACATTCTTCCGAACCATGCGCTCTTGGGCGACTTTCGGCTTTCCCCTATTATCTAGTTTAAAAGCTGCTCTATCTCCTTTTTAAAGGTTAATGCCAGCAGCCTGGTTCCATCCCGGTTAAGGTGAAGCCCATCCCTTCGGAAGAGCCCCTCCTTTCCCCAGAATGTTCCCCAGTTCCTAACAAATCCGAACCCCTCATCTCTGCACCATTGTCTCATCCACGCATTGAGACTCCGGAGCTCTGCCTGCCTTTTGGGTTAGACCCGGCACTGCTTCTCTCGCTAGATGCAGAGAAAGCGTTCCACCAGGTGTCGTGGAAATTTTTGTTTGCAGTGTTGGAGTACATGGGCTTTGGAAAAGGCTTTGTAGACTGGATAAAAGCGTTATACTCGGGACCTAAAGCGAGCGTGAGAGTCAATGGAGGATACTCAAGGTTTTTCCCATTGGGGAGGGGAACCAGACAGGGGTGCCCCCTTTCGCTGCTGCTGTTCACTTTATCCTTGGAACTGCTAGCGGGGAAGATAAGGAGGGGACTAGATATTAAGGGGGTGATGGTGGAGCAGAGGGAATACAGAATGGCCATGTTTGCTGACGACATTCTACTTATGATCACTAGACCAAGTAAGACGTTGCCTGCAATTATGAGGGAGTTGCAGGAGTATGGGGGCTTGGCTGGGTTTAGGATTAATTGGAGTAAATCTGAAATCCTAAATTTGACAGGAGGGGAAGGGTTGCAAAGGAGCCTACAACATAACTTCCAATTTCGGTGGGCAAAAAGATCAATTTGATATTTGGGAGTTCATTTGGGGTGGGACTTGGAAGACCTTTATGATTTGAATTATAAGATTTTCGGGCAAGTAGAAGTACAACTGGGAACATGGAGCAGGGGGTATATATCTTGGCTGGGGAGAATGGCAGTGATGAAAATGATGTTGCTCCCCCAGTTCCTTTTTTATTTTCAAGTGCTACCAGTAGAGATACCGGCAAAGGCGCTAAAACGATTGCAAAAGCAAGTTGAGGGGTTTATATGGGGAAATAAGTGACCTAGGGTGGCTTCTCGGACCTTGCAGGTGTCGAGGTTGGAGGGAGGTATGGGGGTCCCCAGTTTTAGAAAGTACTATATAGCGGTGCAGTTGAGGGCAGTGTACTCATGGCTGAGGGAACAGCACAAACACTGGGTAGTGATGGAAGAAACGGAATTAAGACCAGGTGAGTTGGAGAGAATGGTATGGGGAGGGAAGGGGAAGTAAGGGGGAGAATCCAATGGTGGGCCATACCCTGAATATGTGGCAGCAGCACAGGAAGGGGATGGTAGGGGAGAAGAGGTGTGCACGGACGATGTCGCTGTTGGCGTGTTGCGAAGAGGGGGTAGGCCCAGAGGTAGCTGTGTTGCAAAGGTGGGCACAGCAAGGGTTAAGGCAAGTGTCGCAGATAGTTTTCGGGGAAGGGGTAAGAGATTTTGAAGGTATCCGTGATCTGTACCATTTGCAGGATAATGATAGATTTCACTACCTTCAGATTGGATCATATGTGAAGTCTTAACAGTCAGGCTTGTGTAAATATGTATATTTTGTACTTTGTGTAAAATCTAACATCAATCAACTGTAAATCTGTAATCCTGCTTGCTGTGTGCTACCCCCCTTCCTAATCGCACTGTACATACCCCTAATCACTGGCCTGTACAACCAACCTTTCCATGTATAGCAACCGCTGCTGATCGCTGGAAGCAGCGGGATACAAATTGTACACAAATAAATAAATAAATATGTCAGGCAGAGAAAGCACTGGCAGGATATTGTAAAAGAACCGGGATGGTTTGAAGGCAGCTGCCTAGGTTCTTTGGGGAGGGAAGGGGGTTATCTCCGAATTTATAAAGGATTAATGAGCGAGGGGAGGAGAAATTAAGCTATATGAAGGCATGGGAGAAGGAGTTGGGGGTGTCTTGGGAGATAGAGGAGTGGGAGTGGATAGTTCAGGATATAGCAAAATCATCCATAGCCACATCCCTTTGAGAGAATGGGTGGAAAGTGCTGTCCAGATGGTATTTGACACCGGAGCGTCTATATAAAGTGGAGGTCTGTAGGTCGGATGAATGTTGGAGGATGTGTGGAGAGAAAGGAACCTGGTTGCATATGTGGTGGACATGTCCGGTAGTACATCAGTATTGGGAGAAAATTGGGGACAATATAAGGAAAATTGCAGGTTCAAGATTAATACTGATGCCAGAGTTATGTCTCTTAAGAAGAGTGATGAGGGGGAAGGAATTTGGAGCATAGTGTGGCAATGTATAATAGCGGCAAGATGTGAAATTGCATTATATTGGAAGAATAGTGTATTGCCGCCCTTAGAAAACTATGCTCGGCGCTTGTCAGAATTGTATCAAATGTATTGGTTAACAGGGATAAAGAAAGGTAAAGTGGAGAGACAGTGGGTGGGAGTGTGGAAATGGTTCTGCATTGGGGAGTGGAAGACTGGGACAGGGGGGTGTATGGGTGGAGGTGCAGTAGAAGGGGGGAGTAAAGGATAACAATAGGTTGTCATGTTTAAAAGTTCAGGGGTTCAATGTATAATGGGTAAGTAAAGGGTGGGGAGGAGGGGGGGAATAAGGGGAAGTTATTGATACGAGTTTGGTTCTATGCACAAGTAGTGGGAGGAGATACAGCCGGTGATTTGGAGGTTACTGATAGTGAAATGTAAAGGGATGTTATATATTATGCTGGTGGAGACAAAGTGCTGTAAAGATTGTATTTTGTACTGGTTATTGTGTAAGTGCCAAATAAAAATTCAAGTTACAAAAAAAAAGATCAACATTAACTGAAGACCTTTGGATGATGTGCAATACAAGAAGTGGAGATGCCAAAACCACACATGCAGTTCTAAAAGTAAAAATAAGAATTCATCATACTGGCACCAATAATCAAATACCACCAAACAACCATCAAAAAAACTCAAACACCTGTCCAGCAAACCAGATAAAATCAAATACCGCCAAACAAGTTCAAATACCACCACACGCGATTTAATAAATTCTGCACACAGTGTAGAATCAACACAAAGGCAAGGCGAAATAAAATTGCAGTGTAGAATCAATGCAAAGGCTAGACAAAGTAAATTTGCAGAGGCAAGCAAAAGTCACAGTGGTTTGAACCAATTCGAAGGTAAGGCATGGGCAAGTTAGTACAAGGTTGGAAAAGCCTGCCAAAATCACCAAATTCTTGACACTTTGTTGTGTCTGCCCGAAAATGTGTAATGAAAGCGAACTATAAAGCGACCAACGACCAGCACATGACACAACTAATACGGTAAGTGTATTCAGGTAAAGCCCAGGCGAATGGATATCACCCGGTAATATAACACACTTCTAAGGGGTGTTGGGGCGGGGGCAGGAATGGGTGATTCTGAGAGGCAGGAGACCAGGTATGACGCTGGGCCTGTGGCGTCTTGTCGTGGGGCGCGGGCAGCGGCCCCCTGGGGTACCCACGAACTATTGGCACGAAAACAAGCACCCCCAATACACCCGCAGGCAAGATTCCCGCAGGCAGGGAAAAAAGACAGGCAAAGGATCAGAAGCGGCGGCAAGCCCTCTGCAGATGACCTGCCGGCACGAGCTCTCTCCTAGTGATGGGGCAAGCTGCTGGAGAGATGGTGCCAAATGGGGCTAGCGATCTACCTCTGACCCCTCTGCGATCTACAGGTAGATCGCGATCTACCTATTGGACATGCCTGCTGTAGATGTATGCCAGTCTGCTTAAAATTCTATCTGGGCTGGTTCCTGCACTGATCTCCACACCTTTGCAATTTCCATCCGTACTCCAGTCGTTAACATTTTCAACATATACACCAATTCACTCTTCATATCACCCCCCTATTCATTCAGTAACACTCCTGCAGGTGTAATAGGGCCTACCCAGCCCACCATGTCTCGAGCCAAATCAGTCAATCTTTGCCATGTACTCTGTAGAACTGGACATGCTCACCACATGTGCATATAATCCCCTCTTTCTCCACATCCTCTCCAGCACTCCGAGTTCTTATATTTCCCCATTCTGCATATGCGCACTGGTGTTAAATACATTTGATTCAACATCTTATAACTGTGCTCTTGAGTTGCCATCGAAACCACTGGGATTTTTATCCCTTTATATATTTTTTTCCATCTCTGATAGTCCCAATAACCTCACAAGTCTTCCTCCCATGCCTGCATGTGTTGCATGGTCCATTGGGCCACTCAATGCTTTATACAATCTAGAGATCGAACCTCTGGAGACATCTCCCGGCCAAAACATCTTTTCAAATTGCATCTCCTTATTACCCAAGGAAGTCTTTATTTCTTTTCTCCCCAGAAAGTGTGCTAACTGAAAGTAGCCATACCAATCACTTGCCTCTATTTGAAATTCTTGCTGAAGCTCCGCAAAAGATCTCAGTTGACCCACAGCTGTTAATACCTGTCCCATATATTGTAGCCCCTTTTCATACCATTTTTGAAATATCTCAGAGGCTCCTCCTACCTCGAAGCCCTCACATTGTACAATCCGTTGTGCTCTTATGTCTCCCCCCAATTGAGTCAATACCTTATGTTTCTTATCCCATATTCGGAGTGTACATGCTATGTATGGGTTTTTCTCCTGGCCCCTTCCTCTCACTCCCCTTCCTTGCCACATTAAGTCAGTGAGGCAGTTTGGTCTTACCACCTCCTGTTCTAGTTTACTCCATTGGGACCCATTTTTCTCTAGTCTCCATCCCATTAGCGCTCTCAACTGTGAAGTCTCATAGTACCTTACTACATCAGGCACTGCTAGGCCTCCTTCCTTTTTCTCCCTATACAGTATCTTCCTTTTTACCCTTGGAGGTCTGCGTCTCCAAATAAAGGAGAAGATTCTTCTCTGTCTGCACCAAGTTTAACATTGTAGTGGGAATTTCTATGGGCAAAGTCATAAATAGAAACAGCAATTGAGGTAGAATATTCATCTTCACTATGGCAATTCTTCCCATCCATGAAAAAATAGGTTTATCCCTTCGCATTAAATCCGTCAAAACTTGTTTTTATTGTTGGATCATAATTCAATTTATACAGCTCAGACCCCTCTGCGCTAATCTGGATACCCAGATATCTCACACTTTTATTAGCCCACTTAAACGAGAAAGTGGTTCGCACTGTAGCTTCTTTCTGCAGGTCCAACAGAATTTTTACAACTTCTGTTTTCCCAATATTCATTTTGTATCTGGATGCCTTACTGTATTTCTGGATTTCTTGTACTAAACTGGTATAGATTCCATAGGCTGCCCTAATGTATAAATAACATCATCCGCAAATAATGAGATTTTGTATTCCTCTTTTCCTATCTTTATACCATATATTTCCTTATTCTGTCTAACATTTTCAGCTAGTGGTTCTATCACTATTGCAAACAGCAAAGGGGAGATTGGGCAGCCTTGTCTGGTACCCCTTCCCAATGTAAATAATTCTGATTATACTCCATTTTATATGCGCCTTAGGTTCTCTGTACAGAGCTTCTATTCATTTTTGGAAGTTATCCCCTAACCCCATTTTCTGCATAACAGCAAACATAAAAGCCCATTCTTCTCTATTGAAAGCTTTTTCAACATCAACAGCTATCATTATAGATGATGTCTGATCTTTACGCACTTGCCATATGAAGTTTAACAACTTGCATACATTATCACTAGCTTGTCTACCCGGAATAAAGCCTGCTTAATCCTTTTGTATCAATTATGGGATGTATTTCTGCAACCAGGGCGCTAGTATTTTGGCTAATATCTTTGCATCCAAATTGATGAGAGATGTAGACCTATATGATTCACACTTTTATCCTTTCCAGGTTTGAGTATTACTATTACATCCGCTATCTCCATAGAGCTCGGTAACTTTTCTCCTTTTAATACTTCATTAAAGACATTTCTCAATATTGTGCTTACTTCCTCACTTAATTTTTTATAGAACCTAGCTATGAAGCCATCCAAACCTGGAGCCTTACCTTCTTTCAAGCTCTTTATAGTCTCTACTACTTCCTTTCCTTCAGTCTCTCTATTCATCCACTGCTGTTGCTCTGTCTAATTGCTTCAGTGTAATCTCTGCCATATATCTGTTTGTCCTCTCCCTCCCCATGTTGTTCCAATTTATAAAGCTTATGATAATACTCCTGAAATACTTGTATTTGTTCATTAGTATTAACCCATCTGCCCTGCTCAGCTTTTGGTCGTCGTATCTGCTGTTGCATTCTGAGCTGATTTAGCTTGAATGCCTCTGCCTCATTATTTAATTTACCTAATTTTTCTCGCAAGTTTCTAATATGCTGCAACCTCTTCCTTCCACCTTTCCGTTTGTGCATTGTTTCTTCTTGCCTCAACTGGGATATTAGCTCACGCTCCGTTTATTCTTTTTGCCTCTTCCACCTAGCTGCCATTGCTATACAGTGCCCCCTTACCACCGCTTTCAGTCCATCCCACACCACTGCTGGTCCCACCTCTTCACTGCTATTATGCTGCATATATTCATTTATAATATTTTTAATATGACATAGCCCCTCTTCCTCTTCTATGAGGGATTCATTCACCCTCCAGAAACGCAGGCCTCCCCCCTTTATTTGCATATTCAATGAAACCTCCACCAGTGCATGATCTGTCCAGCTAATGGGTCCTTTATCCACTCGCTTTACCTATTCTACTATCCTTCCATCAAACCATACCATATCTAATCTGCTCTAGGTTTTGTGTGGATGTGAGTAGTATGTATATTCTCTCTTATTGCTATGCATGTACCGCCACACGTCTACTGTGCCCAGTTTATATAGTAATTTCCCTAACTTCTTATTCACACCCCGTGATATCTAGTCTGGGGTTTAGGATGGCATTAAAATTTCCCCCTAATATCACTGGGTTTGCATATGTGCTTTCATTACTTCATATAGTTACCCATAGAACCAACCTTGCTGTGTATTTGGTGCATAAACACTCCCTACCTGATATTTTACCCTCCCCCCTCCCTTATGACCTGTTCTTCTTCCAGGATCAGTCCTTTTGCAAAAAGTAACCCAACCCCCCTCTTCTTAGGTGATTCCTGGTTATGTGCCAGATATACTTTAGCATAACCTACTAACCAATCACCTTTCTTGGGTATTTTTTAAATGTGTTTTTTATATGAGCAATATATCAGCTCAAAGTCTATTACCCTCTTTTAACCGGGCTTGTCGTTTGTGCCAGGAATTGAGGCCTTTGACATTAATGGGTACTATCTTACATTCTTCAGGTTTCTTTTGTTTACCCACCATGGCTCCAAATCTCAGTACCTCCTCTTTGTACATTTATAGGATCCAGTTGCCCCCCTCTGCCCATCCTTCCCTCCTTCCTCTCATCTCCCTCCCCTCCGACCTCCCCTTCTATCCTCCCCACCTTCACGCTACATATTAGTAGCTTCCCCTTCCTCAGTGACATCACCTTCCCCCTCCCACTCATGACTCAAATTACTGAACATTATTTCTCTTCTCTTAATCGCCCTCTCCCCTACATTTTTACCAGCTTAATTCTACCCCTTACTCTCCTTTCAGTTTGTTTACTCAGTCTTTCTTTGCCGCTTCTTTTTCTTGCTGTTGCCTTCTCTTTTCCATTTACAACTTGCACTTCTTTCTCATCTTCCCTTCTTAACTCTGGGTTCCTTTCCGTTTCCTGGCATCATGTCTCTGCTTATTTACACAGTCCCAAGTCCTTTTTCTTCTGCATTACTCGTTTACTTTTCCTTTCATTACTCTCCACTTTTTGCCAGCCAGTTGTCTTTCCATTTCCTAGTTTCCTCATTGCTACTCCTGCTTCCTTCATCGCAGCCACCAACTGCGTCACTGTTGTCGCCCGTCTTGTAGTGCCGTTGCTGGTAAACGCAATATTTACTGGGTTCAGCCATTTATATTTAATGCTCTCTTCCCAAAGTCTCATTGTAAATCCTCTCCATTCTCTTCTGCATTGTAGCGTGGCTGTGGCTAAGTCTGCAAAAATTGTCACCTTATTTCCCTTCCATTCAATTTGTCCTGCTCTTCTCACCTAGTTAATTATTCTTTCTTTAACTTTATAGTCCTAGAGGCATATAATTATATCCCGTGGGCTTCCCCCCTTGGCCCCAGCGTGCGATGCGCCGTATCAATTTTAATTTCCTGAGCCGTCACTCCTTCCTCGGGGTTTTCCAGCATAGTCTTACATATATCTCGTGCCATTTGTTCACAGTCTCTGTACTCAATCACTTTGTACCCCCTTTATTCTTAAGTTGTGCCTTCTTGCCCGATTCTCCATATCTTCAATTTTAAGCTCGATCTGCTCCTTCACCATTTCCAGATTGTTTACTGCCATATTTATTTCACTCAGTGCTTCGTATCTCTTCAACTTGCCCTTCCTCCTCTTCCATTCTTTTACCCAGTTCTTGTACATCAGCGTGGAATTCTGTAATGGCCATCTCCGTATCCGCTCTGAATCCCACCATTTCTGAGCGCAACTCACCGAGCCAGGAGTGTAGCTCTTCTTTCAAGATTTGTGCAATGATGCTCTTACTCTGCACCCCCTCAAGGACACCGATAAATTCTTCAGTCGCTGCCTCCAGATTCACCTCACCTCCCACTTTTTCTCCTTCTTTCTGCTCACCACGCAACACAGCAAACGCATAATCTCCAGGAACAAGCAGGAATGAGTCTTCACATATGGGTACGTCGGTACCGACGGAGCCTGCACGGGAATGCTCCCCAGCATCCAATCAGAAAGCTTTTGGGAGCATCCCTCGCGCCTGCGCACTGACTTCCCGCCTTTTCCACTTATTCTTCTCAGTTTTCGTTTTTCCGCGGAGCCGGCAGGACGTCCTCCTGTCACCGCAGAAATCTTTTTCTTTAAATTCTTCATTTCTTGTTTTCTTGTGGTCGCGGCTGTGTTTCCCGCCGCCACCGGTACCGCCGGTGGTTTTTTCTTTTCTTTTTCTTAAATTCAGAGAGATTTTTCCCTCTGCTTCTGTCTTAACCTTTTGGGCCTACAAGGCCTCTTCATCATGGAGCCGCCTTCTCCTAAGAAATGCCTTCACTGTGGAAACACAGTTTTCTTTTTAGACTCCAATAACTGGTGTCTAACCTGTTTGGGTCCTGACCCTTTTTCCCCTGAACCATCAGGCTGCAATACTGTGAGAAGACCTTCCCTCTTTCAAGTTTCCCTCGATACCGTTTTCACTCCGGCAGTGAAAGCACCGGTTTTTTCGTCTCTCCTGGAGCAGGTAACCCACAAACAGTCTGTTAAGACTTGCCAATCCTTGAGTGGTAGGTCTCATGCCAAGCATGATGACGGCTCCGGCCTTGCCCTCAAGACCCCATTGGCATTAAAACCCCAGTGGGAGTCTTCGGGCTCCAAAGCATTTCAGGGGTTTCAGGTTGTTCCTGGGGCTCACCCCTCACAGAACATACCTGAGCCATGCTCGGTGGTGGTATCCGCTTCGAGCGGTACCGATACCCCGGCATCGGCACCGGTGTCGAGTGTTCCACTCTTCACCAGGGATCGTCATCTGGCGTCCTTGGAACCTTCGGGACCGATCGACACGTTCCTGATTGACTTTCCTGTATCTAAGCCATGCTCGGGGATGGCACCCGCTTTGAGCGGTACCGATACCCCGGCATTGGCACCAGTGTCGAGTGTTCCACTCTTCACCAGGGATCGTCATCTGGCGTCCTCGGTACCTTTGGGACCGATCGATACGACCCAGAGTGACTTTCCTGTATCGGCATCGCCGATACCACCACCGACGTCGGTGCCCTCTAGACATGCATCGATAGACTCGCTCCCTTCGATGCCGAGTCTGGAATCGATATCTAGTCTAGATGACTGGGTACCGACGCGTCTTGGAACCGACCCTTATCGTTTCCAGATACGCAGTACCGAGGATATTCACCAAGACTCTCTGGTTACCTCGGTACCGCTTGAGCAGCCTCCGATGACTGCCTCGATGACATTACCGTCTCCGATTCCACCTCAGCTGCCGGTATCGGTATCGATGTCGATTCCTGCAGTTACATCGGTACCATCGATCCTTTCTATGCCTAGTTTGGAATCGATACCTGGCATGGACGATGCAGTACTAACTGCCTCAAATCGTGACTGCCAGTATCACTATCCATCTAGTAGGGTTCTTTTTCTGCACCAGACCAGTACATCCTCTGGTGCTCAGGCTGCTTCTTCAACCTTAGCCTACCCAGGGATGGTTCCCATTGGAGATCCTTCTTTTCAGAAATTTCTCCTTGATATGGCAACCTTTCTTGCTATTCCTATCCCTGGCTGTGATCTTAACCAAGGCTCTCCTGCAGAAAAGGAAAATATAATGCTTCCTTTACATCATTCTTTGCAGGATCTTCTTCTAAGAATATGGGAATCACCTTTAAGGGTTCCCTCACCTTCTACAGCAACTAATGTTCTGTATCAGGTGCCCCCCTCTCCAGGGTTTCAAAAGACTCAACTTCCCCATCATTCCATTGTAGTGGAATCAGCAATGAGGAAAGTAAAAAGCAAGAAGAAGCATTCTTCTTATCCGCTAGGTCATGCATCTAGAGCACTTGATGCCTTTGGACGTCAAACCTTCCAAACATCTATGCTGGCATCAAGAATTATTTCTTATATATTTTATATGAGTCTAACACTCCAGGAGGTCACAAAGAAATTATCTCTTTTGACTCCTTTTTTGTCAGAGCCTAAGGCTGCTGACTATTCCTTGCTTCTTAGTCATAGCCGGAATATCTCTTGGTTTCTTTCTCGTGCTTCTCTAGACTCTTTTGAGTCTGTTAGCAGATCCTCTGCTATTGCCATTGGAGCACGTCGTAGAGCCTGGCTCCAAGCTTCAGACTTGAGCAGATGGGCACAACACACACTGGGTAATTCTCCTTGTACTGGAGAAAATCTCTTCAATAAGGAGGCTTTACGTCAGGTTGCTCATTGCTCCACTGACTTCCCTGGTTCTGGAGACCATTCTAAGCCGCCTTCTTCCCCAGGAGGTAGGAAATGTCCTACCAAACCTTCTTTCCCTAAGAAAAGAAGGTTTCATTCTTCTCCTGCCCATCATCCAGATGTACCCAAGCAAGGGACACCTCGTCCTAGTCTGAAGTTTCCAAACTCTAGCCAGTCTGAGCATACCCAGCAACCATAGGTTCTGAAGGTTGCAATCTACAGTTAACTTCTTCCTAGCAGAAGTTTGTTCACTGTTTTTTCTTAAAGCTCTACATTGGGGTTTTCCTTTTTCAGTATGCTAAGCTGTCAGGATATTCTTGTCCATGGGTTACAGAATTCTCCTCTTCTTACTATCAAGAAGGGAAGTTACAACTATCCCATGATAGTTTCTGTCCCAACATGAACATTTTTTCCTTCAGCTGACTCGCCATATGGGTAAGTCACCCTCCAATTACCTATTTTCTCTACCCTCTCATCCAGGGTTTCCCCTGCTGAGTGGTACCATACTGAAAAGCTTCTCTAGCCTTTCATTCCAGTGTAGACTTTTTGTTTCCTTGAATGCATTCTCAAGATAACTTATCAGGCAGGGACAGGAATATCTCCTCTCCCTTTGTCTGTTTCTCTTCGTTTTGCACAGGAAGATTCTCTCTGTTGTCTTTTTCAGCTGCTGTGCATGCAGGAGTTCCAGTGATTGAACTACTGGTACTTTTCCACAAGTTCCAGTCTATCCTCCACAATTTTTGTCTAGCCTCAGTAGTGATTCCAAGCTAGTCCTCATCTATCTTGGATAATCCTACTCACTTTAGGCTTCTCACATTATCTTCTTTCTAGCCATCTCCTTTTCCTAGGATGTGGCAACACACCTGACTTCAGTCAGTTTTATCTCATAATTCTCCTGCACAATGCTCTCTGCAATTTTCATAGAAGCTTTCTACTATGGGCCCTTGCTACAGAGCATTAATCTTTGTCTCTGAGGGCTATTCTATATAGTAGAAAAAAGCTTATAAATCATTCCCATGACTGTGAGGGTTCTCCACACCCTCTTGTCTCCTGTTATAATTCAGAATATAAGCTTTTTCTGCGTGAATATCCAAGGCTATTAGTAACGCATGATACCCTATGTCCCTCCAGTGGGTCCTCCTGGTATCTTCTCTATGCGTTTCTACCCATCTACCATGTCAGAGTTCTAAAGGACTCCCGACTTGCTCTTTACAGACTGATATTATCCTCTGTTTTTCAGGCAACCATCCTGGTTATTTTACTGTATTGCATTCCTGCATCCTCTTAGCCCACGGAAATAGATTCTCTATATATCTGTCAAGTGGGTTTCACCCTCTTGTTATTGGATGAATCTTTCCCCTTCACATTCCCAATGTGAATGTTCTTATGGGGCTTAGTGGTAGACATGTATCTTCAGACTCATATTCATGTATGTATATATCTCTATATATGCATCTACATACATATGTCTGTAAGCTGTGTGTGCATAATTATGCCTCCACATATATACATATATATATATATATATATATATATATATATCTTTACACATAATATACATATATATAGGTATATCTTTACACATAATATACATATATATAGGTATATATCCCCCTATATGTATCTGTTGGGAGGCCTTTTATAGGTCAATATGTATTACATACTATCTCCCTAACTGTCTATGCTATAAAAATGTTTACCTTCTTAGAGGTTCCAGACAGTGGGCTTCCATATTTTCATACTGTTCCTCAGTATGTGGGGGCTCTTATGCACACAACCATTGCTGTGGTGCTAACAGCTTCCACTTTGCCCTAAGTCTCTCTATCCTTGAAGGGTCAGGCTTCAATATCTTTCCTATCTCTCACCAGCTAGGAAAGACAGTGTACATCTTCATTACTTCTGAGTACACATCTGTTCTCCTTGGGAATACGGGCTTCTTTCCATACCCCTCCTTCCCTCTAGGACTGGGCTAGTTGTCCAAATCGGTCAGTCTTCTTCTTTTAGTCCTCAATGTTAATGCCTCTACCTAAAAGAATTTTCAGCTTTTCCCATAAAGCTTTCCGTTGAAGACCTGCCGTTCTTATCCTGCCCCAGTTGACACCTGGGTCTCCTGCTAATTCCAGGTTTGGACCTTCATCCTCACTGCTGTGAGGTCACCTTGAGGATTCCGCTACTGCATATCCAGTAGACTCCATCCTGCTCTCTACTTCCTATAATCCAGTAGGTAAGCTCCATATTATAATTGTTCATTAAATAATTTTAATGATACTTATCATACATACCAAGGACTCCTCTTCTGTAGTCCTTAGGTTCGCTGTTTTTCCTTACAGCTCCTCTCTCTCAACTCCTACCCTCCATCCCTCATGGGATGCCGGAGATTCCTGTGTGGAAAATGCACTCCTGATCCAGGGACACGCATTTTATGGGATCTCCCCCTGGCATCTATAGCTAGGGAGTCCCCATATGTGAAGACTCATTCCTGCTTGTTCCTGGAGATAGCACAGTTACTTACCTGTAACAGGTGATCTCTGGGAACAGCAGGAATAAGTCTTCACAACCCACCCACCTCCCCTAGGAGTTGCATCTATCTATCTATCTATCTTCCTTTCCTCTTTCTCTCCTTTGTCTCAGCTTTGAAACTCAGCTGAGGAGAAGAAGTGGAAAAGGCGGGAAGTCAGTGCGCAGGCGCGAGGGATGCTCCCAAAAGCTTTCTGATTGGATGCTGGGGAGCATTCCCGTGCAGGCTCCGTCGGTACCGACGTACCCATATGTGAAGACTTATTCCTGCTGTTCCCAGAGATCACCTGTTACAGGTAAGTAACTGTGCTTTCTCTTATGTCTGCTGTTTTTTTCCATGCCGCCGTCATATCCCCTGCCTCTGGTTTTAGTGCTTAATCTTGTCCACTCTGGGGTATTCGCTTTACTTTTTCAGGGGAGATTTTTAACGCTTTTGTGGGATTTTATCGGCAGAGCTCTCCTTCAGCCATCCATGCGGGTTGGTAACGTCATCAGAAGTCCCTTTGTTTTCTTACAGTATTTTATATATATATAATTTCATATTTATAACTCCTTCACTTAGCAAATATTTTACAAGTTTCCCCTTGTTCAGCGATTACATCAGTGGGAGGAGTCTCTGCATATTTAAAGTGCTCTCTGCTTCTGTGCAGCGGTTTTTTTTTCTCGCGGGTGAATCCATCACCAGGTACGATCTCTCCGCTTGTAGCAATCTTATTATCTTTCACATGCCTTTATATTTTTAAATAGTTTTATGGTTGCATTCTCTGTTCATGATTTTAGGTGTAGATGGCACAGTGCCCCATTAAAGTTTGCACTCTTTAGCTCCTGACATTGCTAATTGGCCTGTCACCATGCATGATATCCTTATGACGCTGTTCTTGTATATCTTTTTAGCACAAACAAGCAGTTGATCTAACCGTTTGTCCCCACAGACCTTTTGCAGTTTTAGAAGCATTACCTTATATCTTTGATATGACTTTTCTACCTGTCGATTTAGTTCACGTTATTATGTATCACCCTATAAGATACTTCAGTGCCGTTTTCCTTTGTAAAATGGAGCCAGTCCGACAGTCCCCTTTTAGTGGTTTCAGTCCGTATATCAGCTCACCATTTAATAATTTAATTTTATAGCCATATTATAGTCTGTGTAAAATTTATGTATCTCCTTACTTTGTTTTTACAGCCTGGCAGCATGTTTTTTAAGATGAAAGCAGTGTTCTTTGCTCGCTTTTCACCTTACTATGATTGCCCTGCAGTTGCTCTTATGGCATCTGTTCTGCTCCTGCAGAATAAGCGCTCTAATTTAATTTCTACTTTTAGCACTGGAGTGTGTTATCTTCTGTAAGATATATATTTTTTGACCAGATTATTTTATGTATGCTGCCTTTCTGATGGTGTACCACTCATATAACATTTTTTGATTAATATAATCTCTATGGTGTAATTCCTTTCTCATCCCTTTCCTTTTTGCTGTTCTTTCCCCTCCCCCTTCTCGTCCCCCTCCCCCTCAGTTTCTTCTTCCTCTTTTCTCTTTCCTTCCTCACATATATATATAATTTTTCAAAATTTGTGTATGTACATTTACTTGTTTTATCTGTCCCCTCAGATTGGAAAGAGTGATGTAGCACCGCCCTTTGGGACAGGCACTACGCATGTTCTGTTACGTTTCTTTGGTTAATGTATGTTAGTTTTTAAGTTTTTAATTTTGTATGTTTTTACTGTGATGTTTTTAGCATCTTAATTTTTATATTTTCTAATTATATTTTAACTTTATGTATTTGTGTGTAGAATTTTAGACCACTGATGAAGGCTTACTGCCGAAACCTTTTTATTTGGGTCTCCAATAAATAAATACCTCCTGTTCACCTTACCTAGTGTGGCTGTGGTTTTGTGCCCTCGTGTCTGGCCAATGATGGAATTGCAACAAACCCTCTTTTGAACCGGACCACAAGACAAACATGTCATCAATGTACCGGACCCACATACGGAGGAAAGGTAGACCCGGTGCATCAGAGGCCCATGTGAGTTCAAAACTAGCCATATACAAATTAGCCACCAACATCGCCATCATGATACCCATTGTTATGCCAAAACATTGCTGGTATAAAGCCCCCATCATAACAAAAGAACGATTCACACAAGGTTAACCGTGCAACTTCCATCAGAAATTGCAAATGACCAGGACCAATGTCTCTCCTACCCTGAAGAGTGGACTCGGTTACTTCCAAAGCCCCTTCCTGAGGGATATTATTGTACAGAGTTCACTTCAAAACTGACCAAGAAGCAATCGGAAAAACCATAACGCGTTTGAGCTTTTTCAAGAACGTTCAAAAAGTGAGTTATAGCCTTCACATATGAAATTATGGAAGGTAACAATGGGCGCAATAGAGACCAAGTAAATTGACAAGGGCTCCAACAAAGAGCCTATAGAGGAAACAATCTGGTGGCCAGATGGGACTTCTAGATTTTTGTGTATCTTAGGGAGGATATATAAATATATTCTCTGGGAACAAGCAGGAAGTCAGTCCTCACATATGGGTGACGTCGGCACCGGCGGAGTCCTCGCAGAAGCATCCCCCAGCTTTCAAAGAAAGCCTTTGGGAGATGCCACCACACATGTGTGGTCCCCTTCCCACCCAAGGGTGCCATCTTGCTCTGTCTCCTTTTTTCCGCAGAGCCCTTCAGACGTTTGTCTGGCTTGTCCCCGGAAAAAGTAGATTTTTCTCTCCGAGTTTCATACTCATCTCCGGTATCGCACTAATATTCTTCCTGCCTACCAACCTCATTGCCTCGGCGTTGAGTTTGGTCTATTTTTGTAGTTTTCATTCTTTTCCTGGCATTTTATGCCTTTTTTCTCCCACTGGCAGCCCGGACAGTCTTCGAACTCGCAGGGGTACTTTTTTCCCCCCATGGATACCAGTGGCTTTAAGAAGTGTGATTGGTGCTCCAAAATTGTCTTTGACCGACACACGCAACTGCTGTCTCCGCTGCCTCGGGCCAGACCATGTCCTGACAGCCTGCGGTCTCTGCAAGAGGATGTTCAGTAAGGCCTTCAAGAGCCACCAGCAGCAGCGCGATAAGTTTTTCCCTGAGTCCCCGGTGCTTCCAAAGGCCAGGGCCTCGTCTGAGTTCCCGACATCTCGGGTGGAGCCTTCCGAACCCGAGCCTCGTTGTGGGTTCTCAGAAAGGGGGTCACCCTTGATGGAACCCAGGAAGAAGAAGAAACCCTTGAAGGCAGCACATCCTTGGATGGTTTCGACCAACTGGGAGCTCCCTGGGTCCAGTCCCACAGTCCGAGACGTTCGTCCGAGGCATCGGAGAAGGAGTGGCCTGCAAAGGTTCCCTGGAAGTTTCTGACCATGGACTGGCCTCGGTCCCCAGACACTATCCTCGTCAAGGATTCCCCTTCGGGGGAGCCGGCGTCAGAACCGAGTCCTTCAGTGTCTGCGCCAAAGGCTGCAGAGCCTTCTGGTCTGGAGTCCAGAATGGCAGCCCTGGAGCACAGTTTGTCTGCCTTCATGGACCAGCAGCGGGCACTGTTGTCCGGCAGAACCGGTTCATCCGCCCTGACCACCGGGCCGTCGACGTCCAAGACGTCTCCGGAGGCCAAGCCGATCCTCAAGGTCCTTAGGCCTCGAGTCGATCCGCGGCTGAGGTCGTGATCCGAGTCCCGCTCGACGGGACACAGTCATCCCCGGCAAGTTTGCTGGGAACCTGCCGCAGGGCATCGGGGGCCCCCTAAGCTTGTGGAGCAGCCCTCTTACGAGTCCTTGACAGACTACTCTGAATGGGAGACTGAGGACAAGGAGTCTCCTGATACCCGTCGCAA
The DNA here is from genome assembly GCA_033557465.1 of Ichthyophis bannanicus. Lineage (NCBI taxonomy): Eukaryota > Metazoa > Chordata > Amphibia > Gymnophiona > Ichthyophiidae > Ichthyophis > Ichthyophis bannanicus. The sequence goes on from CM066032.1 coordinate 423,726,957, forward strand.
CTGTGACATCCCATCTGACTCTCCCGTCTCATAGCCTCGACAGCAGTCCCCGCCCAAGGATATGGGCTTCCTTGATTTTGTCAAGGACATGTCTAAGGCCCTGGCATTCCTGACCGAGTCGGAGGAGGACCCTTGGGCAGATGAGCTGGAAATCCTTCAATACGAGGCCCCTCTGCGGTAATGACTCATGGTGCCCATCCCTCCCATCCTGGAACGACTGATGCTCCGAATGTGGGAGACACCTGCTTTGGTGCCAGTGGTGAGCAAACAGCTCGACTCGATGTATCGATTCCGCCGGAGCCCAGGCTTCCAAAAGCCACAGCTGCTGTGCAACTCCATGGTGTTGGAGTTGGCCATGCATCAGCTGAAAAGCGAGAAGAGACACATTCCTTGGTGCCCCCCAGCAGCGAGGCCTGCATCCTGGATGCTCTCGGCAGAAAGTGCTACCAGGGCTCAATGTTTATTTGCCGCATCCAGGCCTTCCAGCTGTGCATGGGCATGTACTTGAGAGACCTGGCGAAGGAACTCTCCGGGTTCTCGGCTGGTCTCTTCAAGAAACTTTTGCTCTGGTTCAAGAACCTGGCCAAAGCAGTCCGTGAATGCTCCAAATTCATGTTTCGAGTGGCCTATGATGGGTTCGAGTCGGCGGCTCGAGTAGTGGCAGCTGGCATCAGTACACGCCACCAAGCTTGGCTATAGTTGCCCTACCTCGAGAAGTGGGTTCAGGACAAATTGGTCAATGTCCCCTGCCAAGGAGAAAATATTTTTGGCGAACCCATGACCGACAAGGCTGCCGAGCTGGAGACAGAGTTCACGATGAGGACAAGCCTCTCTAAAAAGACCACTGCCCTTCCTCGACTGAAGGGCTTGGGAAAAACGTCTTCTACCCGAGGAAGGGAGCTTCTTACAGAAACTACCCACCTTATCAGGCCTCCCCAGCTCCCTAACAGGGTTAGCAGGTCAAGGGACATGGGCATGGCCCATGTAAGCAGAAGGCTCCAAAACCCCAGGCACTGGCTCCGGCCCAGCCAGGGAGGAGTTTGACTCCTTGAGCATAGCCTCTCTACCTCAAGGAGATCAACAGCCCACAGTGGGACGTCTGGCCCTCTATGCCCAGAGGTGGGTGACCATCACCACTGATTCCTGGGCACTAAGGATAGTTAGGGAGGGTTACCTCCTCCACCTGACTCAGACACCCTCCCCCTTATTTCCCAGGAGAGCCCCTCAGGAGTCCCCTCCACTGGGACCTTCTTCTGAAGGAGTTGGCAGTTCTTCTTGAGGACAAAGCGGTGGAACCGGTAGCTCACCATCTCAGGGGCAAGGGGTTCTACTCCAGGTAACTCCTCATGCCAAAAAGAGCAGGTGGCCTAAGGTCCATCCTTGTCTTGCACAACCTCAACAAATTCCTGTTCAGGGAGAAATTCAAGATGCTCTCTCTTGGAACATTGCTGCCATACCTCCAGCAGGGAGATTGGCTATGGTCCTTAGACCTCAAGGATGCTTATACCCACATCCTTATCCACCCCAACCACAGGCAGTACCTGCAGTTCGTAGTGGGGGGAAGGCACTTTCAGTACAGGGTACTCCCCTTTGGCTTAGCCTCTACCCCAATAGTTTTCACAAAATGCCTGGCGATCGTGGCTGCCTTCCTCTGACTCCAGGGGGGTCTTCATCTTTCCCTATCTGGATGACTGGCTAATAAAGGGAGGCATGGCCTCAGAGGTGCAGTAGGCTACCTCACGCACCATCCAGGTTCTGCAGCACTTGGGCTTTGTCATAAAGTACTCCAAATCTCACCTCCTTCCGACCCAGAGTCTGAAGTTCATTGGGGCAAGCATTGACATGCTCCAGTCGAAGGCTTTCTTGCCCAAGGACCAAGCCGATTGTCTCAGGACTCTGGCTCGGGACGTACAGTACCTTCCCTCTGTGCCCGCTCAACTTCTCTTGCGCCTCTTCGGGCACATGGCCTTCCATGAGGGTGGCACCGTGGTGTCTCCGGGACCAGTGGTCTCAGGCCATGGGCCACCTCTTTGAGAGTTTCTGTGACCCGCTGATTGGTGGACTTCCTGGTCTGGTGGCAGTTGCCCCAGCATCTCAAGGCGAGCATGCCTTTTCAAGCTCCAACCCCCTCAAGGGTCCTCACTATGGACGCCTCCCTGCTTTGCTGGGGAGCCATTGCAGAGATCTCTGCACCCAGGGCAGCTGGTCACCAGACGAGATCACCCTGCAGATCAACATCCTGGAGCTCCGAGCCATACACCTAGCCCTGAAGGTCTTCTGTCACAATCTGTGTCACCAGCCGGTGCTAGTCCAGATGGACAACCAGGTGGCGATGTTCTACATGAACAAACAGGAGGTCACGGAGTCTTGTACCCTTTGTTGGGAGGCACTGGTCTTTCGCTCGTACTCATTCCAACAGGGTATCCTCCTGTGGGCAGTGTACCTGCCAGGCCAGGACAATCTACTGGCTGACAGGCTCAGCAGAGTTCTCCAGCCGCATGAGTGGCAGTTGGGACCCCAAGGTAGCCAGTCTGCTTTTCCGGCTCTGGGGGGAACCCATAATGGACCTGTTCGCCAGCCTGGACAACTTTCAGTTGCCCCGCTTCTGCTGCCTGCAGGCCCACCCCTCCAGTGTGGCTGCGGACGTGTTCCTGGTCTCATGGTCAGAAGGCCTCATGTATGCCTTCCCTCCTACACTGCTGATCGCCAAATCTTGTTCAGGACCCTTCGCAACATGGCCTTGCTCATCTTAAAGGCTCCTCAGTGGCCCAGGCAACCGTGCTTCCCGCTGCTTCTACAGTTGATGGTGGAAACTCCCATCCCCCTGGGGACCCCTATCTCAGGAGGGTGGCTCTCTCCTGCACCCCAACCCGGGGTCCCTGTCGCTGATGGCCTGGCTGCTGAGAGGGTGAGTGGCTCCTTTCAGCCTCCTGGTTGAGGTGAAAGACATCATGCTGGCCTTTCACAAGGCCTCTACTAGGAAGGCTTATGCCCTCAAATGGCACAGGTTCTCAGTTTGGTGCACTGAACGCGGGGCTGACCCTTTCTCCTACCCAGTGGCCCTGGTGCTACAGTACCTGTTCCACCTCTCCCAGTCCAGGCTCAAGTCTAACTCTGTCTGAATGCACTTTAGTGCCCTGACAGCACACCACCATCCGGTGAATGGTAAGCCCCTCTTGGCCCAACCGTTGGTGATCTGTTTCCTTCGGGGTCTGCTCTTATCGAAGCCCCTGGTTCGCCCTCCACAACCGAATGGGACCTCAGCATGGTGTTGGGGCAGCTCACTCGCCTGCCCTTTGAACCTCTAGCTACCTGCCACCTCCGCTACTTCTCTTAGGTGTCTTTCCTGGTCATACTTACCTCCGCTCTCAGAGTTAATGTGCTTCAGGCCCTTGTGGCGGAGGCACCCTATACCAGATTCTACAAGAACAGAGTGGTGCTTTGCACACACCCCAAATTCCTTCCGAAGGTAGTGTAACCCTTCCATCTCAAACAGGAAGTGGTGCTCCCTACCTTCTTTCTCAGACCTCACTCCAGTCGGGCGGAGACAGTCCTTCACACCTTGGACTGTAAGAGGGATTGTCCTTCTATATCCAGCACACTCAGGGCCACTGCAAAGCTTCTCAGCTTTTCATCTCCTATGACCCCAGTAGGCTGGGGGAGGCGGTGACAATGCACATAGGTGGTGGACTGTATTGCTCTCGCTTATGAGCAGGCGAGGCCCCCGCTGGTGTCAGGGCTATGGTGGCCTCGGTGGCAAACTTGCCGAGCTGCCACCTGGTCTTCAGTCCATACCTTCGCAGCCCATTGCTGCCTGGAAAGAGAGTTCCGACGGGACAGTGCCTTCGGCCAGGCTGCGCTCCGTAACCTTTTTGGAGTTTACGCCTCTGTTCAGGCTACCGGAGTGCTGGTTTCATCAGACACAGGGGTCCTACTATGGTCTGTAGGCACAGGCTCAATTGCTGCTGCTTGCGGCTCTCCATGAGGAAGCCCTGTTTTTGCTATGGGTTTTTGGTAGCCTGTAGCTGGGGAGTCCCATATGTGAGGACTGACTTCCTGCTTGTTCCCAGAGAAAGCGTAGTTACTCACTTGTAGGGTGTTCTCCGGGGACAGCAGGAATCAGTCCTCACAACCCTCCCTCCTCCCCTTGGAGTTGCTCCTTTACCATCTTTTATTTTTGCCGTCTTTAGCTATGTTATCTGACTGAGCAAGATGGCACTCTTGGGTGGGAAGGGGACTACGTATGCATGGCGACATCTCCCAATGGCTTTCTTTGTCAGCTCTGGGAATGCTTTCACGAGGGCTTTGTCGGTGCCGACATCACACACATGTGAGAACTGATTCCTGCTGTACCCGGCGAACACCTGTTACAGGTGAGTAAGCACACTGTATTCGTGGTGCTTGAGTATTGAGAAATCTGAACTCTTTTTTTTTAAAATCATGATCCTCTGCTGTAAGACTTCAGTTGTCAACTATTTGATTTTCAAAGCTAAACGATCAGTTGGATCATTTGAAAGCAGATGGTAAGTGTTGGCATCAGATAACGGACGCAATATTTCTGCTGCTCCACCTTTATCTGCTCTTTTAATAGTAATATTAGCATTGGATCTTAACTGCTGTTAGGCCTTCCAGTCTTCATACGGCAGACCATGCAACAACTTCCACTTAATAGACTGCTCCAATAACTCGACATCATACAGCATCAGATCTTGAAAAACTTGAATAGCAGAAGGTGGAGAGTAGGAGGAGACCAAGTAGAAGATACTGGAAGTGATAGTCATCTAGTGTGAGTGGAAGACATCCCAAGATCTTCCATCTGGGAATCATCTGCCTGCCAAGAGAAAAAAACCTGTAAATGGGTTTTCTGTAGAAATTTCTCAAAGCTGATCTGAAGGAAAAAAGAATCATTTGCAATAGTTGGAACAAAAGATAGTCCTTTACTCAGAGCCTTCCACTGAGACTGCGATAACATGGTGGAAGATTAAATTCACCACTAGGTCTCTTGAAATGGTGGGGACCTTGTCCACGGTCGGTGCGATGCAGAATTGTTGCCGGAGTTCCAACGACCCCGGCCTCTGTGCTTCTGCTGATTCTTCTCTTTGTCTAAAAAAGAGGGAGCATCTGCAATCACCCATCCCATCAGAATCATCAGAGGAGAAATCAAAGGATACCTTTATTTTTTTTTGTTCTCCTCAGGTATCTGCCAAGGGTATAAATAGCCTGTGCTATAATATGAAACATTTCTGTTCATTTTTTCCAACTTGAATCTTTTCATTTCAACTCTGGATCTATCCCATCTGGCTTTATAAACGCTGCAATTTTCCATTATAAGTTTCTTCATGGACCGTAAAGCAGCCTTTTCTAAATCAATCTCCTCTTGTGTCTTCAAAACAAAAGACTTATTGGTATCCACAGTAAGGACCATGAGGCCACGAGTGCATTTATTAAGGATTTTATTCCAGCTGTCCATAAATTCTGGGTTGTTCTTAGTAATACGAAGACCTCTCGGTTTGTGCTGATGTCTAGTATTCTCCAATAAGGAAGCTCAATTTAGACTGTCGAAGAGATGAGCCTTCTCTACTGCAGTTTTTTTGACGAGTGATGGTTTGAACAGCCTTTTGTGCCGATGATTGGCCATTTAATTATTGGGCTGTATTTTCATAGAGCCATTGTGTTGGCTTATTGAGTTGCTACACCTGAGGTCTTTTTTTCTCCCATGGTTGTGTGTTTTGAAATATCCAGAACCTTATTGCATTTTTTTCTCCAGGAACAAGCAGGAAGTTAGTCCTCACATATGGGTGACGGTGCCGTCGCAGTCCACACGGAGCATTTCCTCAGCTTTCAAAGAAAGACTTTGGGACATGCTGCCATGCATGCGTGGTCCCCTTCCTGCCCAAGGGTGCCATCATGCTCGGTCAGATGACATAGCTAGGATAGTGTTAAAAACTAAAATAAGGTTGGGAGGCAACTCCCAGGGGAGGGTTATGAGGATTGATTTCTGCTGTCCCTGGAGAACACCTGTTACAGGTGAGTAACTACACTTTCTCCAAGAACAAGCAGGAAGTCAGCCCTCACATATGGGACTCCTTAGCTCCAGGCTGCCGAAGACTGAGCCACAACAGCACCAATGGCGACCAATGGGACAGCCGTGAGTTGCAGGAGATGAGTCCTTATGGAGAGACTCTGCAGATCCTAACGTCCAGCGACACTGTCACTCCGGTAGCCTGAACACAGAAGGGTTGGAGGGCAGGAGTTGCCTATACCCCGAGAATATTATGGAGTACTGCCTGGCCCTGTGGACTCACTCTCTAGGCAGTAGTAAACTGCGAACAAATGAATGGAAGACCATGTGGTGGCCTTGCAGATTTCCGTCATCGGCACTGAGCGGAGGTTGGCCACCGACGCGGCCATTGCCCTCATATGATGCGCTGTGATCCGGTGCTCAAGGGAGAGGCCGGCTCACTCGTAGGTAAGGGCAATGCAGTCCGCCACCCAAGTGGACAGAGTTTGCTTGGTTACAGGGAGCCGCAGCCTGCTGGAATCGTGAGATACAAATATCTGAAGCGCTTTGTGATGGGCCTGTGTCCGCTGCAAGTAGATGGACAGGGCCCGCTTGTAATCCAGTGTATGAAGTAATAGTTCCTCCCTACCGGCATGAGGCCGCAGGAAGGTGGTGGGGAGGATCACCTCTTGGTTGAGGTGGAAAGGAGATAGCACCTTCGGAAGGAATTTGGGATGTGTGCGGAGCACCACCCTGTTCTTAGAACCTTGTATATGGTGGGTCCGCTACCAGAGCCTGGAGTTCACTCACTACTCGAGCAGATGTGAGGATCACCAGGAAAGCCACTTTCCAAGACAAGTATCTCAGGTGGCAAGTGGCTAGAAGCTCGAAAGGTGGCTTAGTGAACTGGGAGAGCACTAAGTTGAGGTTCCATTCTGCTAGAGGGTGGAGAGGGGGCTTTGACAGCAGGAGGCCCTGGAGGAACCTGGAAACCAGGGGCAGACTCGAGAGGGTTTCCCCTCAATTAGGGTGGTGGTGTGCGGCTATAGCACTCAGGTGCACCTTCACAGAGTTGGATTTCAGCCCGGTTTGCAACAGGGCTTTAAGAAAAGTGGAAGGAAGTCCAAAAAACTGCCAGCATGGTTTAAAGGTGAGGTCAGAGAGGCTGTTGCCAAAAAAGCATCTTTCAGGAAATGGAAAAAAGAGCCAAACGACGAAACTTGGAAACAGCACAAGCACTGGCAAGTCAAATGCAAGGCATTGATAAGGCAGGCAAAGGGAGAATTTGAGAGGAAGCTTGCTGCAGAAGCAAAAACACAAAATAAAGACCTTTTCAAGTACATTCGTAGCAAAAAACCTGTGAGAGAGTCAGTTGGTCCATTAGATGATAAAGGGGTTAAAGGAGCACTGAGAAGCGACAAGGCGATAGCGGAGAAACTGAATGAATTCTTTGCTTCGGCCTTTACTGAGGAAGATGTAGGGATGTTACCCATGACTGAAGTGGTATTTAAAGGTGCGGAAGAATTGAAGGAAATATCGATACATCGGGAAGATGTGTTACAACTATTAGATAAACTGAAGAGTAGCAAATCACCTGGGCCAGATGGTATAAATCCAAGGGTGTTGAAAGAACTGAAATATGAGATTTCAGACCTGCTATTAGTAATCTGTGAACTATCATTAAATCATCTCTAATACCTGAAGATTGGAGGATCACCAATGTAACACCAATTTTTAAAAACGGTTCCAGGGGTGATCCGGGAAACTACAGACCGGTGAGCCTGACATGAGTACCGGGAAAAATGGTAGAAACCATTATAAAGAATAAAATTACTTAGCATGTAGATAGTCATGACCTAATGGGAGACAGCCAACATGGCTTTAGACATGGAAGATCTTGTCTTACTAATCTGTTATGTTTTTTTGAAGGAGTGAATAATCAGGTGGACAAAGGTGAGTCGGTTGATATTGTGTATCTGGACTTTCAGAAAGCCTTTGACAAGGTCCCTCATCAGAGACTTTTGGCAAAACTAAAGAGTCATGGGAAAGGAGGCAGTGTACTATTGTGGATCAGGAACTGGTTAAAAGATAGAAAGCAGAGGGTAGGGCTAAATGGCCAATTTTCCCAATGGAGAAAGGTGAATAGTGGTGTACCCCAGGGATCTGTGCTGGGTCCGCTGCTTTTTGACATATTCATAAATGACCTGGAAAGTTGAATAACGAGTGAGGTTATCAAATTTGCAGATGACACAAAACTATTTAAAGTTGTTAAAACCCAAGAGGATTGTGAAAAATTGCAAGAGGATCTTGATAAATTGGAAGACTGGGCATCAAAATGGCAGATGAAATTTAATGTGGACAAGTGCAAGGTTATGCACCTAGGGAAGAACAACCCAAACTATGGTTACACAATGCAAGGTTCCACATTAGGAACCACCACCCAGGAAAAAGATTTAGGCATCATTGTGGATACCATGTTAAACCCTCGGCCAAGTGTGCAGCGGCGGCCAAGAGAGCAAATAGAATGCTAGGTATGATAAGGAAAGGAATGGAAAATAAAACAAAAGATATTATAATGCCTCTATATCGTTCCATGGTGAGACCGCACCTTGAATATTGTGTGCAATTCTGGTCACCGTATCTTAAAAAGGATATAGCGATTTTAGAAAAGGTTCAGAGAAGAGCCACCAAAATGGTAAAGGGGATGGAAGGATACTCCTATGAAGAAAGGCTAAAAAGGTTAGGGCTCTTTAACCTGGAAAAGAGACGGCTGAGGGGAGATATGATAGAAGTCTATAAATTAATGAACGGAGTGGAACGGGTAAACGTAGATCGATTGTTTACGTTATCAGAATATAGAAAGACTAGGGGACATGCAATGAAGCTACAGGGTAAACTATTTAAGACTAATAAAAGAAAATATTTTTTCACTCAACGTGTAATCAAACTCTGGAATTTGTTACCAGAGGATGTAGTAAAGGCTGTTAGTGTAGCTGGGTTTAAAAAAGGTTTGGACAAGTTCCTGGAGGAAAGGTCCATAAACCATTATTAAGAAGGGACCCAGGATATCAATGCTTGACCCAGTACAAGCATTGTGGAACCTGTGTCTTTTGGGGAAACTGCTAGGTTCTGTGGTGGCGAAGCAGGTTTAGAGTGGAAGGAAAAGGGGGAAAAACAGTCTTTTTTCCCTGAGCCCAACAGAACTGCAGGCACAGCAGGGGTTAAAACTCTAAACAAAGCTAAAAACTCCCTGCACAGAAGTGTAGAACCAGAGACACACCCAGTCCCCATGGAAACCGACGGAGGTAATGGGAGTGGTTTGGGGGCGGAGTCTAGAGTTATAGGACAGCCCCAAACATTTAAGCAGGGAAGTTTTAGTCACAAGAAGCAGCGTGGCAGAGTGGAGAATCAGCGTGGTAAAGAGGAGAGATCCAGGAGGAGGTCTGAGAGGAAGCAGGAGAAAAGGGCAGAGGCAAGCTCGGGGGAGGAATCTTCTGAGGAGGAGATATTCTCTAGAAGCTGTTGGACTGGCCATCCAAAAAGGGATTCCTCTTGCAACAGTACAGGGACAGCTCAAGCCTAGAACGCAGTTCAGCTGACAGGAAGTCTGCAGCTAACGTGGAGCCTTGGAGAGCCTGTTTTAAACAAGGGTACTGTTGGGGAGCAGGAGAAAGGAATATTCCTGGGAGGACCAGAAAGCAAGTGTACATCTGTGGCAGGGGTCTGAAAGGAGACACACTACTGCTAGCAAGGTGAGACCATTGCAAGCTCTTAAAAAGCTTCTGAATAAGAAAGCTCTTTCATGCCCTTCCCCCACAACCTCATGTAGCGAGGGATCTCAATGGGAACAGCTGAAAACAGTGTTGCAGCAGTTGAAGCCTTCCCATGCAGACGCTGTGGATAGCAAGTCACTGAGGGAAGCCAGTGAAGAGGAAATGGAAATAGGAGACAGTTATATAGAGAATGATTATTCTGATATGGAAATAGAATGTTCTTTCTGTGCCAGTAAGAAACTGAAGGGTTTTAAAGTAATTGGGAAAACCCAGAAGTTTTAAAGGGAGAAACATTATCTGCTGAGGCTAATGACTTTAATTAGGCAATTAATGAGAGCTGGTTGAATAAGCTTCAAGAGTTAATAGATGCCTGTGAAAACTAAAGTCTGAAAGCACCTTTGGAAAAAGAAAATGTCATAAGTTTTAAACTGTTGGTGGACCAGGAAGTTAAAGTGCTGCTAAAACCTGTGAAAGAAACAGTTAAGGGTTGTGCTGCATCCTGGAGACCTGGAAACCGATTTCTGTTTGTAAAGGAATGATTTTGGAGACGTGTTTAAACTAAGCCGCAGAAACAAAGCCAAGGCATGCGTGTATCTGTTTTTGTGAATGGAGAAGCATCCTGAGTTTTGTTTGTAGTAGCTGAATTCCTAACCAAAGAATTCAATTTGGTAATGCAGAACTTTATTTTCCAAATAAAAGAAATTTTCCTGTGACCTTCGATCTCGGCTATAATCTGTAAGACACAACTACATGCGAAGAGGCCTGTTTCATTAAGAAGGACGATCGGGGCATCCCCTTACACCTAGGCAACTGCCTGGCCACAAGGGGGAGCGCCGACAGTACTTGTGACCTGGATTGGCCACTGTTGGAAACAGGATACTGGGCTTGATGGACCTTGGTCTGACCCAGTATGGCATATCTTATGTTCTTATGTAGGTGTAGAAGATACTAGAGAAGCAGTTGCACATGTCAGGAGAAAAGGTTCTCCCTCTTCTCCATACACCAGACTGAGAATCTTTTCCACTTAAAGACGTAAGCCTGTCTGGTGGGGAAATATTCCATGCTGCTCTGTCGGCATCAGTGTCACCCATATGTGAGGACTGATTCCTGCTATCCCTGGAGAACACCTGTTACAGGTGAGTAACTATGCTATTCTAGCTCTGGTTTCCATATTTCTGTTTGTTTTCACCAGCAGCTTTGAGGTTTAATTTGGAATTAGGATTGCATAGCTTTTAGAACATAAGAGCATAAGAAATGCCATACTGGGTCAGACCAAGGTCCATCAAGCACAGTATCCTGTTTCCAACAGTGGCAATCCAGGTCACAAGTACCTGGTAGGTTCCCAAAAAGGCACACAGGTTCCACAGTGCTCGTCCTGGGGCAAGCAGTGTATTTTCTGGGTCTTAATAATGGATTCTGGACCTTTCCTCCAGGAACTTGTCCAAACCTTTTTAAACCCAGCTACGCTAACGGCTTTTTACTACATCCTCCATAACAAATTCCAGAGTTTGATTATGCATTGAATGAAAAAATATTTTCTCATTAATCTTAAATGGTTTACATCGTAGCTTCATTGTGTGTCTAGTCTTTCTACTTTTTGATGGCATAAACAACCGATTTACGTTTACCTATTCCATTCAATTCATTAATTTATAGACATAAAGTTGAAAAGGCCTAACCTTTTATGCCTCTCCTCATAGGGGTATCCTCCCATCCCCTTTGCCATTTTGGTGGCTCTTCTCTGTACCTTTTCTAATTCTGGGGTGAGTAATACTGAATAATGGGAGCTATGAAGGGTGGGTGAAAGAGTGAGCATTTAAGAAGAGAAAGAAAGGAGCAGGTGTAATCTCTGAAATCAGCACTTTCAATTTGAAACAAATAATGGAAAGGAGATCAGGAACAGATACATCTACTCATCACATTAATTGAAATACGATTTTTTTTATCATATTTATTTTATATTGTATTTAAATTAGAGTGGAGAAGTAGCCTGGTGGTTAGAGCAGCTTGGAACCAGGGAAGCTAGGGTTCAAATCCTATTGATTTTCCTTGTGGCCCTGGGTAATTTACTTAACAATCCTATTGTCTCAGGTACGAAAACTGAAATTGTAAGCTCTCCAAAGACGGAAATATCAGAATGTAACTTGTCTTGAACTGCTACTGGAGAGGTGTGAGCTAAATGCAAATAAATAAGTTTACAATTAACATGTCTAATTGTAATTATTACTTGCCATAAAGGTTGCTAGCTAGTATTTACTGCCCTTCATTTTTTTTAATGAAAACTCTGGTTTGAAGAATTATTATTCAGATGGGTAACTCTTCCAGTATGTCCTGAAAAAAAAGCGTTGAAAACCATTTTCATTTTACCTTGCTCATTTTCCCAGCTTCTTTCCCAGCTTCACCAAGAGATTCTTCTGATCCTAAAAATATAATAAATTGATTGATTTTGAGGTCCTATAATTGTAATTGATATGCTGTAAATGAATAGATTTGGAAAAGACTTTATATGTTCACTTGAATTTGAAATTTACATTTTGTGATGTTGCTTCTGTAAACTAATCTATTTATTTTGAAATCTATTTAGACTGTCGAAGAGATGAGCCTTCTCTATTGTTGGTCCTGAAATGGGGAGGAGAACTGACCCCTGCAGGCAGGGTCCAGGCAGAGGAACTTGGCAGAGCCTTCAGGTGTATGTACCCAGGAGGACAAGGTAGTGGGTCGTCTTCCTAACATAAAAATAAACAATACTGGGTTGACCTGTGGCAGGTACTACATATTGTCATGTAGAGAACTTGGTTTCTATTCCCAGGCAGACCGATGGTTAGGCTACTGCAGAGGTAGCATTCGCAGTTCTTGGGGTGGGATGGAAGGAGAGGGAAAGTAGTCCCAGTCATCGCTCAGTGTTGACACACAGTGGTCAGACTTAAGGTCCACATCAGCAGAACTCTGGAGGGAGATCTTGGATGTGACTGCTCCTCAAGAATTTTTACTGCACTGGTTGAGCTGAGTTGGGAGGGGCATATAAAAATAATGTGTGGGGGAGGCGGGGGGAACGGACCACAGGTAGAAGTAAATGAATGTTCATTGCATCAAATTGTAAAAGGGATGTGTTTGAGAGGCCTAAATAAATAAATGGTACTGACGCCTGAGACTCGGAGACTGGTTTCAATTGTACTGGGATACCGAAGGGGCAAAATAAACTATTAGACCAGAAAAAAAAACCCCTTATAACCTGTCAGTGAATGCAATGTAATGCATGTGGTTTGGTTACAATAAAGCATATTCAGGAGTATTTAACGAATGCTCATCAGATTTCTTTTATGGCTACTAGTTTAAATAATGATAATTATTTGAATTTGTTTTTGTAAACATTAACAAAATTAATGCAATTCACAAGTTTGCTTGTCTATTTGGTAGGGGATTATGCTGGATTTCCAGGGTGTGGCTTGCTTAGATTGCATAGTACTTATAGGCATGATCTTAAAATCTATGCGTCTGATGAGGGACGGGTCCAGATGACTGCTGCAGCTTTTGCAAAGGTATTTAATTGTATATATATCTTTTATATAACAAATTCAAATCAGTTTGAAGATAACTACATTTGACAAATTTAGCTTTTAATACACAGTTAGTAAATTGCATAGTCCTTTTTTTAGCGCCATAACAACTTTGTGCTAGAAACCAATCTAGCTTTGTAAGCTTGAGGCCCTTTTTTCTTGGGGCATTCTAGTTCCTTAATGTGTGTAGCAGTACCACTTGCCTTGTACAATTCTATAGATCGGTAGGTGCTACCAGTACAGTGAGGTGTCCCGAGGGAAGGCATGGTTACAGTATCATGTAGACTGAGGGGGGGGGGGGGAGAAAAAGGGTTGTAGTGTTCTTCCTCTATGATAGGTAACACTTATTATGCGTAAAAGATTCATTTCTATTTTTCTTAAGTTTTATAAGTGTGATACATATTTCCATACAAGAGACCTGAATAGACCTACCTTGAGTTACTTATCAAGTTGTCTGGAGTTGAGGTTTTGCTGGAAAAAAAACTATTTTTTTTCCTTTTAAACTAAGTTTTAGGGATCTTAAATTCATTTTCAACTCTTAGTTTTGGACAAAAGTTGAAGTTTCTTTAACTTATTTATTTTGAATAAGTTGATTAAGAAAGAGCAAATGCTGTTTTAATCTTTACATTATATAGTATGAATTTTTACATAAGTACATCATTTAATAAATTGGCAAGTGTATGGTTGATAGTCAAAATAGCATGGCAAAATCTAGGCAGAATATTTCAGAATTATAATACTGTTTTTAGCCATCTATAGTGTTTGCTAAGTCCTTAACATGATTGCAATTCATTGGCTTTTTTGTGTAGGGACTCTTAGCTTTAGAGGGAGAATTGACACCTATTCTTGTCCAGATGGTGAAAAGTGCTAATATGAATGGTCTCTTGGACAGTGACAGTGACTCTCTGAGCAGCTGTCAACACCGTGTGAAAGCACGGCTGCATGAAATACTGCAGAGAGACAGAGAATTCATGCCTGAGGACTATGAAAAGGTAAGGAATAAAAGGGGAAGTTAACATATTTAACTTAAATTTCTTTCATTTATTTCAGCATGTTTTAAGTCACAATTGGATTAGGGTAGTGGACATGATTTAATGTAGCTTCAGCCATATGTGCTGATCCACTGTTCAAAAAATCTACCTTCAGATTTGGTTCCTTGAGTAATGTTGTAGTCTGAAGTTTTGATTGGACGGCATTAGGAATTTGGAATTGGATTATTATAGAGCTCTGTTAACATATATTTTTCTTCGAACTCTGATTCTTCTAGTATTTGTTTAGTGAAGCCAAAACATTGTTTTTTTTTCATCCACCAGACCAGTCTAGAATACCTAGGTTATACCTGCCAGTCACAGATGGAGACAGACTTAAGAACTGTGCCCTCTGCCCTAAAAAGGGCTCTGTGTAGCCGCTTGCTCCTCAGTATTCTGATGTTTCCAGCAGATGGTGATGGATATTCCTTGCAGCTCGGAAACTGCATGGCAACTGCTGTGCCCAGTGCCAGTGCTACCTTTAGGCTAATTAGGCGGTTGCCTTGATTGCCAGTGTTTCAAGGATGACCTATTGCCGCCACTGCTGTCCCTCTCTGGGACCTACAGTGGCAGCAATGGCATTAAAACAGCAACACAGCGCTTAACCAGAGCCTCAGACCCTGCATGCTGTTGCTTTGACCAGCTACTTCCACTCTTTTCGATGTGGACTTCCTGTTTGCAAGGAATGCTCAGACTGCACTCGCAGATCTAAACCTCAGTAGAGTCAAGAACACCAAAATCTCGACAGATCCTCTCCTTCATGGTGATATCTCTTGAGTTATTTCTCTGGGCATATTCAACATATTTCTTGGTCAGATTTCAATCTTTTCACTCCATCTAAATTACAAATCAACATTCTCCATGAACAAGCAGGAAGTCAGTCCTCACATATAGGTGACGTCTGTGCCGACAAAGCTCGTGTGGAAGCATCTCTCCAGGTTTCAAAGAAAGCCTTTGGCTGATGCACCATGCATGCGTGGTCCCCTTCCCGACCAAGGGTACCATCTTGCCTCAGTCTCCGTTTTTCTGCGGAGCCCTGTGGACATCTGTCCAGTTTCCCTGGAAAAAGTTTCTTTTTTGCATAGTTTTATCCATTTGCGTACTGGTTCCTTTCCTGCCCCCAAGCCAGCTCGCCTTGGCGTTGCTCCATGGGTTCATTCCATTTTTCTCTTATTTTTCTCGAGGTGTCCCTCATCCAGTGCTTCACACCCTTTTTTGACCATAGGCCTCGTATCTGTGTCTGGGTAGATGGGCCCCTTTTTCCCGATGGCCTCCAGTGGTTTCAAGAAATGTGATTGGTGCATTAAGATGATGTCCCTCACCGATCGACATGACTGCTGCCTTGGGCTGGACCACGTTGACCTGGACTGCAAACTCTGCAGGGCCATCACCCCAAAGGCCATCAAGAGCCGTCAGTTGCAGCAGGAAAAGTTCTTTCACAAGTCTGACTCTGCCCGAGTCTCAAGCGACACTACGCTCCAGGCCCCCTCTGGACCTTGGCAATCTGTGATGCCCGGGCTATCTCAAGTCCTGCGGTTGCACTTCCTGTGAGAAGAAATCTCCAGAAGCAGAACGTAAGAAGTCAAAACCCCTGAAAACTGCCTCAGAGGATGTGTTTGGGAAGGCAGGAAAATATCACTCTAGGCCCCCTGATCCCAAGCGTGAGTCTGAGGAGTCAGAACGGGAGTGGCCTCATAAGCTCCTCCAGAAAGAGTTGTCTGCGTCCAGCGACTGAGCTCAGACACCTGAAGAGCCTCGATGCCTACGCCGAAGGCTGTGAAGCCAACTTGCATGGAGTACAAGATGGCGGCCTTTGAGCACAGTATCTCTGCCCTCATGGCCCAGTAGTGGGCGTTCATGTCCAGTTCATCCACCCCGACAATGGGACCCTCGACATCAAGGGATTCCTTAGACATTGAATTGATCCTCGCGTGCCACTGGCCTTGAGAGAGCCATCAGACGAGGTCCTGGTCCCCTCCAGCGAGGTCCCGGTCCCATCCCTTGGGGTCCTCTCCAGCGAGGTCCCGGTCTCATCCCGTGGGGTCCTCTCCAGTGAGTATACATGGCTTGGAGCACAGGTCCCCTGGCGGTCACAGGCTTTCGGACTCAGGCCGCGACTGCGAAGCCGTGAGGCCTCAGAATCGTCCTCTGACTTTGAGTCAGAGTGGGAGGATGAGGAATTCCCAGACACTTGGAAGCATAGAGATGTGCCCTCAGACCTGTCTCCTCCAGTGTCCCAGTGCCATTCCCCACCCGAGGATGTCACTTTCCTTGACTTTGTGTGGGAATGGCCAAGGCCCAGATACCGGCATTGGTGCCCATTTAAGCCAGCAACTCGACTTCATGTACCAAGTCCGCCGAAGTCCTGGGTTCCAGAAGATCCAACTTCCCCACAACTCGATGGTCGTTGAGTCTGCCATGTGCAGACTTGAGCCAAAAAAGACATTCCTTGGTGCTACCCAGCAGGGAGGCCCGGACCCTCAATGCCCTCAGCCAAAAGGCCTTCCAGGGCTCGATGCTTACTTGCAGAGTACAGTCCTATCAATTGTACATCGGCATGCACCTCAAAGACCTGGTGAGAGAGCTTGCCGGTTTCTTGGCAAGACTCAATGGGGAACCTCTTCAGCAGTTGGTCTCTGGCCTTGGCAGTCAGAGTGCTCAAAAGTTTTTATTTTGAGCAGCATCTGATGGCTTTGAGTCCTCAGCCAGAGTAACCGCTATGAGCATTGGGGCCTGATGCCAGGCATGGGTTCAAGACAAACTCATTGATGTCCCCTGTGACAAAGCTGAAGAAATAGAGACTGAGTTCTTGACCAGGAACAGACTCTCTAAAAAGACCTCTGTGCAGCCCCATAAGGCAGACCTGGGGAAGAAGCCCTCCTTCACAAGGAAGAAGGGGGTGTTTGGCAGTACCTCACAGTTCCAAAGTTTCTCAGTCCTGTAGCAAGGCCAATAGCACAAGGGACAGGTACGGTCCCCACAAATAAAAGACTCCCAAGTCCCAGGCTCCGGCTCGGCCTGGGAGGAGCTTTTGACTCTTTGGGCATGGCCTCTTTTCCCCCAGGAGGTACCCAACAGCCTTCAAGGGGGCGTCTGACCCTGTTTGCCCACAGGTAGCCCAGCATCACCACCAATTCCTGGGTACTGTAGGTGGGCAAGGAGGGCTGCCTCTTCCATCTACAATGGACTCCAACCCCTTACTTCTTAGGGGGGTCCGTAAGGCCTTTCCTTCACCAGATTCTGCTCCTCACCAAGGAGGACAGGGTGGTGGAGCCAGGTACTTCTTCATTCCCAAGAAAACAGGAGGCCTCGGGCCCATTCTGGACCTCTGGGACCTGAACAGATTTCTGGGAAGGGAGAGGTTCAAGATGCTCTCCCTTGGAACAGTGCTGCTATACCTCCAGCAGGGAGATTGGCTAGGCTCCTTAAAACTGAAGGTTGCTTATATGCACATCCTGATTTATCCCAGCCACCGAAAATACCTCTGCTTCGTGGTGAGAGGCGGTCACTACCAATACAGAATACTACCTTTTGGGCTGGCTTCATTGCCAAGTGCCTTCACCAAGTGCCTCGTGGTAGTCACAGCCCACCTTCGTCTCCAAGGGGTTTTTGTCTTTCCCTACCTGGGCAACTGGCTCATAGGGGGAGTCATGGCTGCAGAAGTGCACCACGCCACCAGGTGCACCATCAACATCCTGCAGCACCTGGGATTCTTCATCAACTACTCCAAGTCACACCTCACCCCGACTTAGTGCCTAGAGTTCATAGGGGCTCAGCAAGACCCACTACAGGCTAAGGCCTTCCTCCCTTCAGAGAGGGCAGAACACTTCAGGGGCTGGCTGCAGAGGTACAGCACCGCTGGTTGCTACCTGCCCATCTTCTCCTCCGCCTGCTGGGCCACATGGCCTCCACAGTCCACCTGACCCCATATGCTTGCCTGTAAATGAGTGCGGCCCAGTGGTGCTTCCGCTCTCAGTGGACACAAGCCATGGGCAGGCTTCAGGACAGGGTGAGAGTGACCCACCAGCTGGCAGACTCTCTCGACTGGGGGCAGGTTCCCCGCCACCTTCAGGCCGGGATGCCCTTCTAGGCACCCACCCCCCAGAGGGTCCTGACTACTGATGCCTCCTTACTGTACTGGGAAGCTCATTGGGAGGATCTCTGCACACAAGGCAGCTGGTCCCAGATGGAATGTCAGCTATAGATCAACCTTCTGAAGCTCCAGGCTATATTCCTGGCTCTCCAAGCTTTTCACCAGCAGCTGCAGCACCAGTCGGTGCTGATCAAGACCGACAACCAAGTTGCAGTGCTCTATGTCAACAAGCAAGGGGGCACGGGTCATGGCCCCTCTGCCAGGAGGTGGTAGCCCTCTGCTCATATGCAATGTGCAACGGAATGCTCCTTAGGATGGTTTACCTCCTGGGCAAGGACAATGCCCTGGCGGACAATCTCATCAGAGTCCTTCGGTTGCACGAGTGGCTCCTGGAAGCCAGTGTGGCCTCCCGGCTGTTTCGACTCTGGGGCATCCCCTTAGTGCACCTTTTCGCCAGCCCGGAGAACACACAGCTGCCCCGCTTCTGCTTTCACCAGTTGCACCTATCCCGGGTGGCTGCAGATGCATTCCTCATGCCATATACGGAAGGCCTCCTTTACACCAACACTACTGGTCGCCAAGACCCTCTTCAAGGCCCAGTGTGACTGGGCATCACATACTGATCGCCCCCCCCCCCCCCCCCCGCTAGCCCAGGCAACCTTGGTTCTCACTGCTTCTCTACCTGTCGGCAGTGTTGCCGATTCCCCTGGTCCGCGCCCTAGAACTACTCTCACAGGAGGAGGGCTCTCTCCTGTACCCCATCCTGAGGTCCCTGTCACTCATGGCTTGGCTGTTGAAAGGGTAACTCTAGCTCCCTTCAACCTCCCACAGGACATAGAGGAGGTCCTTCTGGCTTCCCACAAGGCCTCCACGAGAAGAGTATATGCCTTTAAGTGGCACCAATTCTCGGTTTGGTGTGCCAAGAGGCGGGCAAACCCATTCTCCTGCTCAGTGCAGATGGTACTTTAGTACCTACTCCACGTGTTTCGGGGGGGGGGGGGGCTAAAGTCTAGCTCGGTCAGAGTGCACATGAGCGCTATCGCAGCACACCACCATTCTGTCGAGGCCAAACCCATCTCGGCTCAGCCCCTTGTATCTCTGTTCTTGTGGGTCCTCATGCTATTCAAACCTCCCATCTGCCCACCAGCGGTGGAGTGGTGCTCTCATAGCTCACTAAGCCGCTGTTTGAGCCTCTGGCTACTTGCAACTTGCGATACCTCTCCTGGAAGGTCGTCACATCAGCTCACAGGGTCAGTGAGCTGCAGGCTCTGATGGCAGATCCTCCCTACATGAGGTTTTACAAAACAGGATAGTGCTTTGTACACACCCCAAATTTCTGCTGAAGGTGGTGTCCCTTTCCACTTCAATCAGGAGGTAGTACCCCCCCACCTTCTTTCCGAGGCCTCACGCTGGCAAGGTGGAGAGGGTCCTCCATACTTTGGATTGTAAGAAGCCTGTCCTTCTATTTGCAATAGATTCAGGGCCACTGCAAAGCACCTCAGCTCTTCATATCCTATGATCCCAGTCGACTGGGGCTCCCAGTGACTAAGTGAACTCTGTCCACTTAGGTGGCAGACTGCATTGCCCTTGCCTATGAACAGGCTGGGTCTCACTAGACCAGCAAGTCATGGCGCACCGCGTCAGAGCCATGGTCACTTCCATGGCAAATCTGTGTTCCGTACCTGTGACAGACATCTGCCGGGCCGCCACCTGGTCTTCGGTCCATACCTTTGCAAGTCACTACTGCCTGGAGAGGGAGTCCCGACGGGACAGCGCCTTCGGCCAGGCCGTACTCCATAATCTCTTCAGGGTGTAAGCAACTCCTGTCCTCCGACCCTTCTGTGGTCAGGCTACCGGAGTGCTGGTTCCCCACCAGACACTTGGGTCTTACGAGAATCTCTCAGTTGGGACTCAACTGCTGCAGCTCACGGTTCAGCCTTTACAGGTTACCATGGCATTTTTTTTTCAGGGTCTCGGTAGCCTGTAGCTGGGGACTCCCATATGTGAGTACTGACTTCCTGTTTGTTCCCAGAGAAAGCATAGTTACTCACCTGTAATAGTTCATCTCCAGGAACAAGCAGGAATGAGTCTTCACATATGGGTACGTCGGTACCGACAGAGTCTGCGCGGGAACGCTCCCCAGCGTCCAATCAGAACGCTTTTGGAAGCATCCCATCACGCCTGCGTGCTGCCTTCCCGCCTTTCCCAACTGCCTCTCCTCAGTTTTCGTTTTTCCGCGGAGCCGGCAGGACGTCCTCCTGTCACCGCAGAAAAATTTTCCTTTATTTTTTGTTTTTTCTTGTGGTCGCGTCTACCTTCCGACACACCGGTACCGCCGGTGTTTTCTTCTTCTTTTCTTTTACAGATATTTCCTTCTGTAGGAAATTTTTTCCTATTTGGTGCCTGACAGGCTTCGGCCTGCTAGGCCTTTCCATTTCCCTCATGGAAATTCTAGCCACTAGAAAGTATTTTAACTGTGGCACTACCAAATTACTTTTAGACACCCATAACTGGTGCCTTCCATGTTTAGGACCTGATCACAATCCGCTGGACTGTCCCTCCTGCACTGCAAGAAGTTTTCAGCATCGAGCTCAACTCAATACGCCGTTCCCCTCAGTCCTGAGGGTACCAGCTCCATCTTCTTTTTCACAGGATCAGGTAACCAAACAAAAGTTTGTAAAGACTAGCCAGTCCTCCGGTGGTAGATCTCATGTCCTTCATAGAGATGCCTTTCGGCTTGCCCCCGAGGACATTTTGGCTTTAAAACCCCGGCGGGAGGCTTCTGTCTCCAAAGCACTAACGGGGTTTCAGGTTGTTCCTGGGGTTTTTACCTCTGTGAACATGCCTGAGCCATGCCCGGTGGTATCCGCTTTGAGCGGTGTCGGTACCCCGTCATCGGCAATGGTGCTGGATGAAACATTCCACACCGATGATCGCAGTCGAGCGCTCTCGGTATCTTCGGTGCCGCTAGAGCCGCTAACGACCGATCTTCCCACATCGGTCCCGGTACTGATGCTGGTATCCACGTCGGTACCCTCCCGATATGCATCGATAGACTCGCTTCTTTCAGTACCGAGTCTAGAATCGATCTCTAGTCTGGATGACTGGGTACCGACTCGTCTCGGTACCAACTTCAGACGGTACGGTAGACATTCCACCGATGATCAAGATCTGCCACATTCGGTTACCACGGTACCGATAGTGTCATTGCAGACTGATCTTCATATATCGGTGTCACCAACGGTACCGATCTCGGTACCACTATCGACATCGGCATTGGTGTCAGTACCTCCCATGCTAGCCGGCTCGCTTCCTTCCATACCGAGTTTGGAATCGATCCCTAGCATGGACGACTTGATACCGACCAGTCTTGGTACCGATTTTCATCGGTACCCACAACTATCTTTCAAGGATAATCCGATGCTCCACCCCTCCAGATCTGCTATTCCACAGATTCTGAATGAGCAGGTGACTGCTAGTGCTAGTTCTTCAACAGATCTAGTTCTTCCTCCTCTTCCTCGAGGACTCCCCTCTGGGGAGATTTCTTTTCAAGCTTTTCTGATTGATATGGCGAAGTTACTTGCCATTTCTATACCTGGTCAAGTCCCCGCACCAGGGGATCCACAACCTATACAGATCCCCTGCAATCCAAAGGAAGTCATTGTTTCCTTTGCATCAGACCTTGAAGGATCTTCTATTTAGAACGTGGGAAACTCCTTTAGTGGTATCCCCACCTTCTAGGGCGACTGATCTTCTATACAAAGTGCCCCCTTCTCCAGGTTTTCAAAAGCCTCAACTCCCTCATCATTCTCTGGTTGTAGAATCAGCAATGAGGCGTGTTAAGAGTACTAAAAAGCACTCTTCTTATCCACCAGGTCGTGAGGCTAAGACTAGATACCTTTGGACGTCAAACTTTCCAGGCATCCATGCTTTCAGCAAGAATCCTTTCATATATTTTCTATATGGGATTATCTCTTGAGGAGGTCACAAAAAATTTATTACTCTTGACCCCTTGCCTAAAAGAGCAGATTTTTCTAGGCTAGTCAATCATGCTCAAAATATTTCCAAGTTCCTGACTCCTGCTTCCCTAGACTCTTTCGAGTCTGTCAGCAGAGCTTCTGCTATAGCTATAGGAGCACGACATAGAGCCTGGCTCCAAGCTTCAGACTTGGACAAATCTGTACAAGATATACTGGGAAATGCTCCTTGCACTGGAGAAAATCTCTTTAATAAGGAGACTTTACTCCAGGCTGCTCAGTTTACCACTGACACTATTGCTTTCAGAGGCTTGTCTACGCCTTCCTCTATCCCAGTTTGTAGAAAGTCTACTACTAAGCTTTGTTCCCCTAATGGGAGAATGTTTTATCCATCTTCTACCCATCATACAGATATTTCTAGGCAGGGGAATCACCCAGCCAGGCTCAGGAAACCACAACCTCAACGGGTTCAGCAAACCCAGCAGCCGCAAGGTTGCTGATAAACTCTTCCCTGAATCCTTTTTTCCTATTGAGGTTTAGATCCTGTAGTTTGCTTCTTACCTCTACAAGCATCTACATCGGTTCCATCCAAAAATTTACATATGTCCCTCTCAAGGACACATCCTAACTATTAGCTCAATGGGCTTCTTGAGATGATTATGCTTTACAGGTACTACAGTTACTCCTCGTCCTCTGAACTACACAGAGGAGTAGCAGCTGTCAATAAGGTCACCATCCCTTACCTTTGACTCTTCTCCTGTATCAGCATCTCTCTTACTACTTATTAAGGATTTCCTCCACAATAAGTCTTCTTTTCAACTCTGCCACTCTTCCAGGACATTTGGTCTGTAAGAGTGATACCACTTTACTGAGGGCTTTTCCTAAAGCCCCTAACCGTTTTCTTTCAGAGTTGTCTCCCCCTTGCATTCTTAATTTTTCCTGGCAGCTTCTCAGACAGTAGCGGAGTCTTACCTCTCCTACCTCTGTCTGTATTTCTTTCCCAACCTTGGGACCTTCTGCTGCCCTATTCAATAGTTAGAACTGCAGGGGCTCTTACTGCTTAGACCACTAACTTGCTGTCCAAGCAACCAGGGCTTGTTCTCCAATTTTAATGGTTTCTGGCCTTGCCACTAAGTCCCAGACGGTTTAAGAACCTTTTCTGGCTATTGTTGCAGACCTTACCTTCTCTCCTTAGCCTCCCCAATTCTAGGTTTGGCGGAGTAGTTGATGATACCTACTGGCTCTTAAACACCAGTTTTTCTTCTAATTAACTTGCAACATGCTCTCTGCATCTCTACGGAACAGCTCTACACTATGGGGCCTTGTTAGAGAGCACATAATGTCAGATGGTTAGGAAGGGTTTTACCTAGTCAGGCTTACTGGATTCTCCTTGCCCTTACCATTTCCATTAAAGGCTTCTTAATAAAGGTCACAAGCCTTTAATTAAGAGAAGAACTAAAGAATTATCCAAATCCCTGGTTTGCTTCACATCTCCAGGGGACCCCTTCACCAGAGATGGTTTCTTTCTTTCAGTATAGACCATCCCTGTCTGGTTTTTTCCTTCCATCCTCAATTCTTCATGGCATGACCATGTTGAGCACAAGAATGCACTATACCCCTTTTTATCCTCATTGAGGGTAAATATGGTATTTTTATGGCATCTTTTTCTCCAGCTACCTGCTGGAGTTATGGAAGGATTCAGACTCACTGTCTGCAGATTAAAAACATCCTCTGCATTTTCCAGGTAGGTCTCCATTCCTGGTTTTTCAAGGGCAAGAGTTCTTAGAGGACTCTAGACTTCTCTTGCCAATGAGAGAACTCCCTGCACTTCCTACCCTTAACCAGGAAGTAGGGATTCTCTGAATATCTTCTCAAACAGGTACCTCCCTTCTTGTTAGATAAATCTTCTCCACATACCCTATGTGCAGACACGGGTATGTATACATATATATATATATATATGTATGTATATATATATGTATGTATATATGTATATATTACATGTATATGGACATCTGTACGTCTATGCCCATATCTATATCTATATACATATGTGATGTATATATCTGTATTTACCTATCTCTGTAGGTATGTATTACAATATATGATAGTGGGTAGGTATATGTCTATATACTCTTCCTGTCTGTCTTCCTAAATATATATATACTTATACATATACATATATATATTCCACCATAGACTGACAGATACTCTCTATCCCTTTCCATGCTGTTCCAGCATACTTAGGGTTATCCATGATCAACCACTTCCTGTGGTAGTTCAGGAGTTTTTGTACCATGACCTTCAGTTTGGGTACACCTGAAGCCCTTCACATACTTTCCTTTTCCATTACGAGGGACTTTTTCTGAATCTTCAGAAAATGGGAGGCTACAATGCCTCCTAACTCCTATCCTTCTTGTTTTCGGATATGGAGATCTTGGAAGCTCCCTCTCCTATAAGAACTAGGTCTCTTAAGGTCAAAGGAGTTTTCAGTTTTATCCAATGGAGACTTCCGCGTTTTCCACTAAGTCCTACCTCATTGAACTGCCCCAGTTCCACTGGGATTGTTTCTCTCACCCTAAGGGTTCTACCTCAGCCTGTTTTTTGCACAGTTCTTTACCTCTTCTTACATTGAGGTACCCCCTGGGGATATTCTGTTGGTTCATATTCACAAATCCTCATGAATCTCCATATACCCCTCTACAGTGCCACCAGGTGAGGTCCATATTGGTTTATTGCTCTTCAATATTACCACTAAATATCACCTGCACAGAGCCTCTCTAGGCATCCTGTTTGGTCCAGCTGTTCCACAGCACATATTTTTAGCTCAACTCCTACCCTCCATCCCTGGAATGCCTGGGAGTTTGGTAAATTAGCATGGCTCTCAAACTCGCAACATGCTTGGACCCCTCCAGGCATCTTAGCTTGGGAGTCCCCATATGTGAAGACTCATTCCTGCTTGTTCCTGGAGATAGCACAGTTACTTACCTGTAACAGGTGATCTCTGGGAACAGCAGGAATAAGTCTTCACAACCCACCCACCTCCCCTAGGAGTTGCATTTCTCTATCTCTATCTTTCCCTTTCTTGCTCTCTCTCTTTCTCTTTGCCTCAGCTTTAAAACTTAACTGAGGAGAGACAGTTGGGAAAGGTGGGAAGGCAGCACGCAGGCGTGTTGGGATGCTTCCAAAAGCGTTCCGATTGGATGCTGGGGAGCGTTCCCGCACAGACTCCGTCGGTACCGACGTACCCATATGTGAAGACTTATTCCTTCTGTTCCCAGAGATCACCTGTTACAGGTAAGTAACTGTGCTTTCTCTGGGGACAGCAGGAATCAGTCCTCACATCCCTCCCTCTTCCCCTTGGAGTTGCTTCTTTACCATATTTTACTTTAGCCATCTTAGCTATGTCATTAGACTAAGACAAGATGGCATCCTTGGGCAGGAAGGGACCATGCATGTGTGGTGCATCTTCCAAAGGCTTTCTTTGAAAGCTGGGGAGATGTTTCCTCACGGGCTCCGTTGGCACTGCCATCACCCATATGTGAGGAATGATTCCTGCTGTCCCTGGAGAACACCTGCTACAGGTGAGCAACTACACTATCTCTTAGATTCACTAAATATTCCCTATATCTTATTTCATCTAGTTGAGTGTAGAGCCCTGACCTTAATTTGTCTTACTAAATTCTTACAAAGATTAATAACAGCTTGCAATCAGGTTTTGTTCCAGCTTGCTGGAAGAAGGCTTTGATTTTGCCTAAACAAGTACTTTCTCAGACTTTTTTTCCGGTGTGACCCCATTTTAGCAGAGGAAAATTCATGTGTTTCCAAATACTACTTAAATAAAATTATTACTCAAACACCACAAATATAGACTTACAAATATGTAAATCTATGCTTTTTGAAGTAATTATTCAACATGTCTGATGCACATGGGCTTCAAAGTTATGACACAGCTTCTTGAACAGTTGCAGTTTGGGCAGGTTAATGTTCGAGATGCAGGGGACCCAGGCAGCAACTGATGAAAGAGTCCAAAAACCCACCTTCATCCTGAGGTAGACTTGTGGCCCTCTTTGGCATGGGGGCCCAGGGCAATTGCTCTGTTTGCCTTACCACCTCCTAATGCTGGCTCTGAGTGTGGGGGCTGAATATCTGGGAGGGGGAGCAGTGTGTGTGTGTGTGAGTTTATGTGCAGGGGCTGAGTGTCTGGGAGCAGTGTTTGTGTGTACAGATGTGAGGGATAAGTGACTGGGAACACTGTGTGTATGTCTGAAGCTGAAGAAAGCACAACTTGCTAGTGAGCTTTGAGGTCCCCTCCCAAAGTTTTATCTGAATTGGTCCCCAGCCATATCTATCACCAGTACATTTCAAAAGCTCATAAATTCCAGTCACTAAACAGAAAATAAAATTATTTTTTTCTACCTTGTTTTCTGGCCATTTTATTTTCTAGTCGTTTGGTTCTGGTTTGTGCTTTTCTCTGTCTTTTATTGGCTCTTTTTTCCAGGGTCAGCTGTCTACTTGCCATTTCTTCTTTCTCCTGTCTTCATTGTCATCATCGGCATTAATCTTTAACACTATCTTTCTTTTCAGTTTTCTTCTTTCTCCTTTTACCATTTAATTGTCATTTTTCTGCTGTTTACTGCATTTATCCACAACTTTCCATCACTTTCCCTCATCCAGCCTCCTCTCATGCCTAAGCCTCTTATTGCCCAGTCTTTTACTAACTTCCCCCCCATGTCCAGCATCTTTCCTTGTTCCTCTCTCACCTTCCCTCTCCAGGGTCTCTCTCTCTTCCATTTTCATTAGTGCCTTTCTACTACTGCTGCAACTACTAATCATTTGTATAGTGCTAATCCCCCAAACATGTCCAGCATCTCTTCTGTCTCCCTAGTTCCCACTCCCCCTTACCTGTATCTCTTCTTTTTCCTTACCTTTAATGTTCAGTCTCACCAGTTGTTGCACCCTCCATGTTCAGCATCTCTTCATTCTCACCTCGCCAGCAAGCCCTCCAATGTCAAGCATCTCCTGTTTGTCTCCCTCCTTCCCATTCCATCATCTCCTCTTTTTCCATAGCTTCTCCCCATGATCGTTCTCCTGTATTTCCCTAGCCCTCCCCTCCCATATCCAGTATCTCATCTATTTCCAGAGTTCCTCCACAAAGGCTATCATTTCCTCTGTTTTACCAGTCATCTTCCCACACATATCCAGCATCTCCTGCCTCCCTGCCCGTTTCCTCCCTCCATGTCCAGCATCTCCTATCTCCCTCTCTTCCCTATCCAGCATCTCCTCTGTCTCCCTTGTTCCCCCTCCCCCATGTCCAACATTTCCCTGACCTATACCACCATCACATCAAGAATCTCCCTTCCATACAACCTATTCTATCCCCATCATGTCTAGCATCCTTCATATTTCCCTTTCTCTGGTGGTCCACCATCCAACCTTCCTCCCCCCTCCTCGCAAGTGTAGCATCTTCCCCCATCCTGTATCATCTTATAGATAAAAATTAAATTGAAACCCCAAGAAGCCAAGTTCTGCATACTATTATTATTATTATTATTATTAAACATTTATAGTGTGCGTATGCAGTGTTATGCAAACACAGAAAAGACAGCCCTCGCTCCTTAGAGCTTGCAATCTAATCAAGACAGACAAGACAAGGAAGGAAAGAGGACAGAGTAGGGAAGGGAGACAAAACAAGAAAGGAGACACAAGGAATGAGGATCAGGGACCAAAGGCAGCCTTAAAGAGGTGAGCCTTTAGCAAAGATTTGAAAAGGGGGGGTGATGAAGTCTGACGAACAGCATCAGGAGAGAATTCCATGCGTAAGGAGCTGCAAGGTGAAAGGACCAAAGTCTGGAGTTAGCAGAAGAGGAAAAAGGTAGGGAAAGGAGCAAGCTAGAAAAAGAACAAAGCTCGTGAGGAGGCGAGAAGAGGGATAGGGTGGTGCAGCAGAATTAATGTATTTAAAAGTTAAAAGGAGAAGCTTGAATTGGATGCGGTAACGGAAGGGAAGCCAATGAAGTGATTTGAGAAGAGGGGTTTTCCTTATCGTCTCTCCGGGCCAGTCCAGAACAGATGGGTAGTCAAATCTCCCTCCTCTAGCAGCTGAGGACTGAATACTGATTCTTGTTGCTAGGATACCTAGCTCTCCCCTGGCGACAGAAGGCAGTCTTAATGTCCTTAGCAGCTGAGCTGGATGTGTGGAGATTTGGCTCCCCATCATTGTTCTGTTAGCTTTATTTATCTGGCCTTCTTTATTATTTTTCTGGAAGAGTTTCACATTGTGGTTGGTGCTTAGCCCTAGCAGGGTGTTTTTAGCACTTCACTGTTATTTCTGGTACCTGAACTGCTTTGGACAGTGAATGGGACAGAGCCTGTCTCCTCTTCTCTGTACCATGTGCTGATTGGGAACAGACCTGGGGGCCCCAGTTGCTGTCCTACTTCGCAGGTGCCCTTCAAGTTTCCTGAACCGCTAGCAGCGGTGCCCTGTGTGGTCGGGAGTGCTTCTGTCAAACCGGCATCTTTACCAGGTATTTCTTGTGAACAGCGTTTCTTTTCCCGATCGCGTTTTGGTTCTGTCGGCTGCCCGCGGGCGTGTGGTTTCGGTTTCGGGGGATTGCCGGTAATTTCGGCTTCCTTTGCTTCTCTTCGTTGGGCGCATTGCGATCCGACGATGCCCGAGCACTCCGGCTCTCAAATGGAGAACTTTGATAAGTTTCAGACGCCGCGTGAAAGCGCGGGAGCGGCGGCCATTTTGTCAGTGCCGTCCGTTTCTTCAGACCCGCTTGCTAAGCCGGCCAAGAAAAAGGCCAAATCGCGACATGTCATTGTGGAGCAGGAAAAGCCTGTGATTCCTGCCCTACCTGAGGTAGTTGATCCTCTTTTTTCCCCGGAATTCATTTTAGCTTTTCACAGAGCTTACCTGCTTAAGCAGTCTCAGTCTCCTGTGCCTGTGGTGACAGGCTCTCTTCAGATGCCTCAGGCTGGGGTTTCTGGTAAGTCAAAACCCGGGGAAGGGGTTTCTGCCTTGACAGCCCTTAAAGTGACTAAGGGGGATGACATTTCTCTGGCGGCAGAGGCTCTGGGGCCAGAGGAGGGGGAGCTCCATGACGACCCAGGTTTGGACCCCTGGCCTGCTGATTTAGAGGAAGGTGAATTGGGGCCAGGGGAAGACCCTAATATGTTTAGGGTTTTTAGAAAGGATGAGTTGCCTGCCCCGATTGCGCAGTCTCTGTTAGCGCTCAATATTCTTCCTCCGGGGTGCAGCAAGAGCCTTTAGAAGATCCCTTGTTGCAGGGGTTTAAGTCTGAACAGAAATGTTTTCCCTTCCACAGAGTCATCAAACAGATGATAGAATCTGAGTGGGAATTTCCAGAGGCTTCCTTGAGAGGGGCTCGGACCATGGCTCGTTTGTATCCTGTGCCCCATGAGGAGTCTGAGCTTCTGCGCATGCCTAAGGTTGATGCGCTGGTATCAGCTGTCACCAAGAAGACCACCATTCCGGTGGAAGGGGCTACGGCCCTTAAGGATGTACAGGATCGTCGCTTGGAGGGGCTCTTGAAGCAGGCCTTTGATGCAAGCGCCCTGGCGCTGCAGGCGTCTGTCTGTGGAGCGTTCGTCTCTAGAACTTCTATTAGGTGGAGTCAGCTGGCGTCTAGTCCCGAGGGGGACTCTTCTTCTTCTTCTTCTTCTGCTGAAGGGGCTAAGCTGGAGTCTGCGGCATCTTACCTGGCGGATGCCTTCTATGATTTGATTCGCATTACCGCGAAGGCTATGGCTTCCGTGATTGCCGCCCGTCGTTTTCTCTGGTTGCGCAATTGGGCAGCGGATGCCTCTTCCAAGGCTCGGCTCAGTAAGCTGCCGTATAAAGGTAAGCTTCTTTTTGGGGAAGCGCTGGAGAAGATTGTCAAGGATTTGGGTAACTCCAAAGGGGGTCGCCTTCCTGAAGACCGTCCTAGGACGGGTAAGCAGGGTTCCTTCCCTAGAGGTCAAGGGCGCGATTTTCGTCGCTTTAGAGGGGCCCGCTTTACTCCGTATCAGCGGGGTCGCTTTCCGTCTCAGGGACAGTCCTTTCGAGGAGCTAGAGGTTCCGGTAGAGGCTATTTTGGAGCCTCTTCGACTTCCATTAAGAACCCTCAATGAAACGAGGCAGGTCCAGGCGGAACTTTCGGTAGGCGGTCGTTTGCAGGAGTTTGGTTCCGCTTGGGCCGCCATTACCACCGATCGGTGGGTGCTGCAGATTATCAGAGAGGGTTATGCGCTCGAATTCGCCTATCCTCTGTCAGACGCCTTCCTTTTTTCTCCCTGCGGTCCGCCTTTCAAGCGGCAGGCAATTCACGACACGTTGCAGCGCTTGCTGCAGCTCCGGGCCGTGGTCCCAGTTCCTCGGGACCAGTGCGGCTTCGGTCGATACTCGATTTATTTTGTAGTTCCCAAAAAGGGAGACTCCTTCCGGCCAATTTTGGATTTGAAGCACGTCAACTGCTGTCTGCGGATCTCACATTTCCGAATGGAAACGTTACGGTCAGTGATCCGTTCTGTGCGTCCGGTGGAGTTTCTGTCTTCCATAGATTTGACAGAGGCATACCTCCACATTCTGATCAAGCCGGCACATCAGCGCTTCCTTCGTTTTGCAGTTCCCATGGGTCATTTTCAGTTTCGGGCCTTGCCCTTCGGTCTGGCGACGGCGCCGCGCACCTTCACCAAAGTGATGGTGGTGGTGGCGGCGGCGCTTCGCAAGGACGGCGTCCAGGTGCATCCCTATCTGGACGACTGGTTGATTCGAGCGCCGTCACGCGAAGAATCGGTCACAGCGACCGCTCGAGTGGTTTCTTGTCTCGAGGATCTTGGATGGATAGTGAACCAGGCAAAGAGCCACCTGCAGCCGGTTCAGCAGCTTGCTTACCTGGGAGCGTTTTTCGACATGGACAGGGGGCTAGTCTCCTTGCCTCTGGAGCGTGTTCGCAAGCTTCTCTCTCACGTGTCCGGTTTCTTACGTCTTCGGGCTCCCACAGCTTGGAAGTACTTGCAATTGCTGGGGCTGATGGCGGCGGCCTTGGACCTGGTGCCTTGGGCTCGAGCGCACATGTGGCCACTCCAGCAGGCACTTCTGTCGCGGTGGTCTCCGCAGCGTCATCCGCTTTCCCGGCGCTTAGCTGTCCCGAGCACGTGAGAGTCAGTCTTCAATGGTGGTTGGTTCCGGATCATCTCCTAGCGGGCGTTCCCTTAGCTCTGCCGGATTGAGTCTTGGTCACTACGGATGCCAGTCTGTCTGGTTGGGGGGCACATTGTTTGACGCACATAGCACAGGGCTCCTGGTCGCCGGAAGAGGCTCTGTGGTCCATCAATCGACTGGAACTCAATACGGTCTATCTGGCGCTGCTAGCGTTTGCCGAGTTGCTGGAGGGCAAGCCAGTGCGCGTCTTTTCCGACAATCTAGTGACAGTATCTTACATAAATCGCCAAGGCGGAACGGGCAGTCTCCCTCTTCTGGAGGAGAGTCAACGCTTGTTTCAATGGGCGGAGGTGCACCTGGAGGCACTTTCGGCGTCGCATGTGGCAGGCAAGCACAATGTGCAAGCCGACTATCTCAGTCGTCATCTGCTGGATCCCGGAGAGTGGGAACTCCATGCGGACGTTTTTCGCGAGGTCACTCTGCGTTGGGGTCAGCCGGTCATGGACCTGATGGCAACTCTGCGCAATGCCAAGACAGAGCGTTTTTTCAGCAGGCGCAGGGAGCATATGTCGAAGGGTCTTGACGGTCTCGTTCAGCCCTGGCCATCGGGTCAGCTTCTTTATGTGTTTCCTCCGTGGCCATTGGTAGGTCGGGTACTTCAGAGAGCAGCCACTCACATGGGTCGGGTGATCCTTATTGCTCCGGATTGGCCCAGACGCCCTTGGTATGCCGATCTGATGTGGCTTTTGGTGGCGCCACCTTGGCGGTTGCCCGCTCGAGCGGACTTGTTAACTCAGGGGCCCGTTCCAATGCCCCAGGCGGATCAGTTCTTGCTTACGGCCTGGCTATTGAGCGGGATCGGTTGCGACGCAAAGGTTATTCATCGTCGGTGATCGCCACTTTGTTGCAGTCTCGCCGGCGCTCCATGTCGCTGGCATACATCCGAGTGTGGCGCGTTTTTGAAGCCTGGTGCGTCGAACGCTCCTTGCGAGCCCCTTTGTCTTCCATTCCGGATATTCTCGCGTTCCTTCAGAGTGGTCTGGAAAAGGGGCTTGCTCTGAACACCTTGAAAGTGCAGTTGGCGGCGCTGGCGGTTTTTCGGGGTCCGATTCGCGGGTCTCGGCTTTCATCGCATCCGGATATCTTGCGGTTCCTTAGGGCGGCCAGGCATATCAGACCGCCTGTCCGGCAGGTTGTTCCTCCTTGGGATTTGAATCTAGTGCTGGAGGCTTTGACTACCGCTCCCTTTGAACCGCGCTCCTCCAGTTCCATCCGGGAGGTGTCCTGGAAGACCGCTTTCTTAGTTGCCTTATGTTCCGCTCGCCGCATTTCTGATTTGCAGGCGCTTTCGTGTCGGCCGCCTTTTCTTCAGTTTTCTGAGGAGAAAGTAGTGTTGCGTCCCGTTCCATCTTTTCTGCCTAAGGTGGTCTCGACATTCCATTTGAACCAGTCTGTTTCTCTTCCCACCTTCGTGGCTACCGCAGCCGGGGGTTCTCTTGATCGTTCGCTGCGACGGTTGGATATGGGTCGCGTGCTACGTTGGTACCTTAGAGAGACCGAGTGTTTTCGTAAATCCGACAGGTTGTTTGTGCTGTTTGGAAGGCCGTCCAAGGGTAAGGCGGCCTCCAAGGCTTCCATTGCGCGTTGGGTGAAGCAAGCCATTCGGGTTGCGTATGAGACCAGAGGCAAGACTGTGCCGGTCGGGCTTCGGGCTCATTCTACCAGAGGGCAAGCCACCTCGTGGGCAGAATCGGCCTTGGTTCCTCCGGTGGATATTTGTCAAGCAGCGGCCTGGTCTTCTCTTCATGCCTTTTCGCGTCATTATCGTTTGGATGTGTTTGCGCGTCAGGATGCTTCGGTGGGGGCTTCCGCCGTGATAGCGGGGCTCACAGGTCCCTCCCTGGGTTAGTCACTGCTTTGGTACTACCCATCTGTTCTGGACTGGCCCGGAGAGACGATAAGGAAGCAGAAATTAGACCTTACCTGCTAATTGTCTTTCCTTGAGTTCTCTCCGGGCCAGTCCAGATCCCGCCCTTCTGTATCTTCTGTATGGTCGGTGAGGTAAGATTTCTTAGCCATCTTCGGGTTGGAGGTTTTCTTTTTGGGGAAAGAAAAGAAAAAAAAGAAAAGAAAAGGAAAGTACACCCATGGGCGCGGCTCTCAGTCAGTACGCCTGTGTGTATTGTTCTACACAGTGTCGCCGTGTTCGTTGGCAGCGCTCCGAGCACGCTCCAAAACCTTCTGTGTAACTCTTCCTCGGTTCTCCTATGCCACTTTGTTATTTTTTATCTGCTTGTTACGTTAAGACTGCCTTCTGTCGCCAGGGGAGAGCTAGGTATCCTAGCAACAAGAATCAGTATTCAGTCCTCAGCTGCTAGAGGAGGGAGATTTGACTACCCATCTGTTCTGGACTGGCCCGGAG
The DNA here is from genome assembly GCA_033557465.1 of Ichthyophis bannanicus. Lineage (NCBI taxonomy): Eukaryota > Metazoa > Chordata > Amphibia > Gymnophiona > Ichthyophiidae > Ichthyophis > Ichthyophis bannanicus. The sequence continues at coordinate 423,760,980 of CM066032.1, forward strand.
AGAACTCAAGGAAAGACAATTAGCAGGTAAGGTCTAATTTCTGCATATGTGCAAAGCAAGTCTGGTGAAAGATAAGATGCAGCAGAATTTTGAACTGATTGAGGGAGGCTGGTAAGAAGGAGATTGCTATAGTCGAGGCGCGAGGTAATCAGAGTTCCTGATCGTGTCCTCAGTCTAGTCCCGACACCTCTGGGTTGCCCATCTCATCTAGCAGCTTGGAGACTGAGAAACTCCTCCTTTTGTGACATCACCAGTATATCTCTCCGGCGTCCGCCTCCTGCCACCAGTTACCTCAGTCTCCAAGCAGCTGGATAGATGGGAGCCCGGGGAGTTCGGGCTCACTGGAGAAACGATTGAGGATTGTTAGGGATAGTCTAATTTACATCTTTGGGGTTTACTGTACTTATAGGAGTCCTGTTACTTTAAGAGTCTGTGACTGTACAGCTTGCAGCAGCCCGACTCTTTCCTTTTTGGTTGCCGCCTCCCCCCCCCTTCCCTCCTGCCTGGCCCAGGCTTTTCTGGATATTGGGGTCAGCCAGGGCCTAGCGTATCGGAAGCTGTTTCTGGTGGCAGGGTAGTGCCGGTACCCAGCTTCGTGGGGGAAAGCTAACAGGACTGAGCAAGGAGGCTGCCGGCGCCGCGCAGAAGTTGAGCCTGTCAGCGCGCCTGGCGATTCCTTCCCGCTGCACGCGGCCTGCACAATGCTTTTTGAGATGCAGGGTGTGTGAGCGGGCCCGGAGTGTCTGGGCGTTCCCGGAACCGGCGGCAAGCGCGATTGATTAAAAAGAGCCGCTGGCTCGACTCTCAGTCACACGAGGTAAGCGCTCTTGATAGTAGCGGGGGCCTTTTACTCACGCGGTTTTGGTGCGCATTTGACTGTCGGCCCAACCGCGTGGTCGGACAGCAGGCCTAGGACAGTTTCCTTGAAATTTCACGATTTTGTAAGCTCCTTGGCTGGTGCTCGTTGTTTTAAAAAAAAAAAAAAAATTCAGGAGACCGCGCTGTGGAGAGCTAGGGGCTGTTTTTTTTCCAGACATTGTTTTGGTCTGTGTTGCTGCATTTGTTGACTGGCGCTCTAGGTGAGCTGGCACTGCGTCTGCTTAAGGGAGCTGTAAGGGAAGCGGGCAGCGTTCAGCCCAGCGGTTCTGGGGGAACAATGCCATCCAAGGCGCAGTGAGTGGTGTGTGGGGCTAGGAAAGTCTCCAGCGCAGGCGTGTGTAAAGCCTGCGTGGGGGAGTCTGCGGATTCGGACCTGGCTCCAGCGCATCAGGCCGATACTCGGGGGTGTTTCAGAGACCTCAGCCCCTCTAATCCACGAGTTAGGGCAGGAGGAACCGGTGGCAGGTACCCCATCTTGCTCGGGCGCCCCCTCCTCGCAGGCGGCTCTCCCGACAGACCTAACTAACATTTTTTCACAGCAGTTTATTGCTCTCCTTCAGCAGACAGTTCTTGGCAGTTCTCGGCAACAGAGGCCGGTAGGGGAGGCCGCCGGTGGGGGAGACCAGTGAAGCAAGAAAGCAGCAGGCGCCTTCGCGAGTGGAGGATACCCCGAGCGGGGGCAAGAAACCCCGTGTTGAGGGGGAGTTGAGAGACCAGTCGGAGGCTTCGGAGGGTCCTCTGTCAGATGAGGAGGATCGCAGTTTGGCCTTGGATGAAGAGCTGGAAGAAGGGGATATCTCTGAGAGAGAAGATCAGGCTAGAGTGGTCAGAGTTTTCAGACGGGAGGAACTGCCTGCGCTCATTGTTGAGACTTTGAAGGTACACAGTATGCCCATGCCAGGTTCAGCGGAGGATGATACATTGGAGGACCCCTTATTGCAGGTCTTCAGAAGGACCCAAACGGGTTTCCCGATGCACAGGGTGTTTCAGGAAATGATTCAGGAAGAGTGGAAAGTGCCAGAGGTGCCTTTGAAAAGTTCCAGAGTTATGGGTCAGCTGTATCCGTTATTGGACCAGGATAAAGAAGTCTTTAAATCGCCAAAGGTGGACGCGGCCATTTCGGCTGTTACTAGGAAAACTACAATACCGGTTGAGGGTAGTGCAGCCCTCAAGGATGGTCAAGACTGAAAGTTGGATGTTTTGTTAAGGCAGGTCTTCGACGTCAATGCGATTTCCCTGCAGGCGGCTGTGTGCAGAGCGTGGGTGGCTAGAGCCTGTCTTTGCTGGGCACAGCAAGTTGAAGAGGAGCAGCCGAGTGCCTTGGCGAGTGAGGCTGCCCATTAAGAGTCCGGAGCGGCCTACCTAGCAGATATTCATTATGACTATATGAGGTCTGTCAAAAAGTATGGTGTCAGCGGTAGCAGCGTGGCGGTACCTGTGGCTTCGCAATTGGGCGGCGGATAGTTCCTCTAAGGCTAGATTGAGTAAACTGCCCTTTAAGGGTCGTTTGCTCTTTGGAGAGGACTTAGAGAAGCTGGTGAAGGATCTCGGCGAGTCCAAAGGTGGACGCTTATCAGAGGATAAGCCCAAACCGTCTCGGGGTGTTCCCGGAGGCAGGGGACACTTACGGGATTTCCGGCGGTTTCGCTCCCAAAAGTTCTCTTCAGGGCAAAGGGGGCGCTTTCCCAATAGAAACCAGGGGTTTAGAGGTTTCCGTGGGGCGGGGAGGGATTTCGGTCCCTCTTCCTCCTCCTCTACTAACTTCGAAAAGTCACAGTGAGATGAGGGGGACCCAGGCGCCTCTAGCTCCGGTAGGGGGGCGTTTGCGGGAGTTTTATCCTGCCTGGGTCCAAATCACCTCAGATCAATGGGTTCTGGAAATCATTTGGGAGGGCTACGCTCTGGAGTTCTTGAGTCCAGTGCGGGAGGCCTTCGTGCAGTCTCCTGGCAGGTCAGTGACAAAATGTGCGGTGCTACGGGAGACGATGCAAAGGCTGTTGGACCTCAGAGCGATAGTCCCCGTGCCTTTGGACCAATATGGATGTGGTCGGTACTCCATATACTTCATCGTCCCGAAAAAAGACGGAGGGGTACGACCGATTCTGGATCTCAAAGGCATCAATCGATGTCTGCGGGTGTCGCATTTTCACATGGAAACGCTGTGGTCAGTTATAGTGGCGGTGCAGAAAGGGGAGTTCCTCACGTCCCTGGACTTGTCGGAAGCATTTCTTCATATTGCCATAAGGGCAGGGCAGAGCATCACAAATTTCTGAGGTTCGCGGTACTGTTCAGTCATTATCAGTTCCAGGCGTTGCCCTTCGGCCTAGCAACGGCACCGAGAGTCTTCACCAAGGTTATGGTGGTAGTAGTGGCGGCGCTGCGCAAGGAGGGCATCCTCGTGCATCCTTACCTAGACGATTGGTTAATTCGAGCGAAGTCACAGGACAAAAGCAAGAGAGTCACGGCCCGGGTCGTAGCGTTCTTGGAAAGCCTCGGGTGGATAGTCAATTGGGCGAAGAGCCACTTGCTGCCCTCCCAGAATCTGGAATACCTAGGAGCTCGCGTCGACACTCAGAGCGGGAAAGTGTTTTTAACAGAGCAGCGAGCGCAGGTCCTGCGAAGTCTGGTGGGGAGCTTCTTGAGGGCCACAGCCCCCACAGCATGGCATTACCTACAGTGTTGGGCACCATGGCGGCAGCGATACAGACCATGCCGTGGGCGAGAGCTCACATGAAAACCTTGCAGAGGGCATTGCTTCGCCGGTGGTCGCATCAGCTGGATCCTCTGTCTCGGAAACTAGTCTGCCCGGAGGGGACTCGTCAAGCGCTGCACTGGTGGTTGCTTCCCGACTCGTTGGAGCGGGGGAGGTCCCTGGAGGCCCCAGACTTGGTGGCAGTGATGACGGATGCCAGTTTGCTGGGCTGGGGAGCTCATTGTCAGGGCAGGTTTGCGCAGGGGCGTTGGAACTCTCAGGAGTGGTCGTGGGCAATCAACCGGTTGGAGTTAAGGGTGGTGTATCTGGCAATGCAGGAGTTTTGGTCGCTCCTCGGAGGGAAGGCGGTCCGAATGTTGTCCAACAACGCAACGGCAGTTGCCTACGTCAACAAGCAAGGAGGCACCAGCAGTGTGCCGCTAGAGGCCGAAGCTGAAGTCCTGTGCGGCTGGGCGGCAGCGAATCTCTTGGACTTGTCGGAAGCACATGTGGCAGGAGTAGACAGTGTGAAAGCCGATTTCCTCAGCAGGGTGACGGTGGACCCAGGGAAATGGGTTCTACATCCCGAGGTCTTCGAGATGGTGGTCCACAGGTGGGGATCGCCGGTCATGGATCTCATGGTGACATTCGCCTCAGCAAAGGCCAGTCGCTTCTTCAGCAGGCACAGAGAAAGGATGTCGGAAGGATTGGACGCCCTTTTGCAAGTCTGGCCAGAGGGTCAGCTGCTGTACGTCTTTCCTCCTTGGGTTCTGATAGGAAGGGTCCTGCAAAGAATAGAGAAGTTCAGAGGTCAGGTAATTCTGATAGCGCCAGATTGGCCGCGTCGTCCCTGGTATGGAGACCTAGTGAGGTTGTTGGTGGCGAAGCCCTGGCGACTTCCTTGCAGGGCGGACCTGTTAATGCAGGGGCCCCTGGTCATGCCACACGTGGGTCGGTTCTCTCTTACGGCTTGGCTCTTGAGAGGGCTCGGTTAAAATCCCGGGGGTACTCGGCGGCGGTCATTGCTACCTTGTTGAAATATAGGAAACGGTCTACTTCTCTAGCGTATGTGTGCGTCTGGAGGATCTTCGAGGCGTGGTGCGGGGCAAGGAAGTGCGAGGCTTTAAAGGCTTCTATTCCCCAGATCTTGGAATTCTTGCAGGATGGCTTCGACAAAGGACTAGCGGCGGCGTCTTTGCGTGTTCAGGTGGCGGCATTGTCTTGTTACAGAGGCAGATTTGCAGGCCAGTCGCTCGGAGTTCAACACGATGTGAAGCGGTTTTTAAGGGCGGTGTCGCTGGTACGGCCGCCGTCTAGGCAAGTTTTCCCTAAGTGGCATCTTCCTTTCATCTTGGAGGCATTGGAACGAGCACCCTTTGAGCCGTTAGCGTGTTCGTCGCTCAAGGATCTCACCCTAAAGGTGGTGTTCTTAGTGGCGGTCTGTTCGGCTAGGCGAATGTCGGAGCTGCAGGCTCTCTCGTGCAGGGAGCCTTATCTCTCTTTCTTTGCGACTAAGGTAGTTTTGAGGACTGTTCCGGCGTTTCTTCCGAAGGTGGTCTCGGCATTTCATGTGAGCCAGGACATTTCGTTGCCGGTGTTTGCAGAGTGAAAGGATGATCCTTCGTCAAGGACGCTGCATCTCTTGGATGTCCGGCGGGCTTTGAAGAAGTATCTTAGCCGGACGGCGGCTTCTCGAAAGTCGGATAGGCTATTCTTTTTGCATGTCAGAGGAAAGGAGAGGCGGCGTCAAAGGCGTCTATTGCGCATTGGATCAAAGAGGCTATTGCATTGGCCTATATCTTGAAAGGTAGAGTAGTGCCGGAGGGATTGAAGGCTCACTCCACTAGGGCCCAGGCTGCTTCCTGGGCGGAAGTCAGGTTGGTGTCACCGGTGGGGATTTGTAAAGCGGCGACGTGGTTGTCTTTAAATTCTTTTGTTCGACACTATCGCCTAGATGTGCAGAGGGCGGAGGAGACCTCGTTTGGCTCAGCGGTTCTTCAGGCTGGTTTGCCAGATCCCTCCCGTAGTTGAATTTTTTCACTGCTCTGGTACGGACCCAGAGGTTTCGGGACTAGACTGGGGACACGATCAGGAAGGTGAAATTAGGCTTACCTGCTAATTGTTGTTCCTGGAGTGGAACCAGTCTAGTCCCGTATCCCTCCCAGTGTTTTTTGGCAAAGGGAAGCCTGAAGAGTCTGCGTGGTTCACAGGTAAGACATCTTTTCAGTTTGCTGATTTCAGCCAAGAGGAAAAAAAAAAAAAAAAAGCAAGAGTTGAGGAGAATGGTTGGGTGCATTGGTTTTCTGTTGAGGCTTACTGTTCTTTCTTGGGGTGAAGGAGTGGCCTGTTTAAGTTTTCAGTCACAGTATTAGGGGGGTTTAGCGTTCTCTATCAATGTTTGCGAGTTCTTGTAGCTCGGGTTAGTTTACTGTGGTTGTTAAATTCTTACTTATTTCTCCGGTGAGTCTGCTTTGTCAATAGGATACTGGTGGCAGGAGGCGGACGCCGGAGAGATATACTGGTGATGTCACAAAAGGAGAAGTTTCTCAGTCTCCAAGCTGCTAGATGAGATGGGCAACCCAGAGGTTTCGGGACTAGACTGGTTCCACTCCAGGAACAACAATTAGCAGGTAAGCCTAATTTCACCTTAGCAAGAGTTCATGTGGTATTAACAGAGAGGAAGGGACTAATTTTATAGATATTATAGATAAAGAAACAGATTTTTGCCATCTGTTGTATATGAGCAGAGAAGGAAAGAGAGGAATCAAAGATGACATCAAGGTTATGGGCAGAGGTAATGGGGTGGAGAAGTGAGTTTTCAACAGAGATGGAGAGGAAGGGGAGAGGAGGGTTTGGTGGAAAGATAAGCAGTTCAGTTTTGTTCATATTAAATTTAAGATGGCGGTGAGACATCCAAATGGCAATATCAGAGAGACAGAAAGAAATATGGGTCTGGGAAATAACAAGCGCATATAGATTTGAGAATCATCAGCATAGAAGTGGTATTGAAAACCATGTGCAGAGATGAGAGAGCCAAGGGATAGGGTGTAGAGAAGAGTAGCAGGCCTAAAACAGACCCCTGGGGAACATCAACCAAGAGAGGAACTGAAGAAAGAGTAAGAAACATTGGAATAAACACTAAAAGAGCATTGTGAGAGATACGAAGAGAACCATGACAAAACCAAGCTTACTGAATCCAAGCAAAGATAGGGTAACAAGTAGAAGGAGATGATTGACAGTGTCAAATGCTTCAGAAAGGTCAAGAAGGATAACGATTGAGTAAAGACCCTTAGATTTGGCCAGAGACAAGTTACTAGAGACTTTGGCGAGAGCTGTTTCAGTAGAATGTAAGGGGCGAAGGTCAGACTGAAGAGGTTCCAAAAGAGCATGAGAGGACAGAAAATCAAGGCAGTGGTGAAGGACAGTGCATTCAAGAAGCTTACAAACAAAGGGAAGAAGGGAGCTTGGACAATAGTTAGAAGGAGAGTTAGGATCAAGAGAACATTTCTTGAGCAGGGCAGTAACCACAGCATGCTTGAAAGCGGTAGGGACAGTTGCAGTGGAGAGAGAGAAGTTAAGAATATGAGAAATAGAAGGGATAATGATGAAGGAAACAGAGACAAGGATTTGGGAAGGGACGGGGTCAGAAGAACAGGTAGTCAGATTGGCTGAGGAGAGAAGATGAGACATTTCTTCTTCCGAGATCAAAGGAAAGGATGAAAGGGCAGGCAAAGTCGAAGGTAAAAGTTGGTATTGTGGGTGAAGAGGGAGAGAGGAAGATAAGGAAAGAAATTGAACAGGAATCTCATGTATTTTGTTATGGAAGAATTCTGCAAGAGATTGGGCAGAGAGAGAGCGGTATAGGAGGAGCCTTAAGAAAAGAATTAAGTGGAGAGAAAAGACGACGGGAATTGAAAGAAAGGGACTCGGTCAAGTGAACATAGTAGTTTTGCTTAGCGAGAGCTAAAGCAGACTGGAAGGAGTTAAGCATGCATTTGAAATGTAAGAAATTGGAAAGAAGGCAAGATTTTAACCAGATAAGTTCAGCAGAGTGGGTATAAAGAGCATAGAAAGCAGCAAGTGGAAGACAACCAAAGTTCAGCTGAAGAGCGTCTGACAGAGCAGGAGATAGATGGGGCAAGAGAATCAAGAGCAGTGGAGAGTGCGGTATTGTGGGAACCAATAGCTTCATCAACAGATACTGAAGACCGGGTAGAACAAAGAGATGGATAGACCATAAAGGAGAGAGTTAAAGGATCAATAGAATGAAGGTTCCTGAAAAGGTATGAGAAAGCAGGGTGTGATTGAGGTGGGGAGTGATGAAGGGAGAAACTTTGGAGGAAATGAATAGATAAAGGAAGAACTGAGATAGAAAAGTTGGAGATTAAATGGTTAAAGAAGAAACCCAATCAAGACAATGACCAAGGTGATGAGTTAGGGGCCGAGGAACAGAGTTGAAGATTAAAAGAAGAGGTGGTGGAAAGGATCTTAGAAACATATGGATCGGACAAGTCATCAACATGAATATTGATATCGTCAAGAATAATTAATGGAGAGGAAGAGTTGAAGAAATGAGAAAGCCAAGTGTCAAAATCAGAGAGATAGAAAGGAGACGATGGATTTAGCAGGGGTCTGTAAATGACAGCTACTCTGAGAGATAAGGGATAAAAAATGTGGATAGATTGGACCTCAGAAGAGGAAATGATGTGTGACAGAGGAAGAGGAAGTAGTTGGAACTGACAAGATGGACAAAGCAAATCTCCAACACCACCACCACTGCCAGAGGGACAGGGAGTGTGGGGAAAATTGGAACCCGCAATGACAGAGGGCAGCAATAGAGGCTGTATCTTCTGGAAGAAGCCAAGTTTCAGTGAGAGCAAGAAGGTTGAATGAATGTCTCTGGAAGAGAGAATGAGAAGAAGATAACTTAAAATAAGTAGTGAGAGTATGACAGTGATCATGCAACAAAATAGAGCTAGAAAAGCAAGGAGTAGACACAGCTCACATGGGCTACAGGACATGGGATCCCAAGCTTAGAAAGAAATAATAGCCAGCAGCGAGCAACTAGAGTACTGTGCCACTTGAGAAAGTGCTGCAGACCCCTACACAGACATCAAAAAGATATCCACAATACAGGACTACCCTGCCGACCATAGAATATACTATTGGTTTTTATTATTGGTTCATTTTATATTATTGGTTTATTACTACTTATGATATAATCCATGAGAGATTTTCTGAGGGTTATCAACCCTCGTGCACGATTGGGCTTAGATTCTCAATTTTTATGTTTTTATCATTTGTTTATGCATTCATATGTGTTTGTTTTAAGGTCATAGTCCCCTGAATAAGGCCAGATGACCGAAACACACTTTGGGCAGACCTCAACACCAGCAAAGCTTGGTTCTTCCAGTTGCGTTTGTCGTCCTGCTTTTTGCTGTGTTGCCCTTGATGTACAACATCATTCTTCTGTCTCATTATGCCCCCACCAGTGTCCAGCATCCATCTCTCTGTCACCCAATATCTCACCCCCCACATGCCCAGCACTATCTCAGTTTCCCCCCACCCCATGTCAAGGATCTCCTGTTTTTCTTCCTTCCCCTGCTGTACATTGAAACTCTAACCTCCCAACCCACGTAACAGAACTTTATGTTCAAATTTAGCCCTCTTCTCTGCCGCCCGCTGCCTTTAATTAGAGATGGCACAAGCATGGGGCCTTTGTGATACACGTGTACATGTGCCTCTAAGATCCTGCTGGCCCTCCCTGTCCTACCCCTTCTGATATATACTTGTCACATTAGGAGGCAGGACAAAGAGGGTTGGCAGCGTGCTTGTATCAGAAAGGTGCTTGTACTGTCTTTGTTACTGATGGTGGGCAATGGGCTGGATTTGACATGAAGTGGTCTCCCGGAGCATGCTTGAAAGTCCGACTCACCCCCTGCCCATCATGTGGCTGCGACCCCCAAATAAGAATTTTGTGATCCCCATTTGGGATCATAACCCAGAGTTTGGGAAATGATGGCCTAAACTAAAACAGCCACCACTAGAATCGACCTACCCAGATAACTATCCTATCTCCAACCTGCCTTTTCTTTATAAAATTATAGAAAAACACATTCTCATACAATGTAATGATTATCTGCAAAAAACAAATACTGTATTTGCATGCGTATAATGCACACATTATGTGCTTTTTTACATTACCGTGTATGCTCTGCGTGTTATATACATGGGCGCGTTATATACGTTGACTACACAATGCAGAAAAAACAAACTGTTGTTTTTAACTTTCTTAAGCTTCTTTATTTCTTAAATCCTGAAATTTTTAAGGGTCATTTCTTCTAAATTAGATTAGGTCAATTCCAGCTCAGTCAACATAGTCATCATCATCATCCGACTCCTCAAACCCTTCAAAGTCTGTTCTCGCCTCACTGTCATCGTTGAAATATTTAAGAGCCGCCTGCAGATGCACTTCTGTGATTTCTGAACTGATGTCACTGTTGCTGCTATTGGCATCTTCACCTTCATCATCAGTGTCCAAATATATCCTATTCTGCTGGTAGACACAACCAGCCTTTCTGGAATCATTGTAGATAGTTTGTGGCATTATTTTCCTTCAAGCAGAAGAAACCCACTTGCAGACTTCCAAAAACCTTGCCTGCTTCAGTCTTTCTGATAGTGTGAATTTGTGAATCCCAGACTGCATCCATTTGTCCCACTCTCTTCTTATGAACGTCTTGAATGGATGGTCTATCGGCTGGAGCTTGCAGGTAAGACCACCAGGTATTACAGCTATGTGGGCACCAGTGGAGTTTATATAATTTTGAACATTTTTTTTCTTTGTGGGCAGCCATGGCATCAAAAATTAGTAAGGACTTCTTCAAGAAGAATCCTTCCTGCTTGGCCCTATAACATTTATCTACCCATACTTTTATATGGTCACAGTCCATCTATCCCTTGCTATTGCAGTGGACAACCACACCAGTGGGTAGTTTTTCGTGGTGCATGGTAACTCTCTTGAAAACTACAATCGGCTTTTAATTGCAGTGCATCCAGGGACTACAATGAAGCAGGCTATTTTATGCTCAGTGGTTTTAATGGCTACAGTTTTCATATCTGAAACAGTTACTGTCTTGGTTGCAGGGATGTCGAAAGACATTGGAACCTTGTCCATATTTACAATGTCCATTGCAGAGATACCGTGTTCAGAGATTTCCTTGGAGACAAAGTCACGGACATCGATAATTTTTTGCTCCTAGTCGTCTGGAAGTCACTGGCCTATAGTGGTTCTCATTCTCACTGAAAGTCCATTTCTTTTCATGAATCTAAAAATCCAGGAGAAACCTGCTTTGAAATCCATGATTCCTCTTTCATTTGCCAGAAGCTTCACTTTGATCTAAATTGCGACAGTAGAGAGAGCTTGATTTTGTTCCCTCTGAGTGAGAACCCACTCTTTCAATTCATTGTGCAGTAGGGTTTTGCTTTGGGCCCATGATGTGCGCTTTTTCGGGGGTTCATATTCTAAGCTCCTTTCTCTATTCGCGAATAAAGGCTAAAAAGGTTAGGGCTCTTTAACCTGGAAAAGAGACGGCTGAGGGGAGATATGATAGAAGTCTATAAATTAATGAGCGGAGTGGAACGGGTAAACGTAGATCGATTGTTTACCTTATCAGAATATGGAAAGACTAGGGGACATGCAATGAAGCTACAAGGTAAACTATTTAAGACTAATAAAAGAAAATATTTTTTCACTCAACGTGTAATCAAACTCTGGAATTTGTTACCGGAGGATGTAGTAAAGGCTGTTAGTGTAGCTGGGTTTAAAAAAGGTTTGGACAAGTTCCTGGAGGAAAGGTCCATAAGCCATTATTAAGAAGGGATCCAGGATATCAATGCTTGAACCAATACAAGCATTGTGGAACCTGTGTCCCTTGGGGAAACTGCTAGGTACGTATGACCTAGATTGGCCACTGTTGGAAACACAATACTGGGCTTGATGGACCTTGGTCTGACCCAGTATGGCATATCTTATGTTCTTATGATGTCATTCCATCCTTGAACTCTCTTGCTGCCACTCTGTTGCTTGTTTCTTCCGCTCTCAAAATGACTTTCAGTTTTAAGTCAGTGGTGTAGGACTTGCGTTTCATTCCTGGCATGATGCTCAACCAAAAAGGGTGTACACTGTATAAGCATGAGCATGTTATCTGGAAGGTTTTGCACAGAATGTCATTATTTCCATGCATCATATGTGTGTGTGCATAACTGGGGACATGCTGGACTTTCTTCGGACCCCCTCTGATCCCCTCCTTCCTCCCCCTTCCCCATACCCTCATACAACAAAATGGGGCCTGATCCATTGCTTTGCAACCTGCTTTTATTATTGGATCTTAAAGGCCACAGCTTGCGGATACAAAGATATTGCACTGTTAACAATCATGACTATCAATAACAATTGTAACATCTTTACAAACATAATGTAAACATTGTAAAACAATAGGTAAACAATGACCCTAGGCTGGGGTTAATGTGGAGTGATACCATCGTTCCTGTTACCTGGTCAGTGGACCTGGCCTGCACCATGGCCAGGGCCCATGCCCCTTTCCCCCCATCACCAACCACTCCATGTTGGTGCCTGGATATCCCGTTCTGTTTTCTGTTCCTGGTAAACAAGTCCAAGCAGCTCTGGCTCTTGGTACCTGGCCCCCCTGTTACTGGGACCCCCAGCTTGGTACCTGGGTCTCCTCTTTTCCATGGTACCCCTCCACTCCTTTGGTGAGGGCCTGCCACCAGGAGGGGTCATGACCTGACTCACTCCATAGTGAATACTGAACCGATGGCCCTCCGTAGGCCCCCGGTGAACAGTTCCAAGCCGATTTCATTCAAGTGGACCCCCATCCTTTGAATACACTGTCTCTCTCACCTCCCCACAAGTATGCCCTGGTGTTCTACCATGATTCTGCCTAAGTTCCTCACAAAGGTCACAATTTCTTTGTTCAACTTCCTCCTGCTTTTTTCAATACTCTTTGGTCATTCTGCACTCCTCCACTTCCGTCGCGGGATGATGTGGGACCAGACGACCCCTGCCCCCAGGTCTGTATGAATCCAGGCCATGTCTGCCTTGATCCTGATGATGTGATCAGGACACCAGATTGTTACCACCAAGATACAGGACCACGAAGTCCGGCTGGTGGCTCGTCCATCTCCTGCCAGCGAGGGCCATCCTCAACTGGTCCTACACATCCCCCTTTTACCCATCCAGTGTATGTGGATGCTGTCGGAGTGGAAGCCGAGCTGCATGCCAAAGTGTCGCCTCGCTGCTCTTTGTCCTGCCCAGTAGACATAGGAATGCCCTATAATCCAGACTGACAGCACTTCTGAACCCTAGTGGGCAAGAGAAAACGGCATTAGTGAACATTACTGCCTAATGTGCAGCTTGTATCTGTTTGAAGCTCATCTCCCAATAGCCTGAATCTGACCCGGCCCCAGGTTCAACCCATGCGCCGTAGTTGCTGCACCTATCCTAAAGGAATGCAGTGTAAGCCCACTGGTTTCGAACCACGCTTCCCTTACCGCCGCAGCCACAGGTTCCTAAACTGGTACTGGGAGAGGCAAGACCCGTCTGCATACGCCATAGTGGCCCCCCCAATGGCCTGCGCACCTGTAAATACTCCCGTATGACTTTGACCAGGCAGAGCTCCCGGACTGTGGTAGCATTCAGCCATACTGTCCTCCCTTTCCTGAGCTGATCTGTCTTTGACTGGACCATAAACAAGTGCACCCTGTCTCCCACTACTGAGGCATCTCCCACGCGCATGGTGGTGCCAACCGTGTCAGCAGTGGACCGGGGCAGGGCCTTGCTCATGCGGAAGGCCCCAAAGAACATCAGCAGAGCGGCTAGCCGAAACAACTTCTTTTCAAACTCATCCCTTGTGATGGTTACTGCATGTCACATGACCCCCTTTTGTAGCATGGGCTGGGTGACCTGCCAGCAACCGTCCTACCATGGAGTGGCCTCCCTGGCCAAGCTCTCCACCACCTTTCTCACCATGAACTCCCTCGTTACATCCCTATACCCCCTCAACTTGAGAAAGAAGGCTACCCCCATCAGGATCAGCTTGATTTGCCTGTTCAAAGCTCCCTCTGCTTGTAAATCAATCAAGAACTCGAGCAGGAGGCCCATTGTCACACCCTGCCTGGGATTGACTCCCTGCAATCTGATGAAGTTCTGCAGCCACCCCCAGGATCTCCTGTAGGTTTCCACGTACTGGCTGACAACGATGCCATCAGCAGCTTGCCTGCACTCCGCATCCAAAGATCCACATCTCTAAGGGTATGTGAGCCGCCTTGAGTGCAGCGTCCAGGGTGATCTGCTGGAAGCGCTGGAGCTGGAAACAAGAAAAAGCATCAGCTGTTTCATTGCTCTCCCCAGGGATGTGCCTGGCCGTAATGAACGCATTCAGTTCCAGGCTGAACAACACCAGCCTCCTGACCAATCTCATCATCCTTCCCACCTTAGCTGTTTCCTTATTGATGGCAAACACCACCGCTGTGTTATCCTAGCAGAAGACTATTCGCCTGTTAATGAACTGGTGTTTCCAGAGGACCATGGCCTCAACCTCGGCAGAACTACTGGTGCCATGCTCTGGGGTACTGGCTGCTTTCTCCGGTACTGACACCCAGGCATCGGCAGCGTCGATAGACCAGAGGTTCCTGGCTATTGAACGCAGTCTGGCGACTCTCCTTGCAGCATCGACACCCTCGGAACCGCGTCAGACAGTTCAACCGGTACCGGCATCGACTCCGGTATCAGTACCGGTACTGACAGCATCGGCATCGGTGTCTGCTTTGTCGATACCCAGTCATGCTATGCCTTCCGGTACCGATACACTGGTACCGATTCCCCCCGGTACTGACTTCGGTCGGTACGGGTATCGGGCTCTACAAGAGCATCCGGACAGAAGGTACTTTGAATACTCGGAGGAGTCTGAGAATTTTCTGACGATTCTGTCGGTACCGGACTACTTCTCCCAGAGGAGCCTTCCTCTCCTAAATGTAGGATGTCTCCTCCAGAAGATATTTCCTTTCAGGATTTTATCAGGGAGGTGGCTCGAGGTCTTTCCATTCTCCAGGACCAAGCAGGAAGTCAGTCCTCACATATGGGTGACGTCGGCGCCGACGGAGCCCCCGTGCGGAGCATTTCCCCAGCTTTCAAAGAAAGCCTTTGGGAATTGCAGCACGTATGCGCGGTCCCCTTCCCGCCCAAGGGTGCCATCTTGCTCAGTTTTCTTTTTTCCACGGAGCCCGACGGACGTTGTTCGTTTTTCCCCGAGGAAAAAGTTGATTTCCCTATTTTTTCTCTTTATTCTTCGGTTTGACGCTGGATCCCTTTCCCGCCTTGGCCCGATACGCCGGTATCGAGTACACTCTCTCTTTTTCGGTTTTTGTCCTTTGTGACTAGCGTTCGCGCCATTTTTCTTTTTTCACTGGCAGCCCGGTCTTTTGACCTCGCAGGGGCCCTTTTTCCCCCGATGGCTACCAGCAGGTTTAAAAAGTGTGATCGGTGTAAGAAACCTATGTCTCTTACCGACACACATGACTGCTGCCTCCGCTGCCTCGGACCCGATCATGACCCGATGATCTGTGGTCCGTGTGGCAAAATGTCCTCGAAGGCGTTGAGGAGTCGGCAGCACCAGAAGGATAGGATCTTCTCTGACTCCGCATCCGGATGGGCCCGGACCTCGTCAGAGGCCTCGATGTCTCGGGACTCCGGCCCCGAGCAGCGTCGGAGTTCCTCTGAGCGGGGGTCTCCTTCGCGGGAACATCGCAGGAAGAAGAAACCCGCGAGGGCGGCGTCGGTGGACGCTCCTGGTTCCTCGAGGGCCAGGTCGCATAGCCCCAATAGCCGTACCGGGTCTTCGGAGTCGGAGAGGCCTGCCAAGCATCCTCGTATCGAGATGGAGTCTCCTGGACATGTGAGTGCTGTAGTCCTCATGGACTCTCCTCCAGGGGAGCCACCATTGGGGCCCGAGTCGGGGACTGCTGGGTCTCCTGAGCTCGGACTCAGGTTGACGGCCTTGGAGAGCAGCCTCGCTGCCTTCATGGAACAGCAGCAGGCATTGATCGCCGGTCTCACCGGTGCATCTGCCCCGACCACCGGTACCTCGACATCCAAGTTGACCCCGGAGACCGAGCCGATCCTCGAGTCCATGCGGGCTCGAGTCGATCCTCGGCCACGGTCTCCCTCGGCCTCCGGTTTGGGACCGAGGTCGTCGATGCCGGTACCCTTGGCGTCGGGGCGGATGGCATCGGTACCCGCCCGACCGGAGCCGCTCGATTCCTCCTCCGAGGAGTCGGGCTGGGAGACGGAGGACGAAGAGTCACCCGACACTTATCGTACTCGGTGTGTCCCATCGGACTCGCCGGAGTCCGAGCCTCGGAGACGATCCCCACCGGAGGATACCCGGTTCTCGGATTTCGTGCGGGATATGGCCAAGGCCAAGGCCTTGGCCTTGGCCTTCCCCGCGGATCCCGAGGAGGAGCCTCGAGCCGAGGAGCTCGAGGCCCTCCAGTATGACTCTCCCCCGAAGGAGGCCTTTACTATACCGGTTCCTCTGATGCTGGAGCGGCTGCTCTTCCGCATGTGGGAGACCCCGGCCTCGACGCCGGTGTTAAGCAAGCGGGTCGATTCCATCTATCGAGTCCACAAGAGCCCAGGGTTCCAGAAGGCACAATTACCGCACCACTCCATGGTTGTGGAATCGGCCATGCATCGACTGAAAAGTCGGAAGATGCACTCCTCGGTGCCTCCCGGCCAGGAGGCCCTGAACCTGGATGCCCTCGGTAAGAAGTGCTTCCAGGGCTCTATGCTTGCTTGCCGTGTCCAGACTTACCAGCTCTACATGGGCATGTATCTCCGAGACCTGGCAAAGGAGATTGCTGGGTTCTCTGCTGGTCTCTCCGAGGAACCTCTGCAGCGGTTCCAGGCCTTGTCCACTGGTATTCGAGAGTGCCCGAAGTTTCTCCAGGACCAAGCAGGAAGTCAGTCCTCACATATGGGTGACGTCGGCGCCGACGGAGCCCTCGTGCGGAGCATTTCCCCAGCTTTCAAAGAAAGCCTTTGGGAATTGCAGCACGCATGCGCGGTCCACTTCCCGCCCAAGGGTGCCATCTTGCTTAGTCTTCTTTTTTCCACGGAGCCTGACGGACGTAGTTCATTTTTCCCCGAGGAAAAAGTTGATTTTCTCTTTTTTTTCTCCGGTTCGATACCGGATCCTTTTCCCGCTCGGACCGATACGCCGGTATCAAATCCTTTTCTCTCTTTTTCGGTTTTTGTCCTTTGTGACTGGCGTTCGCGCCTTTTTTCTTTTTTCCCTGGCAGACCGGTCTTTTGACCTAGCAGGGGCCCTTTTTCCCCCGATGGCTGCCAGCGGGTTTAAGAAATGTGATCGGTGTAAGAAACTTACGTCTCTTACCGACACACATGACTGCTGCCTCCGTTGCCTCGGACCCGATCATGACCCGATGATCTGTGGTCCGTGTGGCAAAATGTCCTCGAAGGCGTTGAGGAGTCGGCAGCACCAGAGGGATCAAATTTTTTCTGACTCCGCGTCCGGCCGGGCCCGGACCTCGTCAGAGGCCTCGACGTCTCGGACTCCGGCCCCGAGCAGCGTCGGGGTTCCTCTGAGCGGGGGTCTCCTTCGCGGGAACATCGCAGGAAGAAGACACCCGCAAGGGCGGCATTGGTGGACGCTCCTGGTTCCTCGAGGGCCAGGTCGCATAGCCCCAATAGCCGTCCCGGGTCTTCGGAGTCGCAGAGGCCTGCCAAGCATCCTCGTGTCGAGATGGAGTCTCATGGACATGTAAGTGCTGTCCTCGTTGACTCTCCTCCAAGGGAGCCGACGTCGGGCCCCGAGTCGGCGGCTGCAGGGTCTCCTGAGCTCGGACTCAGGTTGACGGCCTTGGAGAGCAGCTTCGCTGCCTTCATGGAACAGCAGCGGGCATTGATTGCCGGTCTCACTGGCGCATCTGCCCCGACCACTGGGACCTCGACGTCATAGTCGACCTCGCAGGCCGAGCCATGCGGGTTCGAGTCGATCCTCGGCCACGGTCTCCCTCGACCTCCCGTTCGGGGCCGAGGTCGTCGACGCCGTTACCCTCGGCGTCGGGGCGGAGGGCATCGATGCCCGCCCGACCGGAGCCGCTCGATTCCTCCTCCGAGGAATCGGGCTGGGAGACGGAGGACGAAGAGTCACCCGACACTCATCGGACTCGGTGTGTCCCATTGGACTCGCCCGAGTCCGAACCTCGGAGAAGGTCCCCACCGGAGGATACCCGGTTCTCGGACTTCGTGCGGGATATGGCCAAGGCCTTGGCCTTCCCCGCGGATCCCGAGGAGGAGCCTCGAGCCGAGGAGCTCGAAGCCTTCCAGTATGACTCTCCCCTGAAGGAGGCCTTTACTGTTCTGGTTCCTCCACTTGCTGGAGCGGCTGCTCTTCCACATGTGGGAGACCCCGGCCTCGACGACGGTGTTAAGCAAGCGGGTCGATTCCATTTATCGAGTCCGCAAGAGCCCCGGGTTCCAAAAGGCTCAATTACCGCACCACTCCATGGTTGTGGAATCGGCCATGCATCGACTGAAAAGTCAGAAGATGCACTCCTCGGTGCCTCCCGGCCGGGAGGCCCGGAATCTGGATGCCCTCGGTAAGAAGTGCTTCCAGGGCTCTATGCTTGCTTGCCGTGTCCAGACATACCAGCTCTACATGGGCATGTACCTCCGAGACCTGGCAAAGGAGATTGCCGGTTTCTCTGCTGGTCTCTCCGAGGAACCTTTGCAGAGGTTCCAGGCCTTGTCCACCGGTATTCGAGAGTGCTTGAAGTTTATCTCTCGAGCAGCCTACGATGGCTTCGAGGCTTCGGCCTGAGTAACTGGGGCCGGCATCGGTGCCCGCCGACAGGCTTGGCTACAGTCATCCGACCTTAAGCCATGGGTCCAGGACAAGTTGGTCGATGTCCCCTGCCGAGGTGAAAACCTCTTTGGCAAGCCCATGGCTGAAAAGGCTGCAAAACCCGAGACCGAGACTCTGACCAGGACTAGACTTTCCAGGAAAACCTCTGCCCCTTCTCAGAAAAAGAAGGGCTCGGGAAAAAAGACCTTTTACCTGAGGAAGTCATCTGCCTACATACAATACCCTCATTATCAGGCCTCTGCAGCTCCCCAACAGGGTCAGCAGGCCAAGGGGCAGGGTCAAGGGCCCCGTAGGCAGAAGGCCCCCAAGCCACCAACACCGGCCCCTGCTCAGCAGAGTGGGGTTTTTTGACTCAAACAGCATAGCCTCTTCTCCTCAGCTGGCTTCTCTCAGCACAGGAGGCCGGCTGGTCCACTTTGCCCACAGGTGGTCGGCCGTCACATCCGATACCTGGGTTCTTCATATAGTCCAAAAGGGCTATCTTCTCCATTTTCACCAGGTACCTCCCTCCTACTCTCCACGGGAGCCTCCAAGACCTCCTCTGCACAGGGACCTACTCCTTCAGGAGTTGACAGGTCTGCTAAAGGATCAGGCTGTGGAACTGGTGCCCCACCACCTGAGAGGTCAAGGCTTTTATTCCGGGTACTTTCTGGTACCAAAAAGAACAGGAGGCCTCAGACCCATCCTAGACTTGCGAAACCTCAACAAGTTCCTGGAGAGGGAAAGGTTCAAGATGCTTACCCTTGGAATCCTGCTGCCCTACCTCCAGCAGGGAGACTGGCTATGCTCCTTAGATCTAAAGGATGCGTATACTCACATCCTTATTCATCCAGACCACAGACAATATCTCAGGTTTGTTGTGGGAGGAAACCACTATCAGTACAGAGTACTACCCTTTGGCCTGTCATCCGCTCCCAGGGTGTTCAGCAAGTGCCTGGCAGTGGTGGCGGCCTACCTGAGGCTTCAGGGTCTTTTTGTGTTTCCATACCTGGACAACTGGCTCATAAGGGGCCACTCTTCCCAGGAGGCCAACCAGGCCAGCCTTTTGCACTGTGGCTCTGCTTCAGCACTTGGGGTTTGTCATAAACTTCGTAAAGTCCACTTTGCTCCCGTCCCAGAACCTGGAGTTCATAGGGGCCAGGCTCGACACTCTTCAAGCGAAGGCTTTTCTGCCTCTGGACAGGGCCCACAGGCTAATGGATCTGGCCAGCCAGTTTCGCAGCAATTCCCTGGTCTCTGCCAGGCAATTCCTGAGGCTACTCGGCCATATGGCTTCCACGGTTCATGTCACCCCCAATGCCCGCCTGCACATGCGGCCTGCTCAGTGGTGCCTTCGCACTCAGTGGCTTCAGACCACAGGGAGCCTGGCGGACTCCATCACGATATCCGACCTACTGGTCTCCTCTCTGCATTGGTGGCTTCATCTTCCGAATCTGGTGCTTGGAGTGGATTTTCAATCCCCTCCACCTTCTCAAGTGCTCACAACAGATGCTTCTCTTCTCGGTTGGGGAGCATATTGCTAAGGGACATGTATTCAGGTTCTCTGGACCCCTTGGGAGGCTTCTCAACAGATAAACTTCCTGGAGCTACGGTCGATACGCCTAGCTCTGAGAGCCTTCTCCCACATCGCCTCTCACCAGTCTGTACTGGTTCAGACGGACAATCAAGTTGCCATGTTCTCTGTGAACAAACAAGGAGGCACAGGCTCCTTCCTTCTTTGTCAGGAAGCTCAACGGCTGTGCTCTTGGGCTGTCAATCATGGGATCCTTCTCAAGGCTGTCTACCTCCCAGGTCAGGAAAATTGCCTGGCAGACAAACTGAGCAGGATCCTGCAACCACACGAATGGAGATTGAACCCATTGGTGGTTCAGCAGATCTTTCTTAGGTGGGGACTCCCCACCATGGATCTTTTCGCCAATCCTCTGAACCGGCAACTCCCGAGATTTTGCTCCAGGCAACCGCATCCCCTCCGAGTAGCAGCGGATGCATTTCTAATCTCGTGGTCCACAGGCCTACTGTATGCGTTTCCTCCCACTCCACTAGTGTCCAGAACGCTGTTCAAAGTCCTCAGGGACGGGGCTTCATTGATTCTCATTGCCCCCAAGTGGCCGAGGCAACCGTGGTTTCCGCTTCTGCTACAGCTAGCGGTGGACACCCCTCTGCCTCTGGGGTTTCAACACGATCTCCTGTCTCAGGATCAGGGGACTCTCTTGCACCCCAACCTCCAGTCCCTACATCTGATGGCCTGGCTGCTGAAAGGGTAGTCCTGGCTCCCCTACTGCTGCCTCGAGAGGTGGAAGATGTCGTCTTAGCTTCTAGACGGCAATCCACCAGGGATTCCTACGCTCTTAAGTGGCGTAGATTCTCCTCATGGTCTGCTCAGCACAACGAGAATCCTTTCTCGTGCTTGGTAGCGGTGGTGTTGCAATATTTGCTTTACCTCTCCAATCTGGGCCTTAAGTCTAACTCTGTCAGAGTTCACCGGAGTGCTCTCTCAGCTCACCACTCGCCGGTGGATGGCAGGCCTCTTTCCAACCACCCTTTGGTAGCTCGTTTCCTCAGAGGCCTCCTTCTGCTTAAGCCTCCTTTGCATCCACCGGCCCCTGAGTGGGATCTGAATGTGGTATTGCAGCGGCTTACTTGTCCGCCTTTTGAACCTATGGCTACCTGCCCTCTCCGTTTTCTCTCCTGGAAAACTTTATTTCTGGTAGCTCTCACCTCTGCTAGGCGAGTGAGTGAACTGCAGGCTCTAGTGTCTGATCCTCCTTACACTAGGTTCTACAGGAATAGGGTAGTCTTACGGACTCACCTGAAGTTTCTCCCTAAGGTTGTCTCCCCTTTTCACCTCAATCAGGAGGTGGTTCTTCCGACCTTCTTTCCCAGGCCGCATGCCAACCGGGCTGAGATGGTCCTGCATACCCTGGACTGTAGGAGGGCGTTATCCTTCTACCTTGACCGTACGCGGGAGCATCGGAAGGCTGTTCAGCTTTTCGTTTCTTTTGACCCCAATAGGTTGGTGCTTCCTGTCTCCAAGCGTACGCTGGGTCCACCAAAAAACAGCAAGCTGCCACGTGGGCAACAAAGAACCAGTCAAGGAACGTGGCAGGTAGTTCAAAAGTTGCCTTTATTGTTCCACGGATCAAGTGTGCCTAAACCCGACACAGGCCGTGTTTCGTTCACCACTTCCTCAGGGGTTAAGGGCTCACTAAAAAATATCCACATACATGTAGAATAAAAACCACAACAGATAAAACAAACATATTAATACAATAAGCATAAAACAATAAATAAATTGCAAATCATCATATATAAATTAAAACAATAAAAACATAAATAAATATAATGTGATAAACCACTGATAAAATGAACTATTATGTATTAAATAATCAATAAATGACTTATAACGGTATAAACTGCATCAATGTAAAAAATACATATACTATAAACACAATATGTACACAGTAAAAACAACAATAAAAACAAAAAAACAAACCAGGAGAAAAAGGAGAGAGAGAGGAGGACTAAAAAGACATGCGTAAGCAATGCATAATCAACATTGTATAAACAATAATCAATAAACCAGTGACTAAAAACCATGCTGCACAAAGAAAACCAAGTGGGCTGAAGGAAATAGGAGTGAATAAAGGGGATACATATGAACCACTCTGAAAGACCATCTTGTGAATATTGACCAACAGACAATATAAAATATAACATACACACAAAAAAACAATTAAAAACCTACCACTGTAACAGCCAATATAAAACGCAAATCTCTTTGATTGGCAGGGCCGTGGGAACAACCTGCTCCACATGTGCGATGTAGGTTGAACTGTGCATAAATAAATAAATAAATAAGTAAAATGAACAGAAAACCAACTAAGATACCACTTAAAATAATAAATAAATGTACACACACGACCATCCCAAAGGGAGGGATAACGAAAGCTTCGGATAATGTTCAATGGGATAACATTATCAAGCCAACGCTGACACGCACCATCCAGAAGCCGGAACCTTATATGAATAAAACTAATCCTTATATTCGCTGGGTCAAAAAACAACCAATGCCCTCATGCTTAATAGGGGAAACTCCATACATAAAAATAAATAAAATTAAATAGATAAAATGTGAATGAAACACATTAAGTGAACAAAAATATATGTAAAAACCAAAACAATGTAAAAAGCAGAGGGGGTTTTCTTTTATAACGTCTAACAAATGCAAAACGAAAGCGGCAGGTTGCAAAGGAAAATAAACATGTACTAAATTACCAAAAGGGTGTAGAACACGACACCTGAATCTAAAGGGAATAAATGCTTACCACTTAAAAAAATGGATAAAGACTTAAAACCCCACCGGGGGACGAATCCTGCACGTGCATAAAAAAGCAGCAACAATGCGCCGGTGGGCAAAAGCGGAGGAAGTGGTGAAAGATGCTTACCACGATCTATCAAAAAACCAAGATTAGAACCGAGGGACGTGAAACATGTCCATACACAAACCATCTAACTGCCCCATTGCCAGCATATAGAATCGAGCAAATACTTGTGAAATCAAACCTGAATCACATTCAATAAAAACGCCGTCAGCAGGCTCATCCAAAACAAAGCTAGAAACCGCTCTCCATCGCAGCTGCCCGCAGATGCTCACCTAGCTTATAAACGATCTTTCCGGCGGGAAAAAAGGGGGGAAATGAATAACCGCACCTGGACCAATCAATCACTAAAAAAACACCACAACCTTCAAAAATGTAAATGAACCCACAAACGGGATGAAAATATGTGAAAAATGAAGATAAATATAAAAATAGAAATGAAGCCAAAACGATTACAGCAGCTGAGATGACAAAACTGTGCTGGATACCAGGATCACTCTCAAAATTGCAACAGACTAGAGAAAGGGGTAAAAAACACATTAAGTGAACAAAAATATATGCAGAAACCAAAACGATGTAAAAAGCAGAGGGGGTTTTCTTTTATAACGTCTAACAAATGCAAAACGAAAGCGGCAGGTTGCAAAGGAAAATAAACATATACTAAATTACCAAAAGGGTGTAGAACACAACACCTGAATCTAAAGGGAATAAATGCATGCCACTTAAAAAAACGGATAAAGACTTAAAAACCACACCAGGGGACGAATCCTGCACGCGCATAAAAAAGCAGCAAAGTGCGCCGGTGGGCAAAAACGAAGGAAGCGGTGAAAGATGCTTAACATGATCTATCAAAAAACCAAGGTTAGAACCGAGGGACGTGAAGCATGTTCATACACAAACCATCTAACTGCCCCATTGCCAGCATATAGAATCGAGCAAATACTTGTGAAATCAAACCTGAATCACATTCAATAAGAACGCTATCAGCAGGCTCATCCAAAACAAAGCTAGAAACCACTCTCCATCGCAGCTGCCCACACATGCGCACCTAGCTTATAAACGATCTTTCCGGCGGGAAAAAAAGGGGGGAATTGAATAACCGCACCTGGACCAGTCATTCACTAAAAAACACGCCACAACCTTCAAAAATGTAAATGAACCCACAAACGGGATGAAAATATGTGAAGAATGAGGATAAATACAAAAATAAAAATGAAGCCAAAATGATTACAGCAGCTGAGATGACAAAACTGTGATGGATACCAGGATCGCTCTCAAAATTGCAACAGACTAAAGAAAGGGGTAAAAAAGGGGGGAGGGAAAAGGAGGGAAAAAGGAAGAAGGGAGAAGGAAAGAGGGGGGGAGGAAAGAAGGAAAGGAGGGGAAAAGGAGAGGAAAGGAAAAGAAAAGAGGGGAAGGGAAAGTTAGTGGGGAAGGGGGAGGGGGTGTGGTGGGGTGGATGGTGGGGGAGGGGGGGTGGGGGGGAGGGGTGTGTTGTTGGGGGGGTGTGGGGGGTAGGGAAGGATGGGGAGGAACAGGGAAAGGAAGGGGAAAACGGGGGAGAAGGATAGGGAGAGGAAGAGGGGGGAGGGAAGGAAGAAAGAAGAAAAAAAAGAAGGGAAAAAAGAAAAAAGGGGGAGGACTGATTCCTGCTGCTCCTGGAGAACACCTGTTACAGGTGAGTAACTACTCTTTATCTCTCGAGCAGCCTACGATGGCTTCGAGGCTTCGGCTACAGTCATCCGACCTCGAGCCATGGGTGCAGGACAAGTTGGTCGATGTCCCCTGCCGAGGTGAAAACCTCTTTGGCAAGCCCATGGCTGAAAAGGCTGCAGAACTCGAGACCGAGACTCTAACCAGGACTAGGCTGTCCAGAAAAACCTCTGCCCCTTCTCAGAAGAAGAAGGGATCAGGAAAAAAGACCTTTTACCCGAGGAAGTCATCTGCCTATAAACAATACCCTCATTATCAGGCCTCTGCAGCTCCCCAACAGGGTCAGCAGGCCAAGGGGCAGGGTCATGGGCCCCGTAGGCAGAAGGCCCCCAAGCTACCAACACCGGCCCCTGCTCAGCAGGGTGGGTTTTTTTGACTCAGCAAGCATAGCCTCTTCTCCTCAGCTGGCTCACATCAGCACAGGAGGCCGGCTGGCTCACTTTGCCCACAGGTGGTCAGCCGTCACATCAGATACCTGGGTGCTCCATATAGTCCAAAAGGGCTATCTTCTCCATTTTCACCAGGTGCCTCCCTCCTATTTTCCAGGGGAGCCTCCAAGACTCCCTCTGCACAGGGACCTACTCCTTCAGGAGTTAGCAAGTCTGCTAAAGGAACAGGCTGTGGAACCGGTGCCCCACCACCTGAGAGGTCACTG
Source organism: Ichthyophis bannanicus (assembly GCA_033557465.1). NCBI lineage: Eukaryota > Metazoa > Chordata > Amphibia > Gymnophiona > Ichthyophiidae > Ichthyophis > Ichthyophis bannanicus. The sequence goes on from CM066032.1 coordinate 423,786,264, forward strand.
CTTTTATTCCAGGTACTTTCTGGTACCAAAAAGAACAGGAGGCCTCAGACCCATCCTAGACTTGCGCAACCTCAACAAGTTCCTGGAGAGGGAAAAGTTCAAGATGCTTACCCTTGGAATCCTGCTGCCCTACCTCCAGCAGGGAGATTGGCTATGCTCCTTAGATCTAGATGATGCTTATACTCACATCCTTATTCATCCAGACCACAGACAGTATCTCAGATTTGTTGTGGGGGGAAACCACTACCAGTACAGAGTACTTCCCTTTGGCCTAACCTCCGCTCCCAGGGTGTTCACCAAGTGCCTGGCGGTGGTGGCGGCCTACCTGAGGCTTCAATATCTTTTTGTGTTTCCATACCTGGACGACTGGCTCATAAGAGGCCAGTCTTCCCAGGAGGCCAGTCAAGCCACCCTTCGCACTGTGGCTCTGCTTCAGCACTTGGGGTTTGTCATAAACTTCGCAAAGTCCACTTTGCTCCCGTCCCAGAACTTGGAATTCATAGGAGCAAGGCTAGACACTCTTCAGGCGAGGGCTTTTCTGCCAGTAGACAGGGCCCTCCGGTTGATGGATGTAGCCTGGCAGTTTCACAGCAATTCCCTGGTCTCCGCCAGGCAATTCCTGAGACTTCTCAGCCATATGGCTTCCACGGTTCATGTCACCCCCAATGCCCACCTGCACATGCGGCCTGCTCAGTGGAGCCTTCGCACTCAGTGGCATCTGGCCACAGGGAAACTTGCAGACTCGGTGAGAGTATCCTCCCTGCTCGTCTCCTCTCTACAATGGTGGCTTCATCTTCCAAATCTGGTTCTCTGAGTGGATTTTCAATCCCCTCCGCATTCTCGAGTGCTGACGACAGATGCTTCTCTTCTAGGTTGGGGATCACATTGCCAAGGGGCATGTACTCAGGGTCGCTGGACTCCTTGGGAGGCTGCTCAGCAGATAAACTTCTTGGAGCTACGGGCAATACGCATAGCTCTGAGAGCCTTCTCCCACCTCACGTCTCACCAGTCTGTACTGGTCCAGACAGACAATCAAGTTGCCATGTTCTACGTGAACAAACAGGGAGGCACAGGCTCCTTCCTTCTCTGTCAGGAGGCACAACGGCTGTGCTCTTGGGCCCTCAATCACGGAATCCTCCTCAAGGCTGTCTACCTCCCCGGTCAAGAAAATTACCTGGCGGACAGACTGAGCAGGATCCTGCAACCACACGAATGGAGATTGAATCCATTGGTGGTTCAGCAGATCTTTCTCAGGTGGGGCCTCCCCAACATGGATCTCTTCGCCAGCCCTCTGAACCGGCAACTCCCGAGATTCTGTTCCAGACAACTGCATCCTCTCAGAGTAGCAGTGGATGCCTTTCTGATTCCGTGGTCCCAAGGCCTACTGTATGCGTTTCCTCCCACGCCACTAGTGTCTCGAACACTTTTCAAGGTCCTCAAGGACAGGGCCTCAATGATTCTGATAGCCCCCAGGTGGCCGAGACAGCCATGGTTCCCACTCCTGTTGCAACTGGCGGTGGACACTTCCCTTCCTCTGGGTATTCAACACGATCTCCTGTCTCAGGACCAGGGATCTCTCTTGCACCCCAACCTCCAGTTCCTTCATCTGATGGCCTGGCCGCTGAAAGGGTGGTCCAGGCTCCCCTACTCCTGCCTAGAGAGGTGGAAGACGTAGTCTTATCCTCTAGGCGGCAATCCACCAGGAAATCCTACGCTCTTAAGTGGCGTAGATTCTCCACATGGTGTGCTCAGCACAGCGAGAATCCCTTCTCGTGCTTGGTAGCGGTGGTATTGCAATATTTGCTTTACCTCTCCAATCTAGGCCTTAAGTCCAACTCTGTCAGGGTTCACCTCAGTGCTCTCTCAGTGCACCACTCGCCGGTGGACGGAAGGCCTCTTTCCAACCACCCTTTGGTGGCTCGTTTTCTCAGAGGCCTCCTCCTGCTTAAGCCTCCTTTGCGTCCACCAGCCCCTGAGTGGGATCTGAATGTGGTCTTACAGCGGCTTACTTGTCCGCTGTTTGAACCTATGGCTACCTGCCCTCTCCGTTTTCTCTCCTGGAAAACCTCGTATCTCCAGGAACAAGCAGGAATGAGTCTTCACATATGGGTACGTCGGTACCGACGGAGCCTGCACGGGAATGCTCCCCAGCATCCAATCAGAAAGCTTTTGGGAGCGTCCCTCGCGCCTGCGCGCTGACTTCCCGCCTTTCCCACTGCCTCTCCTCATTTTTCGTTTTTTCGTGGAGCCGACAGGACGTCCTCCTGTCACCGCAGAAACTTTTTTCTTTAAAATTCTTATTTCCTTGTTTTCTTGTGGTCGCGGCTGTCTTTCCCGCCGATACCGGTACCGCCGGTGCTTTATTCTTTTCTTTTCTAAAATTAGAGAGATTTGTTCTCCTCAGTTTTTGTCTTAACTTTTTGGGCCTACCAGGCCTCTCCAACATGGAGCCTTCTTCTCCTAAGAAGTGCCTTCACTGTGGAAACAGTTTTCTTTTTAGACTCCAATGCTTGGTGTCTAACCTGTTTGGGTCCTGACCCTTGTTTCCCTGATCCATCAGGCTGTATTATTGGGAGAAGACCTTCCCTTTTTCGAGTTTCCCTCGATGCCGTTTTTCCTCCTGAGGTGAGGACACCGGTTTATTCTTCTCTCCATGATCAGGTAACCCACAAACAGTCTTTTAAGACTAGCCAATTCTTGAAGGGTAAGTCTCATGCCCAGCATGATGACGGCTCCGGCCTTGCCCTCAAGACCCCATTGGCAATAAAACCCCGGCGGGAGTCTTCGGGCTCCAAAGCATTTACGGGGTTTCAGGTTGTTCCTGGGGCTCACCCCTCACAGAACATACCTGAGCCATGCTCGGGGGTGGTATCCGCTTCGAGCGGTACCGATCCCCCGGCATCGGCACCGGTGTCGAGTGTTCCACTCTTCACCTGGGATCGTCATCTGGTGTCCTCGGTACCTTCGGGGCCGATCGATACGACCCAGATTGGCTTTCCTGTATCTCCGCAATGCTCGGGGTTGGTATCGGCTTCGAGCGGTACCGATACCCCGACATCGGCGCCGGTGTCGAGTGTTCCACTCTTCACCAGGCATCGTCTTCGGACGTCCTCGGTACCTTCGGAACCGATCGATACGACTCCGATTGACTTTCTTGTATCGGCATCGCCGATACCACCACCAACGTCGGTACCTTCTAGACATGCATCGATAGACTCGCTCCCTTCGATGCCGAGTCTAGAATCGATATCCAGTCTAGATGACTTGGTACCGACGCGTTTTGGAACCGATCCATATCGTTTCCGACTACGCAGTACCGAGGATATAAACCAAGGCTCTCTGGCTACCTCGGTACCGCTTCAGCAGCCCCCGATTACTGCTTCGATGACATTACCGTCTCCGATACTGGTATCAGTATCGATGTTAATTCCTGCAGTTCCATCGGTGCCATCGATCCTTTCTATGCCTAGCTTGGAATCGATACCGGGCACTGACGATGCAGTACTAACTGCCTCGAATCAGAACTGTCAGTATCACTGTCCATCTAGCAGGATTCTTTTTCTGCACCAGTCCAGTATGTCTTCTGGTGCTCAAGCTGCTTCTTCCACCTCAGCTTACCCAGGAATAGTTCCCATTGGAGATCCTTCTTTTCAGAAATTTCTCCTTGACATGCAACCTTTCTTGCCATTCCTATTCCTGTCTCTACTCTTAACCATGATCCTGCAGAAAAGGAAAATATAATGCTTCCTTTACATCATTCTTTACAGGATCTTCTTCTGAGGATGTGGGAATCACCTTTAAAGGTTCCTTCGCCTTCTACAGCCACTAATGTTCTGTATCAGGTGCCTCCCTCTCCGGGGTTTCAAAAAAACCAACTTCCACATCATTCCATTGTAGTGGAATCAGCAATGAGGAAGGTAAGAAGCAAGAAGAAGCATTCTTCTTATCCGCCAGGTCGTGCATCTAAAGCACTTGATACCTTTGGACGTCAAACCTTCCAAACTTCTATGCTGGCTTCAAGAATTATCTCATATTTTTTTATATGAGTCTGACACTTCAGGAGGTCACAGAGAAATTATCTCTTTTGTCCCCTTTTTTGTCAGAGCCTAAGGCCACTGACTATTCCTTGCTTCTTAATCATAGCAGGAATATCTCTTGGTTTCTTTCTTGTGCTTCTCTAGACTCTTTTGAGTCTGTTAGCAGATCCTCTGCTATTGCCATCGGAGCACGTCGTAAAGCCTGGCTGCAAGCTTCAGACTTGAGCAGATGGGCACAACATACACTGGGTAATTCTCCTTGTACTGGAGAAAATCTCTTCAATAGAGAGGCTTTACGTCAGGTTGCTCATTGCTCCACTGACTTCCCTGGTTCTGGAAACCATCCTAAGCCTTCTTTTTCCCCAGGACGTAGGAAATGTCCTACCAAACCTCCTTTCCCTAAGAAAAGAAGGTTTCACCCTTCTCCTGCCCATCCTCCTGATGTACCCAAGCAAGGGACATCTCATCCTAGTCTGAGGTCTCCAGACTTTAACCAGTCTAATCATAAACAGCAACCATAGGTTCCTGTATGTTGCAATCTACTTCTTCTTAGCAGAGGTTTTTTCTTTTTCAGTATGCTAAGCTGTTAGGATACTTTTGTCCATGGGTTACAGAATTCTCCCCTTCTTACTACTACGAAGGGAGGTTACAACTATCCCATGATAGTTTTCTGTCCCCACATGGACATCTTTTCCTTCAGCTGACTTAACCATATGGTAAGTCACCTTCCAACCCCCTCTCTTCCAGGGTTTCCCCTGCTTGAGTTGGTACCATACTGAAACACTTCTCTTTCTTTCCAGTGTAGACTTTTTTGTTATCCTTCAATGCATGCTCTTAACAACTCATCAGACAGGGACAGGAATATCTCCGCTCCCTTTGTCTGTTTTCTCTCTGTTTTTATACAGGAGAATCCCCTCTGCTGTTTTGTTCAGTTGCTGTGCATGCAGGAGTTCCAGTGATTATTTTAGTGCTCATTGCAAGCTACTTTCAACTATCTTGCATAATACTACTCACTGCAGGTTATCTTCTTCTAGCCATATCCTTTCCTAGGATGTGGCAACACACCTGACTTCAGTCTTAATTCTCCTGCACAATGCTCTCTGCAATCTTCAGAGAAGCTTTCTACTATGGGCCCTTGCTACAGAGCATTGAACTTTGTCTCTGAGGGTTTTTCCACATAGTAGAAAAAGCTTATATAATCATTTCATGGCTATATGGGTTCTTTATACCCTCTTGTCTCCTGTTGTGATACAGAAGACAAACTTTTTCTGCGTGAATGTCCAAGGAGTTCCCAATCTTGCAGGAATCTACCCTTTTTTTTTTTTTCTTACAGCTTGGCATTATACTTTTCTGCTCCACTTGGACAACGCATACTCTTTTACTATACATGATACCCCTGTGTCCCTTGGCTGGGTCATCCTGGTATCTTAGTCTATGCGTTTTTTTGTCCTTTGGACATGTCAGAGTCCTAAAGTACTCCTGACGTGCTCTTGCCAGACTGCTATTATCCTCTGTTTTTTCACGCAACCATACTGGTTATTTCACTGAACTACATTCCTGCACCGCAGAAATAGATTCTCTATATATCTTCAGGTGGTTTTCACCCCCTTATTATTAGATGAATCTTTTCCCATCACATTCCCCATGTGAATGTTTTTGTGGGGCTCAGTTGCAGGCATGTATCCTCAGGCGCTTATATTCATGTATGTATATGTCCTATACATACATATTTCTGTAAGCTGTGTGGGCATAAGTCATGCCCATCTATATATATATATATCACACATATCTAGACATATATGTGCATATATATATATGTATGTATCTCCATATAGATATATATATATATATGTGCCCATTGGGAGATGTCCATAGGACGCTATGTATTACCTACTATCTCCCTAACTGTCTGTGCTATAAAGCTTTTACCTTCTTAAGGGGTCCAGACAGTCAGCTTGCCTATTCTCATACGGCTCAGTAAGTGGGAGCGGTTATACACACAATTACTGCTGTGATGTCAACAGCTTCTATTTTTGTTATAGATCTCCCTGTCTATGAAGTATCAAACTTCAATGTCTTCCTATCTCTCACCAGCTAGGAAAGACAGTGTACATCTTCAGTATTTCTGAGTACACTCCTGTTCTCCTTGGGAATAGGGGCTTTTTTCCATACCCCCTCTTCCCTTCAGGACTGGGCTAATTCTCCAGATCGGTCAGTCTTCTTCTTTTAGTCCTCAATGTTAATAACTATGTACCTAAAAGAGTTTTCAGCTTTTTCCCATAAAGCTTTCCATTGAAGACCTGCCGTTCTTCTCCTACCCCAGTTGACACCTGGGTCACCTGCCCATTCCAGGTTTGGAACTTCATCCTCACTGCTGTGAAGTTACCTTGAGGATTCCGCTACTGCATCTACAGTACACTCCATCACAGTTCTACTTCCTACAATCCAGTAGGTAAGCTCTATATTGTACTAGTTCATTAAATATTTTAATGATACTTGACATACATTCTAAAGACTCATTTTTTCTGTAGTCTTTAGATTCGCTGTTCCTCTACAGCTCTTCTCTATTCAACTCCTACCCCCCATCCCTCAGGGGATGCCGGGGATCCAGGTTTGGGAAATGCCGTCCTGTTCCAGGGATACGCATTTTATGGGATCTCCCCTGGCACCCACAGCTAGGGAGTCCCCATATGTGAAGACTCATTCCTGCTTGTTCCTGGAGATAGCACAGTTACTTACCTGTAACAGGTGATCTCTGGGAAAAGCAAGAATTAGTCTTCTCAACCCACCCACCTCCCCTAGGAGTTATATCTATCTATCCCCTTTCCTCTTTCTCTCCTTCTGTCTCAGCTATGAAACTCAACTGAGGAGAGGCAGTGGGAAAGGCGGGAAGTCAGCGCGCAGGCACGAGGGATGCTCCCAAAAGCTTTCTGATTGGATGCTGGGGAGCATTCCTGTGCAGGCTCCGTCGGTACCGACGTACCCATATGTGAAGACTAATTCCTGCTGTTCCCAGAGATCACCTGTTACAGGTAAGTAACTGTGCTTTCTGGTAGCTCTTACCTCTGCTAGGCGAGTGAGTGAGCTTCAGGCCCTAGTGTCTGATCCCCCTTACACTAGGTTCCACAGGAATAGGGTAGTCTTACGGACTCACCCGAAGTTTCTTCCTAAGGTTGTCTCCCCTTTTCACCTCAATCAGGAGGTGGTTCTTCCGACCTTCTTTCCCAGGCCGCATGCCAGCCGGGCTGAGATGGTCCTGCATACCCTGGACTGTAGGAGGGCGTTGTCCTTCTACCTTGACCGTACGCGGGAGCATTGAAGGGCTGTTCAGCTCTTCGTTTCTTTTGACCCCAATAGGTTGGGGCTACCTGTCTCCAAGCGTACTTTGTCCATATGGGTCACTGACTGTATCGCCTGTGTTTATGGGGCAGCCGGCCTCTCGTTGGAGGGTCGAGTCACTGCTCAACGTGTTAGGGTGAAGGCTGCGTCAGTGGGTCATCTCCGCTCTGTTCCGTTGGCAGACATCTGCTGGGCCGCTACTTGGTCTTCAAGCCAGACTTTTGCGGTCCATTACTGCCTTGAGAGGGAGTCCCGCAGGGACAGTGCTTTCGGACAGGCAGTACTCCATAATCTCTTTGGGGTTTAGGCAACTCCTACCCTCCGGCCCTGGTGTTGGGCTACCGCTCGGGGGCGTTCTCAGAGAAGATTCCTTCCTTACGTACTGACGAGCTAGAGGGAGCTCATTTTTTCGGCTTGAGGTCTCCGGTAGCCTTAAGCTGGGGAGTCCCATATGTGAGGACTGACTTCCTGCTTGGTCCTGGAGAAAGAGTAGTTACTCACCTGTAACAGGTGTTCTTCAGGAGCAGCAGGAATCAGTCCTCACAACCCTCCCTCCTCCCCTTGGAGTTACAGTCATATGATTTATTTTTGCTAATTTTTTTGCTGTCTTTTAGCTATGTCATCAGACTGAGCAAGATGGCACCCTTGGGCGGGAAGGGGACCGCGCATGCGCGCTGCAATTCCCAAAGGCTTTCTTTGAAAGCTGGGGAAATGCTCCGCACGGGGGCTCCGTCGGCGCCGACATCACCCATATTTGAGGACTGATTCCTGCTGCTCCTGGAGAACACCTGTTACAGGTGAGTAACTACTCTTTACTGTGGCTCCCGAAACAGAGCTCAGGGCAAAGTAGTTGGAGATTCTTCAATATCCCAAAGCTCCTAAGGAGGCAGCTACTTTGCCTATCCATGAGATCTTACATGATCTCATGCTAAAAATGTGGGAAACACCTCTTACCACCTCCCTTCACTCTCGTAGACTGGATACTATGTATTGAGTCCTTCCTTGTCCTGGTTTCCAGAAGACTCAGCTTCCTCACCACTCTATTGTAGTGGAATCAGCCATGAGAAAGATCAGGAGTGCAAAGAGGCATGCTTCTAATCCTCCAGGACGTCAGTGTAGAACCTTGGATGCCTTTGGACGTCGTACTTTCCAGGCTTCCATGCTTTCTGCCAGGATCAGTTCCTATATTTTCTACAGGACCAAGCAGGAATCAGTCCTCACATATGGGTGACATCGACGTCGATGGAGCCCTTGCGGAGTATTTCCCCAGCTTTCTATGAAAGCCCTTGGGAATACTGCGCGCATGCACGGTCCCCTTCCCACCTAAAGGTGCCATCTTGCTCAGTCTTTCTTTTTCCGAGGAGCCCAACGGACGTCTGTCCTAGTCACCCGGAGAAAAGTTAGATTTTTTTCTTGCCATTTCATCGCGTTTTTTGTCTGGTTCGACGCCGGTTCCCCTTCCCGCCGGGTTTGGTACGCCGGTATCGAGCCTGTCCTCTCTTTTTTCGGTTTTTGCCCTTAGTGGCTGGCGTTCACGCCCTTTTTTCTTTTTCCCTGGAAGGCCGGTCCTTTGACCTCGCGGGGGCTCTTTTTTCCCCGATGGCTTCCAGTGGTTTCAAAAAGTGTGATCGGTGCAAGAAACTGATGTCTCTCAGCGACACACACGACTGCTGCCTTCGGTGCCTCGGTCCCAATCATGATCCTAAGATCTGTGGGCCGTGTGGCAAAATGTCCACTAAGGCACTGTGAAGTCGACAGCATCAAAAGGAAAGGCTTTTTTCTGATTTGGCCTCCGGCCGGGCTCGGACCTCGTCTGAGGCCTCGACGTCTTGGGAGTCTGACCCCGAGCATCATCGGGGGTCCCCCGATCGGGACTGAAAGAGGAAGAAGCGGCTCGCGAGGGCGGTGTGGGAGGAGGTCCCTGGCTCCTCGAGGGCTAGGTCTCGGACCCCCGACTACCGTCCCGGGCCCTTGGAACAGGAGAAGCCGTCAAAAATGCCTCGTGTGGAGCCGTAGTCTGCTGGACACGTAAGTCCTGTTGTCCTCGAGGACTCTCCTCCCAGGGAGCCAACGTCGGGCCCGGCACCACCGCCGCCGGGGCCCGAGTCGGTGGCTGCTGAGTCTCCTGAGCTTGGACTCAGGCTGACAGCCTTGGTGTGCAGACTGTCTGCCTTCATGGATCAGCAGTGGGTGCTGATGGCCAGCCTTGCTGACGCATCTGCCCCCACCACCGGGACGTCTAAGTCGACCCCGGAGACCGAGCTGATACTCGAGACCATGAAGGCTCGAGGTCGTCCTCGGTCGTGGTCACCCTTGACCTCCTGTTCGGGACCGAGGGCGTTGACGCCGGTGCCTTCGGCGTTGGGGCGGGTGCTGCCGGGACCCACGCGGTCGGAGCCCCCCGACTCCTCTTCGGATGAGTCCGCATGGGAGATGGAGGACGAGGAGTCCCCCGACACCTTCTGGACTCAGTGCGTCCCGTCGGACTCACCGCAGTCCGAACCCCGGAGTAGATCCCCCCCCGGAGGATACCCAGTTCTCGGGGTTCGTTCGGGATATGGCCACAGCTTTGGCGATTCCCGCGGACCCTGAGGAGGAGCCTCGAGCCGAAGAGCTCGAGGTCCTCCAGTATGACTCTCCTCTGAAGGAGGGCTTTACTGTGCCGGTTCTTCCGATGTTGGAATGGCTCCTCTTCCGGATGTGGGAGGCGCCGGTTCTGAGCAAGCGAGTCGATTCCATTTATCGACTCCGTAAAAGCCCTGGCATCCAAAAGGCGCAGCTACCACACCATTCCATGGTGGTGCAATCGGCCATGCATCGTCTGAAAAGCCAGAAGATGCACTCTGCGGTGTCCCCCGGCAGGGAGGCCCGGAACCTGGATGCGTTTGGTAAAAAGTGCTTCCAGGGCTCGATGCTTGCTTGCCGTGTCCAGTCCTACCAGCTGTACATGGGCATGTACTTGCGGGACTTGACAAAGGAGCTTGCCGGGTTCTCTGCTGGTCTCTCCGGGGAACCTTTGCAGAGGTTCAAGTCCTTGTCCTCGGGGATCCGGGAATGCTCTAAGTTCATGTCCCAAGCAGCCTACGATGGCTTCGAGGCCTCGGCCCGTTTTGCGGCAGCCAGCATCATGGCTCGATGCCAGGATTGGCTGCAGTCGTCTGATCTCGAGCCATGGGTACAGGACAAGTTGGTCGATGTCCCTTGCCGAGGTGAAAACCTTTTTGGCAAACCCATGGCCGAGAAGGCTGCGGAGCTCAAGACCGAGCACCTCACGAGGACAAGGCTGTCCAGGAAGACCTCTGCCCCTTCTCATAAAAAGAAGGGCTCGGGTAAGAAGTCCTTTTACCCGAGGAAGGTGACTGCCTACAAACAGTTCCCACCTTACCAGGCCTCCCCAGCTCCCCCACAGGGTCAGCAGGCCAAGGGGCAGGGGCATGGGCTCCGTAGGCAGAAGGCCCCCAAGCCTCTGGCTCCTGCTCCCACTCAGCAGGGTGGAGGTTTTTGACTCCCAAAGCATAGCCTCTCCATCTCTGCTGTCCCATCCTTGCACAGGAGGTCGACTAGCCTTGTTTGCCCACAGGTGGCCACCCATTACAGGAGACTGTTGGGTCTTAAGCATAGTCCACAAGGGCTATATGCTCCATTTCCAACAGTTCCCTCTGCCTTACTTCCCAGGAGAGCCTCCAAGGCCCCCTCTCCACACAGACCTCCTCCTTCGAGAGCTTCAGGGTCTGTTGCGATACAAGGCGGTGGAGCCTGTGCCTCCCCACCTACAAGGTCACGGTTTCTACTCCAGGTACTTCCTAGTACCAAAGAGAAGTGGAGACCGCAGGCCTATTCTCGACCTCAGAAATCTCAACAAGTTCCTAGAGAAGGAAAAGTTCAAGATGCTTACTCTTGGAACACTACTGCCCTACCTCCAGCAGGGAGATTGGCTATGCTCCTTAGATCTAAAGGATGCGTACACTCACATCCTCATTCATCCAGACCATAGAAAATACCTCAGGTTCATTGTGGGAGGAAACCATTATCAGTACAGAGTAACCATTATCAATACAGAGTACTGCCTTTCGGCCTCACCTCCACCCCCAGAGTCTTTACAAAGTACCTGGCAGTGGTGGCGGCCTACTTGAGGAATCAGGGTATTTTTGTCTTCCCCTATCTGGACGACTGGCTCATCAGGGGTCAGACGTGCCAGGAGGCCAGGCAAGCCACCCTCCGAACTATCTCTCGCCTTCAACACCTGGGTTTTGTCATAAATTTCGCAAAGTCCACTTTGCTCCCCTCCCAGAACCTGGAGTTCATAAGGGCACGGCTGGACTCTCTGCAAGCAAAGGCTTTCTTGCCAGAGGACGGAGCCCAAAGACTAATAGACTTGGCAACCCAGTTTCTCAGCAAGCCACTGGTTTCCGCCAGGCTCTGGCTGAGGCTTCTGGGCCACATGGCATCGACAGTGCATGTGACTCCAAATGCCCGGCTCCACATGAGGCCTGCCCAGTGGTGCCTCAGAGCTCAGTGGACACAGGCCACAGGAAGCCTCAGAGACAGAGTACGGGTGTCTGAACCATTCCTGAACTCCCTACGCTGGTGGCTGCACCCCCCCCAACTTACTGCAGGGGGTGCCTTTTCAGATGCCTGTGTTCACAGTAGTGCTAACCACTGATGCCTCCTTGCAGGGCTGGGGGGCACATTGTCTGGATAAACGCACCCAGGGCCTGTGGTCTCCCTGGGAGGCCAAGCAACAGGTCAACCTACTAGAACTACGGGCTATTCGCTTAGCCCTCAAGACTTTCTCTCAAACCCTGGCTCACCAGTCTGTCTTAGTACAAACAGACAACCAAGTAACCATGTTTTATGTGAACAAGCAGGGCGGCACAGGGTCCAGGCTCCTTTGTCAGGAGGCACAGGACCTTTGCTTGTTTACGCTCAGGCGCAACATGTTTCTCAAGGCTGTTTATATCCCTGGCCAGGAAAATTGCCTGGCAGACAGGTTGAGCAGAGTTCTGCAGCCCCACGAATGGCAACTCTACCCATTAGTGGTTCAGAAAATTTTCCTGAAATGGGGACTTCCATCCATAGATCTATTTGCCAGTCCCCTGAACAGACAGCTGCCCAGGTTCTGCTCCAGGCAACCGCATCCTCTGCGGCTAGCAGCAGATGCTTTTCTGATTTCCTGGTCTCAGGGCCTCCTGTATGCGTTTCCTCCCACGCCTTTGGTGGCCCGAACCCTGTTCAAGATTCTACAGGACAAGGCCTCGGTTCTTCTTGTAGCTCCCAGGTGGCCGAGGCAGTCTTGGTTCCCACTTCTGCTTCAACTGGCAGTGGACACCCCACTGCCTCTGGGGTTGCAGCCCGACCTTCTCTCTCAGGATCAGGGTTCTCTTCTGCACCCCAATCGAAAATCTCTCAATTTGATGGCCTGGAGGCTGCAAGAGTATTATTGGCTTCCTGGGGCCTGCCTCAGGAAGTTGAAGAGGTGGTCTTGGCCTCTAGGAAGCAGTCCACCAGGAAAACCTATGCCCTGAAATGGAAAAGGTTTTCTGTGTGGTGTCTTTACAAAGTGCCTGGCAGTGGTGGCGGCCTACTTGAGGAATCAGGATATTTTTGTCTTCCCCTATCAGAGAAGAGCCACCAAAATGGTAAAGGGGATGGAAGTATACTCCTATGAAGAAAGGCTAAAAAGGTTAGGGCTCTTTAACCTGGAAAAGAGACGGCTGAGGGGAGATATGATAGAAGTCTATAAATTAATGAACGGAGTGGAATGGGTAAACGTAGATCGACTGTTTACGTTATCAGAATATAGGAAGACTAGGGCAGCGTTTTTCAACCACTGTGCCGCGGCACACTAGTGTGCCGTGAGATATTGTCTGGTGTGCCGTGGGAAAAATTCCAATTTCATCCGTAACATGTGGCCTCGGCTCACAAATAGACCAATCATTAGATTCTAATGATTGGTCTATTTGTGAGCCGAAGCGCATGTTACGGACTATAAATAGCTCCGGTGTCACTGTTACACTGACAGGAGAAGACATCGCAGTAGATCGCCGATGCGCAGAAGAGCACCGAAGGATCTGGACTCTGGAGGATTATCGCGGACGCAGCACAGAAGAGCGCTGAGTGATGGATCTGGAGGAGACAGGAGCAGAAGAGCGCTGACTGATGGATCTGGATGGAGTGCTGAGTGTGACGGACAGCGGCTATCTGGAGGAGACAAGCGCAGTAAGTACTGAGTGACAGTGAGACAGGAATAGATACTGCAGTGATGGACAAATTTTTGAAAAGGAAAGAACTGGATTCTGAACAAAATTCGGAGCCAGATAAGAGCCCAAATATGAGTGGGGATCAAAAGAAAGCAAAGATGGTTAGCTCAAGGAAATTCTCTGGCACAAGGCAATATAGCGAAAGCTATATTTCATTTGGATTTACTTTCACCGGAGATGCAAAGAAACCAACTCCACTGTGTGTGGTGTGTGGTGAAAAGCTATCTAACAGTGCTATGGTCCCAAGTAAACTTAAACGCCATCTCCAAATGAAACACCCTTCGCTTCAAAACAAGAATGGGGACTTTTTTGTTCGCCTGCGTGAAAACACGGAGAAACAGGCAACTTTCATGAGGAAAACCACAAAGGTAAATGAAATAGCTCTTAAAGCTAGCTATCAAGTTGCTGAACTTATAGCCAAGTCAAAAAAGTTGCACACTGTGGCAGAGACATTAATACTTCCCGCCTGCAGGAGATGCTCGGACCTGAAGCAGCTAAAGAAATAGACAAAGTCCTTCTCTCAGACAACACAATTTCCAGACGTATTAATGACATGTCTGCAGACATAGAAAGTGTGGTTTTGGAAAAGATCCGTATCAGTGAGAAATTTGCATTGCAACTTGACGAGTCTACTGATATCAGTGAACATGCTCAACTCTTGGCCAATGTGCGTTTTGTGGATGGTGATGCAATTAGAGAAAACTTCTTTTTTTGCAAGGCATTGCCAGAAAAAACAACAGGAGAAGAAATTTTTCGGGTCACATCAGAATACCTTGAACAAGGAGGACTTAAGTGGGAAAACAGCACAAGTGTCTGCAGCGATGGAGCTGCAGCCATGGTCGGGCGCACCAAAGGCTTTGTAAGCAGAGTGAAGGAAAGAAATCCAGATGTGATTGTTACGCATTGTTTTTTACACCGTGAGGCCCTCGTAGCCAAGACTTTACCAGCAGACCTAGTTCCTGTGTTGGATGATGTTGTGCGCATGGTAAACTTTGTAAAGTCACGACCCGTGAAAAGTCGCATGTTTGCAGCTTTGTGTGAGGAGATGGGAGCGAAGCATAAAACCTTGCTGTTTCATACGGAGGTCCGGTGGTTGTCGCGTGGCAAGGTCTTGGTTCGTGTGTATGAGCTGCGGGAGGAACTTAAAGTGTTTCTGACAAATGAGAGGTCAGATTACGAAAAGCTGCTTACAAGTGATGAGTGGTGTGCAAGGCTGGCATACCTGGCAGATATTTTTCATCATCTGAATGAGCTGAACACACGAATGCAAGGCCGAAATGAAAATCTGCTTACAAGTACAGATAAAATAAATGGATTCCGTTCAAAGGTGCAACTCTGGAATCAACACGTGGAAAGTGGCAATCTTGAAATGTTCACACTCACCAAGCAATGGCAAGGTGTTCACACTGCTGCACTGGGTGAGATAATAGTTAAACATTTAAAAACTCTCGAGGAGAAGTTGTCATGTTATTTCTCTTCAGTCTCCACTGAATGCCTTGACTGGGTTAGGGACCCTTATAGCTCAGCATCAGTTGGTGGAAAGGACATGACTTTACAGGAGCAGGAGGAACTAACTGAACTGAGACAAAATCGTGGTTTCAAGCTAAGATTTGCTGATCTACCTTTGGACAGTTTTTGGTTGGATACTGCCAAGGAGTTCCCCGTTCTGGCAAACAAAGCTATTTTGACATTGCTCCCATTTTCCACTACATATCTGTGTGAGATGAGCTTTTCAAGCCTGATTGCTATAAAAACTAAAGACAGAGAGAGACTGAGAGCTGTTGACGAAGAGCTACGTGTGTGTCTTTCTTCGATTCCTGCCAGAATATCAGCTTTGTGTTCATCCAAACAGGCCCAGGTTTCGCACTGAGTAAGTAAACAGAAATATGAACAATTATAAAATACTTTATTATTTCATAATAAAGTAATTATAAAATAATTTCTTTGTGTTTGATTCCTATTCAAGAGAATTACTTTATATATAGTCAATATAGGAAACACAAAGGAGCAAGATACGAAGATGTGGATGTTGGTAGAGCCTTTAATGGTGATGGTCAGAGACCCCGACGCGTTTCGGCGTGGGACGCCTTCTTCAGGGGGTACAAAGCTTAAAAACAGGGGAATAGCACATATTGTTAAATTAAAAATATAAATAATTAGTGAAATGAATAATACAACAAACAATACATGGAAAACATAAACAATTAGATTAATACCATATATACATTAAAAAATAATAACAAGTAAATCATTGCAATTGCCAAAGTGATTACCCTTATAACTGTGTAAACTGATATAGAGCAGTGTACATTAACTATGAGTCTTTTTAAAATAGTTATGGGGATCACACAAATATACATTAAAAACTCTCTAAAAGATTATTAGGGAGACGCAGGACATGAGGATTGAAACCAAAGGATCAGGCAGACCAATAGATAATAATTGGTGTATGTAATAAACATGTGTTGAAAATGAAAATGAACAATAATAATAATAATAATAAATGCATAAAAGGGATGATACTGTGTTAAAAAATACAAAATGATGATAAACCAACTGAACATGTAAAAGTGTAAAAATTGGTAAAATGGTAAAATACAAATATTGAATTGAGTCTATAGCAAATAGATATTAAACTACAAATTACTGCTGTTAAAGCATAATAGTACTTGCAGAGAAAAGGAGGGATGAAGATAATATAATAATGATAATATAAAAAATAAAAATATAAAAATATATATATAACGGACGAAAAGTGATGATAATAATAATGGTGATAGTGCATAGATAAAGAACTATCCCTTTGAGCATTCAAAGGATATTATTGATCCTTATAGTGTAATTAGGATGTTAGAATACTCAATAGGACCACTAACCTGAGTCGATTTATTAGTTTGTTTGCATCATGTTCAAGAATTGTTCAATGAACTGTTGATTGAAATATGAACCATTGGCAAAAACCAAGAAACAAACGGGAAAAAAGAGATTAGACTAATTAGGCTATGAAAGATATTCATGTATATGTCATGTGAATCTATGTAAAATTGTGTTCATGGAAACATATGATATATATTAAATACATAATTATCATGAGGTAGTATGAAAAAACAATTGAGATTGATCTATTCTTGTGATGCTCTTGACTGTTGCAATGCCCTTTACTTAAAATTGATGGTACTAAGGGACAGTGTAAACGAAAATGGTAGGAACTGAAAATTATCTGTTGGACCTTTAGTTAATTCATCTTTATCTAGATGTGTGATATATTGCTATGGAAAAATGCAGTGGAAATTACTGTGCCTTACATAACGTTGTAAGGAGGACCAGTTGGATAAATAGCCAAGAAATTCCCTTGTCTAATAGGACCGTCACCTTATTGAACAGTAAAACCATACTGGACAATCAACTTGAAGCGATGACTATTTAAAACAGCATATAAATATGTAAAATTGAATCGATGATGGTGTTAATATATGCACCACTTATATTAATCTCCCTATAGTGCTTGTAAACATGAAATGTAGAAGGTAATCATAATGTTTAAAATCAATTAACTACTCGTAAAAAACGGGAGACTTGTGGGGAGGAATGGCACATGATGACTAGTATTAGCAATTAGCAATACTTATTTTGAGTCTACACCGGCAGGACGCCGTAACGATAGATGTTGAAAACAGTACTTTATAACGTGATAAACCTGAACTTATTGTAAACCGTTTAAAAGGATCATGGTGCTGTGGAGTTATAATACATAAAAATTATGTTATATGATTATAAATGAATGAAATACATGTAAACTGACCCAGACTCAAAAGGTGCGTTGATCGTGTCGTCTTAATGTAGGGCAAGTGGAGCCGCTATTCTAATCGTAGAGGAAAAAACAGATTGTGTTATATTTAAAATAAACTGTTTATGAGACTGAAACTACACTTAATAAAGGCGGGAAATTACCCGACAGTACTAGTTAGAAATGAGAATATTAATGACTTGAAAACATTTAATGTGAAAAAGTAAAAAGGTAAAACCGGCAGTACTCATTAAGACTACAGGAGTCCTGTGTAATCGCTATGTGAGAATAACACCGCTGTACTAAGCTTAAAACCAAGGCACGATCCAGAACTGACGATAATATAAAACATCCGCCGATGATATTGTACCATAAGGTTGTAAACAGAAGCCAGACAACATACCTGAAAAAATGAATTTCCTGCCGCCAGCAGTAGAGGAGAGCTTTGAAGAGCGCTTGTGAGAAGCCAGATTTTAAACGTCAAATTCCCGCCAAAATCGGGAGAGGTTACTAAGTGGGGAGGAGCTTATTTGACAGGACTCATCAACCGAAATTTAAAGTTCCATATGAAGTTCTGTGTTTTAAGATTAACTACCATGCCAGAAAATATCATAAAAACGATGCTGATGCAAGATATTGTTCATGCTTGCCAACCAATTTATATGATAAGCTTCCTTGGTGAACACTGCTATATTTATAAACAGTGATATTTAAGATGTGGTGAATAATGTCCGAATAGTGAATAAAGCTATCAAAAATATGAGTGGCTTGCTGATAAGCATAAATATGATCACTGGATAGATAAATTGAAGTATCTATAGAAACACAGAGAGGTCTACCTCTTGATTAAGTCCGTTAGGTTCCAGACTGTTGAACTCATAAATGAACCTTTGTTCAAGTTTTAAAAGGGCCTTGTTGATGTCTCCACCTCTCCAATGTAGTGTAACTTTTTTCAGGACCAAGAACTTTAAATCGCTAATTTTGTGACCTGTTGTGACCCAGTGTGTTACCAGAGGTTTATCTACAATTTTTCTTGAAATACTGCTCCTATGCTCAATAATGCGCGTGCGCACTTCTCTCGTAGTCTTACCGATATATACCAAATTACAGGGACATAACACCAGATATATAACATTGGACGTTTTACAATTTGTGTAGTTGTGTAAATATACTTTATGTAATGTTGTGGGATGAATAAAGCTGTTTTTGACTGTAATGGTGTGAAGGCAAACTGAACAGTTTCCGCAACTGAAGTGACCTTTAATCTTAGGTGGAGGGTTGCACCTTGTGAGAGCTGACGTGACTAATAAATTGGAAAGATTGGGATTCCTTTTATACGCTATCATTAAGCGTTTAGTAGAAAATTGTGGTAAAGAGGTGAGTAAATGCCATTCTTCTCTTAGAATATTGATGATTGGTTTAGAAAGTTGAGTATATGTAAGAGCACAAACAATCTTGTCTGCTTTTTTTTGTCGATCTTTCTTTTGCAATAGAGTAGAGCGTTCTGTCATGCATGCTCTAACATATGCTTTTTTGATACATTTAGAAGAATAGCCTCTGTCTTTAAATCTATTATGCATCCTGACTGCTTGTTGTTCGAAATCTGCATCTGATGTGCATAGTCTTTTGATCCGAAGGAATTGGCTGATTGGTAGATTGTGTTTAAGTGAGGGGTTATGGTAACTATCAAATTTCAATAAAGTGTTACGGTCTGTTGGTTTTTGGAAAAGATCTGTAGAAAATCCATTAGTATCTTTTTTAATCATGATGTCTAAATATGAGATTTTATCTGCACTGAAATGCCCCTCAAACTGTAAGTTAGGGTCCAAATTATTTAACCATGCGAAAAAATGTTGTAATAGTTGTTCTGTGCCTTCCCAGATGATGAGGATGTTATCAATGTACCGCTTCCATAGTTTGATATTAGATTGATATGGATGTCGTGTCATGAATTGTTTCTCAAATTGAGCAACGTACAAGTTGGCAACGTCTGGTGCCATGGATGACCCCATGGCAACTCCTTTTATTTGTTTATAATAAATACCCCTAAAGTTGAAATAATTCTCAGTCATAGCCAATGTGGCTAATTGTGTGAGAAAAAAGGTTGGGATACGGATGGGTTTAGGCCTTAAAAGGAGAGTGTCAGTTAACACTTCTAAAGCTGCTTGTTGTGGTATATTCGTATATAACGAATTAATGTCTAATGTGACCAGCAGAAGATCATTGTTATATCCTTCAAAATCTTGCAAGATATTGATGATATGTGTGGAGTCGTGTACGTATGACGGAATAATTGGAACGAAAGGTCTTAATAATACGTCTAAAAACTTGGAAAGAGGTTCAAGCAGAGAACCTATGGCGGACACTATTGGTCGTCCTGGCGGATTAACGAGTGTTTTATGAATTTTTGGTACCATATATTGTTGGTATGACCGGATGAGAAACTTTAAGGAAATTGATCTCATGAGTAGTGAGATAACCAGCTTCTTTGCCAATATAGAGTAAGGTGTCAATTTTCTGCTGTATGACTGATGTTGGATCATCAAAGATTTTCTCATAGAATGCTGTATTGTTTAATTGGCGCATTGTTTCTTTAATATAGTTGTCTCTATCTTGAACAACTATTGCTCCGCCTTTGTCGGCCGGTTTTATAATAATATTATTATTGGACTGTAGGTTTTTCAAGGCCATTTTATGTGGACCTGTCAAATTATAGTAATTATGAGTGCGTTTCTGTTGATATAATTTAGCTACCTTAGACATGACTATATGTTCATATGCAGTGATTATGGCATTGTTATTGGGAGGGACCCATGTGGACGGGTTTTTGACTATTGATGGGTCAGCCACGTCATGTTTGGACCCTCTAAAGAAATCTGTTATTCTAATCTTTCTAAAAAATTTGTATAACTCTACACATGTAGTGAACTTGTCATGCTGCTTAGTGGGAACATAGGACAATCCTTTCTCTAATACTTGTATTTCATTGTCCGTAAGTTGATAACTAGATAGATTGACAACATTACTCACAGGTCCCAATCCAGCTGTCTCTTGGCTGCAAGTTCCCGTGAATGGCCTTTCTCTGGGGCCATTCCATGTGTCAATGGAGGTTCTCTGGGTCTGGCCTGCCAATTGTTTGGTGACCTGTGAAATGTGTCTCTTCCACCTCCTTTCCAAAGGGTCTCCTTGTGAAAATCCTTCTTGGGACTGCGTGGTTGCCTAGAGGGATGTGAAGGAACTGACGAAAATAAGGACCCAGAGGGGTCTAACCGATCGTTTGTGTGATGGCGTGACCTTTTGTGTAATCTTGCTTCTTCCTGTAGTGGAGATGGAGATCTAGATTGGGGTCTGTTATACTTTTTCTGATGGTATCTATTTTTAGAATGTGGTCTAGGGGACCTAAACGGTCTTTTATTGGAAAAGCTTCTGTGTCTATCTTTTTGTTCTGTTTTGTTGTATGTCCAATAGTAGACCATATTGAGTTTGTAATCTTCTTCATCCCTTTTATACTTTTTGATTTTTTTATTCTTGGTTGCCTGTTTAAACTCCAAACTATTCTTATCAAAATCTTTTCTTTCTTTATCATAATGCTTATCTTGTTTTTTCAGTTGTTCTATTTTGGAGTCTATTTTGGGTTTAAGGGCCTCAGTCCTGCGTCTGGAGGTATTAATCAACAAGATCATAAGATCTAATGAGCATTTATTGAGTATTTTTACCCAATCTGTCATAAAACTACTGTCATCCCTGAACATGCCAGGGGCTTTCTGGATCCTCAATCCCCTTGGGATGATCTTTTTTCGACAGTACTCAAGAAGGGAGGCCGCGTGTAGGTCCTCCCTAATGTATTTTTTCATCATCCAGATGAGTTCTCTCCATTCTTCATCTATGTCCGGTGAAGATTCTTCTTGTGTGAAGAATGGATCCTCAGGTAGCATAGATTTCAAATCATCTTCTTTGTAGCTGAGGATCTCTTTCCAAGGAGAGAACATGGCTCCTGGAAACCAGGAAAAACACAAGAAGGAGCAGAGTGTCTTGCGCTACCAGCTAGGAAACACAAAGGAGCAAGATACGAAGATGTGGATGTTGGTAGAGCCTTTAATGGTGATGGTCAGAGACCCCGACGCGTTTCGGCGTGGGACGCCTTCTTCAGGGGGTACAAAGCTTAAAAACAGGGGAATAGCACATATTGTTAAATTAAAAATAAATAATTAGTGAAATGAATAATACAACAAACAATACATGGAAAACATAAACAATTAGATTAATACCATATATACATTAAAAAATAATAACAAGTAAATCATTGCAATTGCCAAAGTGATTACCCTTATAACTGTGTAAACTGATATAGAGCAGTGTACATTAACTATGAGTCTTTTTAAAATAGTTATGGGGATCACACAAATATACATTAAAAACTCTCTAAAAGATTATTAGGGAGACGCAGGACATGAGGATTGAAACCAAAGGATCAGGCAGACCAATAGATAATAATTGGTGTATGTAATAAACATGTGTTGAAAATGAAAATGAACAATAATAATAATAATAATAAATGCATAAAAGGGATGATACTGTGTTAAAAAATACAAAATGATGATAAACCAACTGAACATGTAATATCATCGGCGGATGTTTTATATTATCGTCAGTTCTGGATCGTGCCTTGGTTTTAAGCTTAGTACAGCGGTGTTATTCTCACATAGCGATTACACAGGACTCCTGTAGTCTTAATGAGTACTGCCGGTTTTACCTTTTTACTTTTTCACATTAAATGTTTTCAAGTCATTAATATTCTCATTTCTAACTAGTACTGTCGGGTAATTTCCCGCCTTTATTAAGTGTAGTTTCAGTCTCATAAACAGTTTATTTTAAATATAACACAATCTGTTTTTTCCTCTACGATTAGAATAGCGGCTCCACTTGCCCTACATTAAGACGACACGATCAACGCACCTTTTGAGTCTGGGTCAGTTTACATGTATTTCATTCATTTATAATCATATAACATAATTTTTATGTATTATAACTCCACAGCACCATGATCCTTTTAAACGGTTTACAATAAGTTCAGGTTTATCACGTTATAAAGTACTGTTTTCAACATCTATCGTTACGGCGTCCTGCCGGTGTAGACTCAAAATAAGTATTGCTAATTGCTAATACTAGTCATCATGTGCCATTCCTCCCCACAAGTCTCCCGTTTTTTACGAGTAGTTAATTGATTTTAAACATTATGATTACCTTCTACATTTCATGTTTACAAGCACTATAGGGAGATTAATATAAGTGGTGCATATATTAACACCATCATCGATTCAATTTTACATATTTATATGCTGTTTTAAATAGTCATCGCTTCAAGTTGATTGTCCAGTATGGTTTTACTGTTCAATAAGGTGACGGTCCTATTAGACAAGGGAATTTCTTGGCTATTTATCCAACTGGTCCTCCTTACAACGTTATGTAAGGCACAGTAATTTCCACTGCATTTTTCCATAGCAATATATCACACATCTAGATAAAGATGAATTAACTAAAGGTCCAACAGATAATTTTCAGTTCCTACCATTTTCGTTTACACTGTCCCTTAGTACCATCAATTTTAAGTAAAGGGCATTGCAACAGTCAAGAGCATCACAAGAATAGATCAATCTCAATTGTTTTTTCATACTACCTCATGATAATTATGTATTTAATATATATCATATGTTTCCATGAACACAATTTTACATAGATTCACATGACATATACATGAATATCTTTCATAGCCTAATTAGTCTAATCTCTTTTTTCCCGTTTGTTTCTTGGTTTTTGCCAATGGTTCATATTTCAATCAACAGTTCATTGAACAATTCTTGAACATGATGCAAACAAACTAATAAATCGACTCAGGTTAGTGGTCCTATTGAGTATTCTAACATCCTAATTACACTATAAGGATCAATAATATCCTTTGAATGCTCAAAGGGATAGTTCTTTATCTATGCACTATCACCATTATTATTATCATCACTTTTCGTCCGTTTATATATATATTTTTATATTTTTATTTTTTATATTATCATTATTATTATATTATCTTCATCCCTCCTTTTCTCTGCAAGTACTATTATGCTTTAACAGCAGTAATTTGTAGTTTAATATCTATTTGCTATAGACTCAATTCAATATTTGTATTTTACCATTTTACCAATTTTTACACTTTTACATGTTCAGTTGGTTTATCATCATTTTGTATTTTTTAACACAGTATCATCCCTTTTATGCATTTATTATTATTATTATTATTGTTCATTTTCATTTTCAACACATGTTTATTACATACACCAATTATTATCTATTGGTCTGCCTGATCCTTTGGTTTCAATCCTCATGTCCTGCGTCTCCCTAATAATCTTTTAGAGAGTTTTTAATGTATATTTGTGTGATCCCCATAACTATTTTAAAAAGACTCATAGTTAATGTACACTGCTCTATATCAGTTTACACAGTTATAAGGGTAATCACTTTGGCAATTGCAATGATTTACTTGTTATTATTTTTTAATGTATATATGGTATTAATCTAATTGTTTATGTTTTCCATGTATTGTTTGTTGTATTATTCATTTCACTAATTATTTATATTTTTAATTTAACAATATGTGCTATTCCCCTGTTTTTAAGCTTTGTACCCCCTGAAGAAGGCGTCCCACGCCGAAACGCGTCGGGGTCTCTGACCATCACCATTAAAGGCTCTACCAACATCCACATCTTCGTATCTTGCTCCTTTGTGTTTCCTAGCTGGTAGCGCAAGACACTCTGCTCCTTCTTGTGTTTTTTTTATATAGTCAATATAGGCACAAAGGTAAATTTTTTTAACATTTTCTAATGGTGGTGTGCCTCGTGATTTTTTTCATGAAAAAAGTGTGCCTTTGCACAAAAAAGGTTGAAAAACACTGGACTAGGGGACATGCAATGAAGCTACAGGGTAAACTATTTAAGACTAATAAAAGAAAATATTTTTTCACTCAACGTGTAATCAAACTCTGGAATTTGTTACCGGAGGATGTAGTAAAGGCTGTTAGTGTAGCTGGGTTTAAAAAAGGTTTGGAGAAGTTCCTGGAGGAAAGGTCCATAAACCATTATTAAGAAGGGACCCAGGATATCAATGCTTGACCTAGTACAAGCATTGCAGAACCTGTGTCTTTTGGGGAAACTGCTAGGTACGTATGACCTAGATTGGCCACTGTTGGAAACAGGATACTGGGCTTGATGGACCTTGGTCTGACCCAGTATGGCATATCTTATGTTCTTATGTCAGCTGCGTACAGAAGATCCTTTCTCCTGCTCTGTGCCAGTGGTGCTTCAGTACCTGCTGCACTTATCCAATCAGGGACTCAAGTCCAATTATGTTCGGGTCCACCTCTCAGCTCTAGCAGCTCACCACTCACTGGTGGAAGGACACTCTTTGTCGGTTCACCCCTTGGTGTCCCGGTTCCTCAGAGGTTTGCTCTTGCTGAAGCCGCCTGTCCGTCCTCCAGCCCCTGAGTGGGAGTTGAATGTGGTCTTGCAACAACTGACTCGCCCACCCTTTGAGCCGATGGCTACTTGTCCTCTTCACTTCCTTTCCTGGAAGACACTCTTCCTGGTAGCCCTAACCTCGGCCAGACGAGTGAGTGAGCTTCAGGCCCTGGTCTGTGACAGGCCTTACACTCGCTTCTATAGGAACAGGGTAGTCCTTAGGACTCATCCTAAGTTCCTCCTAAAGGTTGTGTCCTCCTTCCATCTCATCCAGGAGGTGGTTCTTCCGACATTCTTCCCTAGGCCTCATGCAAGCCAGGCTGAGGCAGTCCTGCATACCCTGGACTGTAGAAGGGCCTTATCCTTCTACCTTGACCATACACAGGGGCATAGAAGGGCTACTTAGCTCTTCATATCTTTTGACCCCTAATAATTTGGGGTTATCTGTGTCCAAGCATACTTTGTCCATCTGGGTGGCTGACTGTATCACCTGGGCTTACAGGGCAGCTGACCTTCCCTTGCAGGGTCGGGTCATGGCCCACCGTGTCGGGGCTATGGCTGCCTCAGTAGCTCATCTCTGCTCTGTACCATTGGCAGACATCTGTAGGGGCTGCAACTTGGTCCTCAAGCCAGACTTTTGCGGCCCATTACTGCCTGGAGAGGAAGTCCCGTAGGGACAGTGCTTTTGGCCAGGCAGTACTCCGGAATCTCTTTGAGGTTTATGCGACTCCTGCCCTCCAGCCCTCCGTAGGGCTACCGGTGGAGGTTCTTTCAGTGAAAGCCTTTCTTTGATGCTGGGACTAGAGGTAGTTCTCTTGTTCAGCTTGGGTTCCTGGTAGCCCAGAGCTAGGGAGTCACCCATATGTGAGGACTGACTTCCTGCTTGGTCCTGGAGAAAGAGTAGTTACTCACCTTTAACAGGTGTTCTCCAGGAGCAGCAGGGATCAGTCCTCACAACCCTCCTTCCTCCCCTGGGAGTTGCAGTTGTATATAGTTAATTTTTGTTTTTTGTGCTGTCTTTTAGCTATGTCATCACCACTGAGCAAGATGTCACCTTTAGGCGGGAAGGGGACCGCGCATGCGCGCAGTATTCCCAAAGGCTTTCATAGAAAGCTGGTGAAATGCTCCGCAAGGGCTCCTTCGACGTCGATGTCACCCATATGTGAGGACTGATTCCTGCTGCTCCTGGAGAACACCTGTTAAAGGTGAGTAACTACTCTTTATATATGGGAATGTTCCTTAAAGAAGTCACAGGAGATTTAGAGGTTCTGAGCCCTCTTCTTCCTAAAGATAAGAGGCAGGATTTTCTCACTCTGGTTAAACATGCCCAGGATGTTTCCAAATTTGTCAGTCGTGCAGCTTTTGACTGTTTTGAGTGCATAAGCAGAACCTCTGCCATTGCCATAGGTGCACGTAGAATTGCCTGGCTCCAGGCATCTGATTTGGAGCTCTGGGTGCAGGACAAACTGGGCAATATCCCTTGTACAGGTGAGAATCTATTCAGCAAAAATTGGCAAGAGAAAGCCAATGAGTTGGATGCTGACAACTCCACTTTGGATAGGTTATCCAAAGCCACAGCTGATCCTGCAAGGAAGAAATCTTTCAAGAAACCATTCTTCTCAAAAAAAGAAGAGGTTTTACCCCTCTTATTCCCAGCAGGGACGTTCCGCAGGTCAGCCTGCTCGGAAGAGTCAGCAACCATCTAAACAAAGGAAGGCAAAGACTGCTAAGCCTCAACTGTCCCAGCAGTCTCAGCCTCCATAAGTCCTTTGACTTTCATCTAGAGAACTTAGCCTTCCTGGCTCTCAATGGACCAGAGCCTTCCACCATTCCAGGAAGGTTGTGTCACTTTGCCCCCAGATGGGGGCAGATAACAGCAGAACATTGGACTCTCTCCATTATAAAAGATGGGTACAAGCTTCATTTTATTTGCATTCCCCCTCCCACAATGGTAAGACAGTTCAATTCTCAAACCTCTCTCATCAGTCTGTTATATCAAGAGGTCACTATGCTTCTTGCCCAAGGGGCAATACAAGAGGTACCCATTCCTCAACAGGGTGCAGGGTTTTACTCCCCCTATTTCCTTATCCCAAAGAAAACAGGGGGACACAGACCTATTTTAAACCTCAGAGAATTGAACAAATTCATGTTTAAAGAGAAATTCAAGATGATTTCTTTGGGAACTCTGCTGCCATACCTTCTGAGTCAGGATTGGCTTTGTTCTGTAGATCTCAAGGATGCGTACACTCATGTTCTCATCCATCCAACGCACAGAAAGTTCCTTCGGTTCCTTGTCGAAGGAAAGCACTACCAATACAGGGTGCTTCCTTTTGGCCTGGCCTCAGCACCAAGGTTGTTCCCGAAATGCATGGCTGTGGTAGCAGCATTTCTTTGCACTCTAGGAATATTTGTCTTCCCCTACTTAGACGACTGGTTCATTCAAGCCCCATCAGAGTCAGAGGCCAGGATTTCTCTATCTTGCACAATGCGTATCCTTCAGTATTTGGGTCTGGTCATAAACATCCCAAAATCCAGTCTAACTCCCACTCGGTCTCTAGAGTTCATAGGAGCTTTACTGGATACCAGAAAAGCAAGGGCCTATCTTCCCGAGGCCCATTGCCTTCGCATGGTGCAGTTAGCTTCTCAAGCAGTGCTAAAGCCTCATCTCACTGCTCGAGAAATTTTACAACTACTAGGCCAAATGGCATCTACCGTGCACGTGGTTCCTTATGCTCACCTCCATATGAGAGCAGCCCAGTGGACTTTATCCACTCAATGGACCCAGGCATCAGGTTGCCTGTCAGACAAAATAGCAAACACAAATCGCCTTATTTTGTGCCGCCAATGGTAGCATTCCACTCAAAACCTGTTGCTGGGGTCCCCATTTCAGCAACCTTTACCCCAGGCAACTCTCACAACAGATGCTTCTCCAGTGGGTTGGGGAGCTCATCTGCAAGACCTCTCCACCCAAGGCACTTGGACTCCACAGGAGACTCATCTCTACATCAATCTGTTGGTGCTCAGAGCAATCTTTCTTGCTCTGTGAGTGTTCCACACCCTGCTCAGCTACAAGACAGTCCTCATTCAGACGGACAATCAAGTAGCTATGTTCTACGTGAACAAGCAGGGAGGAACAGGCTCTCTGTCGATTTGCAAAGAAGCTTTGCAACTATGGGCCCTCGCCAGAGAGCATCAGATTCATCTCCTGGCAGTGTATCTTCCAGGTATCCAAAATACTTGGGCAGACAGACTCAGTCGAGTTCTGCTTCCACACGAATGGTCTCTACATGCAGACCAGGTGGCCAAGATTTTTCAAATTTGGGGAACCCCGGACATAGACCTCTTTGCAAGTCCATTGAATGCCAAACCTCCCCGGTTCTGTTCCAGAATTCCGGCTCAGGGCTCTCAGGCCAGGTATGCTTTCCTCCATTGGGGTCAAGACTTCCTTTATGCCTTACCACCCATTCCCCTGATTCCCAAAGCCCTGTTCAAGCTTCAGTGAGACAGAGGCCATATGATTCTCATAGCTCCACATTGGCCATGGCAAGTGTGGTACCCTCTGCTTCTACATCTCTCTCAAGCTCTCTCTCTGGATTTAGGCTCTGCTCCAGATCTCCTGTCTCAGGAGGACGGAATGTTATGGCATCCCATTCCCCAGTCTCTCTACATCTCAGGGCTTTGTTGCTGAAGGCCAAGATCTTCAGGATCTTAACCCTCCTCAGCAAGTAAAGGATATCCTTTATGCTTCTAGAAAACCTTCCACAAGATGCTCTTATGCTTTCAAGTGGAAAAGGTTCACCATATGGTGCTCGCAGAAGGATCTTAACTCCCTTGCGATACCTCTGGAATCATTACTGGAGTATCTCCTTCATTTGTCCAATGCAGGACTTAAAACTAACTCAGTAAGAGTCCTTTTAAGTGCTATTGTGGCTTCTTTCAAGCCTTTAAATGGACAACCTATTTCCTCCCATCCTCTCATAGCAAGATTTATGAGAGGCCTTCTTCTAACTAAGCCTCCCATTAAGCCACCATCGGTGGCATGGGACTTAAATCTGTTTCTTGGCCAGCTCTTGAAGCCACCTTTCAAACCCTTAGCTACTACCTCCTTGAAATTCCTTTCTTGGAAAGTTATTTTTCTCATTGCAATCACATCAGCACGTCGCATCAGTGAGTTACAAGCACTAGTGGCTGATCCACCTTATGCAAGGTTCCATCATGACAAGGTAGTCCTTAGGACTCATCCACACTTTATGCCAAAGGTGGTCTCGCCTTTTCATCTTAACCAAGCGGTCTACCTGCCTGTGTTTTTTCCAAGGCCTCATGCATCAAATGCGGAAAGGAATCTTCATACTTTGGACCGTAAAAGAGCTTTAGCCAAAGAATACAGCAACATAGAAAGTCCTCTCAACTCTTTGTTGCTTTTGATCCTTTTCATTTGGGACTTCCAGTCTCCAAGAGAACACTGTCCAACTGGATTGCACAGTGTATTTCCTTTGCCTATCAGAGTAAGAACCTTCCTCTGGAGGGCCATGTCACAGCTCACAATGTGAGAGCCATGGCAGCTTCAATGGCTCATCTGCACTCTGTGTCTATCGACGACATCTGTTGAGCAGCCACTTGGGCCTTGGTTCATACCTTCACAGCCCATTACTGCTTGGACAAGGACTCCCGCCGGGATGCCTTGTTTGTTCAGGCTGTTCTCCAACACCTGTTCCATATCTAATCAACTCCTACCCACCATCCCTGGTTGGATGCCAGAGATCCATGGGGGGAAGTGGAGCCCTTTTACAGGGACACACAACTTCTGGGGTCTCTCCCTGGCATCTAAAGCATATTTATTCACCTGTAACAGGTGATCTCCGGGAACAGCAGGAATTTAGTCTTCACAACCCACGCACCTCCCCTAGGAGTTGTATCTCTCTATCTATCTCTTTCTCTTTCCCCCTCTCTCTCTTTGTCTCAGCTTTTAACTCAACTGGAGAGAGGCAGTTGGGAAAGGCGGGAAGGCAGTACGCAGGCGCTGTGGGATGCTTCCAAAAGCTTACTAATGGGACGCTGGGGAGTGTTCCCGCGCAGGCTCTGTTGGTACTGACGATACGCATATGTGAAGACTAAATTCCTGCTGTTCCCGGAGATCACCTGTTACAGGTGAGTAACTATGCTTTCCCCATAAGCCTTTTGGAGAAGTTGGAGATACTCAGTTGTGCCCTTCTCCAACTTAACCTGAAATTTCTATTTTATTCTTTGCTCCATATTTCTGCCACCTTCAGTTGCGTGACAAAGCGATGGAGCAGTGTACTACAAAAAAAACCTGAAAAAGAAAAACAGTGAGAGAGATGAAAAATATTATAGCAGAATAGTGGCGAGATGTTGCACAACACAGTGACATAAGCGATTAGCCAATTGGCATTGAGTCATGGGTGTGGCTACACAGCCTCGTTTCTTTTTTGTCACACCTCGTATACTGATTATCTGAACCCGTTTCTTACTCATCTTAATTCTTGTCCTAAATCTGTTAGTCGATGGTTCTCTACACACCAGCTTAAACTCAATTACTCAAAAACCGAGACAGTGTGGCTTACTAGCCTGGCATCTTTTCAAACCCTTCTCCCGACCGTCAGTGATCATCCATTAGATACTGTGAAGTCAATGAAAATTCTTGGTTATCTTGATTGTGAACTAATGTTCAACCTCTTCTGTACCCTATGCAAAACTTGTTCTATTGAGAAATTTTTCGTGCTCTCTGCTCTTCATACCCGTATTATCAGTTGATATGTCACATTTAGATTATTGTAATGGCATCTTACATGGTTCTCCAGGAATAAGCAGGGTCTGTCCTCACTTATGGGTGACGTCGGCACCAACAGAGCCCATGCGGAGCAATTCCCCAGCTTTCAAAGAAAGCCTTTGGGATTGCTGCCATGCATGCGTGGTCCTCTTCCCTCCCAAGTTTGCCTTCTTACTCAGTCTCCCTTTTTCTGTGGAGCCCTTCGGACGCACATCCTCATCCGTCGGAAAAAGGTTTTTTGTCTTCCTCGTCCTTTTGGTTTTTTTTCTGGTTGCACTGGTCCTCTCCCTTCCTCCCCGATGCTCCCGCTTTGGCTGTGGGCCATGGGATCCCTATTTTTCCCTTTTTCAGTTTTTTTTATACTTTGGGCCCTTTTCACACCCTTTTTCTATCCGCTGGCTTCGAGGGTTTTTGACCTCGTAGGGGCTCTTTTCACCCCCATGGCCATCGGCTTAAAAAAATGTGACAGATGCTCCAAAAACATGTCGCTCACTGACACCCATGACTGTTGTCTGCAGTGCCTGGGGGCTGACCACAACCCAGAGCTCTGCTCGCTTTGCAAGAAAATGTCTGCTAAGACTTTACAAAGCCCTAAGCAGAAGTCAGATGACATTTTCCGTAGGTCAGCAGTGACTTTGCATCCTAGGCATCACTCTAACCAGGGTTCGCCCGAAGTGGAACGGCGAAAAACGAAGACGACCTTGAAGGTGCTTTCGGGGGCTTCGGATAAGCTCGAGTGGTCTTGCTCTCATTCCCGAGAGTCGGACAAGATGCGGCCTCGAAAGGTACCTCGTAGAGACACGGAGGCCTCCGGTGATGGCGCCCGGTCTCCTGACGGTCGCCCCGGTGAGGAACCCCTCTCCTCCATGCCAGACCCGGTAACCCTGGCATCGGTGTCCAAGGGACCCACTGCTGAGTGGGAGTCCAGTATGCTGGCACTAGAGCACAGAGTTTTTACCTTCCTAGCTGCCCAGCAGGCACTCTTGCCCAGCTCGATTGGCTCACGCCCTGAGACCAAGGGTCCCTCAACTGTGGTCCTGAAAACTGCCTCGAAATCCCCAAGAGCCATGAGCCTCATGAGGGTCATTAGCACCAGTCTCGCTCGCCGTCCCGTTCCTCAGGGGCAAGGTCTTCCAGAGTCAGTGCCTCCAGCTCTAGATGGGCCTCGGCCTACTGGACGTGGGAATCAGCCCGAATCTGAGTCCTTCTCAGACCTCTCGGGCTGGGAATCGGATGGGGATACGTCCCCTGAAACCCGTACTCATTGTGACCTTTCTTCTGACCCATCCCCACCCGCCTTGCTAAGGCAGTCACTCTCCGAAGATACCTCCATCGTGGTATTCGTGCAGGATATGGCTTGGGCCTTCAATCTGCCCACGCAGACTGAGGAAGAGTCAAGGGCAGAGGAATTCGACATTTTGCAATATGAGTCTCCTCCAAGGGAGTCTTTCACGTTCCCTGTGCCATCCATCCTAATCTGGCTGCTCCTCTGCATGTGGGAAGCACCTGCCTCGGTCCCTATCATCACTAAAAGACTCAATACCATGTACAGAGTCTAGTGCGGCCCTGGGTTTCGAAAGGTCCAGCTTCCTCATACCTCCATGGTAGTGGAATCCACGATGCGGAAACAAAAGAATCTGAAGTCGCATTCTTTGGTGCTGCCTGGCAGGGAATCCCATGTCCTCGATGCCCTCGGGCGTAAGGCTTACCAGGGATACCAACTATATACGGGTATGTTCGTTGACAACCTCGCTAAAGAGCTCGGCGGCTTCACTGTGGACCTCGAAGATGACCACCTTCTCAGATTTCAATCCCTTCTCCTGTTGGTTGCGGACTGCTCGAAATACCTTTCTCGCATCGCATTTGATGGTTTCAAGTCTTCCATCTGTGTGGTAGCAGCTGGCATCGGAGACTGGCGTCAAGCATGGCTCCAGTCCTCAGACCTGGAACAGTGGGTCCAGGACAAACTCTTGGATGTTCCCTGCCTAGGCAAACAACTGTTCGGCAAGCCCATGAGAGGACAAGGCAGCCGGGATTGAGGCGGAGTTTGTAACCCGCACTCATCTCTTTGGAAAATCCTTGTCCCTTCCTTGGGAGAAACAGCTCAGCAAGAAGTCCTTCTTTCAGAGGAAGGGGCTTCCTTACCAGGGATACCCAACCTATCCGCCCGTCCCAGTACCGACGGCCAGCAGTCAAAGCAAGGGTGGAGCTCAGGGCCACCGGAAACCTAAGGTTCTCAACACCGAACCACCGGTACCACTTCAGCCAGCTCTGGGGTTTTGACCCCATATGCATAGCCTCTTGTCTTCCGGTGGCACTCCTGCCGGTAGGAGGACGTCTGTTCCTTTTCGCCTCTGAGTGGGAGGCCATCACTTCAGACACCTGGGTCCTCCAGGTCATCCGAGATGGTTATCGTCTCCATCTGGACAGACTCCCCCCTCCCTTCTCCCCAGCGGAGCCTACTCGGCTTCCCTCACACCAGATTTGCTTAAAGCTAGATTTGGATCACCTCCTCGGTCAACAGGCAGTCGAGAGGGTCCCGCTGCATCTTCGATGTTGGGGGTTCTACTCCTGTTACTTCCTCGTTCTGAAGAGGACAAGGGTCCTGCACCCCAGCCTCGATCTCAGAAACCTTAAGAAATTTCTGGTGAGGGAGAAGTTCAGAATGCTGTCGCTTGGCGTCCTGCTGCCCTTCCTCCAGCAGGGTGATTAGCTATGCTCCTTGGATCTCAGAGACACGTACGCCGACATCCCTGTTCAACCCAAGCACAGGAAGTACATGCTTTTCCGGGTGCAGGTGGAGCACTGTCAGTACAGAGTGCTCCCCTTCAAACTCGTGTCTGCTCCGCAAGTCTTCACCAAATGCCTGTTGGCCACAGCCTACCTCCGGCTGCAGGGCATATCCGTCTACCCTTACCTAGATGATTGGCTCGTCATGGGTGCATCGACTGAGGAGGCACGCCTTTTGGCGTTGCGCACGGTGGTCCTCCTCAAGCGCCTTGGTTTGCTGATCAACTACTCCAAGTCCCACCTCATATCGGTGCAGGCACTGGAGTTCATCGGTGCACTGCTCGACACGGAACACCGTCCACCTTCCTCCCTCGAGCACATGCGGACTGCTTCCTCACTTTTGCTGCTGAGACCCAAAGCTGAACCAAGGTCTTGGCGTGAGCCATGCTGCACCTTCTGGGGCACATGGCCTCGACCATACACATTGTTCCCCATGCTCGCATGCATATGCGAGTGGCTCAATGGTGCCTCAGTGGTCCCAAGCCTTGGGCCGGCTCTGGGACCCCAGTGGCTCTTGGAACCCTCTCTCGCCTTTTCTCCATTTATTCTTTCTTTAATTCTAGCCTCTCCTCAGGTGTCTTTCCTACACCTTGGAAACATGCCTTTGTTCGTCCGATCCTGAAAAATAGTTCCTCTGACCCCTCCTCTCTTTCTAATTGGCGTCCCATTTCTAATCTCCCTTTTCTGTCTCAGCTTCTCGAAAATTGGTCTTCTCACAACTTTCCTCCCACCTTGAAGCCTCCTTCACTCTTCATCCACGTCAGTCTGGTTTCCTTCCTGGTCACAGCACTGAATCTGTTCTCCTCTCTCTTCTTAACGAACTACACTTTGTTCACGATCATGGCCTTTTCGCTCTCGCTGTTTCTCTTGATCTTTCTGCTGCCTTCGATCTGGTTGACCATCACATTCTTTTAGCATGTCTTCGGGATGCTGGTCTCTCTGGCACGGTACTTCAATGGTTTCATTCCTTTCTTTCTTGTCGGTCCTTTTCAGTTATCTCAGGGTCATCTTCCTCTTCCTCCACACCTCTTCCCTGAGGTGTCCCACAGGGATCTGTACTCGCTCCCCTCCTATTTAATGTTTTCCTGGCCCCGCTTGCCCTTCTGGTTCAACAGCATGGTATCGCTGCATATTACTACGCAGATGATATATTTCTCCTTCATCACATGGATTCTCACACCCCTGATATTACTCCACTGAACACCTTTCTCTCTGCTGTAGCCTCTTGGTTCTCATCTAATTTCTTACATGTCAACCCTTCTAAGTCTTTTGCTATTTGGTTTACTTTTGGTAGCCCCTCCCCCACTTCTGCCCCGCTACTGTCTTCCCAGCCTATTCCTCTCGTCTCTTCTCTTCGGTGTTTGGGTGTCATTCTCGATTCTTCTCTCTCTTTTAAGGAGCACATTTCTTTGGTTGTTCAGCGTTCCTTCTTCTCTTTAAAACAACTGCATGCTGTTTGTCCTTTCCTTTCCCCCTCCGCTCTGACTACATTACTTCTCTCTCTTGTCATGTCTCGTCTTGATTATTGTAATGTCTCTTTGGCCGGCCTCCCCCAGTCTCAGCTCACTCGTCTCCAACGCGTCCAAAATACTGCTGCATGTCTCCTGACACTCTTCCCGATTTGATCATGTCACTTCCCTCCTTCTTCGTTTATACTGGCTCCCTATCACCTATCGTATCCAGTATAAGTTCCTTATCTTTGTTCACAGATCATTTCACACAGGCACTCCCCTTTACCTTGCTGATCAGGTTCATCTGCACACGTCCCATCGTTCACCTAGGTCTATACATGTTAACCGTATGTCCCTCCCCTCCCCCTCACAAGCACACCTGGAATCTACACGCTCATCTGCTATTTTCTTCCTGGGTCCACGACTCTGGAACTCACTCCCCTCCTCCCTCCGCCTAGAGCTATCATTTAAATCTTTCAAGTCTAAATTAAAAATCCACCTCTTCTGTCTAGCATTCGATCTTCCTCCCCCCTCCTCGCCCCTTTCCCCTCTTCCTCGCTGATGCACAGATTACTTCCTTTCTTCTTATACTTCTCGTCTCTCTGTCCTGCTTTTGTGGGGGGAACTGCTAGGTACATATGACCTAGATTGGCCACTGTTGGAAACAGGATACTGAGCTTGATGGACCTTGGTCTGACCCAGTATGGCATATCTTATGTTATGTTCTTATGTTCTTTGATTTTTAAATGGCGTTCTTTTCTATATATCTGCAGCTTTTAATTTTTGATTGTAAACCACCCAGAAGCATTTGTTATGGGCAGTATAACAAGTTTTAAATAAACATAAACATCTTGCTCTTGCACAGCCTACCTAGTTCCCTGGATTGGTGGTAGAATCCCTGAAGAGTGGAGTGGAGGAGTGGCCTAGTGGTTGGGGCAAGGTACTTCAGGCCGGAAGGTCGGGGGTTCAAATCCCACTAGAGGACAGCAACCTTGGGCCGGAAGGACTGGGGTTTCTAGTCCCACAGGTGCTCCTTGTGGTCTTGGGCAAGCCACTTAACCCTCCATAGCCCATGTTCCCTGTAAAATAGTTCTCTGTGTGCTGTGCTTTCCTGTCTAATCAATGTGTTTATACCTCAAAAATTTCCTGTCATGATTTGACAATTTCCAATCTGTAATCAAACCGCTGCTGATCGCTGGAAGTAGCGGTATACAAATGTATACTAAATAAATAAAATAAATACCCTTCCAGGCTTTGCAACATGAGCTCATCCTGACGACGGATGCTTCGCTATCGGATTGAGGAGTCCATTCTGTCAACCTCTGTACCCAGGGACCTGGGTCACCTGAGGAATCCCAGCAGCAGACCAACCTACTTGAACTTCGATCGATCCTGGGTCGCGATGTCCTACATCAACAAGGAAGAGGGTATGGGCTCCCGCCTCCTCTTTCGGTTGGCAGTCCTCTGCTCCTTTGCAGTGCGCCAGGGCATGAGCCTAAGAGCTGTCTACCTCCCGGGCCAAGACAATGTCCTCGCGGACAAGCTCAGCAGGATTCTATGCCCGCATGAGTGACGCCTGAGTCCAGAGGTGGTTCTCCACCTGTTTCGCCGCTGGGGCACTCTGTCCATAGACATGTTCACCAGCCTGGTCAACGCACGGCTTCCCTGCTTTTGTGGGCCGATACCACACTCAAACAGGGTAACCCCGGACACGTTCCTCCTGAACTGGATCTCCGGGCTTCTGTATGCATTTCCGCCCACTCCCCTCATAGCGAGGACCCTCCACAAGATTCAGCGGGACAGAGCATCGGTGATGCTTGTGGCTCCCTCATGGTCTCGACAGCCTTGGTTCACGATTCTACTCCGACTCTCATCAGAGCCCCAGGTCCCCCTCAGCAGTGCTCTGGAGGAGGGATTGGTGCTTCAATCAAATCTGGACTCGCTATCACTAGCAGCCTGGCGGCTGAACAGGTCTTTTTAGTCTTGCTGCACCTCCCAGAGGAGATTGATGAAGTCCTGCTCGCATCGAGGAAAGACTCGAGACGGGCCTACACCCTCAAGTGGCAGCGCTTCTCGGTCTGGTGCTCCGGGTTCCAGATTGATCTGTTCTCTTGTTCCACCCGATGGGTTCTCCAGTACCTCCTTCATGTTCACAAAATGGAGCCTGCTCACACCTTCCTGATTTTGTGCATGTGTATACTAACATCTTCATATAGAACCATCCCACACTCACAATACTGCATTCCTCTACTATATACACCAATCTACCTTCTCCACCCCCCCCCTCCATTACCCATCCTGCATCAATACAACTTAAATCCTATCACCACCACACAAACACCAAGTAAATTACCCCAACGACACACCCATATCAAAGGGAACAAATCTCAAAAACACCCTAAAACCAAAGCAAAGAACACTATTGGATCTCAAATACAACTCACACGAACCACACACCAAGAACATCACACATGTAACATTATCCTTATTAATGCTAGGTCAATAAGGAATAAAACGCATATTATCCACAACATTCTAACTGACGAACAACCAGATATCCTATGCATAACAGAAACATGGCTCACTGACTCAGACTCTGCAACAATGAACCAAATACAGAAGCCCGGATACCAACTATACAACTGCCCACGCATCAACAGAAGAGGAGGCGGAGTCCTTATAGCAGCCAAAACCAGCCTTCAACTCACAACCACATCTACGGTCACAAATCCAGATCTTGACCTACTTAAAGTCGAGAGCATGGCATTATCCATCTGCCTAATCTATCGACCTCCCTCACCCACAGCACGAAACACTAGCCACAGCACTAGAAACCATCACATCCACACAAAGCAAAAAATTCCAGATCATCCTCGGAGATTTGAACCTAGCATCAATTCCTCCGTCCCACACGGACTCCTTCTATGAAGCCATCGACCAATTGGGTTTCCAACAAATAATAAGCAACCCCACACACGATAGAGGAAACATCCTAGATATGATTTTCATACCCAGAAATCCACAACAAAGCAATGAACCACCTATAATAAACATAACTCAAGTACCATGGTCAGACCACCACCAAATCAACTGTAAACTTAAACTA
Organism: Ichthyophis bannanicus; assembly: GCA_033557465.1. Taxonomy (NCBI): domain Eukaryota; kingdom Metazoa; phylum Chordata; class Amphibia; order Gymnophiona; family Ichthyophiidae; genus Ichthyophis; species Ichthyophis bannanicus. The sequence continues at coordinate 423,824,327 of CM066032.1, forward strand.
CAGTGCCAACCCAAAAACTCAAAGGAGATGAGAATGACCAACCCCATTAGGAAATTCAGCAAACTCAACGAGGAACACCTCATAAGCACCATTGCATCCCACATAAACCTAGAGTCCACAGACCTAGACGAACTAACTAACAGATGGAACACACACATCCAAAATACATCTAACCCAACTCTGAAACACACATCAAACCCACATAAGATCAACTCGGAACCCTGGTACACAGGAACTCTAATAAAATCAAAAAGGGAGCTCCGTAAAATAGAGAGAAAATGGAGACAAACCAAATCCTCCGATCTCAAAACTAAATACATGGCCCATCTCGCAAAATACAAAGACGACGTGAACAATGCAAAAAAATTACATCACACCAACATCCTAAACAAGGCAATCAATCGCCCACGAGAGTTATTTGAACTTGTCAAATCACTAACCAAAACCGACCAAAATGCCAACCTCAACAAATCCATCAAGGTCCAAACACTGGCAAACCACTACGCGACCAAACTGACGGCCCCTGGTCCTCCACCCCCCCCACCAACACCACAAATCAGAAGTGAGAACAACACAACGCAAAACCAGTTATGGGAGCACTTCCACAAAATAGGAACCAAGCAAATCACAGCCATTGTCACAAGCCTGAAAAGCACCACCTCCCCACTAGATCCCTGTCCTGCATCCTGGATCAAGGCAGTGAAACAAGACATAGCACCTCACATAGCACACATAGTTAACCTATCCCTACAACAAGGAATCATGCCCTCAGAACTAAAGAAATCAGTCATTAGACCGATCCTAAAAAACACTACACTCAACGGAGAAGACCCAGCCTCCTACCGTCCCATATCAAGTATCTCATTCCTGGCAAAGATCATAGAAAAAACGGTCCTTCTACAACTCCAAGACCATCTGACTGACAGTGCTCCTCTTGATGACCAGCAATATGGCTTCAGGCAACATCATGGAGTTGAAACCCTGTTACTAGTTCTACTTAACAACCTCCTAAAGGGCCTTGAAAACAAAAAGAAAATGTACATTCTTGTATTCATTGACATCTCAGCTGCCTTTGATACAGTTAATCATGGGACCCTCATAAATAGGATAAAATCAATAGGAATAACAGGAACCCCACTAAAATGGTTCTCATCCTACATCTCAAATCGAACACAACAGGTTCAATTCAACGGAGAAAAAGCAGAATCTTTCTCACAAACACAGGGAATCCCCCAAGGCTCTGCTCTCTCAGCACTTCTGTTTAACATATATATGCAGCCACTATGCAAAATTTTCTCACGGCACGAAATTAATTACCACATCTATGCCGATGATATCATGCTATACACACAACTAGACACTAAAAACCCAGACTACAACCCACTGGAGACATGTATCGGAGAGATGCAAGACTGGTTACAACAAAGTAGTATGTCAATTAATCACAAAAAAACCGAAGTAATGTATATCTCCAAAGAACCGAATTTTGACCCTCCCACATCAATAACACTATGTAACAACACTTACCAAACAAAAAAAGAAATAAAGTATCTAGGAGTCACATTTGACTGTGACCTAAAGATGGAAAAACACCTCCGAAAGACCAACAGAGCAGTTTTCCACAAGCTTAGAGTGCTCCAACCCATTCGGAATATTATTGATCCCCAAGACTTCAGAACAGTGGCCCAAGCACTCATCATGCCACATTTTGACTACTGCAACGCCATCCTACAAGGTTTACCTAAAAAAACCCTAAACATATTACAAATGGCACAAAATGTAGCTGCCAGGGTCATAATGAAGAAAAATCTAAGTGACCACATCACACCAGTACTAATTCAATTACACTGGCTACCCATAACAGCTCGCACAAAATACAAAATACTAACAACCACCTTCAAACTCATCCACAACTTAGCACCTTCCTTCCTCAACAACCTAGTAAGATTGCAACCTCCTACCCGAAACAGAAGAACCCACAATTCCAACATCCTTCACACTCCAACAGATATAAGATCTGCCAAAGCTAACACCAGCCACAGGGCTTTCTCATATGCGGCGCCAACACTGTGGAACCAACTCCCACCAGAACTACGAGCTAGCAATGACCTTCTAGACTTCAGAAAGAAACTCAAAACGCACATTTTCCAATCACATTTCAACCTGAACTAAATCCACAGATGGAGCAGCCCCTGACCACTGTGTCCAAGAAGATTATCCTGTATATATGTATTTATGTATATATGTAAATGAACTCCCCCATAGCTAAGAAGTGTTAACTCTGTATGATGTGCTTTTCTGACAATCTGTATGTAAACAAAATTTGTACCTGCCTTGATTCGGCAGTTTCACAATAGTAATCCTACCCGCTTCTGATCGCTGGAAGGAGCGGGCTACAAATGCTTGCTAAATAAATAAAAAATAAAAAAAATAAAAAATAAAATCTCTCGCAGGTGGGGCTGAAATCCAATTTGGTCAGGGTTCACCTGAGTGCCATTTCAGCCAACCACTTCCCCGTCGAGGGTAAACCCCTCTTGGGCCAGCCACTGGTCTCCATGCGGGGCCTTTTACTTTCCAAGATCCCCGTCCGGCCTCCGCTGATGGAGTGGGACCTGAACATCATGCTCATGCAGCTGACACAGCTGCTCTTCAAACCGATGGCAACGTGCTCACTTTGGCACCTCTCCTGGAAAAGTTGTCTTCCTGGTGGTGCTGACCTTGGCCTGGCGAGTCAGCGAACTTCAAGCCCTCATGGCCGAGGGACCTTACACCAGGTTTTATGGGAACAGGGTGGTTGTTTGCACTCACCCGAAGTTCCTACCGAAAGTTGTCTCGGATTTCCATCTCAACCAAGAAGATGGTCTTACCAATTTTCTTCCCAAGACCTCATGTCCACCTGGTGTTGGCTGTCCTGCATACCCTTGACTGCAAGAGGGCTCTCGCCTTCTACCTGCAGTGCACCCAGGGTCCATAGCAAGTCCGACCGGCTCTTCATCGCCTAAGATCCCAACCATCTGGGACTTGCAGTCACCAAGCGCACCCTCTCCATCTGGGTGGCAGACTGCATCACCTTTGCCCAGGCAAAGGCTGGGGCCCCGCTGGATCGACGGCTCACCGCACATGGCATCCGTGCCAAGGTGGCGTCGGTGGCTTCGCTGTGCTTGGTGCCTCTGACAGACATCTGCCGGGCTGCGACCTAGTCTTCAGTGAATGCCTTCGCTTCATACTACTGCTTGGAGAGGGAGTCCTGCCGGGACAGCACCTTTGACCAGGCTGTTCTCCATAATCTGTTGGGGGTATAAGCAGCTCCTGCCCCCCGACCCCCCTCCTGCGGCTACCGGAGCTTGGCCCCTGAGGACCTGGGCTCCCTTTGGATCGCCGGCTTCTGCTCACGGCTTCGCGGAGGCGTTTGCTTACATGTTCGGTAGCCTATAGCTGGGGAGTCCCATAAGTGAGGACTGACTTCCTGCTTGTACTTGGAGAAAGCATAGTTACTCAGCTGTAACAGGTGTTCTCCGGGGACTGCAGGAATCAGTCCTCACTACCCTCCCACCTCCCCTTAAGAGTTGCTATTTTTTATCCTTCCCTTGCCATCTGCTTAGGGCTCTAGCTATGGGACCTGACTGAGCAAGATGGCATCCTTGGGTGGGAAGAGGACCATGCATGCATGGCAGCAATCCCAAAGGCTTTCTTTGAAAGTTGAGGAATTGCTCCGTGCGGGTTCCGTTGATACCGATGTCGCCCATAAATGAGGTCTGATTCCTGCTGTCCCTGGAGAACACCTGTTACAGGTGAGTAACTGCGCTTTATCTCGGCAGCTAATTTATCAAAATTACAACTTATTCAAAATATGGCCTCTTCACAATGTTTCTAAATTTGACTATGTGACTCATTTGCTCATCAGAAATCACTGGCTGCCCATTAACCATCAGATAAAATTTAAGATTTTGACCTTAGATCACAAAGTATTTTATACAGGAATCCCTCTGTATTTGTCCAGACACATAATATTTGCTAATATGCTTAGTTGTATACTATGCTCTCTCAATGCATATTTACTAGTAATACCAACCAAATGCTCTACCCAACTGGAATCTGCCAGAACCTCAGCTTTCTAGGCCTTGGCCCCACTATTGTGGAAGTCTCTTCTGCCCTGTCTTAAGGAAGAATATTCTCTTAGAAAATGTAAGAACGTGGAAGGCTTAGTATTTGACCTAGCCTACACCTACCTTGTAAATTGCTGGTATGATGGCCCTATTAAGGGGATAAGACAGCAACCTTCTATTCTTCTCTTCTTTTCCCTCTCCCCCATTGTAATTCTAACCATTTCTGTTTTTTCTCACCTATATTTCTTGTTTTTTATTGATTATAATTCAATTGTAAACTGCTCGGATACGGTTTGATAAAGTGGTATATCAAGCAATGAATAAACTATGCATTCTGTCCGGTTGGCACTGTTATGATGCTGGTCAGCAGCTGAGTCTTCTCATCCATAGAATTTGCTGAAGGGCTCAGATGACAATCTTTTGAATTGTGGCGTTCCTTTCTAGATCAGGTGGCTCAAGCACTCTGGTCAGTGACCATAACCAGGTAGTCTATCATTGTTTGGAGGTGAGAACCATATGGAAGTCACTGTTCATTTCTACTGTGGGATTGAGGAAAGCCAGTCAGAGTGTGTTACATTATGCCCCAGCGGTGACGTATGCCATCTGGAAGAGTGGACCCCAGAGCGTAGTTGGTGCCAGGGAGCTCTCTGTTGCTCTTCGGCTCATGTTGTGGGCTCTGAGAATTGCAAGTAGATTGTCTGAGCAGACACTCCTTGGAGCTAGGGGAGTGGGATCCATTGAATGCTGGGTTCCATTGATTTGGAAGTGTTGGGGAGAAGTGGCCTAGATGGCAGCATAGTGGTAATGCTCTGTGCTTTACCTACCTCATATAGGAAACAAAAAAGGAAGTACCGGAAACACCCTTGATTGCCCAGTAACCTCAACTCTAAGGTCCAATGGATCATTTTGCAGCTTACGGAACTATATAGGCTAAAGATCCTGGGATTTTTCTGGTTGTTTCGACTCCAAGGTTCGTGGACCTGGCATTATGTTCAGAGCGTGAGACATCTCTTTTCTCAGAGGAGTGGGTTACTCCCCCTGTGATATTTGCAGACACTGCTGGAAGACAGCCCTGGAGTGCCACTGTTGGAAGTTGGTGTTAGTTGTGCTCCTGTTTGAAAGAGAGTTTGCCAACAGTGCTGGCGTGATGCACTCCCTCCAAGCTTTTAGAGGATAGAGTTGCTGTTGGCTGGTATGTTGGCAGAACCAGTGGAGACTGCCAGAACTGTGGATGGATCCCCCAACTAAGGACCAAATTTTGCCATCTTATCTTTCTGTCTCTGATTTGCTTAATCTTCCAAGGCCTAAGCAGTTAACTTTATAGATTATTTGGGACATTATATCTCAGTTAACTACAGCTCTCTCAGCACAATAGCTGAGTGTTCCCTCAAGTTACAGGAGAATTATTCCACATTTTAAAGAGAACCATGAGGTAATAGCCTCTCTGAAAATGTCATCTACAAATGAGCTTGAGGTGAAGATAGTCTTTAGAGGAGCTTAATGTAGCTTTAAGTAAAGAGAATACAATTGTGGGTTTTAAATTAAAGACTTTGAATGATTTGAGAGGCATTCTCCAATTTCCCTTTGATTAATTTTTCTTTAATCGTCTGATATCAGCAAAGGAGATGTTTAAGAGGTATTTGATGGAAGTCCTGTTTATACCCAAGGCGTCAATTTCCCCTATTACTAAGGTATATTACCTGCCTATTGTAAAAAAGACTGTTTCTGGACCAAGCTTACATAAACCCCACCCTACCTCCACCCATCCTGACCTATCCCCTTTACCCAAATCCCCTCCCCCGAAGGCTGACAATGTTTATTTTATTCCTCTTTCCCCCTCTTCCCCCCTTCCATAAGCATATGTTTACCCTCAATTTCAACCCATTCATAACAGATAGGACCTTCATTATTCATCTCCCCATACCCCCCCCCCATGGCACTGTAACATACCAAGCTTACATAAACCCCACCCTACCTCCACCCATCTTGACCTACCCCATTTACCTAAATTCCCTCCCTCCAACCTCATCTACTGGTATAGCTGATCTGAGAAAGCTCCCTCCTCAGCCCACTGATCCAGCCCAAACCATCCACCCACCCACACCTTCACAGCATTACCTTATGAAAATACAAAAAGAAAGCACCTATAATTTACTCAGAAATGTCAGTTGTCTCATTTAAGACTTTACTATCCCTGCTTTGGAAATGACTTAACTAGTAATCTTCTGCTCATCATACCTCATTGCACTATTAGTACTGTCCTGTATCCAAAGGCCCATTCAAACAGTGTTCTTGTCCAGTTCTGCTCAATTAGCACAGCTCTCTTAGCCGCTTGTGATTTTTGGTCCAGAAATATGGTATGCTATGAGGCTCATTCACATCATGGCCTCATTCCAGTCATCGTCTAGCCAAAAGGTTCCTCTTAACTTTATACACAGTACATCTTGCACTTGGTATGCTTACTACAAGCAGGCTTTTCACTTGTTTTTATCTCCAGTGCTTTTTCTGTTTGTTTAGGGAATCCGTTGCTTTTTCTTGGTGTTAGCTTGTGGCCAATCCTCCTTAGTTAGACCCTCTAAATCTAAACGCAGTATGTGCCAAGCCTCAGTATGGTCTCTGATGTAATGCTTCTTACCTTCCACTATGCAATTCATTCATAAGGGGCAGGACCATGAGTACTGTATTTTTAGTTTCATTTGTTGTTGAGAAAATCACAACTCTCCCAGGGTGTGGATACAGTTACGCACTCCGAAAGTAAACATGTACAAACCAAAAGAAACATGATATTTGTTTTAACAATTATATCCCCCACTTCCCCCCACCAATCTTCCGGTCCACACAACAGGCAATCGGGCCCTAAGGGGAACCAAAACATGTAATCACCCACTCCAAATACCATAGTCTCTTGTACCCGCTCCAATCGTGCAGGCATGTCCTGAGGTCCACACCTGGGACCCAAGACCCCGTGAGTAAGCCCTTGGCCATCCATTATTCAATAGTGATAATCTCCCCCCAACCCATCTATCCCTCTCTCTAACCCCCCTTATCCCTGCCATAGTCATGCAGTTGCCAGCCCATCTGTACACGCCAGCATCTTCACTGGCCTCCAATCCAATTGAGCCCCATCCTACAAGTCATTCAGAACTGTACCACTGCCCTTTGGGGACAACATCTGAATATAATCGCCCCACACAGCTAGAAATGTGTGTATCTTCTGTCAGGCTTCCCTTACCTACTCTTTATCCAATTGCATGTGCTGGTGCAGCGCATTTCATCATTGCCAGTAACTAGACAGCTCATCATTCTTCCAGGTCAACAACATAACCTTTTCTGCCAATGCCCAGGCCAATTTAAGCCACCTTCACTGTCCCTGCCCAATAATCCCTACCCCTTTCAGGGAGTAGAACAGGGGTGGTCTGAGGGGTCAAATTCCACTGACCCTGCAAAACTCCCTCCACAAAGGAGCATGCTTCCCCCCCACTATGACTGTATGTATGGGCATGACCAGAACAGGTGTCCCAAGGAGGCATCTTCTGCCCCACATTTAGGGCAGCGGAGCCATTCCAAGTAGCCCTTCCACTGTTGTGCTGGCAATAGTATGCCCGATAGACAAATTTGTATTGCCTATCCTTCAGGTCACCATAGTCATTAACCAGGGGATTTTCCCAATGAGTTTCAATAAATCCTCTTCTATGAGAATGGTTCCCAGGTCATTGTTTCAGATGGCTGCCAGACGGTAGCAAGTAGTCTGGAATTAGGTTTCCGCAAAGGAATTCTGGACCCTAGATATTGTAACCTCCACTGACTCCTCAGACAGAGAAATTCTCCAGGTCCATACAAAAATCACTCGACAGGTTATCTCGTTCCATCTTCCTATGAGTACTGTATTTTTATCTTTCATTAGGAACTCATTGACAGACTTCAGCTCTCGCCTTCTAGCAAGAGTGAAAGCTGAAAGATCTTAAGTCACTTGTGCGTTTCCATAATTCACACTTTTTGTCACGACTCTTACACAATATCAAAACCTCTTCTGGAGACTTGAGGAACCACGTTATGATGTCTCTGGGCTTATTTTAAGTTGGGGGGGGGTGTACCAAGAGCTCTATGAATCTGTTCAATTTCAAGTGTAGCTGTGCGCACCTCCTGCTCACTCCTCTTCAACAACTCAGTGCACAGAGTCCGCACCACTTCCTCAATGTTCTCCACTCTTGTCACTTCGGCAAGACCACAAAATCAAATGTTGTTCAATCTATTGCAGTTCTCAGTATCATCCATTTTAAAGTATAGTTCCTCAACCTGCTGCTTATGCTGGTCCATGGTGCATTGCAAATAATTGGGGACTTCCACATGCTCCTCTAGTTTAACTTCAGTCTTCTTTATGTGCCCTCCTAGCTCTCTGATGTCTCCATGAATGTCCTAAATTTTTAACATAAATTCTTCACGCATTGTATGGAACTCTTATGACATCATCAAAGGCTGGGCAAAATTCTTTTGACATCCAGCATCATTTGCCCATCCTTGCTCCCATTTTCCCCATCAGCGTCCATAGATGCCATGCTTCTTGGGGAATCTGCAAATGGGTCTTCCTTACTCAGAAGCCGTTGCGATATGTGTGACTTATATTTTAGTTCTGCCATTTTAGCTTTCGCCGTCATAAAGTTCTGGATGAAAGGTACCTGTTTATGCCAGTTCTGCAGTGTACTCCGCTAAAAGCACCTTTAATACTTTTTATGCGTGGGCTGGCAGAGCAAAAAGCTGCCATCTGTTCAGCTGTTGTCATTTCCTCTACCATTGTTTTTGCAGAAATACTGAGGAGCAAGTGGCAGAGCACACAACTCTTATCTCTGGCTTCATTTGCTGGTTGGTGAGCATAACCCATGCATTCTGGACTGTTATGGTTGGAATCAAGGAAAGAAAATTGGAAAGAAAATTAGCAGGCAAAACTAAATAAATTTCTTCTTATATTCCTACAAGTGTGGCCATAAGTTAGTGCCTCTCATAGGTGAGATCAATTTCCATCTTTTTTTTTTTGATACCCATGTATTTCAAGGATGCTGCATAAAGAACTAGTCAAAAACAAAAGGCTATATTAGTTTGGAGTAGTTTGAAATTCATATATTTATCATTATTGAATTGAGGAGCACTAAAGATGGTGTGTTTTCTTACACATTTTAGGTTCTAATTTTAAGAGCCATTACTTGATTAAAAGGAAGGAAAGCTTCAAGAGGGGTATTCCCCTCAAGGCTAATCTTCCAACATTTATTTATTCATTTAAGCTCAGAGATTATTTTTCTAGTTTTCGCTCTTTTTTGTTTTTAGATATTTCTCATAGAGGTTTTGTTATTTTTGTAATTTGGCATAAAGAACTAGTGGCATAGAACGATTAACAAATTCTTGAATCAGGTGGTTGCTGGTAAAATTTCACACTCGGATGCCTTCATTGCATTATCTTGTGGTTTGGAAGGGACAGATGTTGCTAGGTATCTGGACCACTATAAAAAGGCCAGAAGACCAGATACAGTTCACCTACTGTGAACTTGTGAAAATTTCATTAACACATAGGCAAGTAATCAAAGCCTGAACGTTTATAAAATTGGGATTTTATTACACCTATCTTTCCCCAAGAACTGTAAGATGACTAATCTACTAAATATTTTATTGCAGGACTTGACAAATTTTCTTTGGCATTGAGAGCCTGTCAAAAAAAAACTTAGGAGCTATCGACTGAGACCTTTCATCTCTTCCTCCTTCCTTCTGAATTGTCTCTTCCAAAGATGAATAATAGCAGTTGGGATGTAAGGTCTTCGCCATGGCTTCTAATTTTCTCAGCTGGTTCCTAATTCCAAAGAAAATTTGTCAAGACCTGAAGGTGTCTTCACTGAAGTTGAAGAGAGAGATGTCTTCCAAAGTCTGCTCCAATTCCTTTAGATCCTGATTTATTAAAGCTGATCTCCAGGAACAAGCAGGAATGAGTCTTCACATATGGGTACGTTGGTACCTACGGAGCCTGCGCGGGAACGCTCCCCAGCATCCAAAAAGAAAGCCTTAGGGAGCATCCCACACGCATGCGCACTGCCTTCCCGCCTAAACACTTCCCTCTCATCAGTTTTCCGCGGAGCCGGCAGGACGTATTCCTGTCACCACAGAAAATTCTTCTTTTTATTCTTAGTTTTTTGTGGTTGCGTCTGCCTTCCCTCGATGCCACCGGTACTGCCGGTGCTTTTCTTTCTTTTTTCTAAAGAATTTCTTCTTTTCTTAGAAATTTTTTCCTGTTTAGTGCCTGACGGTTTCTAGGCCACTAGGCCTCTATCCTTCCATTATGGAAAAGCCAGCCACTATCCTTAAGAAATGCTCAAAGTGCGGCGGTACAGATATATTTTCAGACATTCATACTTTGTGTCTAAAATGTTTAGGTCCTGACCATTCCCCTCTGGAGTGTCTCTCCTGCTGGAGCTCAAACAGAAGAAGTCTTCAGGATCGAGCACAACTAGATACCCGGTTCACTTCGCACTCGATGCCACCAGTTAGAATATCTTTTTTTTCACAGGATCAGGTAACCAAACAAAAGTCTGTAAAGACTAGCCAGTTCTCGAGTGGTAGATCTCCTTCTCAGCATCGAGATGCCTCTGGCGTTGCCCTCGAAGACATTTTGGCAATAAAGCCCCGGCCGGGAGTCTTCGGGCTCCAAAGCATTAACGGGGCTCCAGGTTGTTCCTGGGGTTCTTACCTCGATGGACATACCTGGGCCATGCTCGGTGGTTGTGGCCGCTTTGAGCGGTACCGACACTCCAGCATCGGCTATGGTGATGGATGAAACACTCCTCACCGATGAACGTAGTCTAGCGCTCTCGGCTACTTCGGTACCGCTAGAGTTGCTGCAGACCGTTCCTCGAGTATCGGTTTTGGTACCAGTATCGACATTGGCATTGATGTCTGTACCGTCCATGCTTGCTTTGACAGACTCGCTTCCTTTGATGCCGAGCCTGGAATCGATCTCTATCATGGAGGATTCGGTACCGACTCATCTCGGTACCGACCTCGGGCGGTACCGAAGACATCGCTTTAAGGAAAATCTGATGCTTCATCCTTTCAAGTCTTCCGATCCCGATGACTGGGATGAATCCATCGGTACCAAGGCTGAATTTTCAACAGGTCTAGTCTTTACCCCTCATTTTAGAGGGTCCTTCTCACAGGAGATTTCTTTTCAAGCTTTTCTGCTTGATATGACAAAGTTACTTGCCATTTCTATACCTGGTAAAGAATCAGAGACACTGCAATTCCCCTGGATTCCAAAGGAGGTGGTCATGCTTCCTTTGCATCAGATCTTACAAGATCTACTATTAAGAATGTGGGAAACTCCTTTAACGGTATCCCCACATTCTAAGACACTTGACACTATGTACAAGGTTCCACCTTCTCCAGGTTTTCAAAAGACTCAACTTCCTCATCATTCTATTGTTGTAGAATCAGCAATGAGGCGTATTAAGAGTGCAAAGAAGCACTCTTCTTATCCGCCAGGTCGTGAGTCTAGGACTTTAGATCCTTTGGACGTCGATGCTTCCAGGCATCCATGCTTTCAGCAAGAATTATCTCATATATTTTCTATATGGGATTATCTCTTGAAGAGGTCACAAAGAACTTAAAGCTTTTGAACCCTTTTCTTCAAGAGCATAAAAGAGCAGACTTTTTCTTATTAGTCAATCATGCTCAAAATATCTCTAGGTTCCTTAATCGTGCTTCCCTGGACTGTTTTGAGTCTATTAGCAGAACCTCTGCTATAGCCATAGGAGCACGACGCCTGGCTCCAAGCTTCAGACTTGGACAGATGGATACAGGAAAGGCTGGGAAATACTCCTTGTACTGGTGAAAATCTCTTTAACAAGGATGCTTTATTTCAAGCTAATCAGTTAAGCACTGATGCTGTTACTTTCAGAGGATTGTCAAAACTTTCCTCTATCCCAGCTAATAAAAAATCTCCTAAAAAGCTTTATCCCCCTAGGGGAAAAAAGTTTTATCCATCTTCTACCCATCATGCAGATGTTTCCGAAGACAGGCAACATCAAACCAGGCCAAGAAAATCAAAACCTCAACAGGCTCAGCAAACCCAGCAGTCGCAGGGTTTCTGATATTTTATTCACTTTTCCTGTGTGTGGTTTAGAACCTCTGAACCTACTTCTTTTCAACAGAAGCATCTAAGGTTCATCTCATCCATGCTGAGATATCAGTCATACATTGACTCAATCCTCGACTCTGGGCATGAATCTCTTGCTACAAGAGAAATCCATCCCTTTAGCTCCAAGAGCTATTGAGAACCATCATACCCTAAAGATAACAGGGTTCTCCTTTTAAAAGAAAAGGAGGAGTAACAACTAACAACAAGGTGAGCTATGCCCTTCACCTTGACAGTTTCCTGTACGAGGATCTCTCATACTTTTAACTGCAAGGGGACCCTACCTCTTCAAAGACTTACCAAATTGTAAGTCTTCTCAACTCTGTATTACTTTCTATCCCTCTTAGTCCAGACATTCAGTCTCTAAGAGTACTTCTAATCAACTGGAGGGCTTATTCTCTAAGCCCATAGGATTTTCTTCAATACCTACTCCAGTAAGTAGTTTCCATACAGAGTTTCTTCCCCTTTGCAGTTCATCTTCTTCTCTGTGTATCTTTGAGCTAACCTTTTCAGATACTTTTTTAAGGCAGCTTATCAGACAGAAATTGAGTATTACCACTCCAAATTATGTCTGTCGGTCCTCTCCAACCTATAGGATCTAACTTTTTCTGCTGCCTTAATAACAGATAACTCCAAGACAGGTTCCAGAACCCATTTGGACAATTTATTGTTGCAGGCATCAGGCCTGTCTACTATTCTTAGCCATCTTCAATTCTTTTTGGCTCCAACAGAATAGATTAGGTTGCACACTGGCAATTAAACATCCAGATCTAATCTACCTACAACATGCTCTCTGCAATTATACAAAAAAGCTCTGCAACTATGGGCCTTTGCCAGAGAGCCTCAGAGCTACTCCTAGTATGTAGCTTCCAGATGGTTAAAAAGGGCTTCGGCTGGTAGACTGCCCAGTCATGCTCCTACATGACTGGTTTTTTCCTACTCTTACCATCTTCCTTAAAAATTTCCTTTTAAGGAAAAGTAACCAGAGCTTAGACCATGTGAAAGCGTAGAGAATTGCACAATTCCCTGGGTTGTTCCACATCTCACTGGAACTTCTGCAACAGGGATGCATTCCTTTCACTGCAGTCCGTCCTTATTCATTACTTTCCTTCTAATTCCCTATACTTCATTGTAGCTTATGATGAACAAAAGAACGCATGATACTCATATTGCCCTCATAGAGAGGCAAACATGGTATCCCCTTATATTGCGTCTTTTTCTCCAGCTACTTCTTGAAGCTATAGAAGGATCCAGACTTGCTGTCTTAAGACTAAGGATCTCCTCTGCACTCCTTCACGTACGTCTCGAGACCTGGTTATTCAAGGGCTAGATCTTTTTTTTTTTAAAGAAATCTAGTCCTCTCCTTGTAAATGAAGAACATAATACCAGTTTCCATGAAACTTTCTCTATAGTTCTTCCATTTTTAACCAGACAGAGATTCTCCATCAATATTCTCAAGTAGTTCTTAATCCTTCTTGTTATTGGGTATACAACATCTGACTTTGAAAGATTTGTTTACTGTCCATATTAATGCTGTCCCAGCATATCATAAAACTTAATGGATAACCAATTTCTATGGTAAATTAGGAAATACCTTCTTTTACCGTTACCTTTTCGGTTACATCACATCTGAAGCTCTCCATGTAAAGTCATTATCTTAAGTGACATCACTTACGAAAGACTTTACTGATCTTCAAGAAATTGGAGGGCCAACGCCTAGTACAAATGTCTTTGTCTTTCATTTGGATAAAGGGGGTCTTAAAGACCTATCCTTTTTTCTGCAAAGGGTATTTCTACCTTTTTCATCCAAACCAATCAGATTTATCTCCACTCTTTCCTAGGGCTTTCTTCTGCTCCAAGGACAAGAAGTTCAAACTTTGGACTTTACAGAAGCTTTAGCTATTTCTCCTAAGTCGAACCTCATTAAACGCCCCCAGTTTTTTCTTCTGGGGTTAGTTCTAGCCATTAAGGCTTCTTATCTCTTCCTGTATTGCAAATTTTATTTTTCCTCTACTTCACAGTGAGGGAATACTTTTAGGATAATGTACTGGCTCTCAGCTACAGACCCATATTAGCCTCAACAAATACTTTTGCAATACTTTTGAGTAAGATCCACATTAGAAAATTGGGATTCAATATTTTCTAACAATTATGATCTACACAAGGACTCCCCTCTGGATACCTTGTTTAGTCAAGCTGTTCCACAGCACCCTTTTTTTTTCTTTCTAATTCAACTCCTATCCTCCATCCCTTGGATGCCCGAGGTTCTGAGGAATAAGCATGGCCCATCCATTAGATTTGCAACATGCTGGGGCCTCCTCCAGGCATCTTAGCTTGGGAGTCCCCATATGTGAAGACTCATTCCTGCTTGTTCCTGGAGATAGCACAGTTACTTACCTGTAACAGGTGATCTCTGGGAACAGCAGGAAAAAGTCTTCACAACCCACCCACTTCCCCTAGGAGTTGCTCTCTCTCTCTCTCTCTTTCTAATTTGTCTACTTCCCTCCTTCGGTCTCAGCTACAAACCCAACTGATGAAAGGGAAGTGTTTAGGCGGGAAGGCAGAGCGCATGCGTGTGGGATGCTCCCAAAGGCTTTCTTTTTGGACGCTGGGGAGCGTTCCCGCGCAGGCTCCGTCGGTACCGATGTACCCATATGTGAAGACTTATTCCTGCTGTTCCCAGAGATCACCTGTTACAGGTAAGTAACTGTGCTTTCTCATATCCTCTAAGGGAAAAGAAAGTATGTTATGCCCTTTATGCACCGCTGTAGACCATTGGCAGAAATTCACAGCCAGTGCACCAAGTTTTTCTCTCTCATTCACCTAGGGTTATGTTTACTAAACCGTCTTAACGTCGCAGCGGTGGTATTATCGCGTGATAAGTGATGTTATCGCGCGATAATGTAGCGGTGGTGTTAAGGCACACTAGCGCTGTGAAATCCGGGTCTGGATGGAGTAAGGCTTCCCAGAGGGCAGAGAGAAGGGGTCAATGGGCGGAGAGTGGGAGGGGAGAGGCTCCAGGCACACTAACGCTGTGAAGTCCGGGTCTGAACACTCCAGGCACACTAACGCTGTGAAGTCCGGGTCTGAACACTAACGCCAGTGAAACCCTTGCGTTAGGGCACATTTGCAGGATAGAGAAACCATTTCAGTCAGCAATGTACAGCAAAGGCAGGGAAACCTAGAAAATTGATAGTTGTGATACATGTGCAGGGAGCAAAGAGGCAAATAAACATATAAAAGGACCACAACCACATCTAAAATCCCAATAACCAAGCTGGCCAATAGTGAATATTAATGATAAACATAAAGCAACACTACTGACAAAGCGTATAAATTAAGATATCATGTTTGGAAGGATCTATGCTCTGTCCCTCTACAAAGTAAATGATCTCACATTGAAATAGCGCTGATCAGGGTTTCTTTCGTTTAGATTGGGCAGGTTTATTATGGCGTGCACATGTGCAGCAACAGCAGAGTGGTCACGTAGGCAAGGGCAACTGTACTGATGCTGTAAATGGGATACAGCGGGCTGCAGGCGGCACATGCTGTGGTCCAGCTGGGGCACAGTGCAGGCTAGGCAGATGCCTAGGTGGCACATAGGAATGCCGAAACTGTAAAGCAGCAAGACCGCAACTGACGAGGGTCCAACATGGGGCAAGAGTGTGTGTCCCACAGTGTCACAGGGGAGATAACCCTGCAGGTACCCCCAAGGGCACATAACATTGGCAGGCGGAGGGGGGGGGGGGAAGCGGGCATGTCCATGTAGGCACCCCTTACCCGAGAACCCACACCATAGGCAGCTGCCTACCAGCATACTGGATGGCCTGGGACTGTGCACCACCGGCATAATGGCATGGCAGCATAGTGACGGAGGGGTGCTGGTGGCGGAGGGGGCAGTGGCATCTGCCCACAGCAGACAATGGCCTAGCCCTGTTTAGGTGGGTGCCGTGCAATGCAACAGACAGGGTCTGTCTGACGAATAGTCATGGTATCCCCAGGGAATGAACTGTCCCTGTGGCAACAGTGTGGTGCAGTACACACAGCCAGTGACACTCGGAGCAAAAGGTCACAAGTTCAAGTCCCAGCTGTGGCTCCTGCCAATCCTTTCCCCATATTTTACCCAGTACTAAACCGTGGTAATAAAGACGGAACCTTTATTGCAGATAAAATAAACATGCCTGAAATGCCTATATTTTAACCTACATAGCACAGACACCATAAACATGTGCAATCCCTAGAGCAGAGTTTCCCAACTCCAGTCCTGGAGGGCCAAACACCATTCAGGTTTCATGCTGTCCCTAATAAATATGCCTGTGCTGCATTAGTATGCGCCGCCCCCATTGTATGCAAATGTATCTAATGCATTTTGTCAGACAGCTGCCTGGGTGAGAATCTTCACAGTCTTGGCAAGTGCATATATCTATATGATTTGCAAGGGATTGTGGGCAATGCAGTTCATTCACACCAGACACAGCTGCTCACAATAATTAGTTGTGCTTTTGGGTAAAGCCAATAAGATATTTATTTATGGGGTTATTTCTCCCAACACAGATATGCTTGGTAGCACATAAATCAGATTACTTGCTTTCAGTGTTAAACTTGAAAAAAACAAAATCAGGAAAACAACATTTTAACTTATCAGGCAATCAAAGCAAAAGAAATAAGACCTGGTTGGCAACAAACTGGTCTTTTCTGTAGGCTTTAGCTAATATTCTCTTAGCAATGTCAAACAACAAACCAAAAGCCACAAAGAAAGAAAAAAACTGTTCTTTTCAGGTAAACTTCTTATATCTTCCCACATAGATTCAGAAGTGATTCTCTCAGAGCCCACAAGCAATTAGGTAAGGCTCAATTGCTAGCAGTTATCCAGCTGAAACCCCTTAGCTGGCTTGCTTTCTACTGCGTGGCTAGAAATCCTACACAGGAGCTTTTCTGAGTAGATTAAAGAACAAGTTTGTATTTCTTTGTGATGGTTGCTGTACTTTATAACAGAAAATCACCAAAGGAGTTTAGACAGAGAGCAGTCCATGTAAACAGATTCTTCATCTGCTATCACCCCCTCTTCTTCAACAAGCATGGGTTCAATATCATGGATTGGCACAGATGAATCTCCCAATGGAGCACTTTCAGGAGAATACTTGTTTCCCTGCTGTCTTTCAAGGTTATAGCTAGGGCATAGATCAGTGTTCATACCTGAGCTTCCATTGCTGTTAGAGTTCCTCTCTATATAGCCTGGCCAGTATGTAGTCCAGTTCTTATGTCCAGCCTTCCAATCCAGATCCCTGGACACTGGATCTCTCTTCACATACCTTCTGGCACGGGTCTTAGGGTCCCTTCCACGTGCAGCCGTCTCCCTCACTGGTACCGTCTGGAGATTCCTAGCTCTGCAGCACCATTCCTCTGGCCTTCCCCAGTCCAATGGTGTATGCTGGCCCTTGGAATGCCTCCCAGTATACGTACTGCTCTGGAGGCTTTTCTCCTCTTTCTTCCAAAGGGTTTCTTTCCCTCTCTGTCCGTCCGGTTTGGCTTCTGCTTCTGATGATCCTCCTGATGATGAAGATGATCAAGCTCAAGCTGATTCTCAGGATAATTCTCTGTAGAATAAACTCCAACCCCACTCTGCCCAGATGAGTGCTCCTCCCCATCACAGCGCAGCTGCGCCGAATCAGGCCCTGCCCTTTGAGATGAGTGCTTAGGGATTACCTCATAGCCCTCCTGATTGAACACACGTTTCCCCACTTCAGCTCCTCTAATGGCTGTTGGAAACCTGGTGCATTCTGGGACTGGTAGTCTTTTATGGGAAAATTCTGTTTTCTTATTTCTACCAGAATTGACAGGTTGCTTGTTCAGAGTCACTTCACCTTTCCTATAGCTCCTTCCTGAGCTATGATAAGCTTCCTTATCACAATATTCATTAGGGACAGCATGAAAACCTGAACAGTGTTTGGCCCACCAGGACCGGAGTTGGGAACCTCTGCCCTAGAGCACTAGCCAACAGGGGCATAAACACCCACACGCACAGGCTCCACTATCCAAAGCCTCATGGAGAGTCAGGCTGTTGGGCCCTGCGCGCAGCAGCATCTCCCAATACTAGCACTTGCATACCTTAGCAGTGCCGCCCTAAACTTGGGAATACGTTACACATATATCAAAAGGTTGCTATGATTAATAGCAGATAACAATTCCTAAGTTAAGCACAATTTGCTGATAGAGCTGCATCATAGCAACCTTTCTGATATCTGTGGAGTGTGTTTCAGTTTTGGTTTCTGACAGTGTTTACCTCCCCGGGGAGTGACCCCAACAGTATTGCATACCATAGCCATGCCTGCACTGTGCCCAGGACTGGTGTGGTGGCCAGGGCTGCCAAAAACCTCTATATTTGCACAATGTTGGCATAGGTGTGGGAGTGTGTGTCTGTCTATCTAGTGAGTTGTGGCTGCCTACATCTTACTCAGCCCACACTGCTTGCACTGTTTCCAGTGTTAGCCTGCCAATGTGCATAATGAGGAGCAAGGTACTGTGGGTATGGCCCGGACAGGGTGGCCTGGGCTGGATGCATCTGCACAGGGCATAGGGCAATGGCTGGGACATTGTAGTGCCCGGCCACTACCTGCACGGACAGGGTGGCCACAGCATGTCCTGCTGGGAGGTCACTCTCACCCTGACTGAGCAGTGACCACTGCATGGCTAGGTTCCCCATAGTGCTATATAGTATTTCTCTCAAGTGATATTTATGGGTTCTCTTTTCTGGGGCCCAATCACTGACTTATCTGCTTGGCATGTGTGCTCACATCCCAGTTTTGGGTGCACACATCTCCTCCAGGAACATGCACTATGGACTAGCTAGCAGACTGTCTGCAGTTAGTATGTGTATGGCTGGAACACCTTGCATTGCAGGGTGCAGCGGCTGGATTCTCACTGTGCTCGCTGCTGGAGAATGTCAGATAGTGGTGGGGGGAGGGGTGCAGCTGAGCATTTCCAGGCCTAGTGTCTGTCTGCCATTGTCTTATGGATGCGTACAGATCTGCATTGACTGCCCTGTAGGGTATCTGTTCCCCAGCAGGACTGTGGTTAATGGTCCCCTCTACTGCCACCATTGCAGGGATGTAGAATGTGGATCTGTTGGTGGGAGATCCTGTCCCCCACCCTGAGCCCCAGAGGGCGGTTTGAGTGGTGCTACATAATCTGCCTATGGGTCCAAACACCCCCCTTCACTTAAATCATGTGACCATGGCACCCACACAGGATATGCACTATTCTGGCTGCATCATAGTCCACAAGGGCTAGACGTGACTGGGAAATACAGATGGACACAGGTGTATCCTAGGTGTGTGTCTGCAAGGACTATCTATCACACACTGGCACTGATGGCGACCTGCAGCATAGCCTATTTCAGCTAAGCCAGGTGCTTCGGACCTGGTGCTGGGTGCCCCACTTCGTCCTCAGGGTGAGCACAGTACCCCCACAATGTGTCGGTCTGTAGCTACTGTGTGCCAGTAACACACATGGTCAGTTCCCCCTACCAGGCCTAGGTGCTGTGGGGGTGCATACTCCATCTTGTGATCATCTGTAGACTGCTGATCTGCATGTGCAGTGCATCATGGGTACGGGTGGGTTAACCCTATCCTGGTAACCACAGCAGAGAGTTTGTGTGGTGACCGGCAGTTCTTCTGTAACCAGCCAGGGGTTTGCTAGTAGCTATAGAGATATAGCCCACTGGTTACTTCACTGATTGTGGAGGCAGAGGTCATGGGTTTGATCCCACAGTGGTGGTGTTTGATAGGGCTGTCTGAGGCATTTCCTTTTTTAATTTAAATTAGTGCTGCCAGCAAAAACACCCTCACAGTGCTGTAACCTTAAGGTGCCTCATAGGGCGC
Source organism: Ichthyophis bannanicus (assembly GCA_033557465.1). Lineage (NCBI taxonomy): Eukaryota > Metazoa > Chordata > Amphibia > Gymnophiona > Ichthyophiidae > Ichthyophis > Ichthyophis bannanicus. The sequence continues at coordinate 423,844,483 of CM066032.1, forward strand.
CCTATAAAGTGCCCTATAAAACGCCCTATAAGGCGCCCTATAGGGAACATTATAAGGTGCCTTGGCGGACAGTGCACTTTATAATGTGCCCTCTGGAGTGCCTTATAGGGCGCCTTATGCGGCATCTTAGGTTACGGCACTGTGAGGGTGTGTTTGCTGGCAGCACTAATTTAAATTAAAAATGAAAATGCCTCCGACAGCATTGATTTAAAGGGTAATGCCTCAGACAGCCTTACTCATTAAGCCCACTGGGGGATTGAACTCATGACCCCTGTTTCATCAGTCAATGTATTAACCATTGTGCTACACTTCTGTAGCTGTGTTTCCAGGTCAGCGCGCCTAATTAAGGCTAACCCATGTTACGTGCCTCCATCTATCACGCGATAACCCGAAATGCTACCTTGAGACCGGAACACTCACTACCTTATATGGCATTCGTCACAGTAAGACTGCAAGTAACGCCGGTAACATTAAGACGATTTAGTAAGCATACCCCCTAGTCTTGTTCTGTCTTTATCCTGCCCTGTAATTACTCAGGCCTTGATGCAGCAGTACTGCACTAGAATCCTGTGCTAAAAAATTTTTTTACTCTCGATACAGTAAACTAATTACATGCAAATTACCTTGGTGTGAAAAAAAATGCACTGACTGAAAAACAGTGTATGCCGCTGCAATATAATATGCAACTGTTTGCTGCATTATGCCAAAATGTCACCCTATTAGTGCATGAATGAGGATTGGCTCACACGTTGACAGGAAGGGAGACATTAAAAATATAAAAGTCTGTTGAACTTCTGTCCCCCCTATCCTTATCCTACAAAACTCTTCTGGTGGCCCAGTGGGCTGACCTACCCTGCACAAATGGCCTGGGTAGGCCTTGGAAAGTTCCCTCCCCCTCTACATTACTTACAATGCCATACCTCAAACTCCCCTCACAATCCACCCTCAAGCCTCCCCCCCCTCACCAAAGCTATGTGGTCCATAGTATCCTTGACTTAGGTGCTTGGGTCAGTGAGGCTCTCGAACAGAGAGCCTCTAGTAGTATGCACAGGCATAAAAATTCATTGCTAGGAGAAGAGTTTAAAAAAACAAACAAAAAACACAGGATTTTGTTTTTTACATTGGGAACAATTTTTTATTCGATGATTTGCATGTGTTTGCCTACTGCATTGTACTATAGTGCTGTGGCTTTACACAGATTTTCCCTTGCTAAATTTCTTACTACATTGGGGGTAAGATTAGTACAGGAAAAGTTTGAGTAAATTGCTATGCTAAAGGATACTGCAGCCTACTGCATCAAGCTCTCTCTCTCTTTCTCATATATTCCTCCAAAGAGTTGTCACCCAGTCTCGCTCTTTCTCTTTGTCCCCCCCCCCTGAAATATGTCATAACCTGTCTTGCTCCATCTCCATCCTCCCCCAAAATGGCCTTGTTTGCCATCCCTGACTCCCACTGATATTATGAGATTACTGCTATGGTAATGGGTGCCATTTTGAAACCAGAATCACAGAGAGCAGGAATAACTTGGGATCATTCCGGCTTATCCTAGACACCAGGATCCCTGGTAAGGCCAGGGATATGATTGGGAGATCGGGATGGGTGGTATCATCCTGCCTCAGGGTGTGTTGGGTGTGGGGTTATTGAGGGTGGGATTGAATGTAAGAAAGGGTTCCTTGTGGGGGGGGGGGGCTCATATAGAAGGAGATCAGATGATTGGGTGGATTGGTTTTGTTGAAGGGGGGGACTGGATGGGGTGTTTCTTGTTGGGGAGGGATGGTGATCAAGGAGTTGAAATGATCTGCTCCGGGTGCCAAATAGGCTAGATGTGCCACTGATTCCAAGTTCTGTGTGCAAACTGTGTGTCTTTCTTATTCTGCAGCTTACTCCAACAGGAAGTGCATCTCTGATTAAATCTATGCATATCATAAAAAATCCAGTGAAGACTTGTGACAAGGTTTATTTCTTGATCCAGAGTTTAACATCTCAAATCAGGCAGCGAATGGAGGACCCTAAATCCACAGGTACTATGCAGTATTATGTTGATTTATCACTAAGGGCATATATTGCAACTCAGCCTTTGCTCTGTGCAAGCTATCCTCCTGGGAATGCACAAGTGGAAATTGCATAAAACTAGGTGCACTCCATCTGTGCATGAACTTCATATGTATATGTGCAGTGCACAAGTTTATAAAATGCATAGAAAAAGCTTTATAAAATTTACCTCCTATAGACAACTACTCCGTGCTTACATATCTGCCTCAGAAAGACCAGCTCAGCGTTGCAGGTTCAAACAGAATGAGTTCAGTGATAAAAGCCTCATCATTGCTTTTTTTTTATATCAAAGCTTAAACCTTCACTGTTTTTTCAATTTAATTTTTATGGAACAAGCCACAGCACATTCAGTAAGCTTTAAACATTAATATTACAGTACAAAAGCCAACAGCTAATATTCCAAAATTCACAAATTGCATTCTTCAATGGCCTCAGACTAAGTTACCACAATTGAGGCTTAATTTTCATCTTTATCTTTACCTACTCCTACTCTCCCTTCTTATTAATACTCTAGTACTCTTTGGGGTGTGTTTTCTAAAGTGTGCTATTGGTTAACATGTGCTAAGCAGTTAGTGTGGGACTGTGGTATTCACTACCACATGATAAAACAGCCAGTGCATAAAAAATCCCATGCTAAATGCTTAGAGTGGGACAGGACAGGAGTGAGTTAGTGGGACAGGAAATAGTGAGTTAGGGGCAGAGAGTGGGATGTTGACTGCAGGGGTTATTAACACGTGCTAATTTTCAGTGTTGCAGTTAGCATGGGTGCACTTAATGCCATCTCAGTGGGTGACGGTAGATGCACCCAAATTAACTGTGAAGAATGCTGGCGCGTGTTAGAGAATTGTTCAGAGTGTAGCTGCTGGAAGCAAGCTGAGCATGTCCCTCAATAGTTAATGCAGGGCGATTTCACTTACCGTACATTAGTATCTCTAGGAACAAGCAGGAATAAGTCATCACTTATGGGTACGTCGGTACCGACGGAGCCTGCGCGGGAAAGCTCCCCAGCTTTTCAAATGAAAAGCCTTTGGGGCCTCCCACTGCACATGCGCGCTGCCTTCCCGCCTTCCTGACCAGCTCTCCTCAGTTCTTCTTTTTCCGCGGAGCCAGCAGGTCGTGTTCCTGTCACCGCTGAAGAATTTGTTACTTTTGTTTGTTTCTTTAGACCGCGTACCTGCCTTCCCCATACCGATACCGGTATCGCCGGTCTTTCTTTCTTTCTATATATAAAAAAAAAAAAAAAAAAAGACTTTTTTATTTTTCTTCAGCACAGCTTGGTACCCGGTGTTAGGCCTTAAGGCCTACACAGTTTCTCCTCATGGAGAAGCCAGTCCCTGGTTTCAAAAAATGTACCAAATGCAGTGCTGTTATTTCTGTCACAGACACCCATGAATGGTGTCTGAAATGTTTGGGACCTGAGCACTCCATACCAGACTGCCCATCCTGCACCCAGATGTCTAAACGCGGTTTGCAGAACCGGGCTAACAAGCTCCATGTGCTGTTTCCTTCAGAAGCATCACAGTCATCCAGGTCTTCCTCTCCGGATGGATCTCAGGTAACCAAAACTTCTGTGGGCAAATCCTCTAAAAGCAAATCTCTTTCTAAAGATCGAGAGGCTCTCAGTTCTGAGTTCGAGGATTCTGCCCAGGCCAAAAAACCCCGGCGGGAGGTTCCGGCCTCCAAAGCAATCATGGGGTCACAGGTTGACATCGATGGCACGGCCTCGACAGATCACCTGTTGGACTGCTCTGGGGTACCGGCCCATACCGGTACCGACATCCAGGCAGTAGTGGCGTCTATGGGCAGTACTGTCCAGACCATGCAGCAGGCCGTACTGGCCTTCATTAAGGCTGCGACGCCCTCGGTACCGATTTCATCGGTACCGACCCCGGTTCCGGTATCTACACCGGAACCGAGACCATCGACTTCTAAACGTCGATTGGTTTCGCATACCGGATTCCGGCTTTCGCCCGGTACCGATCCCATGCCCGATACGCCCGATGTCGATACCGATCGGTATGCGTATCGTACATTGGAAGCACAGAAAGAGTACTCAGATTCTTCTGATGAATTTAATTCCTCTGATGACTCTGTTGAGCTTACTCTTCCTGAGGAGCCCTCTTCTCCCAAGAGGAGGATGTCTCCCCCAGAGGATTTATCCTTTCAGGATTTCATTGTTGATGTAGCTAAAGCACTTTCTATTACTACATCTTCTGAAAGAGAACCCAGATCAAAAAAATTGGACATTTTAGGATACTCAAAAGCTCCTAAAGAGGCAGTCACTCTGCCTGTCCATGAAATCCTTCAAGAACACTTGATGGATTTGTGGGAGACTCCTTTAACACTGTCTCCCCATTCCCGCAGGTTGGACACCATGTATCGGGTCCCTCCTTCGCCTGGGTTCCAAAAAACTCAGCTGCCTCACCACTCCATTGTGGTGAAGTCTGCTATGAAGAAAATAAAGAGTCCAAAGAGGCATTCTTCTACCCCTCCAGGGCGTAAATGTAAGAACCTAGACTCTTTTGGAAGAAAGATGTTCCAGGCTAGTATGCTTATAGCCAGGATCAACTCTTATAGCCTTTATATGGGCATGTATCTTGGGCAACTTGCCCTAAAAATACAGAATTTTGCCCCCTTTATCCCTGATGATCAAAGGGCGGACTTCTTTTATATGGTGACACAACTTTCAGAGGTCTCCAAGTTCTCCAACAGGGCAGCCTTTGATTCTTTCGAGGTTGCAGGCAGAGCTTCGGGAATTGCTATTGCAGCCCGACGTCTCGCTTGGCTCCAGGCTTCTAACCTAGAACCCTGGGTTGTAGAAGGCCTCAGGAATCTGCCCTGTACCGGTGAGAACTTATTTGGGGAAGACTGGCAGATTAAAGCTGCTCAAATGGATGCAGAAAATGCCACTCTAGATAGACTTTCCAAGTCTACTTCTACCCCTACCAAAAAGAAGCCTTTTAAAAGGCCTTACTATAAAAAGACCAGATTTCCCACGAATACTGGCCAGCAATCTGCTCAGCCTCGCCTTGCGGCTAAGCGACAACAATCTAAGCAGGTAAAGTCAAAGCCTGCAGTGTCTGCTACATCCCAGCAGGCTCAACCCCCTCAGGGGTTTTGACTTCCCTCTAGAGAACTTGCCCTTTCTGGCTCTAGCACAGCCAGAGCCCTTCACCATTCCTGGAAGGCTAGCTCACTTTGCTCCCAGATGGGAGCAAATAACATCAGAGCAATGGACCCTCTCTATTATCCGAGAAGGCTACAAACTTCATTTCTCCAGCCTTCCTCCCCATACCATGGTGAGGCAATTCAGTTCTCCCCCATCTCTTCTGACCCTGTTGGGTCAGGAAGTCTCTTCTCTCCTTGCCCAAGGGGCAATAGAGGAGGTTCCTCCTCCACAACAGGGGTTAGGTTTCTACTCCCCTTACTTTCTCATAACAAAGAAGACAGGGGGCTTCAGACCTATCCTAGATCTGAGAGAATTGAACAGGTTTCTATTCAAGGAGAAATTCAAAATGCTCTCTCTGGGCCTTCTCCTTCCATACCTTCAGAGTCAAGATTGGCTTTGTTCTCTAGATCTCAAGGATGCGTACACTCATATACTCATCCATCCATCCCACAGAAAGTATCTAAGATTTCTGTTCCAGGGAAAACATTTCCAGTACAGAGTACTACCCTTCGGTCTGGCCTCTGCTCCAAGAGTCTTCACAAAATGCATGGCAGTCGTAGCCGCATTTCTCAGAGGCATGGGAATCTTTGTCTTCCCATATCTGGACGACTGGCTCATCCGAGCTCCATCTCAGTCAGAAGCCCAGATTTCTCTGGACCGCACAAGGCGTATTCTTCAATATCTGGGACTTGTGGTAAACATTCCCAAGTCCCAACTCATACCTACTCAGTCCCTGGAATTCATAGGGGCCCAATTGGACTCCACCACTGCAAGGGCCTACCTCCCTCTGGCCCGAGGCCAAAGGCTAATAAGCTTGGCCTCCCAGGCTCAGTCCAGAAATCACTTGTCAGCCAAAGAAATGCTGCAACTTCTCGGCCACATGGCCTCCACGGTTCATGTGGTACCTTATGCTCGTCTCCATATGAGAGCAGCTCAATGGACATTGGCCACCCAGTGGTCTCAAGCATCGGGACTGCTGTCAGACCAGGTACTCACCTCAAAACGTCTGTTTTGGTCTCTCCAGTGGTGGACATCCTCCAAAAATCTGTTGTTGGGGACCCCCGTCCAACCTTCGTTGCCCCAAGCAACCCTCACAACAGATGCTTCCCAAACAGGGTGGGGAGCTCATCTTCAACATCTCTCCACTCAGGGACTCTGGTCTCTCCAAGAGACCACCCTTCATATCAATCTTCTGGAACTGCGAGCAATCTTCCTTGCCCTCACAGTCTTCCACACCCTCCTTGCCAACCTGACTGTCCTAGTTCAGACAGACAATCAGGTGGCCATGTTTTATATCAACAAACAAGGAGGGACGGGCTCTCTGTCGCTTTGCAACGAAGCTCTCAGATTATGGGCCTTCGCCAGAGAGCACCAAATTCATCTTCTGGCAGTATATCTTCCAGGAGTTCAAAACTCTCGGGCAGACAGACTCAGTCGAGTTCTGCTTCCACACGAGTGGTCCCTGCATATGGACCAGATACACAGAATCTTCCAGGAATGGGGGACCCCGGACATAGACCTCTTTGCAAGTCCGTGGAATGCCAAACTTCCCCGGTTCTGTTCCAGGACTCCGTGTCAGGGAGCTCAGGCCAACGATGCCTTTCTCCTGCATTGGGGTCAGGAATTCCTGTACGCTTTTCCACCCATTCCTTTGATTCCCAAGACTCTGTTCAAAATTCAGAGGGATCACGGATCCATGATCCTCATTGCTCCACGCTGGCCACGCCAAGTGTGGTTCCCTCTCCTTCTACAGCTCTCCCAGGGCTCCTCCCTGGACCTGGGAGCTGCACCAGACCTTCTGTCTCAGGAGCAGGGGACTTTGTGGCATCCAAACCCCAAGTCCCTACATCTCCGAGCTTGGTTACTGAAGGCTTAAGCCTTCAAGAGTTTAATCTTTCTCAACCAGTGAAAGATATCCTTTATGCCTCTAGGAAACCCTCTAACAGGCGTTCCTATGCTTTTAAATGGAAACGTTTTTCCATTTGGTGTGCTCAACAGGGTCTTGACCCTCTGGCACTTCCTTTGAATTCTCTACTAGACTATCTCCTGCATCTTTCCAATGCAGGCCTCAAGACGAATTCAGTACGAGTCCATTTAAGTGCTATTACAGCATCCTTGAAACCTATAAATGGACAATCTGTTTCCTCTCATCCTCTTATTGCAAGATTCATGAGAGGCCTAACCCTCACTAAGCCTCCCATCCGGCCTCCTCCGGTAGCATGGGACTTGAATTTAGTTCTGGGTCAACTTATGAAGCCACCCTTTGAACCATTGGTATCTACCTCCCTGAAATTTCTTTCTTGGAAGGTCCTTTTCCTTATTGCAGTCACTTCGGCTTGCCGCATCAGTGAACTGCAAGCTTTGGTGGCGAATCCACCTTATACCAGATTTCATCATGATAAGGTGGTCCTTAGGACGAATCCCCACTTTATGCCTAAAGTGGTCTCGCCTTTTCATCTTAATCAAGAGGTATATCTACCTGTCTTTTTTCCGGCTCCTCATGCATCCAGTGCAGAGAGGAACCTTCATACTCTTGACTGTAAAAGAGCTCTCGCCTTTTACCTCAATAGAACTCAGCCACATCGAAAGTCTTCTCAGCTTTTCGTGGCTTTTGATCCTTCTCATTTGGGACTTCCAGTCACCAAACGCACACTTTCCAACTGGATTGCTCAGTGTATTTCCTTTGCTTACCAGAGTAAGAACATTTCTCTGGAAGGCCATGTCACGGCTCACAATGTGAGAGCCATGGCCACTTCTATGGCTCATCTCCACTCTGTTTCCATAGACCAGATCTGTCGAGCAGCCACTTGGGCCTCGGTGCATACCTTCACAGCCCATTACTGCTTGGACAAGGACTCCCGCCGGGATGCCTTGTTTGGTCAGGCTGTCCTCAAACACCTGTTCCATACTTAAACAACTCCTGCCCACCTTCCCAGAATGGATGCCTGAGATCCATCCGAAGATGGTTACCCTTGGAGGGGGATCTCCCAGGCATCTCAGCTAGGGAGTCCCCATAAGTGATGACTTATTCCTGCTTGTTCCTAGAGATAGCACAGTTACTTACCTGTAACAGGTGATCTCTGGGAACAGCAGGAATTAGTCATCACAACCCACCCACCTCCCCTAGGAGTTGTCTCTCTATTCCTCTATCTTCCTGTCCTCTCTCTCTATTGTCTCAGCTTTAAACTCGAACTGAGGAGAGCTGGTCAGGAAGGCGGGAAGGCAGCGCGCATGTGCAGTGGGAGGCCCCAAAGGCTTTTCATTTGAAAAGCTGGGGAGCTTTCCCGCGCAGGCTCCGTCGGTACCGACGTACCCATAAGTGATGACTAATTCCTGCTGTTCCCAGAGATCACCTGTTACAGGTAAGTAACTGTGCTTTCTGCTCCAAATGCACTTTAAGTACAAACCCTTAATGCAGTATACCAAACATACCCTTTAGTGTGTATGTTCTATTGTGTATCGACTTCTAAGAGTAAACAAGTCTCCCAAATCTTCTGGAATTTCTCAAAGTGTTCATTTTGTATCACTAAGTTTTTCCATCAAATAAATGCTCCTCAGTTTTTGCTTTCACAGCTCTATACTTAGAGCTTCTGTTTGCTTCCAGGACATTGCTATTGCTCTAAGTGCTGCCATTAGACAATATTTAATAATTATCTTATCCCTGATATCTTATTCCATATCGTCCTGCAAGACCAGTCCATTCAAGTGGGTTCTCCTGCCAGCAGATTGGTGGTAGGGGAATCTATGAAAAGCCCAGATTTCAATGCCATCACTCCCATGCCTCTGTCCGGCTCAGCCACCAGAGGTCCCTTCAGTATTTCTTTGTCTCCAGCAGATGGTGGATGAATTTTCTCCTCTCTGTAGAAAATCTGAAGATTGAGAGGAAAAGAGATTGATTAAACACTTGTGAATGACCACCTTAAGCCCTAAAGGGGTGCCTCTCTCATTTGAGCACATTGTGGGAGGCTTCACTATACTGCAGTCTTTTTGGTAGCCATAGTAGGAGGGAAAATTGGTTCAGCTCCATGCTCTTATGGATATGGGCATGTTGAGCAGCCACAAATTGGAAGGATTTGGAAGAATCTGGAAGAGTACAGCCACGGACAGCTCAAGGCAATCTGACGCCTGAGACGAGGATGAAATGGCACCCCCCTTTCCCCGGGAGCAGGGGGTGGGGCTTCCTCAAAACTCCAGTCAGGGACCCAACTAAATCAAAAAGACGATTTGATAATGTGGAGGAAATGAATCTACATATCATACATTAGAGAAGCAACAATAATAAATAGCTTCCAGAACCTCAAATGTTCTAATCAATAGTCATGAGAACTCTAATCTTGCAAAAGCAAAACATATGGAGAATATTTTAAAATGCTTAGCACTTGTATAAAACGTCAGACTGCAGCCATAATGGAAAGTTTGATGCATCCCAATGTTGGTCAATGTTTTATGGCACGCTGCCTCAGGGGTACCTTAAAATAAATAAACAAGCAATTAAATTCAATATTCAACTGCAGAAGACAGGCACTTACATATCTATAGGCTTTCAAGTTTGCTAATACATGCCTGGAAGAGCGTTCTTAGTTAAAACAGTTGCATCCATGTCATGCAATTCACCATTAGAGTGCACTTTCTCAATTTCAGCAGACCTTTGTAGGAGGACGTCAGGTGCAATAGGTGAAAGTTCTGCACTGTCGTATCTGATCTCAAACATCTTGCAGTGTTCTCTGAGCTGCAAGAATTGTTCAGAGTAAGTTTATGGAAAGACGTTTCTGGCAATGACACTGGCACATCTTCACAAAGTCAGATGTCTGCTTTCCATAGTTTCTGGACTGTAAGAATCTGAATTCATTTCATAACAGATAGTTTAAGTTGGTTCGTTCTTGACTGAATAGTATCAAGGCCAACATTCCAGGGTCAGAGAGGAGCAGAAATGGTTTTCATTTGATTTAGTTTAGAGAGGCTATTTTCTCCACTTGCAAGCATTGCTGAGAGTATCAGAAATATGCAGGACAGCAGACACGTTTGGAAATATGGTAAATGGTTATCTCCAGGAACAAGCAGGAATGTAGTCTTCACATATGGGTATCGTTGGTACCGACAGAGCCTGCGCGGGAACGCTCCCCAGCGTCCAATTAGAAAGCTTTTGGGAGCATCCCACAGCGCCTGCGTGCTGCCTTCCCGCCTTTCCCAACTGCCCCTCTCCAGTTCTTAGTTTTCCGCGGAGCCAGCAAGTTGTTTTCCTGTCACCGCAGAAATTATCCCATATTTTTCATTCTTTTTTGTGGTAGCGTCTGCCTTCCTTGACGCTACACCGGTACCGCCGGTTCTTTCTTTAAAAAAAAAAAATTGTAATCTTTTTTCTGTACTTTCCAGCCCTTTATTGCTCTTGGGTGCCATGCTCCATTTTGGACACTAGGCCCAATTTTTCCTCAACATGGAAAAACCCGCTTCGGGTTTTAAAAAGTGTTCCAGGTGTGGCGGTACCATCTCCGTCACCGACACTCACGAGTGGTGCCTCAAATGTTTAGGTCCTGACCACTCCATCTCGGAGTTCATTGCCTGTGGGATGATGTCGAAGAGGGGTCAGCAAAACCGAGCTGCTAAGCTTAGCACCCTTTTTCCCTCCGATGCAGCATCCGTGGCATCGACGTCTTCCAGGGCTTCATCTTCCTCCCATGGATCTCAGGTAACCAAATATAAATCTGGCCGGTCCTCAAAGGGTAGATCTCCTTCCAAGCATCGAGATGCCTCTGGCGTTGCCCTTGAGGAACTTGTACCGTCAAAATTGCTCCGGTGGGAGGCTTCGGCTTCCAAAGCACTATCGGGGCTTCAGGATGTTCTCGAGGCCTCAACCTCGGCAGAACTACTGGTGCCGTGCTCTGGGATACCGGCCGCTTCATCCAGTACCGACACCCAGGCATTGGCAGCGTCAATAGACCAGAGATTCTCGGCTATTGAGCGCAGTCTGGTGGTTCTCCTTGCGGCATCGGTGCCTTTGGGACCGCTTCAGACAGTTCAACCGGTATCGACACCGGTTCCGGCACCGATATTGGTACTGGTACCGACAGCATCAACATAGGCGAGTGTGTTACAAACACCGAGTCATGCTATTTCCTCCGGTATCGACAGGCTGGTACCGGACCCCTCCGGTACCAACTTCGATCGGTACCGGTATCGTGCTTTACAAGAGCACCCGGACAGAAGATATTTTGAATCCTCCGATGACTCTGAGGACTCTGACAGCTCTGTCGATGCTGGAGTACTTCTCTCTGAGGAGCCTTCTTCTACTAAACGTAGGATGTCCCCTCCAGAGGATATATCCTTTCAGGATTTCATCCGGGAGATGGTTGGAGGTCTTTCCATCACAGTGGCTCCTGATACAGAGCCCAGAGCAAAGGAGTTGGAGATTTTACAATATCCTAAAGCTCCCAAGGAGGCAGCTACTTTGCCTATTCATGAGATCTTGCATGATCTCATGTTAATAATGTGGGAAACACCTCTTACCACCTCTCCTCATTCCCATAGGCTTGATACCATGTATCGAGTACCTCCTTGTCCTGGATTTCAGAAACCTCAATTGCCACACCACTCCATAGTGGTGGAGTCAGCTATGAGAAGGATCAAGACTGCAAAAAGACATGCATCTAATCCTCCAGGACGTGAGTGTAGGACTCTTGATGCCTTTGGGCGTCGAATCTTCCAGGCCTTAATGCTTTCTGCCAGGATTAGTTCCTACATCTTATACATGGGAATGTTCCTTAAGGAGGTTACAGGAGATCTAGAGCTTATGAGCCCTCTCCTTCCTGATGATAAGAGGCAGGATTATCTTACACTTGTCAAACATGCCCAGCATGTTTCCAGGTTTGCTAATTGTGCAGCTTTTGACTGCTTTGAGTGCATAAGCAGAACCTCTGCCATCGCAATAGGTGCTCGTAGGTTTGCCTGGCTCCAGGCATCTGACTTAGAACTCTGGGTACAGGACAAACTGGGGAATATCCCTTGCACAGGTGAAAATCTCTTTGGCAAAAATTGGCAAGAGAAAGCTAATGAGCTGGATGCTGATAACACCACTTTGGATAGATTATCCAAGGCTACAGCTGATCCTGCAAGGAGAAAATCCTACAAGAAACCATTCTTCTCTAAAAAGAAGAGGTTTAATCCCTCCTATACCCAGCAGGTGCATTCTGCAGGTCAGTCTGCCCGAAAGGGACAGCAGCCCCCAAAGCAAAGGAAAACAAAAACTGCTAAGCCTCAACCGGCCCAGCAGACTCAGCCTCCACAGGGGCTTTGACTCCCATCTAGAGAACTTGGCCTTCCTGGCCCTCAACGGGCCAGAGCCTTCCACCATTCCAGGAAGGTTGTGTCATTTTGCCCCCAGATGGGGGGCAGTTAACAGCAGAAGAATGGACTCTTTCCATTGTAAGAGAGGGGTACAAGCTTCATTTCTTCAACATGCCCCCCTGCTACGGTGGTAAGACAGTTCAATTATCAGACTTCACTCAACATTCAGTTGGGTCAAGAGGTCAGTTTACTTCTTGCCCATGGGGCAATAAAAGACGTACCCATTTCCCAACCGGGTACAGGGTTTTACTCCCCCTATTTCCTTATTCCAAAGAAAACAGGGGGACACAGACCCATTTTAGACCTCAGAGAATTGAACAAATTCCTGTTCAAAGAGAAATTCAAGATTTCTCTGGGAACTCTGCTGCCATACCTTCATAGTCAGGATTGGCTTTGTTCTCTAGATCTCAAGGATGTGTACACTCATGTTCTCATCCATCCAACTCACCGAAGATTCCTTCAGTTTCTTTTTCAAGGAAAGCACTACCAATACAGGGTGCTTCCTTTTGGCCTGGCCTCAGCACCAAGGGTGTTTACGAAATGCATGGCTGTGGTAGCAGCATTTCTTCGCACTCTAGGAATATTCGTCTTCCCCTACTTAGACGACTGGTTCATTCAAGTCCCATCAGAATCAGAGGCCAGAATTTCTCTATCTTGCATAATGCGTATCCTTCAGTATTTGGGCCTGGTTATAAACATCCCAAAATCCAGCCTAACTCCGACTAAGTCTTTAGAGTTTATAGGAGCTTTGCTGGATACCAGAAAAGCAAGGGCCTAGCTTCCACAGCCACGCTGCCTTCGCATTGTGCAGTTAGCCTCCCAGGCAGTGTTAAAAACTCATCGCACTGCTCAGGAAATGTTACAATTACTAGACAACATGGCATCTACCGTGCATGTGGTTCCCTATGCTCGCCTCCATATGAGAGCAGCCCAGTGGACTCTATCCACTCAATGGACTCAGGCATCAGGCTGCTTATCAGACAAAATAGCAAACACAAGTCGCCTTATTTTGTCCCTCCAATGGTGGCAGTAAACCCAAAACCTGTTGTTGGGGTCCCCTTTCCAGCAACCCCTACCCCAGGTCACTCAAACAACAGATGCCTCACAGGTGGGTTGGGGAGCTCACCTGCAAGATCTCTCTACCCAAGGCACCTGGACTCCACAGGAGACCCACTTACATATCAGTCTCCTAGGACTCAGAGCAATCTTTCTTGCTCTTCGAGTGTTCCACACCGAACTGAGCTACAAGACAGTCCTAATTCAGACGGACAATCAAATAGCTATGTTCTATCTGAACAAGCTGGGGGGAACAGGCTCTCTGTCGCTTTGCAATGAAGCTTTGCGACTATGGGCCCTCGCCACAGAGCGTCAGATTTATCTCCTTGTGGTGTATCTGCCAGGCATTCAAAACTCTTGGGCAGACCAGACTCAGTCGCGTTCTGCTTCCACATGAATGGTCTCTCCATGCAGACCAGGTAGCAAAAACTTTTCAAATTTGGGGAACTCCGGGCATAGACCTCTTTGCAAGTCCGTTGAATGCCAAACTTCCCCCATTCTGTTCCAGAATTCCGGCTCAGGGTTCTCAGGCCAGGGATGCTTTCCTCCTCCATTGGGGTCAGGACTTCCTATATGCCTTTCCACCCATTCCCCTAATTCCCAAAACCCTATTCAAGCTTCAGAGAGACAGAGACCATATGATTCTCATAGCTCCACATTGGCCACGGCAGGTGTGGTACCCTCTGCTCCTACATCTCTCTCAAGCTCCATCTCTGGATTTAGGATATGCTCCAGATCTCCTGTCTCAGGAGGACGGGATGTTGTGGCATCCCAATCCCCACTCTCTGCATCTCAGGGCCTGGTTGCTGAGAGCCTGGATCTTCATGGTCTTAACCTTTCTCAACAAGTAAGGGATGTCCTTTATGCTTCCAGGAAACCTTCCACAAGACACTCTTATGCTTTCAAGTGGAAAAGGTTTTCCGTATGGTGTTCGCAGAAGGGTCTTGACCCCCTTGCGATACCTCTGGAATCTTTACTGGAGTATCTCCTTCATTTATCTAATGCAGGTCTTAAGACTAACTCAGTAAGAGTCCATTTAAGTGCTATTTCAGCTTCTTTAAAGCCTTTAAATGGGCAGCCTATTTCCTCTCATCCTCTCATAATGAGATTTATGAGGGGCCTTCTAACTAAGTCTCCCATTAGGCCACCACCAGTGGCATGGTACCTGAATCTGGTTCTTGGGCAGCTCATGAAGCAGCCTTTTGAACCTTTAGTTACTTCCTCCTTGAAATTCCTTTCCTGGAAAGTTATCTTTCTCATTGCAATCACATCAGCACGTTGCATCAGTGAATTGCAAGCATTAGTTGCTGATCCTCCTTATACGAGGTTCCATCATGATAAGGTAGTCCTTAGGACTCATCCACACTTTATGCCAAAGGTGGTCTCACCTTTTCATTTAAACCAGGCAGTTTACCTGCCTGTATTTTTTCCAAGACCTCATGCTTCAAATGCAGAAAGGAATCTTCATACTTTGGACTGTAAAAGAGCACTTGCCTTATCTCCAGGAACAAGCAGGAATGTAGTCTTAACATATGGATATCGTCGGTACCGACGGAGCCTGTGCGGGAACACGCTCCCCAGCGTCCAATTAGAAAGCTTTTGGGAACATCCCACAGCGCCTGCGTGCTGCCTTCCCGCCTTTCCCAACTGCCTCTCTCCAGTTCTTCGTTTTCCGCAGAGCCAGCAGGTCGTCGTTCCTGTCACCGCAAAAAGGTTTTTCCTTATTCTCCTCTTTTTTGTGGTCGCGTCTGCTTTCCTCGACGCTATACCGGTACCGCCGGTTCTTTCTTTCTTTCTTTAAAAAAAAAATATAGTATTGTTTTTTTCCAAACTTTTCTTTTCCAGGTGCACGTGCCATTTTGGACCTTAGGCCCAAACGTTCCTCTACTATGGAAAAACCCGCTTCGGGTTTTATGTTTAACTATGTTTATTCATATTTTTTCTTTGGTATAACCACACCAAAACAGTCCAAAGTTTAAAAGTAAAAAGAACAGTTACAATGCAAAACAATACAATATAAATGTACACCACAAACCAGAATACAGAAAACATGCAAAGAAGAGCATACAATGCATCGCATATCAGTTAACAGCGCTGCTAGGCAAGAAAGTATCCAGCTGACAAGTCCACGTTACACCAAAGTAGAAGAAAGAAAGCTAACAAAATATAATATACAAACGCAAAGAAAGGAGAGAAAAGAAAGGAAAAAGCAAATTACGCCAATGCCAAGCAGTCCCCCCCCCAGTCCTCCCCCTATTTGATCCCCCCGCCAGGGGTCGGGCTTGGGGTGTACTCTTCTCCCGTGCCTAACCCCGTTCACAACAAAAAATCCTACTAGCAAACAAGGTACCCCCCCTTCCTAAGTCCCCCCTCCCTCATCCCCCCGTCCCCCCCTAACCTCCCACCCCCCCTCCCAGCTGGCCAACAAGCTGCATCCCCTGTGTCCGTGAACAGGCCTAGCGAAAATTAGAACGAGGAGCCTCAGAGCCCTCCCAGAATTCGGCTACGGGCTCTCCTGGGCAAAGACTGCAAATGAGGTCCCCAGCTCAGCAGAAAGTGCTGCCACCTTCCCGGATGACCACGAGCCCTCAGCCGTTCCCACAGCAATATCGCATACAAGCGCCCCCTCCAGAGCCCATACGTGGGCCCCGTAGCATCCACCCATCTATGCAAAATAGTCATCCGAGCTGTCACCAACACCAAACGCAACCACTGCACCACCACTGGCCCCACCTCTTCTTCCCATGTCTCCTCCCACACATCCAACACCAAATTAGCCGCTGTGAAAGTTAAGGGCTGTCGCACACAGCCCCCCAAATAAGCCACAACCTGACCCCAGAAATCCTGCACCCGCGTACATCCCCAAAACATATGACCCAACGTGGCTCGCTCGCCCCCACAACGGGGGCAACAGTGGGAGCCCCCAATCCTGGCCTTCCATGCCCTAAGTGGGGCATAGTAGAGGCGGCACAGCAACCTATACTGCATGTCCCGGTGAAGCACCGACACGCTAAGCTTCGGAATAGTGGACAAACCCCGCAGCACCTCATCCCCCGTCACCGCCACCCCCAAATCTTGAGATCAAACAGCCGCAAGCTTGTCCAACGCGAGCGGCGGCACCAGTTCCCATAACATTTTGTGTAGCCAAGCCACGTGCGTCCCCTGCTCCCCCCCCATCAAGGCCACTTCAACACCAGAGCATACATCCCCACTCAAAGCGCCCAAAGGGATACTACGAATGTAGCTTCTAAGTTGCACATAAAGGAAGACATCCCAGGCCCCGAGGGGGTACTGTTGACTTAACAAAGCGAAAACCACCATCGTACCATCCGATGTCACTACCTGCTCCAAATTAACAATGCCCAATTGCGTCCACCGTGCAAAAGAGCTACCCGCAAGTCCAGGCAAAAACTCACCATTACCCCGAATGGGGAGATATGGGGAATGAGAACTTGAAAACCGGCGACTGACACAGAAGTATTGCCATGCCCTCCGGACAGGATCCAGCAGAGTAACCCGGAGGTCCTGGCTCAGCCCCCGCACCACCCGCGCATGGAGAAGATACCGTAGGTGAAGAGGCGCCATCGCTTCCCGTAACATCGCCAATGGTGTATAATCCCCTAAATCCCAAAGCCAATCCCGGACATGCCGTAACAAGCACGCAATATTATATTTTCGGATATCCGGAAGACCCATGCCTCCAGAGGACCAGGGCTGCCGTAACACCTCTAACCGTATCTGGGGCCGGCGTCCACGCTAGAGAAGGCGATTAAGTATTCTATCCAACTTGCGAAGATCTGAGCGTTTAAGCAACAACGGGAGGGTTTGCAACAAATACAAAATCTGAGGGAACACCGTCATTTTATACAACGTTATACGGCCACCTAAAAATAACGGTAAGTCCTGCCATTTATTGACTTTGAGCGTAATAGCTGCTAAAAGCTTAGAGACATTCAACTGATAAAGATCCCCGAGGTCTGCCGGTAAGTAGGTCCCCAAATACTTAAAATTCCCCGACGCCCACCGCAACGGGAAATCGCCTTGCCAACTCCGCTGCCCCCCGGGACCCAGTAACAACGCCTCAGACTTATCCAGATTCAAGCGAAATCCAGAGGGGACACCATAGTCCCGAATAAGGCGCAGTAAGTGTGGCAACCCCCGCTGAGGATCCACCAAATGTACAAGCAAATCATCAGCGAAGGCCGCAACGCGGAACTCCGTCCGCCCCACAGGGATACCCCGAAATTGGGAATGGGCCCGAATCTGGATTAACAAAGGCTCCAACGTCAAGACGAACAAAAGCGGGGATAAAGGACACCCTGGCGGGTCCCTTTCTGAATACAAAACTCTGCGGACATATTTCCATTCACCATAATAGCCCCTTTCGGGTCCGCATATAGGAGGCGCACCACATCCACAAACAAACCCATGAACCCCATGGCCCCCAAAACCTGATACATGAACTCCCAGTTAACCCGGTCAAATGCTTTTTCAGCATCAAAACTGATAAGCATTGACCCCAACTGCGCCCTCCGCCCAGCACAAACAGATATCAAAAGTCTTTGCAAACTGTAGGACGCATGCCGCCCGCGCACAAAACCCACCTGATCCCCCATGGATCAAGGCCGGCAAAAGAAACGCCAACCGATCCGCCATAATCTTGGCCAAAATCTTGATATCAACATTGAGCAAAGAAATGGGTCGATAAGAGCCCGGGAGGAGCGGATCCTTCCCCGGCTTGGGCAATATAGTAACCAAGGCTTTATTAGCCTCATAAGGAAACCCGCCCCATTGGACCAATTCTGCAAAATACCCCACCAAAGGGGCCACAAGATCTTCCTGCAAAATCGTATAAAACTCACCCCGATAACCATCCATTCCCGGAGCTCGCCCATTCTTTAAATTCGTAATCCCCTCCCGCACCTCCCGCAAGGATATCGGCTGATTCAGAGCCTGTACCTGGTCCTCACTCAATTGCGGCAAAGCGCACCCCGCCAGGAACTCCTTGCCCTCCAGCACTTTATCCCCATCCGAAGAGTACAGTTGCCGAAAATACTCTGAAAAAACCCGTTCAATCCCCTCTGCCTCCCTGCAAAGGGTCCCATCCGGTCGCCGAATCACCCCGATATGTCTCTACCCCCCCGCTGGCCGCACTAAAGACGACAGCAATCTCCCCGCCCGATTCCCATGTTGATACAATTTGTACCTATAATACAACAGGGACTTCTGCGCCCGCTGATGAAGGAGTGTCTCCAATTCCATCTGAACTTCTTGCAGCCGACGCTTATTCACAACTGTCTGATGAGCAGCAGCCTGCCGCCGTGCTTTACCCAATTCCCGCTCCAAGTGAAGAATTTGCTGATTCCTGCGTTTACACATTAAACTATAATAACTAATAATCTCCCCCCGGAGCACCGCCTTGCCCGCCTCCCAAAAAAGTACCGAAGAGATCCCAGGCTGATCGTTAAAGACCACGTAATCACCTCACTTATCCTTAAGGAAGCGCTCAAACTGGGCATCCCCACTAAGCTCCAGCGGGTAATGCCAGACCCTACTCCTACCAGGGTCCCGGTTACGCAGCACCAGAATGACCATTGCATGATCCGAGAGGATAGAAGGACCAACCTCCGCAGCCTCTACCAAACTAAACAAGGAGTCCGAAATCAGGAAATAGTCAAGCCGTGACCAGGTCCCATGAGCTCGAGACATATGGGTATACTCACGATCTCCAGGGTGTAAAACTCTCCAAATGTCCAACAATTTATTCGCCTCCGCCAGCCCCAGCAATCTGCGCGCACTCCTCTGATCACACCCCTCAGATGGTCCAGATCTGTCCAAACTGTCATCCAGGACTGCATTGAAATCCCCTCCCAAAATTACCCGGTAGCCAACAGTAGACGCCAACAATCTAGTAAGAACCTGATAGAACCGAGCTTCATAAACATTAGGCGCATACACCGAGCAAAGAGCAACTTTAATACCATCCAGCAACCCCCACGCCAAAACATAGCGACCCTCGGAATCAATTTCCACTTTCTCCTCCACCCATCCCACATGCTGAGCGAATAAGATGGCCACTCCCCTTTTTTTCCCCAAGGCGGGAGCCCCATAAGCTTTTACAATGCGGCCTTTGCATAATTTAGCATGCTCAGCTGCAGATTGATGCGTCTCCTGCAGCATTATAATCCCAATCGTCTTACGTTGCAACTGTTGTAAGACTTTATATCTCTTAATTGGGGAGCCCAAGCCGCATACGTTCCAAGAGGCTATCTTAGTACCAGTGCCCAACACACCACCCACAAAAAGATCTCCACGCAAGACCAACCAGTACAGCAGCGTGTAGAGAACCCCCCCCCCAGCCTAGGGTTCCCTCCAGCATCAAGTCGCCCCAGAGGTCCAGCACATACATCCATCCACAGACACAATCACACTCGCACCCCCATCCTAACACAGCCAGAAAGCCAGTCCCCATCCCACCCCCTCCCAAATCCCCCCGCTGCATACACTGAACATCCCCCCCAACCCCTACCCTCACCCCTTCCCCTCCCTGCCCCTCCCATCCCCCCGATACCTTCCCAGCACCCCCTCTACTTCTCAACCATCGGCCTGGCACCCCAGGCCCCTCCACCACTTCTGAGTCATGTAGAGCCCCCCCTACCCCTCCCCACTATCCCACAAAAACTACTACAAGCCCCCCACGACTGCGCCAGACCACAAGTAGCCGATCCCAACAAGAAGCAGCAGGTAGAAGCCTGCCATTATTAAAACAACAATGCTTTAGCAAAAAACAAAAATTATGCAGTGCAATCAGAAGCTTAATAGAGGTATAGGCTAACCAAACTTACCAGATAGATGGTGGTACAGGGGTAGGAATATACAGATAGAGGGGAATATAGAGAAGAAAGAAAGACCCTTCCCCCACACAGAGAGCACTGACGCCCATTTGCACAAGAAATAACCAGGATGAGGCCCCAAGCAAACCAAGGGCCAGCACCCCAGCCCCCTAGAGACCCTCTCCTCCTCCCCCGGATCCCAACAAAAGGTGACCCTCCCCAGGCCCAAATAAAATGAATAGAACACATATTATAAACACATAATAAACTTATACAACACAAACATTGTCAAAACCAAAAGAAACAGTATACCACTGCCTCTCTATCAGTCCCAAAGCTGCAAAAGTTTGCGCAGCACAGTCCACGAATCCGGAGAGGACTGAGAGTCAGAGAGTGCAGGAGAACAAGGGAAACAAGGCTGTCCCGCCAAATCAGATCCGCACCTTCACCCGCACTGGTTGCAGTAGGCCAAAGCGTCTTCCGGCGTGGAAAACACACGACGTTCACCTGCACAATCCACCCGAAGACATGCTGGGTAGGCCAGGGTGAAGCGGATGCCCTTTGCTACCATCCGGCCACAGACCTCCTTATAGGCCCGACGACGTAGAGAAACTCCTGCAGAATAGTCCTGAAAAATCAGTACTGTACCAGCTCCATCTCCAGTGCGCCGCAGTTGCCGCGCCGCCCGCAGAACGCCCTCCTTCTGGGTGTCATTGAGAAAACGAGCAGTGACCACCCTGGGCTTGTTGTCACCAGCGTGGAACTGTCCCAACCGGTGCACTCTGTCTAGGACGATCGCACCAAGCCCCTCTGCCAACGGTAAGTTAGCAGGCAACCACTGTTAAAGGTACCGCCGAAGATCTTTGTCGGGCACCGATTCCGCAATACCAATAAACCTCAAATTATTGCGCCGGCTCCGGTTCTCGAGGTCCTCTAGCTTGTTGGCATGCTTTAGCAAGGCCTCCTCCAATTTCTGGATCCGGGCCGCATCCTGCTCCCTCGTGTCCTCCAGGGTACTGATCCTGTGTTCCACCTGCTCCACCCGGCCGTTGAAGTCGGTGACTGCCTGAGCCACTTGACTCATTTGCGTCGCCAGACCCTCCAGACGATCCTCAAGCGCAAGTACCACTGCTTTTGACACCACCTCAACGAGCAGGAGGCAGTGGAGGTCTGGGTAGTCAAGTCTCCATCCGCCATTTTGGTTTCTCCCCCGCGGGGCCGCTCCCGCCTAGTAGCTTTCGCTGCCATAGGGCGCACACCAATTTCGTAGCTGCAGACAACACCCTGTCGAGAAGAGGCTGCCTTCCCCCGCTCCGGTAATTCCAAAAGTTATCGATTGAGTAGCCAAATGAAGAGGGGAGGGAGAGTAGGCTCCGGAGCTAAAAAGGATACGTCCCTCCTAGCCCACCATGCCACCGGAAGTCCGCTTCGGGTTTCAAAAGGGCACCAAGTGTGGCGGTACCATCTCCGTCACCGACATCCATGAGTGGTGTCTTAAATGTTTAGGTCCTGACCACTCCATCTCGGAGTGTATGGCTTGTGCCATGATGTCCAAGAGGGGTCGACAAAACCGAACTGCTAAGCTCAGCACCCTTTTTCCCTCCGATGCAGCTTCTGTGGCATCGACGTCTTCCAGGGCTTCGTCTTCCTCCCATGGATCTCAGGTAACTAAACATAAGTCTGGCCGGTCCTCAAAGGGTAGATCTCCTTATAAGCATCGAGATGCCTCTGGCGTTGCCCTTGAGGGTTCTGTACCAGCAAAATTGCACCGGCGGGAGGCTTCAGCTTCCAAAGCATTATCGGGGCTCCAGGATGTTCTCGAGGCCTCAGCCTCGGCAGAACTACTGGTGCCATGCTCTGGGGTACTGGCTGCTTTCTCCAGTACCGACACCCAGGCATCGGCAGCGTCGATAGACCAGAGATTCCTGGCTATTGAATGCAGTCTAGCGGCTCTCCTTGCGGCATCGACACCCTCGGAACCGCGTCAGACAGTTCAACCGGCATCGGCACCGGTATCGGTACCAGTACCGACAGCATCGACATCGGTGTCTGCTTTGCCGGCACCCAGTCATGCTATGCCTTCCGGTACCGATACACCGGTACCGATTCCCCCCGGTACCGACTTCTTTTGGTACGGGTATTGTGCTCTACAGGAGCATCCGGACAGAAGGTACTTTGAATCCTCGGAGGAGTCTGAGGATTCTGACGACTCTGTCGGTACCGGAATACTTCTCACGGAGGAGCCTTCCTCTCCTAAGCTTAGGATGTCTCCTCCAGAAGATATCTCCTTTCAGGATTTTATCAGGTAGGTGGCTCGAGGTCTTTCCATTACTGTGGCTCCTGAAACAGAGCCCAGGGCAAAGGAGTTGGAGATTCTACAATATCCCAAAGCTCCTAAGGAGGCAGCTAGTTTGCCTATCCATGAGATCTTACATGATCTCATGCTAAGAATGTGGGAAACACCTCTTACCACCTCTCCTCACTCTCGTTGAGTGGATACCATGTATCGAGTCCCTTCTTGTCCTGGTTTCCAGAAGACTCAGCTTCCTCACCACTCTATTGTAGTGGAATCGACTATGAGAAGGATCAGGAGTGCAAAGAGGCATACTTCTAATCCTCCAGGACGTGAGTGTAGAACCTTGGATGCCTTTGGACGTCGTACTTTCCAGGCTTCCATGCTTTCTGCCAGGATCAGTTCCTATATTTTTTATATGGGAACGTTCCTTAAAGAAGTCACAGAAGATTTAGAGGTTTTGAGCCTCTTCTTCCTGAAGATAAGAGGCAGGATTTTCTCACACTGGTTAAACATGCCCAAGATGTTTCTAAACTTGTCAATCGTGCAGCTTATGACTGTTTTGAGTGCATAAGCCGAACCTCTGCCATTGCCATAGGTGCACGTAGAATTGCCTGGCTTGAGGTATCCGATTTGGAGCTCTGGGTGCAGGACAAACTGGACTATATCCCTTGTACAGGTGAGAATCTATTAGGCAAAAATTGGCAAGAGAAAGCCAATGAGTTGGATGCTGACAACTCCACTTTGCATAGGTTATCCAAAGCCACAGCTGATCCTGCAAGGAAGAAATCTTTCAAGAAACCATTCTTCTCAAAAAAGAAGAGGTTTTATCCCTCTTATTCCCAGCAGGGACGTTCGGCAGTTCAGCCTGCCGAAAAGAGTCAGCAACCATCTAAACAAAGGAAAGCAAAGACTGCTAAGCCTCAACCGTCTCAGCAGTCTCAGCCTCCATAAGGCCTTTGACTTTCATCTAGAGAACTTAGCCTTCCTGACCCTCAACGGACCAGAGCCTTCCACCATTCCAGGAAGGTTGTGTCACTTTGCCCCCGGTTGGGGGCAGATAACAGCAGGACATTGGTCTCTCCATTATAAAAGAGGGGTACAAGCTTCATTTTATCTGCATTCCCCCTCCCACAATGGTAAGACAGTTCAATTCTCAGACCTCTCTCATCAGCCTGTTAGATCAAGAGGTCACTATACTTCTTGCTCAAGGGGCAATAGAAAAGATACCCATTCCTCAACAGGGTACAGGGTTTTACTTGTCTTCCCCTACTTAGACGACTGGCTCATTCGAGCCCCATCAGAGTCGGAGGTCCAAAATCCAGTCTAACTCCCACTCAGTCTCTAGAGTTCATAGAAGCTTTGCTGGATACCAGAAAAGCAAGGGCCTAGCTTCCCCAAGCCCGTTGCCTTCGCATGGTACAGTTAGTTTCTCAAGCAGTTCTAAAGCCTCATCTCACTGCTCGAGAAATGTTACAACTACTAGGCCACATGGCATCTACCGTGCATGTGGTTCCTTATGCTCGCCTCTATATGAGAGCAGGCCAGTGGACTTTATCCACTCAATGGACCCAGGCATCAGAGTGCCTGTCGGACAAAATAGCAAACACAAATCGCCTTATTTTGTCCCTCCAATGGTGGCAGTCCACTCAAAACCTGTTGCTGGGGTCCCCATTTCAACAACCTTTACCCCAGGCAACTCTCACAACCGATGCTTCTCCAATGGGTTGGGGAGCTCATCTGCAAGACCTCTCCACCCAAGGCACTTGGACTCCACAGGAGACTCATCTACACATCAATCTCTTAGAGCTCAGAGCAATCTTCTTTGCTCTGCGAGTGTTCCACACCCTGCTGAGCTACAAGACAATCCTCATTCACACGGACAATCAAGTAGCCATGTTCTACTTGAACAAGCAGGGAGGAACAGGCTCTCTGTCGCTTTGCAACGAAGCTTTGCGTCTATGGGCCCTCGCCAGAGAGCATCAGATTCATCTTCTGGCAGTGTATCTTCCAGGTATCCAAAACTCTTGAGCAGACAGACTCAGTCGAGTTCTGCTTCCACACGAATGGCCTCTACATGCAGACCAGGTGGCCAAGATTTTTCAAATTTGGGGAACCCCGGACATAGACCTCTTTGCAAGTCCGTTGAATGCTAAACTTCCCCGGTTCTGTTCCAGAATTCCGGCTCAGGGCTCTCGGGCCAGGGATGCTTTCCTCCTTCATTGGGGTCAAGACTTCCTTTATGCCTTTCCACCTATTCCCCTAATTACCAAAGCCCTGTTCAAGCTTCAGAGAGACAGAGGCCGTATGATTCTCATGGCTCCACATTGGCCACGGCAAGTGTGGTACCCTGTGCTTCTCTCAAGCTCCCTCTCTGGAGTTAGGCTTTGCTCCAGATCTCCTGTCTCAGGAGAACGGAATGTTATGGCATCCCAATCCCCAGTCTCTGCATCTCAGGGCTTTGTTGCTGAAGGCCTAGATCTTCAGGATCTTAACCTTCCTCAGCAAGTAAAGGATATCCTTTATGCTTCTAGTAGAAAACCTTCCACAAGATGCTCTTATGCTTTCAAGTGGAAAAGGTTTACCATATGGTGCTCGCAGAAGGGTCTTTTTACTGGAGTATCTCCTTCATTTATCCAATGCAGGACTTAAAACTAACTCATTAAGAGTCCATTTAAGTGCTATTGCGGCTTCTTTCAAGCCTTTAAATGGACGACCTATTTCCTCCCATCCTCTCATAGCAAGATTTATGAGAGGCCTTCTTCTAACTAAGCCTCACATTAAGCCACCACCTGTGGCATGGGACTTAAATCTGGTTCTTGGCCAGCTCATGAAGCCACCTTTCGAACCCTTAGCTACTACCTCGTGGAAATTCCTTTCTTGGAAAGTTATCTTTCTCATTGCAATCGCATCAGCACGTCGCATCAGTGAGTTGCAGGTGCTAGTGGCTGATCCTCCTTATACAAGGTTCCATCATGACAAGGTAGTCCTTAGGACTCATCCACACTTTATGCCAAAGGTGGTCTCTCCTTTTCATCTTAACCAAGCGGTCTACCTGCCTGTGTTTTTTTCCAAGGCCTCATGCATCAAATGCAGAAAGGAATCTTCATACTTTGGACTGTAGAAGAACTTTAACCTTTTACTTACAAAGAACACAGCAACATAGAAAGTCCTCTCAACTCTTTGTTGCTTTTGATCCTTCTCATTTGGGACTTCCAGTCTCCAAGAGTGTCCAAATGGATTGCACAGTGTATTTCCTTTGCCTATCAGAGTAATAACCTTCCTCTGGAGGGCCATGTCACAGCTCACAATGTGAGAGCCATGGCAACTTCAATGGCTCATCTGCAGTCTGTGTTTATTGACAACTTCTGTCGAGCAGCCACTTGGGCCTTGGTTCATACCTTCACAGCCCATTACTGCTTGGACAAGGACTCCCGCCGGGATGCCTTCTTTTGTCAGGCTGTTATCCAAAACCTGTTCCATACCTAATCATCTCCTACCCACCATCCCTGGTTGGATGCCAGAGATCCATGGGGGGAAGTGGAGCCCTTTTACAGGGACACACAACTTCTGGGGTCTCTCCCTGGCATCTAAAGCTAGGGAGTCCCCATATGTGAAGACTACATTCCTGCTTGTTCCTGGAGATAGCATAGTTACTCACCTGTAACAGGTGATCTCCGGGAACAGCAGGAATTTAGTCTTCACAACCCACCCACCTCCCCATGGAGTTGTATCTCTCTATCTATCTCTTTCTCTTTCCCTCTCTTTCTCTTTGTCTCAGCTTTAAGTTCAACTGTAGAGAGGCAGTTGGGAAAGGCGGGAAGGCAGCATGCAGGCGCTGTGGGATGCTCACAAAAGTTTTCTAATTGGATGCTGGGGAGCGTTCCCGCGCAGGCTCAGTCGGTACCGACGATACCCATATGTGAAGACTAAATTCCTGCTGTTCCCTGAGATCACCTGTTACAGGTGAGTAACTATGCTTTACTTACAAAGAACACAGCAACATAGAAAGTCCTCCAAACTCTTTGTTGCTTTCGATCCTTCTCATTTGGGACTTCCAGTCTCCAAGAGAACTTTGTCCAACTGGATTGCACAGTGTATTTCTTTTACCTATCAGAGTAAGAACCTTTCTCTGGAAGGCCATGTCACAGCTCACAATGTGAGAGCCATGGCAGCCTCAATGGCTCATCTACACTCTGTGTTTATTGATGACATCTGTCGAGCGGCTACTTGGGCCTTGCTTCATACCTTCACAGCCCATTACTGCTTAGACAAGGACTCCCGCTGGGACGCCTTGTTTGGTCAGGCTGTTCTACAACACCTGTTCCATACTTAATCAGCTCCTACCCACCTTTCCCGGTAGAATGCCAGAGATCCATGGGTGGAAGTGGAGCCCTTTCACAGGGACACACAACTTCTGGGATCTCTCCCTGGCATCTAAAGCTAGGGAGTCCCCATATGTGAAGACTACATTCCTGCTTGTTCCTGGAGATAGCATAGTTGCTCACCTGTAACAGATGATCTCCGGGAACAGCAGGAATTTAGTCTTCACAACCCACCCACCTCCCCTAGGAGTGGTATCTCTTTTCTTTTCTTTCCCTTTCTCTCTCTTTGTCTCAGTTTTAAAACTCAACTGGAGAGAGGCAGTTGGGGAAGGCAGCACGCAGACGCTGTGGGATGCTCCCAAAAGCTTTCTAATTGGATGCTGTGGAGCGTTCCCACGCAGGCTCCATCAGTACCGACAATACCCATATGTGAAGACTAAATTTCTGATGTTCCCGAAGATCACCTGTTACAGGTGAGTAACTATGCTTTCTGTAGGATGTAGTCCACATCATATTTTGGCATGGAATGATAGATTGTTGACATGGATAAGCAGACCAGATAGGCTGTTATAGGATGGTCTTTGTAACTGTTCTGGTAGGTAAAATGTGACCCGGCAAGAGAGAGCAGACAGGTGTTGTCTTCTGCCTTTGGCAGCTACCTTCCCTTTGGGTTGAGCCCTTTGGTGCTGGCAGCCGCCAGGTCTTAGCTACACCTGCAGGGCCTGTCATGAGGAGTGCAATCATAATCTGCCTTTTGTGGTGAGAATTTACTGGCAACACCAAAGTCAGATTACTTTCCGTGCTTTCTGGGCTGCAAATATCAGAATTGATTCTTTAAGATCCAAGGTTAGTGCAAGCTCATGCTCAATTGATATTGTTGCAGGTCCAACTAGCTGTTCTTGGGTCATGGTGGAACGCAGATAAGTTTTTATCAGCTTTAGTTTTCAGAAGCTGTGTTCTCCACTTGCAACTGTTACTGGAAAAGTCAAAAGTATGCGCAGGGCTGTGGAAGCATTTGGAAATATAGAAGATAAATTTTTTGATATGTGTACTCCAGTATATCCTTTGGTGAAGTCTGTTATCACATGTCTAGAAAGAGTCCTCAGTTCCATCATATAAATCAACTGTATCGATGTCGTAGTTCAAGTTCACCATTAAAGAGCACTTTCTCAAGTTCAGCACACTTCTGTTGGAGGATATCAGATTGCATATCTTGAAGTTTTGGAATGCTGTATAGAATCTCAAACATCCTGCAGTGTTCTCTTAGCTGCAAGAATCATTCATCAACTGACTGAACTGTAGCATCAAGGACTTTGAAGAAAAAATTAACTTTGAATTGTTGTTTTGAATCAGTGATAGGAGTATCTTGTGCTTCATAATCAAAATGTGCTTTTTTACAACAAGACCTTAATGGTTCTGGAAAAACAGGCATCAATATCAAGTTGCTCTGCCAACCTCTGTGCATTTTTAAGGACATTTTTGAATCCTGCATCAGAACGGAAATTTTGGAGGTGTAACCCTACAGCCTCCAGTTGTGTTAGTGCTTCAGAAATGTCAATGTTAACTCTGAAGTATCTTGCTTGTTATATTTATTTCTAGTAGAATATCATACCATAACACTAAACCACACAAATTTGAAACTGCAGATATTGTTCAAGATTCCTGTTCCTTCTGCTATTATTCTGAACCGAGTGGTTCCTATCAAAGCATCATCTTCCATAGCTACAGTTACAGAATCATCCACTTTTCCAATCTTTTTGCAGATAGCCTTTACTCCTTCCACACAACTTTCCCATCTTGTCATACTCGGGGGTTTAAATGTAAGATGCGATGTTTCCAGATGGTGCTTTAGAGTTTTCCATCAATGAGTGGATGCAGAAAAAAATAGACATATACTCTGAATAGTGTCAAAGAACATAAGAGTCAAGACAAGAAGAAGCAGCATTAGTCACCACCAAGTTCAATGAATGTGAACTGCAAGGAACAAAGAAGGCTAGTGGATTTAGCTCCTGCACCCGAGCCTGAACGCCACTCCTTTTTCCATGTTGGCTCCATTATCATAGCCTTGTCCTCTCATGTCAGCTATGTTAATGTCCATGTCCTTTAACTTTTGAAGCAATACATCTGTTATCCCAGCTCCTGTGCTGTCATCTATGTCAATGAATTCCAGGAAATGTTCTCTGGCAGTTACCGCAGACATTTAGTTTTTTTAAAGTTCTTCTGTTGTAACAAAATGCACTATTAAAGTCATTTGTTCAGTATGACTGATGTCAGGGGTGCAATCTAGAATAATAGAGTGATATTTTGCAGACTTCAGGTGCTCCAAAATCATCCTCTTTATTTGTGAGGAGAGTAACTGGATGATCTCATTTTGAACTATTTTCCAAGGTAGGTAGTGGGTTTTTTTGGAGGCTACTCTCCTTAGATGCTCCTTAAGTACTGAATCAAACTCTACCATTAACTCCACGATTTTGAGAAAATTACTGTTATTTGGCATGAACAACTAACTGGTCTGATTTCCCACGCAGAGCAAGGTTCTGAGTAGCAAGTACTCTCACAATTGAT
This sequence comes from Ichthyophis bannanicus, assembly GCA_033557465.1. Lineage (NCBI taxonomy): Eukaryota > Metazoa > Chordata > Amphibia > Gymnophiona > Ichthyophiidae > Ichthyophis > Ichthyophis bannanicus. Next base: position 423,874,117 of record CM066032.1, read on the forward strand.
ATTAGCCTTTTTAGAACATTTCTCCAGTGCTGAGTCTCAGAATCAATCTGTTGATTGCTTTCATCTATGGTTTACTTTTAACCGCAGTCTGGTCTACAACTCTTTCCCAACTCAAGAATGCTCTGTAGTGATGTTGTGCCTTATCATGATTTGTCAGTGTTCTAGCCAGATTTTTCCAGTCTCTTGTTCTAGTGGAACATCATACAGATGCAGTGGTGTCAGCTTGGAAAGGTTTGCAGCAAAAGCAGTAGACAGCATCCTGGCTCTTCGAGTACATGAGCCACTGTCTCGCCACTTTCTTGCCATTGGCCTTTTCACACTAGTAATGAATATGATGAAAGCATCTTCTGTATACAGGATCTTTTGCAAACTTAAACACCTTAACTTGCTTTGGACCATTCAATACAAGGAAGTCTCTTAACTTATTGGACATTTCTGGCCATAACCCTGCATCTTCTAATAAGGATGGATTAAATTCTGAGGAAACGGCAACCTTTGGTTCCATTCTTCTTGCACATGCTGCATTCTCTTCTTCCAGCATAGGAATCTCTGCCTCCATATGAGATGCTGATGTGGAGGTAGTGGCAGTGAACTGTTCAAGAACATTTGGAATATCTTCAAGAGCTGTTGCATTTCTTTCCTCACAGTTAAGGCTTCCCATCTCGTACAGTTCATTTTGCTGTGTATCAGGAACTTCTGCAATCAAAAACTTTAACATATCTCTTTTTTGTTTTGACAGAGCAACTTCTTTCACTTCCCTCTTCTTTTTATATTGTGCTTCCTTCCATCAGACATCTTTGCAGCAGACTGTATCAGCAATTGTTTTGAAATGCAGATACATTTAGCTGTTGTGAATGCATCAAAAAACAAACACTTAAAATGACTGCTTCATATTACCGATGTTGTTTCAACGATATCTCCATACCATATTTCACGCCCTGCACAAATACATACCCACATCAAACCAGATGTCACCACCACATATGCATAAAAGGGATTCAGCGACCCCAGCAAAGCACAATCCACCCCCTCCCCTGCAGCAGAAGCATACACAATTTAGGCTTGCCAACTGGCTCCAGATTTGCCCAGCACGGTCGATCCAGGCTTGGAATTTACCTTATTGCAGGCGTGGACTTGTAGTTTGTATTTCCCAATTCCATTTCTTCAGAAAAGCAAAAACTACTTGTCCCTGCCTGGAAGGTGGTCAATCCCAGGCCTGCATGGATCTGTCCTGCTTTGCGGATGTGGTGCCACTCCAACATAAAGGAGGGTGTGGCAATGCCAACATAACTCCTAAAACTGCAGCACACTGGACCAGCATGGTGTTAATATAAATATATGTTGTACAAAAAACAAAGGAAGTGCAAGATGCTCACACACCGAGGAACTAAAAGAAAATGTGAGAACCTCAGTACAGTATATAACAGAAGATTATAAAATTATAGCTGTTTTTATTGTGTTATAAACTGCGTTATGGTTCTCGCTTTTTTTTTTTAAATATATATTCTGCATCCACAGAAAACTCTCCCTCAACAATGGTTGCATAACAGATGTAGGTAGTTGACCAACAGAACTCAATATATGTATAAAAAAATGGAATCTGGTCATCTCTCTAACAAACATTCTCCAGTACCAGGCATGTTGTGAACTAATATAACACCATACAAAAGTCACCGAAGATCTACAAGCGCAAATCTACTATACTGTACTGTACTGTAGATCGCTACACCTCTCTTTACTTACTGAGGTCAGAATACCGTATCATTGCTGCCTTTCAAAGCCTGTTAACTGCAGACCATTGCATCCATTTTGTATTTATTGTAGATATGAAACTGTAACATTTATTGTAGGTACGATACTGTAACACTGTTTCCTTTTCAAATTGGATATCTGCAGCCCACTGAACATACTTACTTATTGTAGGTAGGGTGCTGTAACATTATGTCCTGTAACATTTGTAGGTAGGATACTGTAACATCGGTTCCATCTCCAACTTGATATCTACAAGGGCACATACTAACGAACTCCCACCTGCAAGTCATACCCACCTGTGCATTCTCAATCGCATTCTTGCCTTTGTTGCACATCTAATTTTGCCTGACGTCAAAGGTTCCAACCCACCCCATCTCCAGTGCAATATCCTGAACCAGAACAACCCTCCAGCTACCCGCACCCATACACAAAGGGCATTGCTACCACAAAATGGCTCGCACCTTCACAACAATAATTTGTGGATACCTCCTCTTAGAACTGATTTAGCAGCACTCTGGCTCTAACCAACACTCACAAACACATACCCATCCTACACTGCAGCGGAAGGAGATGGTCAAGAAGCCCTCCACTCAAGGCACCAGATGATATGCTACCATCCTATCAGCACCTACTTCACGTTGCAATCAAACTCAACTCATTTGCAAAAAAAGGTGTCCTACAGCCCCCATATTTAAAGGCTGCCCTCATAAACGCGCGTTCAATACGCAAGAAATGGCCCATCATCACCGACCTGATAGATACAACCTGGACATGCTTCTGATCACAGAGACATGGTTAACAAATGAAAGACTCCGTACTCATTAACCACCTTCTACCTCCCAACTTTACAGTCCACAGCTGCCACAGAAGCAACAAAAGGGGAGGAGGAGTTCTCATACTCTCTAAAACAGACCTCAATTTCCAACTCTTCAATAGCACCAACTCAACCAACCTTGACATTGTAGTTATAACTAATAATCTCTGCTCCATCAATCTAATATACAGAGCCCCAACATCATCCTCCGACGACCTAACCACGATAATTGAACTAGCCTGCAATTCTCCACACTTGCGCACCCCAAACTGGATACTAGGAGACCTCAACCTGCCATCGCTACACGACTCCCAAGCCTCTGCTTTTCTAGAAGCACTCAAAGACCTAGGTTATCAGCAGTTAATCAACGAACCAACCCACACAAAAGGAAACATATTAGACTTGATTTTTGCCCCATTAGCTACCTGCAACTCTGCCAACTTCTCCTCACCAACCTACACCGAAGTACTGTGGTCATACCATAAGTTAATCCTGTTCCATATTCCATTGGATAACAAGCCAATGAAACCCCCTGAGAGTAAGACAAACCCCACAAGACCGCCCTCACGAAGTTTCCAACCATTCAACAAGGAATCCATCATAAACCACACACAACCCCTACTAGGCTTGACAACGACGGACCTCGACAGACTGGTCTCCAACTGGAACGATAGTCTCAGTATTATCACACAACGTACAGGACACAACAAAAACCCAAGGAAAAGACCCACAGCATCTTGGTTCTCCAACGACCTGAGGACCTCGCTTCTCAAACTTAGGAAACTCGAAAGGCGATGGAGACGCTCACGCTCAACCGAAGATCTGGAAGCTTACAACCTACAACTCGCAACCCACCGATCCGCAATATCCGAGAAAATGAAACAAGCTCACACTAGCACGCTAATGAGATCGTTAAATAAACCACATGACCTCTTTACCCTTGTCAAAAACCTAAGGAAGGAACCAGGACCAGAGAAAACAACAGAGATTCTCGCCCAAGACTATGCAGACTTCCTTCAATCAAAGTTACTCCAAACCAGCAAGACCATTCTTACCAGCACTAAGGGACCAGCATGCATAGCGATGTTGACAACCTTCACCACCCCCTCCGCTAAGCAAATCGCAGACTTAATCTCTGCAATCAACACAACCACGGCCCAGACCGATCCATGTCCGGCTTTTTGGATAAAAGAACTAAGGACAGAGTTCAGCCCCTTCATAGCTAAACTCTTTAACACATCATTCTCTTCAGGATTATTCCCCCTAAGTCTCAAACACACATCCATTAGACCTCTGCTAAAAAACTCCAAGCTCGACCCCCAGAAAGTTGAATCATACAGGCCAATTGCCAGTATTCCACTGCTGGCCAAGATAATCAAAAAGGAGGTCCAAGGTCAGCTCCAGCATCACATCGACAATGCCGCTCCTCTTGACCACTGCCATCATGGCTTTAGAGAGGCTCATGGTGTGGAGACCCTACTCACTACCCTCTTCAATAACTAACATACCACAATAGATAACATCCAGCGCGGCGTGGCCCTTATATTCCTAGACATAGCCGCAGCATTTGACTCAGTATGTCACCGCACTCTCCTGAAACGGCTCGAAGAGAAGGGCATCGGCGGCTTAGCACTAACTTGGTGCAAGTCATACTTAACCGACATATGGCAACATGTGCGAACCGAAACCTCTACATCCAAACCATTCCATCAGAAACAAGGTGTCCCACAAGGATCCTCCCTTTCAGCACTAATGTTTAATATCTACATGCAGCCAGTCTGCGACATCATTCGTTTATTCGGCATTGAATGCATGATATATGCAGACGACGTCCTGCTCTACACGCCGTTCAAGGCTGACCAAACTGACCTCTCACCCCTTACAGAATGTTTCAGCGCAGTAGAAAGATGACTCCAGAATCAGAATCTTCGCATACAACACAAAAAGACTGAAGTGCTGTTCATCACCAGAAACTCTAACTTCTCCCCACCAACCCACCTAAAAGTCTGCGATATAGAGCTTCAAACCAAGCCCACAATCCATTACCTGGGTGTTACTCTAGACCAGAGCCTTAACATGAAGACACACATTGGCAACATGGTCAAATCAACTTATCACAAAATTAGGACGCTCAAACATCTACGTCCTCTTTTACAACCAGACGACTTCAGAACTATATTCCAGGCTCTAACCATTCCACACCTTGACTATGCCAACGCAATCCTCCAAGGGCTCCCTAAATCCACCCTGAGCCCGCTCCAGCTTGCCATGAACACCGCAGCCAGAGTTCTGAATGGGGCCTCAAGGCGAGACCATATTACACCCATCCTCAAAAGTCTCCACTGGCTCCCTATCCACTGTAGGATCGTATTCAAAACATTACTGCTAACATTCAAGAACATAAATGGGCTCTCCCCCCCGTCACTCGCTTGTCTCACTCACATTACCCCCCCCCCCCCAATAGAGCCAGAAGAACCACAGCAATAAACACCCTGGCAAGCCCCAAAACAATGACCCAGTGTACACAGTCTACAGCAAGCAGGGCCTTCAGTATCAGTGCTCCCAGATACTGGAATGCCCTGCCTCCCAACATACGAGCAATCCCGGAACTGACTAAATTCAGAAGGGCATTGAAACACCACCTTTTCCTCGAATGTTACCCAAATGAAAGTGCACCATCTCGACCTTCCCACAAATAAACTCCATGTTCACTGTAACATCCCTCAAAATGTTGTATAATATGTAAATACTACTATGTATCAAGTGTGTGTAAATAGTTAATTTTGACTATCCAAGTTGAATTACCTGTTATCTGTATTTTTACGGTTAACCCCATCGTAAAACCTAAATGTTCCATGTAAACCGAACTGATGTTGAAGAGCGCGGTATATAAGAGAAATAAATAAATAAAAATAAATAAATATACCATACCAGTATAAACTTCCAAAACTCAATACAAGACACTTACTCAGAAAAAAGTAACAGTATAAATACTGTAGCAGGCCCTAGAACATCCATACATCTATTAGAAAAGCTGAACAAGTCCAGTTACTACAGTACGTACAGATCCCTACATACAAACTCCATGTTAACAGAACGCCTGGCCTAGATCACACATTCTGAACACAGACCCTCACCAAGTACAGAATAAGTGACCACAACCTAAAATAAAAATATGTAGACAAAAATTACTGAAACCCCAAGAAGCCAGACTCTGCATGCAGAGCAACACCAGAGAAATAAGAGATGCATTTCCCCATACTGTGTCAAATATAAAGACTTCACCAAGTCCAATCACTAAAATGAAATTATTTTTCCTACCTCCTTGACCTTTTTTTCCTCTGATCATGCTGGTCCCAATCTGAGGCTTCTGCTTACCTTTCTTCTCTTCGTTTTCTCTCTACAATCTCTAGTCCATCTGCCATTTGTCTCTCCTTTTGTTTTCTTTGCTTCTTACCATCTTGGGTATTAATTTCTTTTCCGCTTTTAGCTTTCTTCTATTTATGGCTCTGTCCACCCAGATTTCACTTCTTACAAACCAGCTCTCAATCCCCCTCCTTTTTACGCCATTTACCTACCGCTTTTTAAACTTCACCCCAGTCCTTCCATCCCCCAGCTCTTCTTCCCTTGTCCATTATTTCCCAGTCTTTCGCCCACTCTCTCTATGTCTAACATCTCTCAGCACCCATCCAGTCTGTCTCTGGTTCTCTCTTTCCCTCCATCCAGTACCTCTACTGCTCTCTCTTCTTTCCATGTCTGCCCTCCCCCCTCCTATCCTGATGCAATTGCCGGTCCAGCCTACCCCATCTCTATACCATGCCCCCCTTCCTATCCCCCAGCAACTGCAGCAGTCCAGCACACTACCCCATCTCCAAACCATACCCTTCCCTTCCCCTCCCTATTACTTTTTAAGCCCCTGTCCAACATCTGTCCTGTTATCCATCTCTTTCTCAACCGTATTAATTTATCCCATGTCCATTTTTTCCACTCTCTCTCCCTTATTACCCCATATCCAACATTCCTTTGTCTCCCCCTCCCCAAGTCCAGCATATTTCCAGTCTTCCTATAACCCCTTCGCTAACATGACCACTCCATCTCCCCTCCTTGCTTCTCCCTATGCCATTACCTCCCTATCCCTCCCATCTCATTGCTATCGCTTTCCTACCCCACCCCGATCTCATTGCCACCGCTTTCCTATCCCCCCGATCTCATTGCCACCGCCTTCCTATCTCCCCATCTCATTGCCATCGCCTTTCTATCCCCCCCCCATCTCCTTTCTGAGGTACACTGTGTCCAATTAAGCCCACCTCCTGCTGCGCCAGATGACCTGGGGCCTAGTGGAGAGTCTGCCTGTGTTTGGGAGAGGTTGTTTCCACTGACATAAGGCTATATAGTGATTCACTACACAGCCTTCTGCCAGCAGGAACAATCTGCCTCATACACAGACAGGCTTTCCCCTCAATGGCTTTTTCTCCTTCTCCTGCCCTTTTCTTGCTGGTGACTGCTGCACACTGCTTCACGCCCCCCCCCCCCCCCCGACACAAAACTGAGCCCCGTGGCCAGGCTCAGCTCTTTCTCAACAGGGGGGAGGAATAGGGGAGGAGAAGGAAGATAGATCATGCGGGGAAAGTTTTATTTTATGTTTTTTGCCAGCGACTGCTGCACAGTGCCCCCCCCCCCCCTGTCACCACCAGCACAGTGCTGAGCCTGCCTGCAGGAACAGAAGTCCCACGGGCAGGCTTAGCTCTCTTTCAGCCATGGGAGGGGGTGGAGGAAAGACGCGGTAGTTGGTAGACTTTTTTTATTCTTTCCCTGGCAGGCTGCAGCCCCCCTCCCTCTCACCCTACTTACCAGTTGGCAATGGCAAGACATGCTGCAGCAGCTACTCAATGATGACGGGGGAGGGTCACTTGATGAACCGGGCAATCACACTCAACAGCACAGTAGGAATCAAAGAGGAGAGCCGGGCAGGCGGCAGCGCATGAAAAGCACGAGCTTGGCTCCTCCTCTTTGATTCCCACTGCACTGATTTATTAGCCAGACTAGGCAAAACAGCAACAGGAAAGCCCTGAAAATGCTGCCCTCTGCAAACTGCCGCTTGAGGCCACCGCCTCAGTTCGCCTCATAGTAGAGCCACCCCTGAGTACAGCAGCCTCAGACATCCTCAGTGCTCTCTCCCTTCTCCTTCTTTCCCCCCTGCTCTCTCCTGAAGTTTGCAGAAGGTTTTCAGAGGGATCTACTTACCAGTCACCTTTCACACAGTGCTGTTAAAAATAAACCCAGCCAGTGAAGCAGTTTCAGGGCAGTAGAGGGAGCCCGGCATGGATCCTATGCCCGAAGCTCTTGGGGCGAGTACCAAGGCTTGACCTTGTCATTGTCCTTGTTGGGGGCTCACGGTTCCGTCTATGAGGGACGCAATTCAAGGTGGACTGCTAGCGGCCGTTGACCCTGTGTGTGGGTTTCCCGCCATTTTCTATACGCGTTAGTAATGTTTTTTGCTGCTTATGTGCCCGGGAGCTGCGTGGTCCTAAGATGCATTCCGCCCAGGTGGCTCCAACACATGTTCCTTTCCTAGTGCCTCTAACACATGTTCTGTAAAAGTGCAGTTAACAGAAGCTTGCGGGCCGACACAGCCTTCAAGTGCACTGTATTGATACTTATCCTAACTCTGTCTTCTTCCAGGAAACATTGTTTGACCTGTGGCGAGCAAGGAGCCTCATCCTTGGATTCTGCACTCTGCCTTTCCTATATGGTAACTTCTGATTTGCTCTTGGAGGGCATAATTTCCCCCTCAGCTGAGGGATACAGTTAGTCCACCCTTACCTGCCTCAGGGCAGGAGGTGCAGGATGATGCTAAGGGTAAGTATGCTCATCCGGCCAGGGGCTCCAGCAACCATGCTATCAACCATTCTTCATCCTCTAGGGAGTCTGTGGCAGTTATGTCACCTGGTGTTGGGGAGCCTTTTCTGAGAGGAGAGCTTCCAGAGTCCGGATTGTTCTCCAGGACCAAGCAGGAAGTCAGTCCTCACATATGGGTGACGTCGGTGCCGACAGAGCCCCCGTGCGGAGCATTTCCCCAGCTTTCAAGGAAAGCCTTTGGGAATGCAGCGCGCCTGTGCGGTCCCCTTCCTGGGTGCCATCTTGCTCAGTCTTTCTTTTTCCGCGGAGCCCGACGGACGTGAGTTCGTGTCACCTGGGAAAAGTTGGTTTTTTTCAGCGATTTTTTGTGTTATTTTATCTGGCTCGATGGCGGTTCCCCTTCCCGCCTAGACTCGGTGCACCGATATCGAGTCCGGACTTGTGATTTTTGGTTTTTGTCCTTCGTGACTAGCGTTTGCGCTCTTTTTGTGCTTTCACTGGCAGCCCGGTCATTTGACCTTGCAGGGGCCCTTTTTCCCCCAATGGCTGCCAGCAGGTTCAAAAAGTGTGATCGGTGCAAGAAACTTATGTCTCTCACTGACACACATGACTGCTGCCTCCGATGCCTCGGGCCCGACCATGACCCGCTGGTCTGTGGCCCATGTGGCAAAATGTCGTTGCAGGTGCTTCAGAGCCATCAGCATGAGAGAATATTCTCTTCGTCAGAGGCCTCGACATCTCGGGAGTCCGACACCGAGTGCCGTCGGGGGTCCTCTGAAAGGGAGTCTCCCTCGCAGGAGCACCGAAGGAAGAAGCAGCTCACAAGGGTGTCGTCGGTGGAGGCTCCTGGTTCCTCGAGGGCCAGGTCGCGTAGCCCTGACCGCCGCCCCGGGCTCTCTGAGTCGGAGAGGCCTTCCAGACTACCTCATGTGGAGCCGGAGTCCCTGAGTCACTTAAGTGCAGTTGTCCTTGTGAACTCTCCTCCGGGGGAGCCGACGTCGGGCCCGACGCCGTCGGGGCCCGAGTCAGGGGCTGCTGAGTCTCCTGAGCTTGGATTCAGGTTGATGGCCTTGGAGAGCAGCTTGGCTGCCTTCATGGAACAGCAGCGGGTGCTGATCGCCGGTCTGACTGGTGCATCTGCCCTGACCACCACGACCTAACGTCTAAGTCGACCCCGGAGACCAAGCCGATCCTCAAGTCGATGAAGTCTTGAGTTGATCCTCGGTCATGGTTCCCCTCAACCTTCCTTGTGGGGCCAAGGTCATCGATGCCGATACCCTCGGTGTTGGGGCGGGTGGCACCGAGGCCCGCACGGCCGGAGCCGCTCGACGACTCCTTGGAGGAGTCAGAGTGGGAGACGGCTGACGAGGAGTCCCCGAACACTTTCCGGACTCGGTGCGTCTCTTCGGATTCACCAGAGTCCGAGCCTCGGAGAAGATCCCCCCCCGGAGGATACCCGGTTCTCGGACTTCGTGAGGGACATGGCCAAGTCCCTGGCCTTCCCTGCGGATGCCGAGGAGGAGCCTCGAGCCGAGGAGCTCGATGCCCTCCAGTATGACTTTCCTCTGAAGGAAGCCTTTACTGTACCGATTCCTCCGATGCTGGAACGGCTGCTCTTCCGTATGTGGAAGGCACCAGCCTCGGTGCCAGTTCTTAGCAAACGGGTCGATTCTTTTTATCGATTCCGTAAGAGCTCTGGGTTCCAAAAGGCGCAGCTACCGCACCACTCCATGGTTGTGGAATCGGCCATGCACCATCTGAAGAGTCAGAAGATGCACTTCTCGGTGCCCCCTGGCCGGGAGGCCCGGAACCTGGATGCCCTCGGTAGAAAGTGCTTCCAGGGCTCTATGCTGTCTTGCAGTGTCCAGACCTACCAGCTGTACATGGGCATGTACTTAAGAGACCTGACAAAGGAGATTGCCTCGTTATCAGCTGGCCTCTCCGAGGAACCTTTGCAGAGGTTCAAGGCTTTGTCAACAGGGTCCAAGAGTGCTCAAAGTTTATCTCTCGAGCAGCCTATGATGGCTTCGAGGCTTCGGCCCGGGTAGCCGCGGCCGGCATTGTTGCACGCCGTCAGGCCTGGCTGCAGTCATCGGACCTGGAGTCATGGGTGCAGGACAAGTTGGTTGATGTCCCCTGCCGAGGTGAAAACCTTTCGGTAAACCCATGGCTGAAAGGCTGCAGAAATCGAGACTGAGACTCTCACCAGGATAAGGCTGTCCAGGAAAACGTCTGCTCCTTCTCAGAAAAAGAAGGGCTCGGGGGGGAAAAGTCCATTTTCCTGAGGAAGGGTGCTGCCTACAAATCTTACCCTCACTATCATGCCTCTCCAGCTCCCCAACAGGGCCAGCATGCCAAGGGGCAGGGGCATGGGCATGGGCCCCATAGGCAGAAGACCCCCAATCTGCCAGCTCCGGCTCCTGCACAGCAGGGAGCGGGGTTTTGACGCCCACAGCATAGCCTCTTCTCCACAGCTGGCTCCACTCAGCACAGGAGGTCGGCTGACCCTGTATGCCTACAGGTGGCCAGCCATCACAGGGGATACCTGGATCCTCAGCATAGTCCAACAAGGCTACATGCTCCACTTCCACCAGATACCCCCCTCCTACTTCCCAGGGGAGCCTCCAAGACTCCCTCTGCACAGAAACCTCCTCCTTCAGGAGTTGGCAAGTCTTCTAAAGGAACAGGCGGTGGAACCGATGCCTCATCACCTGAAAGGGCAAGGCTTTTACTCCAGGTGCTTTCTGGTACAAAAAGGACAGGAGGCCTCCGGCCTATCCTAGACTTGCAAAACCTAAACAGGTTTCTGGAGAGGGAAAGGTTCAAGATGCTTACCCTTGGGATACTGCTGCCCTACCCTCCAGCAGGGAGATTGGCTATTGTCCTTAGACCTAAAGGATGCTTATACTCACATCCTCATTCATCCAGACCACAGGCAATACCTCAGATTTGTGGTGGGAGGAAACCATTTTCAGTACAGAGTATTTCCCTTTGGCCTGACTTCCGCCCCCAGGGTTTTCACCAAATGCCTGTCGGTGGTGGTGGCCTATCTCAGAAATCAGGGGATTTTTGTCTTCTCATACCTGGACGACTGGCTCATCAGGGGTCAGTCTCTCCAGGAGGCCAGACAAGCCACTCTTCGCACTGTCTCTCTTCTTCAGCATCTGGGATTGTCATAAACTATGCAAAGTCCACTTTGCTCCCCTCACAGAATCTAGAGTTTATAGGGGCAAGATTAGACACCCTGCAGGCAAGGGCTTACTTGCCCGAGGACAGGGCCCACAGACTGATGGACTTGGCCAACCAGTTCCTAAGCAGTTCTCAGGTCCCCGCCAAACACTTCTGCAGCTCCAGGGCCACATGGCATCCATTGTACATGTGCCCCCGAATGCCCATCTGCACATGCGGGCGGCTCAGTGGTGCCTCAGAGCTCTGTGGACACAGGCTACAGGCGATCTCCGAGACAGAGGAAGGGTGTCCAAACCACACTTGGACTCCTTGCAGTGATGGCTACATCTCCCAAACCTTCTCAGGGGGTACCCTTTCAGGCCCCAGCACACACAAGGGTGCTGACGACAGATGCATCTTTAAAGAGCTGGGGTGCACATTGTCAGGGCACGTGCACTCAAGGCCTCTGGTCTCCCCGGAAGGCTACACACCAAATCAATCTCTTGGAGCTGCGAGCAATCTGCTTGGCTCTACAGACTTTTTCTCATGCCCTCTTTCACCAGTCTGTCTTAGTTCAGACAGACAATAAGGTAGCAATGTTCTATGTGAACAAGCAAGGGGGCACAGGGTCCAGACTCCTGTGTCAGGAGGCACAGGCCCTTTGCTCCTTTGCAGTCAACCAAGGCATGTTTCTCAGAGCAGTTTATCTACCTGGTCCAGGAGAACTTCATGGCAGACAAACTAAGCAGAATTCTCCAGCCTCACGAATGGCAGTTGAATCCACTGGTGGTTCAGCAGCTCTTTCTACGATGGGGACTTCCATCCATCGATCTCTTTGCCAGTCCACTGAACCGTCAGCTACGCAGGTTTTGCTCCAGACAGCCACATCCTCTGAGAGTGGCAGCAGATGCTTTTCTGATCTCTTGGTCGACGGGCCTCCTGTATGCGTTTTCTCCCACGCTCCTGGTGGCCCGAACTCTGTTCAAGATTCTACGAGACAAGGCCTCAGTCATTCTGGTAGCTCCCAGATGGCTGAGGCAACCGTGGTTTCCACTTCTTCTGCAGTTGGCAGTGGAAACTCCATTCCCTCTGAGGTTTCAACCCGATCTCCTGTCTCAGGATCAGGGTTCCCTTCTGCACCCCAATCTCAGGTCACTCAATCTGATGGCCTGGCTGCTGAAAGGATAGTGCTGGCTCCCTTGCTTCTACCTAAGGAGGTTAAAGAGGTGGTTTTGGCCTCTAGGAGGTAATCCACCAGGAAGTCCTATGCCCTCAAGTGGCGTAGGTTCACAATGTGGTGTTCTCAGCGCAATGAAGATCCTTTCTCCTGCCTTGTGCCAGTAGTACTGCAGTATCTACTTCACCTGTCAGACCTAGGCCTTAAGTCTAACTCTGTTCAGGTCCACCTCAGTGCTCTATCAGCACACCACTCATCGGTGGAGGGCCGGTCTCTGTCGGTTCACCCCTTGGTGTCCCGCTTCCTCAGAGGTCTGCTTCTTCTCAAGCCTCCGGTTCGTCCATCGGCCACTGAGTGGGATTTGAACGTGGTCTTGCAGCAACTTACTCGCCCACAGTTTGAGCCGATGGCTACTTGCCATTTACGCTTCCTTTCTTGGAAGGCACTTTTCCTGGTAGCTCTTACCTTGGCCGGACGTGTGAGTGAACTACAAGCTCTGGTTTCTGAAAGACCATACACACGGTTCTATAGGAACAGGGTAGTCCTTAGGATTCATCTGAAGTTCCTTCCAAAAGTTGTCGTCTCTTTCCTCCTTAACCAGGAGGTGGTTCTTCCGACGTTCTTTCCCAGGCCGCATACCAGCCGGGCTGAGACGTCTTGCATACTCTGGACTTTAAGAGGGCATTGTCCTTTTACGTAGAGCGTACGAAGGGGCATCGAAGGGCTACTCAGCTCTTCATATCCTTTGACACTAATAAGTTGGGTTTACCTGTCTCCAAGCGTACGTTGTCCACATGGGTAGCAGATTGTATCTCCTGGGCATACAGGACAGCGACCTCCCCTTGCAGGGTCGAGTCACGGCCCACCGTGTAAGGGCGAAAGCTGCGTCAGTAGCTCATCTCCGCTCCGTTCTGTTGGCAGATGTCTGCCAGGCCGCTACTTGGTCTTCAAGACAGACTTTTGCGGCCCACTACTGCCTCGAGAGGGAGTCCCGAAGGGAAAGTGCTTTCAGACAGGCGGTACTCCGTAATCTCTTTGAGGTTTAGGCAACTCCTACCCTCTGGCCCTTGTGTTGGGCTACCATATGGGGGCGTTCTCAGAGGATATTCTTATCACGGATGCTGAGGCTCTGCAGAGGGAGCCATTTTTTCAGCTTGGGTTCGCAGTAGCCTAGAGCTGGGGAGTCCCATATGTGAGGACTGACTTCCTGCTTGGTCCTGGAGAAAGAGTAGTTCCTTATCGTTCCTCCAGTTCAGTCCTCTACCTCTGGGTTGTCAACCTCCTCCTGCAGCTTGGAGACTGGTATGTCAGAATGATGACATTACTGGATATAGCCTGCTGATCTCTCTCCTCAATCCCAGTGTGACCAGTCTCCATGCAGCAGGAGGACGTTGTGAGCCTCGTCAGGGGCTCACTGGAGGAACAAGATAAGGAGCTTGTAGCTTAGTGTAGTTTGGGTCATTTAATTTGGATTGCAAAATTTTGGGTGCTATTCCTTTAAAAAAAAAACAACACAAATTTGAGCCGGAGGTAAAGACATTCTTGCTCCCTGTCTGTCTGTGTTTAATTGCTTCTATAAAAAAAAAAAAGGAAGACAGACGAAAAGCCAAGGGAACGAACTGCCTCCCGTTGGCTGAGGGATCTCTCCCCCCGGACTTTAAGGGGGAGAGCCCTTCCTCAGACGTGCTCAGTTTCCTGGGCCGCGGGGGCTGCTGTCATTGCGGCGCGGGAAGGACGGCTAGAGAGCTGGGCAGAGCGGGTGAGTTCCTCGAGTTTCATTTCTGCTTCAGCCCAGCGAGCCACGCCGATCTGGGCCTTGTCAGGGAGCAAGGCAGACCTGGCCGGTAAGCTGGTCACCGGTTTCAGGCTGCTTTCGACGGGGGAGAGCTAAGCCAGGTCGCGGAGCTCCGGCCTGGGGATTTTTTTTGCGCCCTTTTCCCTCCGGGGCTCACGGTGGCCATTTTGAAGAGCGCAGTGCAGCCGTGTGGCTGCCGGAGGATAGAGGGACCCGGAGCTGACAGGTAGACAGCCTTTCAACGCTTCTTTTTAGTTTCCTTCTATACTGAGTTTTCTGCAGGACGGATTTGAAAAAGGTCTTGCAGCCAGTTCCTTGCGAGTTCAATTGGCGGCTCTTTCCTGTTATTGTGGCAAGGTTGAGGGAGTTGCTCTCGGAGCTCATGCTGATGTGGTACGGTTTCTGAAAGCGGTCTCTCGGCTGCGGCCGTTGCGTAGGGTGCCGGTTCCACCGTGGGATCTCAATCTGGTGTCAGCAGCATTAACCAAACCAACATTTGAGCCGTTGCATCGGGCCTCAGTGAAGGATTTGACGTTAAAAAACGTATTTTTGGTGGCGATCTGTTCAGCTAGGTGCATTTCCGAGTTGCAGGCATTGTCGTATAGAGAGCCGTTCTTGTCTTTCTCAAGGGAGAAGGTTATACTGCGTCCGGTTCCATCCTTTTTGCCTAAGGTGGTGTCTCCTTTTCCCTTGAATCAGACAGTCTGTTTGCCGGTTCTGGGGTCTCCGGGTGGCGGTGACCTGGACCGCGGTCTGCGTCGTTTGGACGTAAAGAGGGCATTGCGTCAGTACTTGAAGGTAACGCAGGCTTTTTGCAAGTTGGACCGGCTTTTTGTATTGTTCGGAGGTGTCCGCAAAGGGGAGGCGGCGGCTAAGGCCTCCATTGTCCGTTGGGTACGGGAGACGATTGCTTCTGCCTATTTGCTGCAGGGTCGCTCCGTACCCGCAGGATTGTGTGCGCACTCCACTAGAGCGCAAGCGTGTTCCTGGGCGGAGTACAGTTTGGTTCCGCCAGCGGACATTTGTAGGGCAGCAACTTGGTCGTCTCTGCACACGTTCAGTAGGCATTACCGCTTGGACATCGCGGCAGCTAATGATGCCTGTTTCAGGGTGGCGGTGTTGGCGGCCGGCCAGTAGTGTCCCTCCCAATGATTACTGCTCTGGCACATCCCAGAGGTAGAGGACTGAACTGGAGGAACGATAAGGAAATGATAATTACACTTACCTGGTAATTGTAGTTCCTTGAGTGACGATAGTTCAGTCCTCCATCCCACCCAGGTTTCTTTCAGGAGGGGTACCGCTTTCATGGTAAGAGGATCAGTGTTACAGGTAGGTCTGTCTTCGGCTGGTTCGAGTTCGCTCACTTTTGTTTTTGTATCTTAGTGTGGCAGTGTAGGGCGTTCGAAAGCCTTACCAGAATGGTTAACTAAGTTTAATGATAGTTCAGTTTTAGGTTGCGATACTATTTTTTCTAGATACTTATTTGTTGCTCCTTTGAGTCTGCTTTGTTAATAGTTCACACTGGGATTGAGGAGAGAGATCAGCAGGCTATATCCAGTGATGTCATCATTCTGATATACCAGTCTCCATGCTGCAGGAGGAGGTTGACAACCCAGAGGTAGAGGACTGAACTGTTGTCACTCAAGGAACTACAGTTACCAGGTAAGTGTAATTATCATTTACTCACCTGAAGCAGTTGTTCTCCAGGAGCAGCAGGAATCGGTCCTCACGACCCTCCCTCCTCCCCTGGAGTTGCAGTCATATACTTTATTTTTGTTTTTTGCTGTCTTTTAGCTATGTCATCAGACTGAGCAAGATGGCACCCTTGGGTGGGAAGGGGACCGCGCAGGCGCGCTGCATTCCCAAAGGCTTTCCTTGAAAGCTGGGGAAATGCTCCACACGGGCTCTGTCAGCGCCGACGTCACCCATATGTGAGGACTGATTCCTGCTGCTCCTGGAGAACACCTGTTACAGGTGAGTAACTACTCTTTCTCCCTGGAATTATTTTCCTTTTTGCAGCAGGCTTGACCCTTCTGGCATGGAAATTCAGACCCTTTGGCCTCTGGGTGCCCCCAGATGCAGTCTTGTACCAGGCAGGCTGGAAGCAGAAGCTTTGCTCGATTGCCTTTGGCTAAGTGTCTCCAACATGGGACACTACCTGAAGATGAGGAACACTTGGGAGCTATCCGAGATGTTGTCTATGCCTCGGACCCAGATGAATCGGTATTGGACTCTGATGTGGAGGAGGACCTCCTATCACCTTCAGCAGACTATGGCTGGTGTGATCTGTCTGTTCCGGAAGGAGGAACTGGCAGTGTTGATTTCCAGGGTCTCATTCGCCTTGAACTTGAAGGATGCTTCTGGCACAGAGCAGGAGCTGAAAGTACACTCCCTTCTTCAAAGGGTATGGAAATCCACTACTGTCTTCCCGTTCCTGGAGGTGATTAAAGTCCGAGTGGGACTCATCCGACTCCCTGCCTACAGGGTTAAGAGTCTATAAGAAGATCTACCTCTCCCAGAGGAGGAGTACGGTGAGTAGTTTGACATTTCCAAGATGGATGCACAGGTCACAGTGGTTACTAGACAGGCCACCATTCCCATGGAAGGAGGATTGGCCTTAAAGGATGTTCTGGACCACAAGGCCAGTCCCTTGCTGAAGAGCCAGTTTGCCATGGTGGTGACTATTCTACAGCTGGGGGTATGCATCAGCTTGACCTCGAGCCTTGCTCCAGTGGGTTCACTCTCTTTCACCTGATGATACTCCTCTCTTGGAGTCTACTATGGTCTTCCTTTTCTGATGACCTGGTGTGCATGGTGGCCAGGGATAGCGCCCCAACTACTGTGTCAAGGCGTTGGATTTGGCTCCATCACTGGGTGGCGGACACACTCTCCAAAGCCTGGTTGGTTCACCTGGCCTTTAAGGGGAAGCTCCTGTTTGGAACAGATTTGGAGAAACTGGTGAAGGATGTAAGTGAGACAAAATCTTACAGCTTCCCAGAAGACAGGTCCACGGGCCCATGAAGCGGGTGAGTGCCCCTTCTTCGTCAGCCTCTGCCTGACTAGTGAAGGTATGCCGACAAAGAAAACCTTTGTTCCCCATCGGCTTCAGGGCCTCTGGCTCATTCTCAGTCCTTTTGTGGAGCATGTAAACCCAGGTATATGACCCTCTCCAGAGGAGGACCCTCCCGGTCAGGGCTGGTCTGTCCACTAGGCGAGCTAGGCGGCTGCCTTGGTTCTGCTGCTTTGTTGCCTGTGGCAGGCCATGTACTTTGGTACACATGACCTTCCTTTCTGATCCCCCTCTGAAGCAACTTACTGTTGGAGGGATGTCAGCAGCGGCAGGTCAAGTGCTAAAGTACATGGCCTGCTGCAAGCAACAAAGCGGCTGCACAAAGCTGCTGCTTTTAAAATGCTTCAACTGCCTGTCTCCCCCCAAGACGAAATTGGCAGTGGGGAGAGGGGGCTGTGGCGCTGCGCAGAGGGTTTCTGCCTGGGTTGGCAGAAACCCTTGGGCTGACCCTGCTTCCAGGCCACTCAGTGAAGGTTTGGGGGCCCATTTCTTGGTACCTCAGATGGGCAGCAGGCTTAATGTTTTCTTTCTGGAATGGGCCCAGGTTACTAAGGATTGTTGGGTGCTAGATACCATTCAATTTGGCTATGTCCTAGAGTGCAAGGAGTTGATTCCCGATGCCTTCATCATCTTCCCTGTGGGCCTGCGATCAAAGATGTCATGGTGCAGACCACTTAAGTCAAGTTGATTTGCCTGAAGGCTGTGGTGGCCTTCCCTGAAGATGAACGGG
Source organism: Ichthyophis bannanicus (assembly GCA_033557465.1). NCBI lineage: Eukaryota > Metazoa > Chordata > Amphibia > Gymnophiona > Ichthyophiidae > Ichthyophis > Ichthyophis bannanicus. Next base: position 423,892,482 of record CM066032.1, read on the forward strand.
GCAAGGGCAGATACTCCATTTACTTTGTGATGCCTAAGGAAGATGATTTCTTCCAGCTCATCCTGGACCTCATAGGGGTCGACGAGCACTTGTGTCTCCTGCACTTTTGGATGGAAACATTGCACTCCATGATTAAAGCAATGTGCTTAGGAAAATTCTTGGCATATTTTCATATACTGACCTGGGCAGATTAGCAGAGGTATCTGTGTTTTTCTGTGCTTGGCTGTCACTATCAGTTTGCTGTCCTTCCTTTCGGGCTCTCCACCATCTTCTCCAAGGTCATGGTAGTGGCAGCTGTGGTGCCAAGGGATATGTGTCCCTCTCTATCTGGACGACTGGTTCATCCGGGCTCGTTCCCTATCAGAAGTGTCTCAGGTGATGTCCTGAGTGGTGCCTTTTTTGGAAAGCTTTGGCTGAGTGATCAATCAGGAAAAGAGCCAGCTTTTGCCTTCCCAGTCCTTGGAGTTTTGTGCAGCATGTTTTGACACTCAGTTGAGACGTTTTCCTGCTAGAGGAGACAGTCAGAAGACTGTTGAATTGCCTGGCAATGTTTTGTGTGCAGCAAGTCCCCAGAGTTTGGGATTACCTTTAGCTCCTCGTACTGATGGCAGTGACCATAGGGATGGTCCCATAGGTGCATGCTCACATGTGGTTGCTCCAGCAGTTCTTGTTGACTCGATGGTCCCTGAGTTCTCAGGAGTTTGAGCGCAGGCTTCCACTGTTATTGAAGGTGAAGTCCAGCTTGTGGTGGTGGCAGCAGCTCTGTCATCTGAGGAAGGGCTTTCCACTGGACGTTTTCTCCTGATCCTGCTGATGATTGATGCCAGTCTCTCGGGAAGGGAAGCCGATTGCTGAAACTGTACGGCGCAGGGTCATTGTTACCACAGGGAAGCGATGTGGTCCATCAGCGGCTTCGAGGCGAGGGCCATCAGTTTGGATTTTTGCGTTTCCAGCCCCTGGTCGTGGGCTGGACGGTTTGAGTGTTTTCTGACAATGCCACGGCGGTGGCTTACATCAATCGGCAGGGAAGCACAAGAAATGCTGGAGTGGCCCTGGAGATGGATCTCCAGTTTGCTTGGGCAGAGAAGAACCTCTTAGCCTTGTCGGCTCATCACATTGCCAGAGTGGACAATGTGGAAGTGAACTTTCTCAGCCGGCACTCCTTGAATCCCCAATGAGTGGGAGTTGAGCAAGAAGCATTTCAGTTGATTCTGTGCCAGGGATGCTCCGAAATGGATCTGATGCCAACTCGCTCCAGTGCCAAAGTGTGCCACCTCTTCATTTGCTGCATGGAGATGGGGGCCTGAGGCATCGATGCCTTGACTCAGCCTTGGCCTAGTCAGCGGATGCTGTACGTGTTTCCTCTGTGGCCCCTTGTGGGGCATGTGATTCGGAGAATAGAGTGCCACTCGAGCAGGATTGTCCTGTGGTGCTTGATTGGCCGTGGAGAATGTGGTTCAGAGACCTGATGCGGGTTCTTCAAGTCCCACCTCTTCGGCTGCCTCCTTCTTGGGGGCTATTGCAACAGGGACCGATTGTCCTGGAGGACCCAGCTCCTCACTTATGGCATGGCTCTTGAAAGGAGACTGCTAGCGTTTAAGGGATGCTCTCTAGCAGTTATATCTACTATACTTAGTGCCTGGAGGAGGGTCTACCAAGCTAGCATATTTATGGATAAAGTGCCTCTTCAAGTGCTGGTGTGGCGAGCGGCATTTGGCTTCTGAGGCAGCCAGGGTGTCCTCCCTGTTGGACTTTCTGCAGTATGGACTAGACATGGGCCTCTCACTTAGCTCCCTGAAGGTTCAGGTATTAGCTTTGACCTGTTTCTATAGGCCAGTGCAGGCAAGTCCTTGGCCTTGCACCCAGATGTCTCCCATTTTCTCCAAGAGGTTCAGTGGTCTATGTCCACCCCTCCCCCCCTTTGGTCTGTGATCCCTTCCTGAGATATGCTTCTAGTGTTCAGGGCCCTGATGGTGCCCCTTTTTGAGCCATTGAAGCACGCACTTCTTTGAAGGATTTAATGCTCAAGACTGTCTTCTTGGTCACGATTTGTTCCGCAAGGCAGATCTCCGAGCTGCAGGTTCAGTCTTACAGAGATCCTTATTTGTCCTTTTCAGAGGAGGCAGTTTCCATTTGGCCTGTACCTTTCTTTTTGCCTAAAGTGCTGTCTCCCTTTCACATGAATCAGGTGGTTTGCCTGCTCTCTTTCTCTAAGGAACAGTGCTGGGGGAAGGAAAAGGATCTTCACCTTGTGGATGTCCAATGGGTGCTTCTTCAGTACTTGGAGGTTACGAATTTTATTTATTTATTTATTTATTTATTTACATTCTTATATACCACGCTATTCTGCATCAGTGCGGTTTGCATTGAACAAACTGAAATTACATTGAACAGGGCATTATAACTTGGAGATAACTATTTTACAGGGAACATGGGCAATGGAGGGTTAAGTGGCTTACCCAAGACCACAAGGAGCACCTGTGGGACTAGAAACCCCAGTCCTTCCGGCCCAAGGTTGCTGTCCTCTAGTGGGATTTGAACCCCCGACCTTCCGGCCTGAAGTACCTTGCCCCAACCACTAGGCCGCTCCTCCACTCCAGGTCTAACTAGCAAACAGCACAAAAAGATGGTCTAACTTTTGTAAGTTAGACCATCTTTTTGTGCTGTTTGCTGGCCCAAGCTAGAGTGAGGCGGCAGCCAAGTTGACTTTAAGTTGCTCGATTAAGGAGGCTATTGCCTCAAGCATATCTGTTACGGAACCCTCTGGTTCCAGAGGGTTTGCACGCTCATTCTACCCGAGCACAAGCGTCCTCATGGGCAGAGCAGAGCTCAGTGGCCTCTGCAGACATTTGTCAGGCAGCAACGCGGGCATCTCTTTCTACTTTTGCCAAGCATTCCTGCTTGGATGTCCATGCACAGGTGGGCATTACCTTCATCTTGAGAGTTTTGTGATCTGCTGTGTCCTCTTCCTGCCCAGTGGTGGTGTAGCTTTGGTACATCCCCCCTCCCTGCTTGGACTGGTCTAGCAGGATGATATGGAAGGTGACATTTTACTTACCAGTTAATGTCCTTTCCTTGAGCTCTGCAAGAACAGTCCCGGTCCTGCTCCTGAAACTGTATTGCTCTGTATTTTTTCTGCTATGGTACCCTTGGGACTGTCATGACTTTTGTCACAGGGCTGACTCAGTAGTGACCCCTATTTAAGTAGAAAATAGTGCAGTGCAAGAGATGAATGACGTGCTGAGAGAGCACATGGAAGGAAGTTGCCGGGGGCAACGTAAACAGATGAGGTCACAGACCTGGAGGAATCCCTCAGCCAATAGGGAAGCCAGGGGATTTTCACCTGTGCAATCAGTTAGGGAGTGGTGCAGCTAGGAATCATCTAAATGAGCCTAGCTCACAAACAGTTTCAGTTCCGTCAGCTTCGGGGAAAGCAGTGAAAGATTCCTTTGCTTGGAGGGAGAAGCAGAAGGAGAAAGGGACCAAATTCCAGAGAAGGACTGTGCCCGTGCAGAAGCAGTACATGAGCAAAGCTCAGAGCAAGGCAAGGAGGCAGGACTGGGATTGAAGAGAAACACAAGGAGAGAGAACTGTTTACCGGACGAAGTGAGCTGTGAGGAGGGTGTGGCAGAGTACCTCCGTAGAAGCCTGGGGAGACCCGTGTGTGAGTCTGAAGAGTGTTTGTTTAAGAAAGGTAGCCAACGTGACACAGCCAAGGGAAGTAAAAGTTCCTTACCTGGGCAAGAGAGATCTTATACAAGGTATGTGAGACCTAAAGATTCTCAGAAGCTGTTTCCAGGACTCCCAGCCTATTATCCCTTCCTGTCTAAGGCAGAGCTCCTAGCAAGGCCAGTTTCCCCTAATAGCAGGGCAAGACAGTTCCTTAAGCAGTGGCATAAAGGTCAGCCAACAGGAGGTCCCTATTACCACAGTCAGGGAGACTGTGGTAATTTCCAAACGTTCTCAGTTAATCAAAGAGAACGTCGTCATAGCCAGGACAGGCTATTCTCTATACCTACACGAAAGCAAGGTGTAGAAGAACTTGAGCAGGATATACAGCCTATGCAATGTGATGAGCCAGTAGCGGAAGATACGCAAGAAATGGACTGTAGCATTTCAGTGGCAGATAATATCACATCTCTACGGTAAAAAGAATAAGGAGCCTATTAAGGCATAGCAAAGTATATTCACTGGGGCTACAAGCCCATGTTAAAAGATATTCCTTTTGGTTTGCTGAAAGAAAGCTGTTTTGAGTTCATTTTGCTTTCTGTTCTATCCAAGAAGAGTTTTGTTTTGTATTCCTGTATATATTTGAACATTCCTGATTGGGCAGGGAAATAAAGCCCTATTGTACCTTATATTCGGTTGTCACAACTATTTTGTGTGTGGACTGGCAGCAGCAACTACCAGGAGGCCAGTCACACGGAGGCCTAGTGCAATACCTAGTGCTTACCGGTAGGTGCACCTGAAGGCCTGCGACACTTTATACTTGGCTCTGCAGGCTCTTCTTCTACTGACAGCCTTCTGTTTCTGCTTTCCTTTACATAGTTTTCTTATTCATTCTTGATTATTCATTGTTGCCCACATTTGAGGTTGTGTAAGGCTTACTCTGTATCTCCCATATGCTTTGGGAAGAATACTGGAGGGACTGCTGGTTGCTGAGCTGGACGGAGGCATGGGAGTGATATCATTGAACCTGGGCTTTTCTTTGGTTCTTTATCTGCATCAGTCTTCTGGTAGGGGAAGACAATCCACTTGTCTAGACTGATCTAGTAGGGCTCAAGGAAAGGACATTATTTGATAAGTAAAATGCCACCTTCCTCCAGGAGGACTCTCAACAAATCTTATTGAGAGATTTTCAAGATTCTGATGCGCAGTTGGTGGCCTTCTGGAGGCAACGAGCTCCCAATGTTTGGGACTATCTTCAACTTTTGGGCTCTATGACAGTTACCCTGGATATCCTGGAGTTTGTCCTTTGGACAATGGCTCACATGAGACCGTTGGTTGTGTGTTGGTTGCCTTCTTACAATACTTCAATACAGTCAAACCTCGGTTTTCATGATTAATCCGTTCGAAAAAGTCTGACTAAAACCGAAACGTATGAAAACTGAAGCAATATTTCCCATAAGAAATAATGTAAATCCAATTAATCCGTTCCAGACACCCAAAAATATTCACAAAAAATACATTTTATAAAGAATAACTATATTTTTACATACAGAAAACAATGAGAAATAAATATAAATGACTAATGAAATGGATAAATGAACATTTAACATCACTGAAAGCAAGCTAAGTACAGTACTGTACAGTACAGTATGTTAACATCTGGCCTTAGCCACCCCTGACAAGCTGCTGTGCCCAGCTCTCTTCGGAATCACATTGAATTCAGTCCATTAAAATACCTTTACATTATCTGCACAATGCTTCAGAATGGCAGAAAATCTTAATGATATAGCTTCAGACGTACCCTGCAAGAGAAAGAACTGCCTCCCACATTCATGCAACATCTCCTGCTTACGTTGACAGCTTTTCTTCCCTGCTACCGGGACAAAATCTCAGTCAAAAGACGTTGAAAACCGAAGCAATGCATGAAAACCGGGACAAAATCTCAGTCAGAAAAGACGTTGAAAACCGAAGCGTATGAAAACCGGGGCAAATGAAAACCGAGGTTTGACTGTATTAGGTTCAGTAGCATCTAGCCTTATTTGGTGGTCTCAGCCTGCCTATTTTAACAAGGGGATGCCTCTGGATGATCCAGAGTGGCTCATCTTGACATCAGATGCCAGTCTCTTTGGCTTGGGGACTCATTGCAAGGAACATTCTCCAGGAACAAGCAGGAAGTCAGTCCTCACTTAGGGGTGGTGTCGGCACCGACGGAGCCCGCGTGGAGTAATTCCTCCAGCTTTCAAAGAAAGCCTTTGGGATTGCTGCCATGCATGTGTGGTCCTCTTCCCCCCCAGAGGTCCTCTTCCCCCCCAGAGGTGCCATCTTTCTCAGTTTCCCTTTTTCAATGGAGCCCTTCAGACGCACATTCTCGTCCCTCGGAAAAAGTTTCGTTTTTGGCCCCTGGGCCGTGTTTTTTTTCGGTTGCACCGGTCTTCTTCTGTCCTCCCCTGCTCTCCTTTTTTCCTCGAGTGGGGATATCCTTCATTAAAAGTATTTCCCTGTTGCGGGCTTTGCACCCTTTTTTCTCCCAACCACTGGCCGCAAAGGTCTTCGACCTAGCGGGGGTCCATTTTGCCCCTATGGCCACCGGTTTTAAAAAGTGCATCAGATGCTTCAAGAGCATGTCACACACGGACACCCATGACTGTTGTCTTCGGTGTCTTGGGACTGACTGTGATCAAGAGCTCTGCTCTCTTTGCAAGAAAATGTCCTCCAAGGCCCTGCTCAGCCGTAAGCAGAAGTCCGATGACATTTTCCGGAAGGTGGCCTCGGAATCCTCGGCAACACCTTTGGTCGTCCCTCCACTGGTGGGATCCCCCACTTTGGTTCCGCGTTCTTGGCGACACTTTGACCAGATGTCCCCTGAAGTGGAGCGGTGTAAGAAGATGACGACCTCAAAGTTGCTGTCGGGGGCTCCAGATAAACACGGGTGCTCCCGTGCTCAGTCGCTCAGTCCCCTGCAGCGTTCCCAAGAGTCGGACAAGGAGCGGCTCGAAAGGTACATTGCACAGATACAGAGGCCTCCGGCGATGGCGCCCGGTCTCCTGAGGGTTGTCCCGGTGAGGACCTCCTCCACGCCAGACCTGGTAACCATGGTGTGGATATTGCAGGAGCCCATGCCTGCATGGGAGTCCCGAATTCTGGCTCTAGAGCACAGCATTTTTGCTGCTTTAGCTGCCCAGCAGGCACTTGTGCCCAGCACGACTGGCCCGCATCTCGAGACCAAGGTTCCCTCGAGAGGGACACCAAACTATGCCCTGGAAACCCCCGAGAGCCATGGACCTTGTGAGGGTCCTCGGCATCAGTCTCGCTTGCCTTCCCAGTCCTCGGGAGCACGATCCTCCAAGGCCTCTGGCTCCAAGCGGACCTCTGCCTCTGGATGGGGTGACCTGCCCAAGTCGGACTCCTCCTCGGACCTCTTGGGCTGGGAGTCGGACGGGGATAGTTCCCCGGAGACCTGTGCCCACAGGGACCTCCCTTCAGACCCGTCGCCGCCACCTATCAGAGGTGTTTGCTGCCCAAGGACGACATATTCCTGGCGTTCATGCAGGACGTGGCACGGGCCCTCAGCCTGGCTACGCAGACTGAAGAGGAGCCGTGAGCTGAGGAGCTTGATTTTCTACAGTATGAGTCCCTGCCTCAGAAGTCTTACAGTCCTGGTTTCCCCCCCAGATTGTCAAGGCTGCTCCTCCGCATGTGGGAGACACTTGTTTCGGTCCCCATTGTGAGCAAGCGCCTCAACGCCATGTATAGAGTTCAACGTGGCCCGGGGTTCCGGAAGACCCAGCTCCCGCACACTTCCATGGTTGTCGAGTCGACAATGCGGATGCAAAAAAGCCTGAAGTCTCACTCTTCGGTCCCCCCAGGTAGGGAGTCGAGAGCTCTCAACTCCCTGGGGCGTAAGGCCTATCGCTTCCATGCTCGCTTGCCATATCCAGGCATAAAAACTCTATATGGGCATGTTCCTGCGTGACCTCGCCAATGAGCTCGGTGGTTTCGTTGCGGGTCTCGGGAGTGAACCCCTCCTAAGGTTTCAAACCCTCCTGAAATCCATCGCAAAGTATTCGAAGTACCTCTCCTGTGCCGCATATGACTGATTTGAGTCCTCCGCCTGGGTGGTGGCGGCCGGCATTGGAGCCTGGTGCCAGGTATTGCTCCCGTCTTCGGACCTGGAGCAGTGGGTCCAAGAGAAGCTCCTGGACATCCTTTGCCTTGGCAAACAACTGTTTGGTGAACCTATGGAGGATAAGGCCGCTGAGATAGAAACTGAGTTCGTGACTCGAACTCGTCTCTCGCGCATACCCTCCTCCCTCCCTAGGAAGAAGCAGCAGCCCAATAAGCTGTTCTTCCAAAAGAAGGGGCTCCCTTAGTGGAGTTACCTGCCTTTTCTGCCCACCTCTGCACTGGCTCCCAGCGTGCAGGAGAAGGGAGGTGTACATGGCCACCGTAAACCTTAAGAGCCTAAAGCCCAACCACCGGTGCTGTCCCAGCCTATGCCGGGGTTTTGATGCCGTCGGCACAGCCTCTCGCCCCCCCAGCAGCTCTTCTTCCGGTGGGGGAATGTCTGTCCCTGTTCGCCCCAGAGTGGGCGTCGATCACATTGGACACCTGGGTCCTCTGGGTAATCTGGGACGGATACTGTCTCCACCTGGACAGGTGTCCTTCTCCCCAGTGGAGCCTGCTCAGCTCCACGCACACCAGACTTTCTTGCAGCAGGAACTGTCCAACCTCCTCGCCCAACATGCGGTCGAGAAGGTACCACGACACCTTCGAGGTCAGGGGTTCTACTCCTGCTACTTTCTCATCCCAAAAAAGCCGGGGGGGGGGGGGGGCCTGTGCCCCATCCTCGACATCAGAAACCTCAACAAGTTCCTGGTGTGGGAGAAATTCAAAATGTTATTGCTTGGCGCCAGCTTCTCTTCCTTCAGCAGTGTGATTGGCTATACTCCTTGGATCTCAAGGACGCTTACGCCCACATCCTAGTTCACCCCAAGCACAGGCAATACCTGCACTTCAGGGTGCAGGGGGAACACTGCCAGTACAGGGTGCTCCCCTTCGGGCTTGCTTCCACACCGCGGGTTTTCACAATGTGCCTCTCCGTGGCCGCCACCTCCCTCAGGCAGCAGGGTATACCCTTCTTCCCCTACCTTGATGGCTGACTTGTCACGGGGTCCTCGATCGGCGAAGTCTGCCTGACAATATCGTGCACGATCCTCCTCCTCGAGCGCCTCGACTTCCTGATCAACTACTCCAAGTCCCACCTCGAGCCGGTGCAGACCCTGGAGTTCATTGGCACACGCCTCGACACGGTGCAGGCGACTGCCTTCCCTTCCCTCAGACTGAGCAGACCACCTTCGGGCCGTGGCATCCCAGGTCCAAAACAGGGCTTAGGTTACAGCACGGGTGATGCGACGCCTCCGTGGGCACATGGCCTCCACTGTCCATGTGGTCCCCCATGCCCACAAGCACATGCGGACAATCCAGTGGTGCCGCAGAGCACAATGGGACCAGGTCTTGGGCACCTCAGAGATCCTGTCCAGGTCTCCCACAGTCTCCATGACTCCCTGATTTGGTGACGGGACCCCCGAAATCTCCTTCGGGGAATGCCCTTCCAGACCCTGCAGCATGTGCTCGTCCTAACGACGGATGCTCCCCTGCAGGGCTGGGGAGCCCACTGCGGTGCATTGTGTACCCCACTGCGGTGCATTGTGTACCCAGGGACAGTGGTCACCCGAGGAGTCTCACCAGCAGATCAACCTGCTCGAGCTTCGGGCAGTCTGAAGGGCCCTGAGGGCAAGGGCTACCTGAGGGGGGAAGTCGGTGCTCGTGCAAACCGACAACAGGGTAAGCCATGTTTTACATCAACAAAGAGGGGGAAATGGGTTCACGCCTCCTCTGCTGAGAGGCGATCTTCCTTTGCTCCTTTGTGTCTCGCCGTGGGATGACTCTGTGAGCGGTCTACCTCCCAGGCCAGGAGAATGACCTCACGGAAAACTCTGCAGGATCCTATTCCCACACTAGTGGCGTTTGGATCCGGAGGTCGCTGGCATCCTGTTCCATTGGTGGGGGACACCATCCATGGACCTGTTTGCCAGTCCGGTGAGTGTGCAGCTGCCCCACTTCTGCAGCCTGGTTCTGCACCCGAGCAGTGTGGCCCCAGATGCGTTCCTCCTGAGCTGGACCTCTGGCCTTCCTTATGCGTTACTTCCCACTCCTGTCATTGTGAGGACCCTCCACAAGGTTCGGTGGGACCGAGCATCGGTGATCCTTGTGGCTCCCTCGTGGCCTCAGCAGCCTTGGTCCCCCGCTTCTCCTTGAACTCTCGTCCGAGCCTCCAGTTCCCCTGGGCTGCGCCCCGGGCCTCTTCATGCAGGAAGAGGGTCGGGTGCTCCACCCAAACCTGACCTCGCTGTCACTTGCAGCCTGGCGGCTGAACAGGTCACCTTAGCTCTGCTGTGTTCTCGGAGGGCGATGAGGAGATCCTCCTCATGTCGATTAAGGACTCAACGAGACTGGCATATGCCTTTAAGTGGCGACTGCCCCAATGGTCCAGGACTGAACCCTGCGGCACCCCGCTAATCACCTTCCTTTTATCCGAGTGAGCTCCATGTACCATCACCTTCTGTTGTCTGTCAGTCAACCAATTTCTAATCCAGTTTACCATCTTGGGACCCCCATCCCCAAGCTATTGAGTTTATTGACAAGCCTCCTATGAGGAACAGTATCAAAGGCTTTGCTGAAATCCAGGTAGATGACATCCATCGCATGCCCCTGATCTAGTTCCTTGGTCACCCAGTCAAAGAACTCAATCAGATTTGTTTGGCATGACCGTCCTTCGGTAAAACCATGTTGCCTTGGATCTTGCAACCTGTTGGTTTTGAGAAAGTTCACTATTCGCTCTTTCAGGAGTGCCTCCATTACTTTTCCCGCCACCGAGGTAAGGCTCACGGGCCTGTAGTTTGACACTTCTTCCCTGTCCCCACTTTTGTATAGAGGTACTACATCAGCCATTCTCCAGTCCTGTGGAACCTCCCTTGAATCCAAGGATCTGTTGAAGACATCCTTTAACGGTCCAGCAAGAACCTCTCTGAGTTCTTTCAGTATCCTGGGAGGTATCCAATCTGGTCCCATGGCTTTGTCCACTTTCAGTTTAGCAAGTTGTTCTAACACCTCATCTTCTGTGAATGGTATGGTATCTACTTCACTCCCATTTTTATATTTGGGAGTCACAGCTGGTCCATCTCCAGGATTTTCTTTAGTAAAAACAGAGCAGAAGTATTTGTTTAGCAATTTCGCTTTTTCAATGTCACTTTCCACGAGTCCTTTCCCAGCACTTCTGAGTCCTGCAATTCCAACTCTGATCTTCTTCCTTTCCCGAATAATACCTGAAGAAAATTTTTGTCGCCACCCTTAACATCTTTAGCCATCTTCTCTGCCTTTGATTTTTGCCTTCCTTATTTCTCTTTTTGACTCTGAGTTTGATCCTGTATTCATTTCTGTGTTCTGTTTGCAAGCTTTTGAATTTTGCGAAAGCTGTGTTTTTTGCCCTTATTTGAACAGCCACTTCTTTGGAAAACCAAATAGTTTTCCTTCTCCTCTTGTTTTTATTTACTTTTCTTACATATTTATCTGTTGCCCTTTTATTGCCACTTTTAGTTTAGCCCATTGCAATTCCACTTCCCTTATCTCCTTCCACCCCGTCATCTCCTCCTTTAGGTACTCGGCCATTTTATTGAAGTCGGTGTTTTTGAAGTTTAGGACTTTGAGCTTGCTATGAATGGATTGCACCTTGGCTTTTATCTCAAACCACACCGTGTGATGATCACTGTTGCTCACAGGGGCACTCACGCAGACATTCGACACGCTATCACCGTTGGTGAGCACTAAATCCAGCGTTGAGCTTTCCCTGATTGGTTCCATCACCATTTGTTTAAGTAACGCATCTTGGAGAGAATCCACAATTTTTTTTGCTTCTTTCCAGATGTGCAGAAGGAGTAATCCAGTCCACATCAGGTAGATTAAAGTCACCCATTATGATCGCTTCCCCCTTGGTGGCTATCTTGGCAATATCTCTAATCAATTCGTTATCTCTCTCTTCAATTTGAGTCTGAGGTCTGTAGACTACAGCAGTATGGTTGACAGTGCCATCTCCTCTTTCCAACGCAATCCAGAGCGTTGCTTCTTTTCCCCATTTCCCCTGCATTTCAGTAGCTTTAATATTGCTTTTTATATACAAGGCTGCTCCTCCTCCTTTTCCATTTTCTCTGTCTCTTCTGAATAGATTATAGCCAGCTATGGCTATATCCCAATCATGCGATTTATTAAACCATGTTTCTGTAATGGCCACAATGTCCATTTCCACCATTAGAGCTTCCAGGTCCAGAACTTTGTTGGCTGAGCTTCGAGCATTTGTGCTAATTGCTTTCCAGCATTTACCTGGCTTGTGTGTATTTTTCATTGATTTTGTTCTGCCCACTTCTTCCCACTTGTTTTTGATGTGTGGTTTAAAAGTGTGGCTGTTTCTGAATTTTGTTTTTCAGGGAATGGCATGCAGATCTTGACCTTCCAAATCCGTCACCCCTTTTTCCTAGTTTAAATGCATATCCACATACTGCCTGAATTTTTCACTTAGGATTCTTTTCCCTGCGACAGAGAGATGTAGTCCATCAGCATAGTATAGTCTCTTGTTGGTCCATCTGTTTCCCCAGTCGCCAATAAATCTGAATCCTCCTTGTTTGCACCAGGTCTGGAGCCATGTATTAAAGGTGTTAATGCGATGCAGCCTTTTTGTCCCCTTACCAAGAACAGGTACAACTTCTGAGAATGCAACAGTGTTAACAATGGGCTTGAGTTTCTCTCCCAGAGATTGGAAGTCCTTTTGGACTGTAGAGGCACTGTTTCTAGCCAGGTCATTTGTGCCCAAGTGGATAACATCATCAAGTTTAGAGTGTTCTCTTTTTGCGCTAATTACTTCAACAACTTGGTTTGTATTCCTGCTGGCTGAAGAGCCTGGTAGGCACATGACTATCTTCTCTCCTTTGAACTGTGTTCCCAAGTTGGTGCCTCTGATGATGGAATCTCCAAGTAGTAGTAGTATTCATTTTGGTGAGGATTTTTCATATTTGGTGCTTTAGCAGGAGGTTGGGCATTGTCTGACTCATTTAAGGGCCCTTCAGTTTCTTTGGATTGGGCATCCTCATTAGCCAAGGCAGAGAAGGCATTGTGCAGGGATATCTCTTGATGTATGGGATGTCTCTGCATTACAAGTCACAATCTACTAGAACCCACTGTGATCCATTTGTTCCTGATCTCTTGATGTATAGGATGTCTCTGCAGTACAGGTCACAATCTACCAGAACCCACTGTGATCCATTTGTTCCTGGTGTGTTTGATTCTTTGTGGGAGTGGTGGTGGACTTTGTTCAGTTTGTATCCTAGAAGAGGTGTGCTTCATTGCAGCCAGTTCCTCCCTCAGTAGAGTCACTTCTTTATGCATGGCAGCTAGGTCTTTCCTTATTAGAATCAGTTCTTCATGCATGGCAGCTGACTTGAGGCACATAGGACAAACTCTTAGGCTCCAAATGATTTGTCTTGAAATGAAAGTACCACAGTTATTGCACTGAATACACGACATGTTGATTAAACAGTCCCAGAAGAGGAGGAAGAAGAAGAAGAAAGGATGAAGAAGATGTGGGCTTTAACCCAAGTTAGGAAGGATTGATGGCACGTATGTGACCACTATATAGGCAATGTAGCCCCTGGGGTGGGTGGGGTGAGGGGTAGGGTGGGCAGGAACCTAAGTGTCTCTGGCCAGTAGGCTGTTCCTGAACTGTGGACACACACAATGGAGACGGTAAGGGAACCCACCAATAAGGACAAATAGGAAAATAAATATGTGGAGACAAACAGACAGAACTCACAGTTCAGTAGCAATTTCAGCTAAATCACCTTTCGGGAGAGGTCTGGAGAGCCCTGCTCTTCTCAAGGAACAGAACAGCAATCTGAACAAGCACACGTTCAGGACAGGAAATGGAGGTCTTCAACAATACCTCAGCAGGGGGGAGGGGTAGCTTGCTAGAGCTGATGGGGGGAGGCTGGGGTTAGGGAGCTAATGTAGCATTAGGGAGAGGATTCCCACTCCTTATGGCCTTGAGCAAGTCACTTAATTCTCTGTTGCCTCAGAAAAATCCAAGTTATCAATGTCCCTGTTTGGTGTGCAAAAGTCTGGAATCACTTGTGAGTTTTGCGTTTTTCGTACTTTCTAACATTTGTTTTTTTAAATTTTGCGTTAGCCCAGCATATTCATTTTTCTACCACGATAAAAGGGATACATTTGGCTATTAGAGTTGACTTTTTTGCATTCCTTGCTTCCAATTTAAATACTTTACAGACACTGGGAGATAGCTACTGCGATTTTTGTGGATCCTGCGTCTAAACTGGATCGAGATTATCCAATGTGCATATGTTATTTCTGACCAATCAGGAGGATGGTTTCACTAACCAATCACAATGCAGATATGTAGCCAACAGTGCAGCTATAAAAACGCGCAGAATTTTTGAATTTCATATGCTTTCTGGATCGACCATGAAGATGACTGGGACCCTGACGTTGGAGGAGCGTGTTCATGTGTCCTTTATGAGCGAGGAAGGATTTTCAAGCTGTCAGATAGCCAGGAAAGTTGGCTGCAGTCAGAGTGCTGTTAAGACTGTACATAAGAAGAAAGAAATGGGTTCAGTGGTGGACAAGCCTTGTTCAGGTCGTCCACATGCATCAACATCACACCAGGACCACGCACTGTGATGCATTTCACTGACTAATCGCAAGTTGACCTCTCCTCAGCTACTTCGAGAGTGGTCAGACAAGAGTGAGGTCAGTGTCAGCTCAACAGTTCATCGCCGGTGCCTGCAGTTTGGTCTCTGGTGTTGCAAAGCACGGAATAAGCCACTGATGACTGACATACAAAGACGCAACCGGATCGTGTGGGTGAGAAAGCACTCAACCTGGTCGACTGAAATGTGGGAAAAGGTGCTATTCAGTGATGAAAGCACCTTCTGCCTGTTTGGTAACCAGGCCCACACCTATGTGAGTTGATTTCTTGGAGAGGAATTCAAGCCTGAGTCTCAACCTCACTGTGAAGCATCCTTTGAAGGTCATGGTCTGGGGCTGCCTGGTTGCCAGTGGCGTTGGACATCTTCACATCATCGATGGAATGGTCAACGGGGCCAAGTATGTCACCATATTGCAAAAGTGCATGGTGCCATCAGCACACCAGCTGTTTCCTGGCCAGTTCCTGTTCCAAGATGACAATGCACCCTGCCATCGCTCCAGACAGGTGATCAGCTGGAAGCAGCGGAACAACATCAAGTCAATGGACTGGCCTGCCCAGTCTCCAGATCTGAATCCAGTCGAGAACCTGTGGCTCAAGGTGGCCTTGGAAATATCCAAGAGGCATCCGACATCAAAGCGTGAGCTGATTGAGTCACTCATTGCAGCTTGGAACTGCATTGTCACCAACGATCACCTTGTCAGACTGGTTCATTCAGTGCCGACAAGGTGCAGTCAGGTGATCAAGAACAAAGGGTGGCCCATCAAATACTGAGCCATCACTGACATATAAATACGGCCTTTTTCAAAGCCACATACATTCATTTGAAGGAACCCTGGCGTGCGTCCATAAAATTTTAAAGCATACTTACAATAATATATCGTTGGCCAACAATGTACATTACACGATTTTCACAGAACAGGACAACTATGGGGAACAAACTCAGAAAATAAGGGCCAAACCAATACTAAAAGTTGGCCCTAATAGCCAAATCTATCACTTATCATGAGAGACACAGAAAAAGCCACTGGGAGGAAAAAGAAATTAAGATATAAGGTCATGAAGTTGAAAAAACGTCAAATTTACAAGTGATTCCAGACTTTTGCACACCACTGTACCTTACGAAGTTTAAAGTTACAATGTAAACCGCTTTGACTGAAATGTGGTATAAAAAAATCTGTCAAATAAACTGGAAAGTGGCTGGGTCAGTAGAAATGGGTTGATAGTGGTAGAGAAGGCTGGGACTGGAAGAGGGCCAATGCTGGGAGGGGGGCTGTCTGGAAATGAGCTGATACTGGGATTGGGAACTGTAACTGGAAATAGACTAATACGAGGCTGGGAGGTCTGGGCATGGGTTGATACTGGGGTGGGGGGGGGGGGGGGTATTGAAATGATATGCTCTGATACTGGGGCTGTGGGGAGGACCTGGGATTGGAAATGGGCTGATACTGGTACCGGGACCAGAAATGGGCTGATATTGGGGCTGGAGGGGCAGGACTGGCACTGGAAATGGGCTGATACTGGGACTGCACATAGGTTGATACTTGTCCCAGGCCCACCCTGCAGTCCTGGACATGGGCTGATATTGAGGCTGGGATTAGAAATGGGTTTATGCTTTAAGGGGACTGGGACTGGTGCTGGGAGGGGGTTTACTGTAGTGTTGCGGGCCTGGTATTGAAAGGGGGTAATGCTGACAAATGCTGGAGTCAGTGTGGGGGAAAAAGATGCTGGGTGAGTGAAAAGGGGAGAGTAAGATAGATATTGCGGAGGCTGGGAAAGAAGTGAAGTCATAACCAGGGGAAGGTTGAGAGGATGGGCTATAAGATCAGATGCTGGGTTAAGGAGGAGAAAAGGAAGGGTTAATATAAGTATTGTTAGAGGAAGTAAATGGTTGGACACTGGGGACGTGAGGATGTGGGAGAGCAGGGACTTGGACTTAGGTGGAGATTCTAAGATTGGGTGAGAAAACAGAAGAAAGATTAACATAGGCTGGGTATTGGGCATGTAAGTGGGGACTTGGGTTTGGGTAGGATTGTGAATGAGGACACAGGGACACTGGATAGGGTGGATAAGTGGGGATTTGAGGTTGGCTTGGGGGTATAGTGGATACTAAGAAATTGACCAGAAATTAAGAGAAGAGTAGGTGCCATGAAACCAAGTGCAGAAATATGGGGAGGAACAAAGATTGAAACAATTCTGTTCTGGCCCTTCCTCTACAGGTCACGTTCGGCTTTTGCCTCACCCACAGTTCCACTTCTTTTTTTTGTCTACAAATTAAACCCTGCCAATGCCAAAGTGTAGAGATTCTTCAGTCAATACAACTACTAATCACTTGTATAGCACTGCAGGTCTTATGCAGCGCTGTACAGAGATGTGTAAGAGAGGGTTCCTGTTCATCAGAGCTTACAGTCTAGTCAAGACCGACAAGGCAACATTTCCTAGAACCAACTGTTTATGGGAATGGTAAGGCAACACATAGTTGGAGAGCAGGAGACTAAGTGAATCAGGATCCACAAACACCCTCGAAGAGGAAGAAACCATATACCAAGGGCTTTGATTCCTTGGTTCAGCCATGGCCTCAGAAGCCTCTTCCATACATGTTTCCACCATGTCTTCTAGTTGGGCGTGTGCTTCACCCAATAGAGCATCACCTGGGACTGGTGATTCTGGTGGTGCCACATTGGCTGCAGAAGCCTTGGTTCGTGCACCTGATGCAGCTCCTGAACAGCCTGCCTCTGTGCCTTTTGCAGGTCCGGGACCTGTCCTGTTGGAACATCCAGCTCCTTTCTTGCTTATGGTTTGGCTGTTGAGAGGCAGTGCTTAGTACACAGAGGCTACTTGCAGACCATAGTTTCCACTCTTGAAGGCAAAGTGAGGCTCAACCTGTCTGGCCTATGTATGCGTTTGGTGCATTTTTGTGGGCTGGTGTCGTGAGTGCCACTTGCTCACTCAGAAGGCAGATTTGCTGTCATTTTTGGCCTTCCTGCAGGACAGGATTGAAAATGGTCTGTCCCTCAGTTCCTTGAGGGTATGGGTATCAGTCTTATCTTGTTTCTGAGGCCCGGAAGCTGCAGCTCTTATAGCCTCACACCAGGATATCATATGCTTCCTTAGCGAGGTGTATCACTTACATCCCCCCTCACTTTTGGTGGTCCCATCATAGGTTTTGGGTCTCATTCTTTGGGTCTTGGCTGCCCCCTTTGAACTATTGAATTGGGCATCTCTCAAAGATCGTTCACTCAAGGCAGTCATTTTAGTTGTTATCTGTTTTGAATGTCACATTTTGGAGTTGTATGCTCTCTTATGCAGGAATCCTTACCTGTCCTTGGACTCACCTCTCCTTACACACCTCCTTGGGAACTCCACACTTCTGGCAGATCCCTTCTATCTGTGACTTTCTCTTCTACTGCCAACTCCAGACTTTGATCTTTTCATCTACCACAAGCTACCTGAGTCTGTGCATCAGACTTCATCTCTGGCCCTTTTCAAATTCAGGCTGACAACAAGGCCGCTTTTGGATCCTGATCCGCTTAGTCTCCTGTGTGTTTCCTTATTATTCCGCTAGATATATCCTTGTCCTCAGCTGTTGTGGTGTCTGTCTCGACTAGATTGTAAGCTCTGATAAGCAGGGACAGTCTTTTACATATGTCTGTACTGCACTGCGTATGCCTTGTAGCGTTATATAAATGATTAGTAGTAGTAGCAGCAGGAGACTGTATAGATTTGGCTGGTCCCCTTCTCCTTGACTATGCTAGCCTTTCATGTCAATCAGGTGGCCTGCCTTCTGTCCTTTCGGCAGAACAGTATAAGAAGTAGTACAAAGATTTTCATCTACTTGATCACAAGGTGCTTTTCAGGTACCCTGAAGATCGCTAATTCTTTCTGAAAGTCAGATAGAGTGTGCTCTTTGCAGGTCTGCATAAGGGTGAGGCAGCCTCTAAGGCCTCCTTGATCTGTTGGATAAAAGAGGCTCTGTTCTCAGCCTATCTTTTGCAGAATTGGTCTATCCCAGAGGGATTGTAGGTGTACTCTTCCGGTTCAGGCCTCTTCCTGGGTAGAACGCTGTTTAGTCACCCCTATTGACATTTGCAGGGTGGTGACTTGGTAGTCTCTTGACTTTTGTCCAGCACTACTGCTTGAATGCTCACGTTAGGGTGGATGTGGCCTTTTGTACAGAGATTCTGAAGGCAGTCGTGTCTTCTTCCCGCACAGTGGAGTAGCAGCTTTGGTACTTCCTACTTGTTTGGACAGGTCTAGTAGGGTGATCCGGAAGGTGGCATTTTATTTACCAGATAATGTCCTTTCCTGGAGTCCTGCTAGACCAGTCCAGGACCCCTACCCTTCTCTTATCTTTGTAGTTAGTCTTCTAGGCTTGAACAGTTACTCTGTATGTTGGCTGTGCTGTACATAGTTCTGTCTTGTTATCCTCAATGACGTTGTATCAGCTTCTTGACCATTTGCTTGGATACAAATGCTAAAGTATGCCCCTAGCTGCACTGGCTCAAGTAATAGGTTGATGTCACTAGAAGTTTCTAGTTTTCTGTATTCACCTCTGCTAGCAGAGGGACACAACCCACTTGTCTGGGCTGGTCTAGCTGGATTCCGGTTAAGGGACATTATTTGGTAGGTAAAATATCACCTTTCTTTGAAAATTAGCCACAAGTAACAGTGCTTTGTAAAAGTCAACACGCACACTTGTATATTTATCACATTTTGCTGTCTAAAACATACAAAAAATTCAAAATACTTAATAGTTAAGAGTTTGTTTCACTGTTCTACACAACATGCTCTGCACTTTTAACATAAAAGAGCAATCAGAAATATTCAAGAAGTAATTAAGAATATGAAGCCCAAAAATCTGTGCCCTTTGCCATTATAAACTCAAGCTCAATTTCCAAAGATTGCTTTAACAAAACCCATAATAAGTTAGAGCTTACCTATATCCAATCACAGTAGTTGAGCTGATTCAAATACTTGAATAAAAAAATCAAGCTGTTTTTTTCTTTAATAAAGTAAATTTGAAGCAAAGGTCTAAAAATGCAAAGCAATGGAGATGCTCAAAGAACTCTGGAATGAAGTTATTCAGAGGTGCAGATTGGAGGAAGGCTATAAGAAACCTTCACTGTGTTTGAATATCCCTTAGGGCATTATCCCGTCCATCTTTGTAAAGTGGAGACAGTTTGGCACCACCAAGACACTGGTTTGATCAGGCTATCCCTTCAAAATTGATAGCCACAAATTAATGAAACTGGAGATAATGTTGACTATTAAAAGTTTTAGGATGGAGATCACGTGAGCACATGAGCGGGTGAGGAGCAGTCCTCGTCGCGCTCCCGGGCCGCCTAACGAAACCTGCTATTAAACCGGCAATTACCGCTAAACGAGGGGTGTTGCCCACCGGACCTAGCGCAATAACTGCAAATCTCTGGTGCTGCATTACTCTAGCAGATTGAAACATACAGGGAAGGCTATGAGAGCGGCGTCAAAGAAAGAGAAGCCCCCGAGCACCAGGGAAACCAAGATGGCGGCTGCGGCTCGCTCTGGGAGTATGCCGGGATCCCCGGATACTGAAAGTGGAGAATCCAGCCCGGAGGAGGTAGCGCAAGAAGTGGTGAAGCTATTTGATCCTAAATTTGACAATGTGCTTAAAAAGCTTGAAGAGATGGGAGAAACCTTTGCAGACCTTACGCGGAAAGTAGAAGAAGTGGAACAGCGTGTGAATGTGCTGGAGGAGGGTGAACTGGCGTTAGAGAGAAGCAGCAATAAGCAACAACAACAGATCGAGACTTTGCTTCAAAAAGTGGATGACCTCGAAACCGCTCCCGAAGGAACAATTTACGAATGGTGGGAGTGCCCGAAACCTGGGCAGATAATCAGCTCATCCAACTCTTCGAGGAGTGGCTGCCGAAGGAGCTCGGCCTACTGGAACTGATGGGCCAGATAAAGGTGGAAAGGGCCCATCGGCTCGGACAGCGGATCGAAGGCTGAGGCAGACCCCGGCCAGTGTTGGCGCGCTTACTGAACTTCCAGCATAAAGTTGCTCTGCTGCAGGCATACCGCAAACGCCGGGATCTGAAGCTGGACAATGTAGCTGTGCTCCTGTTCCAGGATTATTCAGCATCGCTGGCTGCCAAACGTAAGGACTTCTCTCCTATTTGTACCACGCTGGTGCAAAAGGACATTCGGTTTGCCCTACTTTACCCGGCGATATTAAAAGTTTTTCACAAGGGCGCCGCTCACACCTTTGAGAAGCCGGAGGACGCCCGCAGATTCCTGGCTAAGATGGCATCGCCTTTGCCAGTGGATATGGCCAAGTGAGGAGACTCTTGAGGCAGAGGTGCCCGGGGGGCCTAGAAGCGGAAACGTCCGGGAGTGGAGAGTTGCAAACGTTTAGCTGTGACCGGAACTTTTGAGACTATCAATCGTAGGCTTTTGGGCCTGCCTAGATACTGGGTTTTGTGTGTCATATCCTAAGACAATATACATATACCTTGGTGGGTTCTTTTGCATGAAGGTGGCCCGGAGGTGCGTTGGACAGTGATCTGACTCCTGTTTGGGAGGGTCTTGCTTCCCAAGACCTTGGGGATGTTGAGTCTTGGGGGGGTGCGGGGAGGGGGAGGGAATCTTAACTCTTTTGCTACCATTGTTTTTTTGTATATTAGCATATATGTTAGTGTGAGTGGGGGAATGTCTGGGGCCCTTTGTTGGCGGAGTGGCGTGCGAGACTTAGGGGGAATGCGTGTTTTGTGTGTTGTGGGGTACGTGGCCCTCTTCGTTAAGGGAAACTGTGCTTTTGGGGGGGAGTGGTGTGGGGGGTGGGGGCTGGAGTGAGGGGGGATGAGGATAGGGTGGGAGGGGAGCAGTTATGGGGGAGGGATAGGGGGGAATTTATAGGAGGGATAGCACGACCTCTTGGAGTTCTAGACGGGTGGCACTGGGCACGAGTTCGACTCTTAGGTTGCATAACCAGGGAGCACTGAGCATTGGCTCTGGGGGCGAGGCTGGGCGCCCTTGGGAGCTCATAGAGGTGTCTAAACTGCTGCTTTCTGCTCTGCACTGGAGGGATGCCTGGGGTTAAGATAGTATCGTGGAATGTGGGAGGGATAGGATCTCTGATTAAACGCACAAAAATGTTACAGACGCTGAAGAGAAAAGGCATACACATAGCCATGTTACAGGAGACTCATTTGAGTGCCTTGGAACATCGTAAATTAGCCAGAGATTGGGTGGTGACTGCTCATGGGGCGGCCTCGGGCACAAAAAAGGCGGGAGTAGTGATCTTAGTAAAAAAGGGCGTGCCTCTTGAAGTGAGCCGTGTACAGGCTGACCCTCATGGCCGATACATTTCACTACATGCTAAGTTATATAATGAGCCAGTGTGGTTAGTGAACGTATATGCCCCGAATGTCTATGACCATGAGTTCTTTAAAAGGATACTGAGGCTAGTAACGAACTCTGGAAAGAATAAATTAATTGTTGCGGGAGACTTCAACTGTCCGCACGATCCGTGCCTGGATAAGTCCCAACAGAGTGGAACGGGCTCATGGACACATAAAGGGGTAGGTTATCTGTGCAGAATGGGAGATCTCATTGATGTATGGAGGGTCTTACACCCGGGGGTGCGCGAATACACACACCAATCGCGCGCACATCACACATGGTCTCGTATAGATTACATATTGGTCAGTGAAGGGGGGCTTCCTAAGGTGTTACAGGCGGGAATAGACCCTATAGTGGTATCAGACCATGGGCCGACCTGGATCATCTGGGAATCTCAAGGGCCCTCGAGGGTGTGGTGGAGGTTCCCCGCCTATCTCTGGGAAGACGAAGCTTTTCGGCTTTACCTTGAAAAACAGTGGGATGAGTATGCTCGTTTTAATGATACCCCCCAGTGCTCACCGCTCCTGTTTTGGGAGGCCAGTAAAGCGGTGCTGAGAGGTGCAATTATCTCGTATGTCACTGCGCGGCGCCGGCATATAGATCGTAGCCTGCTTGTCTTGGAACGCACTCTGCAAGACCTCCAACATAAGTTGGGTAGAGGAAGAGACAAGACTTTGCAGCGGGAATATACCCGATCGCAGGCGACATTAAATGAGCTGATCAGAAGTAGAGCAAGCTTGTCGATGCAGTATTACAAGCATCGTCTTTATCGCTATGGAAACCGATCGGGTACGCTGCTAGCAAAACTTGTCCGGGATCCCTGGGGAGCCCGCTTTATTCCCGTGCTTCGAGGGGAATCGGATATCCTGCACCATCAGCCAGCCCAAATAGCTGAGATCTTTAGAGCATTTTATGCTCAGGTGTATAGTGAGGAGGAGAGGGACTATGCAAAGGGTGTAGACTTCTTGGCCACGCTGTCCTTGCCCAAAGTGACTGAGGATGAGCTGCGGATCCTGAATGCGCCGTTGACGGTGAGGGAGATTCTCCAGGGAATTAAGAGAGGCAATTCCCATAGAGCCCCTGGTCCCAATGGGTTCAGCATTGAATACTATAAAATGTTGGCAACCCGGTTGGCCCCGTCCATGGTGGTGATGTATGATGATGCACGTGTAGCAGGCCTTTTCCCTCGGGACATGCGCTGTGCAGATATCACAGTTATTCCGAAACCCGGGAAAGACACGATGGATCCAGCCTCTTATAGACCTATTTCCCTCATTAACTGTGATATGAAAATTTTGGCGTCAACCCTGGCGGCACGGCTTAATCTGATCCTGCCGAGGCTTATTGATGCGCAGCAGGTGGGCTTTGTACAGGGAAGAGAGGTGTCTCGAAACATTACTAAACTGTTGTTGGGCATGGAGCATTGCTTAAGGAAGGACGAAGCACTCCTACTGGTGAGCCTGGATGCCGAAAAGGCATTCGATAGGGTAGCCTGGGCATATCTATGGGATGTGTTGTCTGGTTTTGGTTTGCATGGGAACTTTGTACAATGGATCAGAGCGCTCTACGCGCAACCCTCAGCCAGAGTGGGGGTTAATGGGATCTTCTCGGAGCCGTTTACACTGGAGAGGGGCACGCGCCAGGGGTGCCCAATGTCTCCCCTGCTGTTCGTCCTTGCGCTGGAACCTCTACTCAGAGCCATTCAGCAAGATGAGGGGATTGCAGGCATACAGATGGGAGGAGAGGAACTGAAAATTAGTGCGTTTGCTGATGACATGTTGATTTGCTTAACAAACCTGCCCGCCTCCTTACAACATCTTCTTCAGTTGATACTAGCATACGGCAGCTTTTCAGGCCTAAAAAGTAATGCATTGAAGTCAGTCGTATTGGACGTGGGGGGCAAAGTGCAGCCAACATGGGAGGGAGAGTTCCCGTTGGTATGGGCAAACGGGGCTATTAAGTACCTTGGGATACAGTTACCAGACCGGCCTGAATATCTCTATCAAGCGAATGTCCCTGGTCTATTAGCTAGAAGTCTGCAAACTTTTCAGGGCTGGCGGAACTTACCCTTATCTCTTAGGGGAAGGATTGCTCTCTATGTTATGGTAGAATTTCCGAGATGGCTCTACGTTTTACGTATGTTGCCGATCTGGATTTCGAATGGGGACTGGAAGCGTTTTGAAACGGGTTTACGGGGGTTTTTGTGGAGGGGTAAGCGCGCTAGAATCCCATTGCAGGCCCTTATGAGCAGGAGGGAAGAAGGCGGCGTGGAGATGCCCTCGTTGCGCAATTATAATCTTCGATATTTAACTAAGCATATTGGGGCCCTATTGGGGGGGGGGGGGCTGGGGGCTACGCTCCAGTGCGGCAACTAGATGAAGAGCTAGAACCCTATCATCGACTCTATGTCCTACAAATGGGCAAGCTACCATTGACCATTCGGGAGGGGGTGGGGGGGGGAGTTATATGGAGGCCTTACGATCTGCATGGCGAGTGCTCTGCCTGCGCTTTGGTTGGAATTGGAGGGGTTCGGCATGTTTGGGAGATCTTTATATGGCAGATGGCAGGACTATGGATAGTTTTCAGAGTCTACAGCGGAGATACTCTCTCTCTAAGCATGATTTATGGATATCTGCAAGCGCGCCACTATATGCGGGGACTGACTTTGACACAGCGAGCCAGGGTAGAGAGCGGCACTCCTCGCTCAATTCTGGAGAGTTTAGTTGAAAACCAGCGGGGGGGTAGAGGCTTGTCGGACGCTGATTTGGCCGAGTAGGGGTGATGTGTTTCTCTCGGAGTTGACTGCGTGGTGGCGGAGGGATGGTGTGGACGCACTGACGATGGAATTGTTGCAGGCGGCTTTTCTGGGACTTGTGAAAGGGACGGAGTGGGTATACCTGCAGGAGCTTCAATATAAATTTCTGTGGTGCGCTTACACTAGTGATAAATGGGCCTGTCGGGTAGGGCTTAAGGCCTCTGCCCTTTGCGGATGGTGTGGACACGAGACAGGCACCCTCTTGCACAAATTTTGGGATTGCCGATTAGTCTGGGATTTATGGGAACAAGTATCCTGAAAGCTCGCGGGGTGGTTGGAAGTAGACTTTCTAGCTCACAGAGAGATCTGTCTTTTCCATAGTTGGGAGTTGCGATCTGACCGGCTTACTGCTGGGCATAGAGCGCTGCTAGAGCGCGGCTTCCTGGTAGTAAAAAAGTCCTTGTTGCATCGCTGGATCGAGGTGGTTCCTCCTGGTGTACCGCTCTGGGAATCTTCTATGTTTGATTTGCTATGCATGGAAAAAATGACGGCGAAGCAAAGGGGCAGCAGGAGTTGGGAGGCATTTATGACACTGTGGTCACCCATGATCTCTCAGTTGTCCCCTAGGGAGCGGGCACTAGTTTTGAATGTTTAAGTGGTGCAGATATACTGCTGATTGCTCCGTGGGAGGTGGGATTTGTGATCTTTGGAGAATGCTACATCATGGGTACCCGAGGTTAACTGTTGCTGAAGGATGGTGCGAGAGTCAGTGCACCCGATTAGTGTTGGGGTCCTGAATGCCCTGCTAGTGCTAGGGGGGGAGGGTCAATGGGAGGAGGGGGGGAAGGGGGGGAGGGTCAACGATTGGGGTGTCATATTGCGTGCAGGCCATGGGGAACGCAGTTATGTAGTTTTATTTGTGATTCAGTGCAGGGTCCAGCAGCTGTCTCCTTCTATGTTTATACACTCTCCCTTTTCTAGGGGAGTATACCTTGTTTAGTTTCTACTGTACTAACTGTGTAAGCTGGTCAACTATGGCTCTCCGCTAGCAGGGGAGTACTAATTGTTTACTGTATACTGTGTTTACTGTGTACGCTGGTCTGCTATAGTTCAATTCTTACTGTATTAATGCTGGTTTAGTACTGAGCTCCCTGTGGATATGTCGACAGTAGAGGCTTTGCTGTTAGCCATTCTGTTTGCTTTCTTGTTTTGGCATATTTCTGCAAAACTCAATAAAAATGATTTGAAATAAAAGTTTTAGGATTACTCCACAAACATGACCTGTATGGAAGGGTACCAAGGAAGAGCCCCCTGCTGAAGAAAAACAAAAAGGCATGTACTTGAGATTCAGATGTTCAGGAAGAGTCCCTCAAACATTTAATTTGATAGCCCTCAAGGCATATTTTTTCCTTTGGTAAGTCAGAGCCACTGATGCTTGCAGAGATCGATCTATTTACCCTTCCCTCTGCACATTGTCCTCATTTCAGCAGGCATTGTCAACTAGTGATTTTTCCTACCTGCTGCTCTTTCCTCTGCAGGTTTTCCTTTGCTGTGGAAACCACCCATGCCTCCATCAGTAGGAGTTTTAAAATGGGTTTATATTCTCTGGGAACAAGCAGGAAGTCAGTCCTCACATATGGGTGATGTCAGCTCCAACGGAGCCCACATGGTAACCTCTTCCCAGCTTTCAAAGAGAGCTCTTGGGAGATGTACCACACATGCGTGATCCCCTTCCCACCTAAGGGTGTCATCTTGCCTCAGTATCCTTTTTTCCGCGGAGCCTATTGGACGTGGGCCTGATCCCCCTGGAAAAAGTTGATTTTTTTTCTTTATTTTTTGTTACTTTTCTCCAGTTGCGTACCGGTTCCCTCCTATCTCCCGATTCCACTTGCCTCTGACGTCGCATTTTTCTTCAATTCTTTTTCTACTCCTTCGAGAGTTTTTTCTCTAGTGTATGGGTTTTCACGCCCTTTCTGGTCAGGGCCAAAGGAGATTGACCTTGTGGCGATTGTCTTCCCTGCCATGGCCTCAGTCAATGGCTTCAAGCCTTGTGACCATTGCACTTGCATGTCATGCACAGATTCGCATGATTGTTGCCTTCGGTGCCTCAGGCTGGATCATGATGCCTTGTCGTGTAGTCTCTGCCAGCAGATGACCCCAAGGCCCTTTGAGGCTGCAAGAAGCAGCACGAGTTGATTTTCCATAAGACTGACTTAGCCTCGGAGTCATCTGTGGGACCAGTGCCCTCGAGGGCTGCGGTGGAGGCTTCAACCTCGCGTGGCAACTGTACTGACTCGGAGTCTCGAGGTTACGGAGCGTCAAGCTGGGGAGGTAGCCTCCTTGGGTGATGAATCCGGGACTGTGGAAAAGACCCATGGCACCTGGCCTTGGAGCCCTTGACGTGAGGGCAATGGCCAGGATCAGCTCTTGAAGCTGCCCTGGCGGGAGAAAATGTCATTGGCTTCTGGGGAATGGTCTTGGTTTTCTGAGGCCATCCTCATCAAGGGCACCCCTTCAATGGCATTGGCATTGGTGTCTGACCGGAGGTACTCAGTGCTCACGCTGTTGGCCGCGGAGTCATATGCCATCAGCAGCCTTGGAATGCAGTTTGCCTGCCTTCATGGCCCAACAGTGGGCGCTGATGCCTGGTTCCTCTGAGTCATCATTCCCGACCCTCAGCCCCTCCACAGAGAGGGCCTCCCTCATTCAGGACAGAGGACTTCACCCCATAGCGCACCCGATTCGGACTGCAGGGGCATCGGGACTCCCGGGTCACTGGGTCTCCAGCCCAAAGCCAGGGGACCTTAGAGGTCTCCTCAATCTCCGAGTTGGACTGGGAGACTGAGGACGGTGAGTCCCCGGACACTGGGCTACACAGGGATGTACCCTCGGATCCATCCCCTCCAGAGGCCTGACGCCTGTCCCCAACGGAGGACCTTGCCTTCCTGGACTTTGTGAGGGATATGGCGAAGATCCTTGCTTTCACCACTTAGTCCAAGGAGGAGCTTCGGGAAGAGGACCTCGAGATCCTTCAGAACAAGGCTTTCCCCCAAAAAGGCCCTTAGGGTGCCTGTTCCTCCTGTCCTGGAGCGGCTGCTCATCTGCATGTGAGAGATCATGGTCTCTGTGTCTGTTGTGAGCAGATGGTTGGACTCGATGTACCAGGCCCGCTGGAGCCCTGGCTTCCAGAAAGCTCAACTGCCCCACAACTCCATGATGGTAGAGTTGGTCATGCAGAAGCTGAAGACCCAGAAAGCGCACTCCTCTATGCCCTGGATAGAGAGGCCCATGTCATGGATGCCCTGGGCAGGAAGTGCTTCCAGGACTCTATGCTCATCAGCCGGATCCAGGCCTACCAACTGTACATGAGCATGTACCTACGGGATACAGCAAGGAAACTCGCCGGGTTCTCGGATGGTCTCTCCAAGGAACCTCCTCAGCAGTTCCGGATCCTGGTCTCCACAGTCAGGGAGTGCTCCAAATTTATGAATTGAGCGGCCTATGACTGCCTTGAGTCAATGGCTAGAGTAGCAGCAGTGGGCATTAGTGCCTGTCACCATGCCTGGCTATAGTCTTCTGACTTGGAGCAATGGGTACAGGACAAGTTGGTTGATGTCCCTTGCTGGAGAGAGAATCTCTTCGGCAAACCCAGGACGGACAAGGCTGCCGAGCTGGAGTCAGAGTTCATGACCAGGCTCTCTAAGAAGACCCCCTGATCCTTCCCAAAGGAAGGCTTTGGGTAAAAAGCCCCTATACCCGAAAAAGAGGAAGGCTTACGGAAATCGCCCTCAGCACTTGGCCTTCCCAGCAGGCCAAGGAGCCAAAGGCATGGTCCTCATAAGCCTAAGGCTCCCAAGCCCCATACCATCCCCCAGGCGCAACCTGGGGGGGGGGGAGGTTTTTGATTCCTGAGGTATAGCCTCTCTTCCCCTGGAAGGGCCTACTCCGCAACACACCAGGGGGCATATGATATTCTTCGCTGACCACTGGCCCGCCATCACCACTGATGTGTGGGCCTTGCAGGTGGTGAAGGAGGGGTACTTCCTCCACCTCGAAGAGATGCCCCTGCCATTCTTTCCAGGAGAGCTCCCGATGCATCACCTTCACAGGGACCTACTTCAGCAGGAACTCGCAAACCTTATGGCATACAGGGCGGTGGAACATGTCCCCCTCAAACTCAGGGGGCAAAGGGTTCTACTGCCACTGCTTCCTGGTGCCCAAAAGGACTGGGGGATTTCGGCCCATCCTAGATTTGTGAGACCTCAATTGGTTCCTGGTGAGTGAGAAATTCAAGATGCTCTCCCTTGGAACATTGCTGCCATACTTCCGGCAGGGAGACTGGCTGTGCTCCTTTGATCTAAAGGATGCCTATACACACATCCTCATCCACCACATTCTCAGGCAGTACCTCCACTTCATGGTGGGAGACTGCCACTATAAGTACAGGGTTCTACCTTTTGGTCTGGACTCTGCCCCGAGGGTCTTCACCAAGTGCTTGGCAGTGGTCACCACCTTCCTGTATCTCCAGGGGCTGTTCGTCTTCCCATACCTGGACGACTGAACTCATAAAGGGTGGAACTGCCACAGAAGCTCACCAGGTGATATCCAACACCATCCTCATTCTGGAACACTTGATGTTCATTATAAACTACCCAAAGTCACATCTCCATCTGATAGAGCACCTGAAGTTCATATGGGCAATGCTGGACACCATCCAGGCCAAGGCTTTCCTTCCTCTGGACAGGGTCCAACGCCTCCAGGTGCTTGCAGGACACATTCATGGTCGACCCTCGGCCTTTGCCTGCCTTATGCTTCACCTTCTGGGCCACATGGCGTCCATGGTACATGGCACCCCGGATGCCCCGCCTGCACCCCAGACCGACCCAGTGGGCTCTGAGCTCCCACTGTTTGCAAGCAACGGGACGCCTACAGAACAGTGGTCGTGAGCTGCCCTCTGGCCAACTCCCTTGGCTGGTGGCAACAGCTCCAGCACCTGCAGGCCAGGATGCCTTTCCAGGCCCCTGCCCCCAGGGGATCCTCACCATGGATGCCTCCAAACTGGGCTGGGGAGCCCATTGCGACAACCTCCGCACTCAGGGCAGCTGGTCGCAGGTGGAGAGCCATCAGATCAACCTCCTGGAGCTCCAGGCGATAGCGCTTTCCCTGTGGGCTTTTCAACACCACCTTCAACATCAAGCGGTCCTAAGCCAGACCAACAACCAGGTGGTGATTTTCTACATCAGCCAATAGGGAGGGACAGGGTCATCCCTCCTGTGCCAAGAAGCAGTGAGCCTCTGCTCCTTCGCCAGAAGCATCAGGATGCTCCTGCGGGCAGTCTACCTCTTAGGCCAGGACAACATCCTGGCGGACCAGCTCAGTAAAGTCTTCCAACTGCATGAGTGGTAGCTGGATCCCAAGGTGGCCAGTCAACTGTTCATCAGCCCAGCCAGTGCTCAGCTAGTCCACTTTTGCTTCAGGCAGCCACATCCCTCGCAGGTAGAGGCGGATGCATTCCTCATTCTCTGGATGGAGGACTACTTCTTTGTCTTCCCACCCACACAGCTGATTGCCAAGACCCTGTTCAAGGTCCAGCTCGACAGAGCCACATTGATACTGGTGGCTTCTCGGTGGGCCTGGCATCCATGGTTTCTACCACTCCTCTGCTTGTCCCAGGCACCCTCCAGTCCCTCTGGATGCGACCCGGGCCTGCTCTCGCAGGAAGACTGCTCCCTCCTGCACCCTAACCTGGGATCTCTGTCTTGGACAACTTGGCTGCTGAAAGGGCAGCCTTGGCCCATTTAGATTTCTCCAGCAAGGTGGAAGCATTCCTTTTGGCTTCCCACAAGCCTTCCACCTGCTGAGCATATGCCTTCAAGTGACAAAGGTTCTCGGTTTGGTGCACGGAGAGATGGATTAACCCCTTCTCCTATTTGGTCTAGCTGGTACTCCAGTACCTACTCTACCTGTCCCAGGCAGGGCTAAAGTCCAACTCAGTCAGAGTTCACCTCTCTGCACTTTCAGCATACCATCACCTTGTGGAGGCAAGCCCCCGCTCCGCTCAGCCCCTCGTAACTTGTTTCTTGAGGGGCCTACTGCTTTCTAAGCCACCTGTCCACCCCCAATAGCATCCCAACGTAGTCCTTTCAAACTCACTGCACCACCGTTCAAACTTCTCTACTTGCGCCACTTCAAGTATCTATCCTGGAAGGTGGTCTTCATTGTGGCGCTCACCTCAGCTTGCAGGGTCAGCGAGATCCTGACCCTGGTGACTCCACCCACTTTATACGAAGTTCTACAATAACAGGATTGTGCTTTGCACACACCTCAAATTTCTCCCAAAGGTGGCGTCTCCATTCCACCTCAACCCATATTCTTCCCGTTGCCCCATGCCAGCGCTCCACACTCTGGACTGCAAACGGGCCCTGTCCTTCTACCTGAAGCATACTCTGGCCCACCGTCACTTCTCACAGCTCTTCATCTCCTATGATCCGAATCGGCTGGGGACAGTGGTCTGTAAGTGTATCCTGTCCACTTGGGGGCAGACTGCATTGTCTTCACTTACGAGCAGGCTGGTCTTTTGCTGGAGCGCCTAGTCACGGTGTATAGCATCTGGGCCATGGCAGCCTCTCTGGCGAACCTGCACTCTGTCCCCTTGGCGAAGATCTGCCAGGCCACTACTTGGTCCTCTGTTCATACCTTCGTAGCTCATGACTGCCTGGAGAGGGAGTCCCACCAGGACAGCGCCTTTGGCCAGGCAGTACTCCATTATTTGTTTGGGGTATAAGGCAAGTCCTGCCTTCTGGCCCTTCGGTATGTTCAGGCTACCGGAGAACTGGTTACTTGCTTGACACTTTGCCGCTCTTAGGTCTGGTGTTCCTTAACTGAGTTGCTGCTTTTCATGGTTCACCTTTTTCTGGTCACCCATGGCTTTTACAGGGTTTTTTTTGGTAGCCTGTAACTAGAGTGTCCCATATGTGAGGGCAGACTTCCTGCTTGTTCCCGGAGAAAGCATAGTTACTCATCTGTTACAGGTGTTCTCCAGGGACAGCAGGAATCAGCCCTCACAACCCTCCCTCCCTGTGGAGTTGCTTTTCTTTTTGCTCTCTTGTGCTATGTTATCATGCTAAGGCAAGATGGCACCCTTAGGCGAAAAGGGAACCACGCATGTGTGATACATCTCCCAAAGGCTTTCTATGAAAGCTGGGGAGAGGTTACGGCATGGGCTTCATTGGCACCGACATTACCCATATGTGAGGATTGATTCCTGCTGTCCCCAGAGAACACCTGTTACAGGTGAAAAACTACGCTTGATGGGGGGCCCATTGCACATTTGCTTACCTCAGGCTCATCAAAAGATTAATCCTGCCTTGTTTCTAGTCTGGGTAGATTTGGGATTGTAAACCAGATTTGTCTTTCAGGAGTCTAATGATGCTAAGCACAGAGCAAATGCAACAAAGGAATGGCTTAACAAAAAGAAAATGAATGCCTTTGACGTGTTCTAATCAAAACCCACACCCAAATCCAATATAAGTTCTGTGGAAAGACTCGAAGACTGCATTTCACAGATGTTCTCCAGTCATTTTTAAAAAGCTTGAGGTATTTTGCTTTGAAGTGTGGGCAAAAACTGCACCATGCAAAGGTGGAAGATATTTCTTAGAAGACTTAGGGCCATTGCTTTAAATGGGTCCTCTACCAAATATTGATTTCAGGGCCTATGAAGCCTTAAGCAATAAAGACTTTAATTTCTTATTCTTAATTACTTTGTTTATTTCTGTAATTCTTTAATGTCTAAAGAATAGAGTATGTTTTCCTGATCAGTGAAGCAAATGACTACTTTAACTCATTTTGAATTGTGTTTTTCACCAGGAACAAGCAGGAAGTCAATCCTCACATATGGGTGACGTCGGCGCCGACGGAGCCCTCGTGCGGAGCAATTCCCCAGCTTTCAAAGAAAGCCTTTGGGATTGCATCGCACATGCGCAGTCCCCTTCCTGCCCAAGGGCGCCATCTTGCTCAGTCTTTTTTTTTCCGTGGAGCCCAACGGACGTGGTCCTGTTTCCACCGTGGAAAAAGTAGAAAAGTTGATTAGATTTTTCAGCTTCACAGTTCGACACCGGTTTTCCTTCCCGCCCTTGGCTCGGTACACCGGTATCGAGTCCAGTCCTATTTTTCGTTTTTGTCCTTCATGACTAGCGTTCGCGCTCTTTTTAGTTTTCACTGGCAGCCCGGTTGTTTGACCTCGCAGGGGCCCTTTTTCCCCTGATGGCTGCCTGCGGGTTTAAGAAATGTGATCGGTGTAAGACGTTGATGTCTCTCACCGACACACACGACGACTGTTGCCTCGGCCCCAACCATGACCCGGTGGTCTGTGGGCCGTGTGGTAAGATGTCTTTGAAGTCTTTGAGGAGCAGGCAGCAGCAGCGTGACAGGATTTTTTTTGAGTCCTCCTCCGGCTGAGCCTGGACCTCGTCAGAGGCCTCGACATCTCGGGAATCAGAGCCCGAGCACCATCGTGGGTCCTCTGAGCAGTGGTCTCCCTCCAGGGAACACTGGAGGAAAAAGAAACTCATGAGGGCGTCGTCGCTGGACACCTCTGATCGGCTTGGACCCTGGGTTCCAGGCCATGGAACCCGGACCGCCGCCCCGGGTTATCGGAGTCTGAGTGGCTGGCTAAACAACCTCGTAGGGAGCCGGAGGCGTCGGACAAGGTAACTTCTGTTGTCCTCGTGGACTCTCCTCCGGGAGAGCCGGTGTCGGGCCCAATGATGTTGGGGCCTGAGCCAGGAACTGCAAAGCCTTCTGAACTCGGTCTCAGGTTGGCAGTCCTGGAGAGCAGCATGGCTGTCTTCATGGAGCAGCAGCGGGCGCCGATGGCCGGTCTCGCCGGTCCATCCACCCCAACCACCGGGACATCGACGTCTAAGTCAATGTCGGAGGCTGAGCCGATCCTCGAGTCAATCAGGTCTCGAGTCGATCCTCAGCCAAGGTCCCCCTCGACCTCCCTTTCGGGACCGATGTCATTGACGCCGGTGCCCTCGGCGTCAGGGCGGTCAGGCCCGAAGCCCTCAAGGCCAGAGTCCATCGAGTCCTCCTTGGAGGACTCGGCGTGGGAGATGGAGGAGGAAGCCTCCACAGACACCTTCCGGACCCGGTGTATCCCATCGGACTCACCGGGTTCGGTGCCTTGGACTAGGTTCCCCCCTCTCCCCCCCGGAGGACACTCAGTTCTCGGACTTTGTCAGGGATATGGCCAAGGCTTTGGCATTCCCTGCGGATGCTGAGGAGAAACCTCGAGCTGAAGAGCTCGATGCCCTCCAGTATGACTCTCCCCCGAAGTAGGCCCTTACTGTACTAGTGCCTCCGATGTTGGAACGACTGATGCTCCCCATGTGGGAGTCCCTAGCCTCGATGCTGGTACTTAGCAAGCGGGTCGATTTCATCTATCGAGTCTGCAAGTGTCCTGGGTTCCAGAAAACGCTGCTGCTGCACAACTCCATGGTTGTGGAATCAGCCATGCACCGGCTGAAAAGCCCAAAAACACACTCCTTGGTGCCTCCCGGCCGGGAGACCCAGAACCTGGACACCCTCAGCAGAAAGTGCTACCAGGGCTCGATGCTGTCATGCCGTGTCCAAACTTACCAGCTGTACATGGGCATTGTCTTGCGAGACCTGGCAAAAGAGATTGCCGGGTTCTTGGCTTGCCTGTCCGAGGAACCCTTGGAGTGCTTCAAGGCCTTGTCCATGGGGATCAGAGAGTGCTCGAAGTTCATGTTTCGAGCAACTTATGACGGCTTCGAGGCTTCGGCGCACGCCATAAGGCCTGGCTCATGTCGTCGGACCTAGAGCCATGGGTTCAGGACAAGTTGGTCGATGTCCCGTGCCAAGGAGACAACCTCTTTGGCAAACCCATGAGTGAGAATGTACAGATGTCTTCTTCGACAACCTTGTCCGGGTCAAGTACTCAGACATCTGTACATTCTTACAAGAAGAAGGCCTCGGGGGAAAAAGCCCTTTTTCCTGAGGAAGGGTGTGGCTTACAGAAACTACCCCACTTACCAGCCCACCCCAGCTCCCCAGCAGGGGCAGCAGGCCAGGGGACAGGGGCATGGCCCACGTAAGCCGAAGCCCCCTAAACCTCCAGCTCCGGCTCCTACCCAGCCGGGAGGGGGTTTTTGACTCCCAGTGCATAGCTCCTCTCCCACCAGTGGTTTGGCCCTGCACAGGAGGAAGACCGGCCCTGTACGCTCACAGGTGGCCAGCCATTACTACCGATGCCTGGGTTTGGCAAGTAGTCCAGCAGGGCTACTTACTTCACTTCCACCAAGTGCCCACCTCCTTTTTCCCAGGAGAGCCTCTCAGGCCCCCTCTTCACAGGAACCTCCTCCTGCAGGAGTTGGCAGGTCTGCTACAGGATCAGGCAGTGGAACCGGTGCCCCACCACCTGCAGGGGCAAGGCTTCTACTCCAGGTATTTCCTCATACCAAAAAGAAAAGGAGGCCTTCGTCCCATCCTGGACTTGCGAAATCTAAACAAGTTCCTGGTGAGGGAAAAGTTCAAGATGCTTTCCCTTGGGATCCCACTACCTTAGCTCCACCAGGGAGACTGGCTATGCTCCTTAGATTTAAAGGATGCTTATGCTCATGTCCTCATACACCCAGACCACAGACAATACCTCAGGTTTGTGGTCGGAGGAAACCACTTCCAGTACAAGTTGCTTCCATTTGGTCTAGCTTCCACTCCCAGAGTATTTACCAAATGCCTAGCAGTGGTGGCGGCCTTCTTCAGAAGCCAGGGAGTCTTCGTCTTTCCATACCTGGATGACTGGCTCATCAGGGGCCAATTGGCACAGGAGGCACAGGAGGCCACTGCTCGCACAGTCACCCTGCTCCAGCACCTAGGGTTTGTTATAAATCATGAAAAGTCCACTTTACTCCCCACTCAGAACTTGGAGTTCATAGGGGCAAGACTGGACACACTTCAGGCACAGGCGTACCTACCGCTGGACAGGGCGAGGTGGTTGCTGGACTTGGTACAGCAGGTCCAGCACAAACCTCAAGTCTCCGCAAGGGTCTTCCTCTGCCTCCTGGGCCACATGGCCTCCACGGTGCATGTGACTCCATATGCTCGATTCCACATGTGCTCAGCTCAATGGAGTCTGACCAGTGGACGCAAGCCACCGGCCGCCTCAGAGACAGAGTAACAATTTCCAAGCTGCTGGTGACAGCCTTGCAATGGTGGCTTCACCCTCCAAATTTTCTTCAGGGAGTACCATTCCAACCTCCCTCTCACACCAGAGTGCTGATGACAAATGCCTCCTTGCTGGGCTGGGGTGTCCATTGCCAGGGTTCATGCACTCAGGGTCTGTGGTACTCACAGGAGGCTGCACTTCAGATCAATCTTCTCGAGCTTCGAGCCATCCGCCTAGCTCTTCAAGCCTTCTGTCATCTTCTTGCACATCAGTCGGTGCTGATACAGACAGACAAATCAGGTAGCGATGTTCTACATCAACAAACAAGGGGGCACAGGATCTTGCATCCTATGCCAAGAAACCCTGGATCTCTGCTTTTTTGCAGTGACACATCACATGTCCCTAAGGGCAGCTTATCTGCCCGGTCAGGAGAACCTCCTGGCCGACAAGTTCAGCAGGATTCTTCAGCCTCACGAGTGGCAACTGAATCGGGATGTAGCCCAGCTGATCTTCAGCCGTTGGGGTCTCCCATCAATGAATCTCTTTGCCAGCCCGCAAAACCATCAGTTGCCCCGGTTCTGCTCGAGGCAGCTGCATCCGCTGAGCGTGGCAGCGGATGCTTTCCTGATCTCATGGGCACAGGGCCTTCTCTATGCGTTCTCACCCACGCCCCTGGTGGCACGCACTTTGTTCAAGATTCTTTGGGACAAGGCCTCGGTCATCCTGGTAGCACCCAGGTGGCCCAGACAAACTTGGTTTCCTCTTCTCCTTAAACTGGCGGTCAAAACTCCACTCCCTCTGGGGGTGCAGCCCAACCTCTTGACCCAGGAACAGGGTTCCTTGCTACACCCCAATCTCAGATCCCTCAACTTAATGGCCTGGCTGCTGAGAGGGTACTACTTGCTCCTCTACTCCTTCCCAAGGAGGTTGAGGAGGTGTTGCTGGCCTCTAGGAGGCAATCCACTAGAAAATCCTACTCTTTCAAGTGGCATAGGTTTGAAGGGTGGTGTACCCAGAATGAAGAGGACCTGTTCACTTGTCAAGTACCTCAGGTTTTGCAGTACTTGCTCCACCTCTCGGAATAAGGCCTTAAGTCTAACTCTGTCAGGGTCCACCTGAGTGCGCTATCAGCTCACCACTCTCCTGTGGACAGGCAACCTCTTTCAGCTCACCCTTTGGTATCCCAATTTCTCAGAGGCCTCCTCCTCTTGAAGCCTCCAATTCGCCCACCAGCTGCAGAGTGGAACTTAAATGTGGTCTTGCAGCGGCTTACTTGCCCAACTTTTGAACCAATGGCCACTTGTCACCTACGGTTCCTTTCCTGGAAAGCACTCTTTCTGGTGGCGCTCACGTCTGCTTGACGGGTGAGCGAGCTGCAGGCTTTAGTATCGGATAGGCCGTACACACTGTTTTATAAAAACAGGGTGGTCCTACGTACTCACCCAAAGTTCCTTCCAAAAGTGGTTTCCTCGTTTCACCTCAACCAAGAGGTGGTTCTTCCAACCTTCTTCCCCAGGCCACACACCAGCAGGGCAGAAGCAGTTCTGCATACCCTGGACTGTAAGAGGGTGCTCGCCTTCTACCTGGAGCGTACGTGGGGACATTGGAGAGCTTCCCAGCTCTTCGTCTCTTATGACCCTAGTAAACTGGGTCTACCTGTCTCTAAGTGCACGTTATCCACCTGGGTGGCAGACTGCATCGCCTGAGTGTACAGGGCAGCTGACCTCCAGCTGCAGGGCCGAATCACGGTCCACTGTCAGGGCTAAGGCCACATCAGTGGCTAATCACCACTCTGTTCCGTTGGCAGACATCTGCCGGGCCGCAACTTGGTCTTCAAGCCAGACTTTTGCAGCACACTAATGCCTAGAGAGAGAGTCCCGGCGGGACAGTGTTTTCGGTCAGGCAGTACTCCGTAACCTATTCGAGGTTTAGGCAACTCCTATCCTCCGACCCTTTGGTGTCAGGCTACCGTAGGGGTTTTGTTCTCAGAGAAAAATCCTATCACTGCTGCTGCGGCTCTTCTAGAGGGGGCCATTTTTCAGCTTTGAGTTCTCAGTAGCCTATAGCTAGGGAGTCTCACATGTGAGGACTGACTTCCTGCTTGTTCCTGGAGAAAGCGTAGTTACTCACCTGTAACAGGGGTTCTCCAGGGACAGCAGGAATCAGTCCTCACGACCCTCCCTCCTCTCCTGGAGTTGCAGTCCTTTGATTAATTTTTTCTAATTTTTGCCGTCTTATTAGCTATGTCATCTGAGCAAGATGGCACCCTTGGGCAGGAAGGGGACCGCGCATGCGCGATGCAATCCCAAAGGCTTTCTTTGAAAGCTGGGGAATTGCTCCTCACGAGGGCTCCGTCGGCGCCGACGTCACCCATATGTGAGGACTGATTCCTGCTGTCCCTGGAGAACACCTGTTACAGGTGAGTAACTACGCTTTCAGATAGCAAAATGTGAAAATATTTCAAGGATATTAAGATTTTTGACTATTAAAAATTGCTTATTATATGTTCCAAGATCAGCACATTTTTTGGTTGTCAAAATTGCTTTCGCTATTTCATAATTTTCATTTTTTAATAGGAAATTGCAAGGATGATAAGTCAGGAACCTTAAATTCTAAAAGACAACTCTTCTTAGCCTATTATGCTTGTGGTCTATTTACCCATTTCATTATTTTTAACCTTGTTGCTTTGTCAAACTTTGAATGAAAATCTGAAAAAGGTTTAAGGCTCTGGGAGCTGTGGTAGTGACTGAGGTTTCTATTGCCATGGTGTAAGAAGTAAGAGCTATACAGATTGAAGCAGCATCCACAGGCTACTTTGCTAATCTTGCTGCTCTACTATTTATTTATTTATTTACATTCTCTTATATACCGCGCTATTCTGCATCAGTGCGGTTTACATTGAACAAACTGAAATTACATTGAACAGGGCATTATAACTTGGAGATAACTATTTTACAGGGAACATGGGCTATGGAGGGTTAAGTGGCTTGCCCAAGACCATAAGGAGCACCTGTGGGACTAGAAACCCCAGTCCTTCCGGCCCAAGGTTGCTGTCCTCTAGTGGGATTTGAACCCCCGACCTTCCGGCCTGAAGTACCTTGCCCCAACCACTAGGCCACTCCTCCACTCCACTACTGCAGTTATAAACAAGTATTGACAAACTTCATATTAGGATTTTATGAACTCTAATCATGTCCACTTAACATCCATCCTGCTGTAGAACTAAAAGTTTCTGATCTCTGTTTAGATATTCAGCTTTACCACAGTGAGACTCTTGAGCTAATGCTGCGCAGGTGGGCCAAGTTGGAAAAGGACTTCAAAACAAAAAATGGCAGATATGATATCAGCAAAATACCTGACATTTATGACTGTATAAAATATGATGTCCAGCACAATGGTTCCTTGAAACTGGAGAACACAATGGAACTATATAGGCTTTCCAAGGCATTAGCAGATATTGTTATTCCTCAGGTAATAATTTCTTAACCTTGATGCTTGAATTCAAGTGTTATAGAAAAACATGATTTTGCTTTTAAATACTAACCTGTAATTAAGTATTAAGATATAGCTTGATTTTTGATATAAGACTTTTTTCTGGAAAATCTGTTTACTCTCTCTCTCTCTCTAGTTAACGTTGTCTGTCCTTTCCCTTCATGAGTTCTTGCACTAGGTATATGCATTTGTTAGTGCATATTTGGTCATTTGGGGAGAGCTCATAGGAACCAAAAGAAAGAAAATGTTTACCCTTAGAAGCCGCCCCCCCCCCCAGCTGTCAGAATCCATTGTTTAGCTTTGAATGCCTTGCCCTTTGCCCCCCTCCCCCTCAAAGAAGCTACCATCCTAGGTGACCACCTCATTTGCCTAATGGTTATTTATTTATTTATTTTAACAGTCATTTTTATACCGCGCTTTCCACAAGATCAAACGCGGTTTACAAGGAACGAATTCTGAATAGTACAACAAACATGTTGTTATTCAGTTACATGGAACTGTTCTAACTATTTACAGGGAACCGTTTTAACTTTTTTACGTACAGTTATATGGAACTGATTTAACTATTTATATAGGAATTTACATTGCAGTGTATATATTCAACAGTAGACTCATTCAAACTTTAACTTCATGCAGTTTCTGTTGGGCCGGCCCCACCCGTAGCACATTCATATGTTGCATTTAATGAATTAGAATGACAAGACTGAATGCTCAAGTCTTGAACTATTTTTAGTAATTGCATGCATAGTAATACTTTTTTTTTCGATCAAAGACAGTATGCCTTTAATCGCTATATTTAAGTTAGGAGGTTTAGGGGTCATGTGGGAAGGACAGGGTATAAATGGGAGGGTGCTCAGAGTATAAAGGATTGTATATGACAGAGGGAAAATAAATCGTTCCATAGTTATCATCAAAGTTCCAGTCTTAAATGTTGCTGCTGAAGATTAATAACCTTTCCTTGAGTTGGTGATTTTCCGTTGGTGCTGATGTAATACACATGCTTACAAAGGTATTAGAAGGTATGAGCAATAGTACCAATTGACAATGTTTCAACTTCAGCTACTGTCATAAGAACATAAGAAATGCCATACTGGATCAGACCATGGTCCATCAAGTCCAGTATTCTGTTTCCAGCGGTGGCCAATCCAGGTCACAAGTACCTGGCAGGTTCCCAAAAGGCACAAAGGTTCCACAATGCTTGTATTAGGGCAAGAGTAGATTTCTTGGCTCCTCTTTAATAATGGTTTATGGACCTTTTTTAAACCCAGCTACACTAACAGCTTTTACTAAATCATCTGGTAATCAATTCCAGAGTTTGATTACACGTTGAGTGAAAAAATATTTTTGCTTATTAGTTTTAAATGGGTTACATTGTAGCTTCATTGCATGCCCCTCAGTCTTTCTACTTTTTAATGGCATAAAAAACTGATCTACGCTTACCCATTCCGTTGTATTCATTAATTTATAGACCTCTATCATATCTCACCTTGGCTGTCTCTTTTCCAAGTTGGAAAACATAACATTTTATGCCTTTCCTCATAGGTGTATCCTTCCCTCCCCTTTACAATTTTGGTGGCTCTTAATGGTGACCAGAACTGCACACAATACTCAAGGTGCAGTCTCACCATGGAGCGAATCAAAGGCATTATAATATCCTTGGTTTTATTCTCCAATCTCCAGGAGCAAACAGGAAGTCAGTCTTCACATATGGGTGACGTCAGCACCAATGGAGCCCAGTGCGGGAACACTCTCCAGCATCCAATAGGAATGCTTTTGGGAGCATTCCTCCACACATTTGTGGCTGCCTTCCTGCCTTCCCTTCTGGTCTCCTCAGCCGTCTTTTTCTGCAGAGCCATCGTGACCCCATCCCTCTTAGCCACCTCTAGAGACTTCAAAGATTTCTTCAAAAGTACTGCCTGAGTACTTGGTTGCCTTCCCGTCGACCGATTTGACTCCCCATCGATTCCGGTTCCCCTTGCTTTTCTTATTTTTACCACCTTTTCTTTTATTTTTTCACTATTTTTCCAGTTGAGGCCTACGGCGTCTTCGGGCACCATTTCCAATTAGATTTTGCCTCCATATTATTTTCAAAGATGGAGAAATCCTGAAGTAGGTTCAAGAAATGCTCTAAGGGTTCCTGTACAATTTCCATCACTGATGAGCATTCTTGGTGCCTCAAGTGTTTAGGCTCAGACCATGATGTCGATTCTTGCCTTTTATGTCGCTACATGAATTCCAGAGGTCAGAAGAACTGGTTCAAACAGAAGGCTAAGCTGTTTCCTACAGACTCAGTTCCTTTGGTGCACCCTTCAGGGGCGTTGACTCTGTCAAAGTGTTTCCATGCATCTAAATCCTCACCGGCAAAGGAAAAGCATCGCTCTGAGTCACCAGTGCTTAGGAAGAAGATGATGTCGGCATCAAGGTCATCGACTTCCAGGTCGGTGTCTGCATCCGACGCAGAGCATCGGAATCAGCATCACCACTCTTCACATTCTGATGCAGACTGTCCATCTAAACAACCCCGGCAGGAGGTATCACCCTCCAAAGCCATACAGGGGTTCAGGGATGCCCCTGATACCGGCATCGGGAGTTGTGGCCCACACTTCTCTGTCTGGAGCCTCTCCTCCTCCGGTAGCATCATTGGATGACTGTGTCATCACTATCGAGCATAGCATCGCTAAACTCTTAGCAGTTCTTACACCGATAGCATTGGAAGCTCCGCAGCTGGCACCGGTACCGGTTCCACTGATACCATCGGTGACCACAGCCATCGGCACTCTACTGCAGGCATCCCCTGCTTCACATAGCTCAAGCAACAGATACAGAGACCCTCGGTTCCATCGGTCCGATACCCTCGACATCTAAACAATGAGTTTTGGAACATAGAAGGTATTGAACATCTCATAGAGATTATTTTGATTTCCTTCCAGACTCCGATTCTGAAAAGGCATCTGAGGTGGAATCGATCAAGTCCGATACACCCAGGATTGTACCGTCTGATCCATCGCCTCCTTATGAATGTCAACGTTCCCCACTTGAGGACATGTCATTCCAAGACTTCTTTAAAGACATGGCAGCAGCTCTCGATGTTTCAATGGCAACAGAAACGGAATCGAGCAGAGGAACTCGACAAACTCTAGTATCCTTTGACACCGAAGGAAGTGGCCTCCCTCCTGGTGTACAACATCTTAAAGAACTTGATGATTCAAATGTGGGAGGGCCCCCATGTCAAACCTTGCAGTAAGCAGGAGACTTGATACCCAATATAGGGTTCCTCCCTCGCCAGGTTTCCAAAAGCCATAACTTCCCTACCATTCCATGGTTGTGGAGTCCACCATGAGGAGTATCAAAAGTCAAAAAAATCACTCCTCAGTGCCTCCTGGCAGGGAGGCCAGGACTCTAGATGCATTTGGGAGAAAAGCATACCAGGCTATCATGCTAACCCGAGAATTGATTCATACGTGCTATACATGGGAATGTTTCTCAAGAATGTGTTGAGGGATTTATCAGAATTCATCTCCTTGTTACCCCCTGACAAACAGGTCTTGGTTACCCATGCCCAGAATACATCGAAATTCTTAATGAGGGCTGCATTTGATGCTTTTGAGGCTAATAGCAGATCTGCTGCAGCTTGCATAGGTGCCAGAAGAACAGCATAGCTCCAGGCACCTGACCTGGAACAGTGGGTCCAGGATAAATTAATCAACATACCCTGTGTGATGAAGAAGCCCATACTGAACATATGGAATTAGAAGAAAAGGATGATTTTACCTTTAAACAAACTGACAGTCAGGCTGCACACACATTTCAGCATTTGCAAGAGAGAGGCAAGCATAGGGAAACAGGAGCTAGGCTGACACACCCAAGCTCGGACGTAACTGCAAGCCTGGAACCTGATTACACACACCTGTTCAGGAAGGCAGACCCAAGGCTCAGGGAACAGGAATATAAACCCTGGCTAGGAGAAAGCAAGGGAGGAGTTGGTGATTGGAGTCTCGCTGAGAGAGCCGGTAAGAGTGTTGGTGAGAGTATTAACTGGAGAAGTGGTTGGAGAGACGGTTGGAGAAGAGCTGGGAGGAGACCTTTGAGGAAACCCGGCTGCAGTTCTGGAATTGAAGCAGACAGAGCAGAAGGAGAGAAGGGACAGACTGCTGTCAGAAACCTGCCTAGAGGGATAGAGCAGAGAGACCTTCAGACCTCATTGCCAGATAAAAAGCTTCAAGGAGCTCACAGGTGGGAACCTAGCACTAAACCCAGGAGTTTGCAAAGCTCAGTTTGGGACTGGGAACCAGAGCAGTGCTCCAGACAAGAACTCCAAACAGGGAATCAGAGAGCGTTTCCCTACAGCTGGAAAAAGCTAGCTGAACAAAGCCAGAGAGGAATCTCCACAACCTCAGGTATTTCCAATCCTTACCATGTAGAACTGTGCCCAAAGGAAGCACCAGAGGTCTTAGGGGGAAATTATCCTAAGCCGTATAATAACAGCTTAAAGCCAAACTCCTTAGTTCCAGAGTTTGAAGAGATGCAACAGGACTTTAATGAGAGTGACTCAGCAGAAGTGCCTATGGACTGTACACTGCGTTTGGCAGATGATATAGAATCCCTTTGCTAAATGTGTATGAGGGAGCTGAGTGGGAACAAAGGGAAAGAAGATATTTTTCTTTGTGAGAAGAAGCTGTTATGTTTTCTATCAATTACATGTGATATGCATTGCACGATTTGTGAGCAAAGAGTGTGAAGCTCAATCAGTTTAAGTTCTGTAAATATCCTCGAGCAAACATCTGAAGAGTATCCTGATTTAATCTGCACTGAATCTTTTTGTTGGGGAATAAATTCTTGTCATTTTGCCTTACCACTGGTCTCACAACTATTCCCTTATCAGAGGGCAAAAGAACTACCACTCCCAGCAGGCATAGCAGGAGCAAAAGGTTATCTCCAGGAACA
Organism: Ichthyophis bannanicus; assembly: GCA_033557465.1. NCBI lineage: Eukaryota > Metazoa > Chordata > Amphibia > Gymnophiona > Ichthyophiidae > Ichthyophis > Ichthyophis bannanicus. The sequence continues at coordinate 423,936,735 of CM066032.1, forward strand.
AGCAGAAATGAGTCTTCACATATGGGTACGTCGGTACCGACGGAGCCTGCGCGGGAACGCTCCCCAGCTTCCCAAAAAGGAAAGCTTTTGGGAGAATCCCACAGCGCCTGCGCGCTGCCTTCCTGCCTTTCCTAACCAGCTCTCCTCAGTTCTTCTTTGCCGCGAAGCCAGCAGGTCGAGCCCTGTCACCGCTGAAGAAGTTCTTTATTTTATTTCTTTGGTCGCGTGTCTGCCTTCCCCGACTCCGGACCGGTAACGCCGGTCTTTTTTCTTTCTTCTTTAAAAAAAAAAAAAATAATAATATCTATACTTTCCTCACTTAGTGTATTTTTCTTCTTGGGCCTCAGGGCCCACAAGAAAATTTCCCTCATGGAAAAACCAGCCTCCGGGTTCCAAAAATGCACTAAGTGTAGCGGTACTATTTCTGTTACAGATACCCATGAATGGTGTCTTAAATGTTTGGGTCCTGAACACTCCATTCCGGATTGTCCGTCCTGCTCTCTAATGTCTAAACGGGGTTTACAGAACCGAGCAGCTAAGCTCCATGTGCTGTTTCCCACTGATGCAGGGTCGGTAGCATCGACATCTTCCAGGTCTTCTTCTCCTGATGGATCTCAGGTAACCAAACATAAGCCTAGCAGGTCCTTGAAGGGTAGATCTCCCTCTAAGCATCGAGATGCCTCCGGGCTTGCCCTCGAGGATCCTGCACCAGCAAAACAACCCCGGCGGGAAGCTCTGGCTTCCAAAGCTCCTCCTATGGGGTTACAGGTTGACATCGATGGCACGGCCTCGACCGATCACCTGTTAGAATGTTCTGGGGTACCGGCACAATCTCCCGGTACCGATTTCCAGGCATTCATGGCGTCGATGGATCAGAATGTTCTATCCATGCAGCGGGCTATCGCGGCCTTCATTCAAGCTGTGATGCCGATGGTACCACAACAAACTCCGTTGTCGGTATCGGCTCCGGTACCGGCACCAGCGCCGATACCGGTACCGACTGCATCGACATCGACCAGGATACTGGCTGCATCGGTTCCTTGTCCAGGGCTACTTCTCGGTAACGATCCGGTACCGAGGATGCCCGATGTCGATGCCGCTCGATACACGTATCGAGCATTAGAAGAGCACCCTGACAGGCGATACTTCGATTCCTCTGGTGATTCTGATTCATCAGATGAGTCTCCTGAAGTATCCATAGCCCTTCCTGAAGAGCCTTCTTCTCCAAAAAGAAGAATGTCTCCTCCAGAGGACTTGTCCTTTCAAGACTTCATAAGAGAAGTAGCTAAAGGACCTTCTATTTCAGTAACCTCTGAATCAGAGCCTAGAGCAAAAAAATTAGATATTTTAGGATACTCTAAGGCTCCTAGAGAGGCAGTCACCTTACCAATTCATGAGATTCTTTATGAACACATGATTGATTTATGGGAGACTCCTCTCACTCTCTCTCTCCTCATTCTCGCAGATTGGACACTATATATCGTGTCCCTCCTTGTCCTGGATTTCAGAAAACTCAGCTTCCTCACCATTCCATTGTGGTGCAGTCAGCTATGAAGAGGATAAAGAGTACAAAGAGACACTCTTCTGCTCCTCCAGGAAGAGAATGCAGGACCTTGAATGCTTTTGGTAGGAAAATCTTCCAAGCCAGTATGCTTATTGCCAGAATCAACTCATATAGCCTTTACATGGGTATGTTTCTAAAAGAAGTTGCACAAAAACTGCATAACTTCCTCCCTTTTCTTCCAGAAGATAAAAGGGACGAATTCCTCATTTGGCTTAAGCATACTCAAGACATTTCAAAGTTTTCCAACAGGGCAGCTTTTGACTCCTTTGAAGGTGCCAGCAGAGCCTCAGGCATTGCCATAGCTGCTCGCAGAATTGCTTGGCTCCAGGCTTCTGATTTAGAACCCTGGGTTCAAGATGGCTTAGGAAATCTGCCCTGTACAGGTGAAAATCTATTTGGCAAAGAGTGGCAAATAAAAGCCACTCAAATGGATACAGAAAACTCTGCTCTGGATAGACTTTCAAAGTCAACCTCCATTCCTGCCAAGAAAGACTTTCAAAAAGTCTTTTTTCAAAAAAGGGCAGATTTCCTTCTACTTCTGGCCAACAATCTTCTACAGGTCGTTTTGCCACTAAGCGTCAGCAACCTAAGCAGGCCAGGCCTAAGCCTACAGGGGCTGCTGCAACTCAGCAGTCCCAACCCCCTCAGGGTTTTTGACTTGATGCTAGAGAACTTAGCCTTTCTGGCTCTACAACAGCCAGAACCTCTCACCATTCCAGGAAGGTTAGCTCATTTTGCTCCCAGATGGGAGCAAATCACATCAGAGCAGTGGACCCTCTCCATCATAAGAGAGGGCTACAAACTTCATTTCTCAGACCTTCCTCCCCACACCATGGTGAGACACTTCAATTCTCCCACATCTCTTCTCGACCTTCTAGGTCAGGAGGTAGCTACCCTTCTTGCCCAAGGGGCAATAGAAAAAGTTCCTCTTCTTCATCAAGGGTCAGGGTTCTACTCCCCCTATTTTCTCATTCCAAAGAAGACAGGGGGATACAGACCCATCTTAGATCTCAGAGAATTGAACAAATTTCTATGCAAGGAGAAGTTCAAGATGCTTTCTCTGGGCACTCTCCTTCCATACCTTCAAAGTCAGGATTGGCTCTGTTCTCTAGATCTCAAGGATGCGTACACACATGTCCTCATCCATTCCTCTCACAGAAGATTCCTACGGTTTCTCCAGGACCAAGCAGGAAGTCAGTCCTCACATATGGGTGACGTCGGCGCCGACGGAGCCCTCGCGGAGCAATTTTCCCCAGCTTTCAAAGAAAGCCTTTGGGAATTGCAGCGCGCATGCGCGGTCGCCTTCCCGCCCAAGGGTGCTATCTTAGCCAGTCTTCTTTTTTCCGCGGAGCCCTACAGACGTACCTGTCGTGTCCCCGCGAAAAAGTTGATTTTACTCATAATTTTCTCTTTTTTCCTTCGGTTCGATGCCGGTCTTTTTCCCGCCCGGACTCGCGACGCCGGTCACGAGTCCTCTTCTTCTTTTTCGGTTTTTCTGACTTAGTCAGTTTCGTTTTTGGTTTTTCCCTGGCAGCCCGGTCCTTTGACCTCGCAGGGGCCCTTTTTCCCCCGATGGCTGCCAGTGGTTTCAAGCGGTGTGGGTCAGTGTGACCGAAATATGTCACTAACTGACACACACGACAATTGCCTCCGCTGCCTGGGCCCGGATCATGAAGAAATGATCTGTGGGGCCTGCGGCAAAATGTCCTCCAAAGCGTTGAGAAGTCGGCAGCATCAGCGGGATAGGATCTTCGCTGACCCCAGCCGTACCCGGACCTTGTCGGAGGCCTCCGCGTCCAGAGATTCCAGCTCGGACCGTCGCAGGAGTTCCTCCGACAGGGGTTCTCCCTCCGGGGACCATCAACGGAAGGTGAAACCCGCGAGGGCGGCATCGGTGGACGCTCCTGGCTCCGCGAGGGCCAGGTCGCATAGCCCCGATAGCCGTCCCGGGTCCTTGGAGAAGGGGCACCTCTCGAAGCGACCTCGCCTGGAGTCGGAGCTGCCTGCTCGGGTAAGTCCTGTGGTCCTCCTGGACTCGCCTCCGAGACCGCCGACGTCGGGCCCGACGCCGTCGGGGCCCGAGTCAGGGGCTGCTGGGTCACCTGAGCTCGGACTCAGGTTGACGGCCTTGGAGAGCAGACTGTCTGCCTTCATGGACCAGCAGCGGGCACTGCTCGCTGGCGCCGCTGCCCCGACCGCCGGGACGTCGACGTCTAAGTCGACCCCGGAGACCGAGCCGATCCTCGAGTCCATGCGAACTCGAGTCGATCCTCGGTCGAGGTCACCCTCGGCCTCCCGTTCGGGACCGAGGTCGCCGACGCCGACTCCCTCGGCGTCGGGGCGGCAGGCGCCGTGCCCTGCCCGGGCCGACCCCACCGATTCCTCGTCGGAGTCGGTCTGGGAGTCTGAAGAGGAAGAGTCACCTGATTCTTTTCGGACTCGGTGTGTCCCCTCGGACTCACCTGAGTCCGAACCTCGGAAGCAGTCCCCCCCGGAGGATGCCCGGTTCTCAGACTTCGTCAGGGATATGGCCAAGGCTTTGGCCTTCCCTGCGGATCCCGAGGAGGAGCCTCGAGCCGAAGAGCTCGACGCCCTCCAGTATGACTCTCCCGCCAGGGAACACTTTACTGTACCGGTTCCTCCCATGCTGGAACGACTACTCTTCCGCATGTGGGAGAGTCCGGCCTCCTCGCCGGTCCTGAGCAAGCGGGTCGATTCTATCTATTGAGTCCGCAAGAGCCCTGGCTTCCAAAAAGCACAGCTACCACACCATTCCATGGTAGTGGAATCGGCCATGCATCGTCTTAAGAGCCAGAAGATGCACTCCTCGGTGCCTCCTGGCAGGGAGGCCCGTAACCTGGATGGCCTTGGTAAGAAGTGTTTCCAGGGCTCTATGCTTGCGTGTCGTGTCCAGACCTACCAGCTATACATGGGCATGTATCTCCGGGACCTGGCTAAAGAGCTAGCCGGATTCTCCGCTGGTTTGTCCGAGGAACCCTTGCGGAGGTTCCTGGCCTTGTCCTCTGGCATTCGGGAATGCTCAAAATTCATATCCCGAGCAGCCTATGATGGCTTTGAAGCATCGGCTCGAGTGGCCGCAGCCGGCATCGGTGCCCGCCGACAGGCTTGGCTTCAGTCGTCTGACCTTGAGCCCTGGGTGCAGGACAAGTTGGTCGATGTCCCCTGCCGAGGTGAAAACCTCTTTGGCAAGCCCATGGCTGAAAAGGCTGCACAAATAGAGACGGAGACTCTCACCAGGACTAGGCTTTCTAGGAAGACCTCCGCCCCTTCCCAGAAAAAGAAGGGCTCGGGAAAGAAGTCCTTTTACCCGAGAAAGGCGGCTGCCTACAAACACTACCCCCAATATCAGGTCCCTGCAGCTCCCCAACAGGGCCAGCAGGCCAAGGGACAGGGTAACAGGTCCCGTAGGCAGCAAGCCCCCAAGCCTGCACCACCAGCCCCTGCTCAGCAGCGTGGGGGTTTTTGACTCCTTAAGCATAGCCTCTCCCCCTCCGCTGGCTCCTCCCAGCACCGGAGGCCGGCTGGTTCACTTCGCCCACAGGTGGTCCAGCATCACTTCAGATGCCTGGGTGCTTCAAGTCGTAAGAGAAGGCTATCTTCTCCACTTCCACCAGGTCCCTCCCCCCTATTTCCCTGGGGAACCTCCACGACTCCCTCTGCACAGGGACTTACTCCTTCAGGAGTTAGCAGGTCTTCTACAGGAACAGGCGGTGGAACCGGTGCCCCACCACCTGAGAGGTCAAGGCTTTTATTCCCGGTACTTTCTAGTGCCAAAAAGGACAGGAGGCCTCAGACCCATCCTGGACTTGCGCAACCTCAACAGGTTCCTCGTGCGGGAAAAGTTCAAAATGCTTACCCTTGGAATCCTTCTGCCCTACCTCCAGCAGGGAGATTGGCTATGCTCCTTGGATCTAAAGGATGCCTACACGCACATCCTCATCCACCCAAGCCACCGCCAATACCTAAGGTTTGTGGTGGCAGGAAATCATTACCAGTACAGGGTACTGCCCTTTGGCCTGTCCTCCGCACCCCGAGTCTTCACAAAATGTCTCGCGGTGGTGGCGGCCCATCTCCGGCTTCACGGCCTCTATGTCTTTCCGTACCTCGACGACTGGCTCATCAGAGCAGCGTCCGCTCCGGAGGTCACCAACGCCACACGCCGCACGGTGACTCTTCTGCAGTACTTGGGCTTTGTTATAAACTTCGCAAAGTCCACTTTGCTCCCCTCACAGGATCTCGAGTTCATCGTCGCAAGGCTGCACACTCCTCAGGCACGAGCGTTCCTACCGCTCGACAGGGCTCAACGGCTCATGGACCTAGCCGACCGTTTTCGCAGCCAGCCCCTGGTCTCCGCCAGGCGCTTCCTGAGACTACTCGGCCATATGGCTTCCACCGTCCATGTGACCCCCAATGCCCGCCTGAATATGCGGCCTGCTCAATGGTGTCTTCGCAAGCAGTGGCAACAGGCCACAGGCGGCCTAGCAGACCTAGTGCGCGTCTCCGAGCCGCTGGCCTCGTCTCTCCAGTGGTGGCTTCATCGGCCGAACCTGGTACTCGGCATGCCTTTTCAGTCACCTCAGCCGGCCCAGGTGCTGACGACAGATGCATCCCTCCTGGGCTGGGGAGCACATTGCCAAGGGGCACGTACTCAGGGCCTCTGGACCACGTGGGAGTCTGCTCAGCAGATCAACTTCCTGGAGCTCAGAGCGATCCGCCTGGCTCTCAAGGCCTTCTCCCACCTGACCTCTCACCAGTCCGTCCTTGTCTAGACGGACAATCAAGTTGCCATGTTCTACGTGAACAAGCAGGGGGGCACGGGCTCCTTCCTTCTCTGTCGGGAAGCACAGAAGCTCTGCTCTTGGGCCGTCAGTCACGGCGTTCTTCTCAAGGCAGTTTATCTCCCAGGCCAAGAAAATTGCCTGGCGGACAAACTCAGCAGGATCCTCCAGCCGCACGAGTGGCGCCTGGATCCCTTGGTAGTTCAGAAGCTCTTTCTAAAGTGGGGCCTCCCCACGATGGATCTCTTTGCCAGCCCTCTAAACCGGCAACTTCCTCGCTTCTGCTCTCGTCAGCCACATCCCCTTCGAGTTGCGGCAGACGCTTTTCTACTCTCATGGTCGGAGAGCCTTCTGTACGCTTTTCCTCCCATCCCGCTAGTCTCTCGGACTCTTTTCAAGGTCCTCCGATACAAAGCCTTCATGATCCTGGTGGCCCCTCGCTGGCCCAGACAGCCGTGGTTTCCACTCCTGCTGCAATTAGCGGTAGAGGATCCATTCCCTCTGGGGTTACAACCGGATCTCCTCACTCAGGATCAGGGGTCTCTGCTGCACCCCAACCTCAGATCTCTCAATCTAATGGCCTGGCTGCTGAGAGGGTAGTCCTTGCTCCCCTTCTCCTGCCGGCAGAGGTGGAAGAGGTCGTCCTAGCTTCTCGGCGACCTTCTACCCGCAAATGCTACGCCCTTAAATGGCGCCGCTTTTCCGTTTGGTGTACCCAACAGTCTCAGGATCCCTTCTCCTGCCCGGTGTCGGTGATCCTGCAGTACTTGCTATATCTCTCTAATCTGGGACTTAAGTCCAACTCCGTCAAAGTTCACCTCAGTGCTCTTTCAGCACATCATGTGCCGGTGGACGGCAGACCTCTTTCCAGAGACCCTCTTGTAGCGAGGTTTCTCCGAGGTCTCCTTCTGCTTAAACCACCTCTGCGCCCGCCAGCGCCTGACTGGGATCTGAATGTGGTTTTACAGCGGATCACCTGTCCGCCTTTTGAACCTATGGCTACCTGTTCTCTCCGTTTTCTTTCTTGGAAAACATTGTTCTTGATAGCCCTCACTTCCTCTAGACGCGTAAGTGAATTGCAGGCCCTCGTGTCTGATCCCCCTTACACTCGGTTCTACAAAAATAGGGTAGTCCTACGGACTCACCCAAAATTTCTTCCAAAAGTGGTCTCCCCTTTTCACATCAATCAGGAGGTGGTACTTCCGACCTTCTTTCCCAGACCACACTCCAGCCGAGCTGAAACGGTCCTCCATACCCTGGACTGTAGAAGGGCGTTGAACTTCTACCTTGACCGTACGCGGGAGCACCGTAAAGCTGCTCAGCTTTTTGTGTCTTTTGACCCCAATAAATTGGGGCTCTCGGTCTCCAAGCGTACTCTGTCCATCTGGGTTGCGGACTGTATCACTTGGGCTTATGGGGCAGCCGGACTCTCCTTGGAAGGTCGAGTCACGGCTCATTGCGTTCGGGCAAAGGCTACGTCAGTGGCTTACCTCCGCTCTGTTCCGCTGGCAGACATCTGCCGGGCCGCTACTTGGTCTTCGAGCCAGACTTTTGCGGTCCATTACTGTCTCGAGAGGGAGTCCCGCAGGGACAGTGCTTTCGGACAGGCAGTCCTCCGTAATCTCTTTGAGGTTTGAGCAACTCCTACCCTCCATCCCGGATGTGGGCTACCGGTGGGTAATAATTCAGCGAAGATTCCTTCCTTCTGTGCTGCTGAGCTAGAGGGAGCTCATTTTTGTGCTTAGGGTCTCCGGTAGCCTTAAGCTTGGGAGTCCCATATGTGAGGACTGACTTCCTGCTTGGTCCTGGAGAAGGCGTAGTTACTCACCTGTAACAGGTGTTCTCCAGGAGCAGCAGGAATCAGTCCTCACAACCCTCCCTCCTCCCCTTGGAGTTGCAATCATCTGCTTTAGTTTTTTTGCAAATTTTTATGCTGTCTTTTTTAGCTATGTCATCTGACTGGCTAAGATGGCACCCTTGGGCGGGAAGGCGACCGCGCATGCGCGCTGCAATTCCCAAAGGCTTTCTTTGAAAGCTGGGGAAAATTGCTCCGCGAGGGCTCCGTCGGCGCCGATGTCACCCATATGTGAGGACTGATTCCTGCTGCTCCTGGAGAACACCTGTTACAGGTGAGTAACTACGCTTTCTTTTCCAAGGAAAACATTACCAATACAGAGTCCTTCCTTTCGGTCTGGCCTCTGCTCCAAGAGTGTTCACCAAATGCATGGCAATAGTTGCTCCATTTCTACGCACTCTGGGAATATTTGTCTTCCCATACCTGGACGGCTGGCTCCTCCGAGCTCCATCTCAGTCAGAGGCCCAGATTTCCCTGGACCGCACAAGGCGCATTCTGCAGTACCTGGGACTTGTGGTAAACCTCCCAAAGTCTCAGCTCACCCCTACTCAGTCCCTAGAATTCATAGGGGCTTGGTTGGATACCACTACTGCAAGGGCCTACCTTCCTCAGGCCCGTTGCCAACGTCTAGTGCAGTTAGCCTCCCAGATTCAGTCAAAGAGCCACTTAACTGCCCGGGAGATGCTACAACTGCTAGGCCACATGGCTTCCACAGTACATGTGGTACCCTATGCTCACCTACACATGAGAGCAGCTTAATGGACTTTGTCCACCCAGTGGACTCAAGCTTCATGAGCTCTCTCAGACCAAATAGCAACCACCAAACGTCTCTTTTGGTCTCTCCAATGGTGGATGTCCACTCAGAATTTGTTGCTGGGGTCCCCTTTCCAACAGTTGTTGCCCCAAGCAACCCTCACAACAGATGCCTCCCAAACAGGTTGGGGAGCCCATCTTCAGGACCTCTCCACTCAAGGCACTTGGTCCCCACAGGAGACCTCTCTTCATATCAACCACTTGGAGCTTCGAGCAGTTTTTCTAGCTCTCAAGGTCTTTCATACCCTCCTCAGCTACAAGACAGTCCTCATTCATACGGACAATGAAGTAGCCATGTTTTACATAAACAAACAAGGAACAACTGGCTCTCTGTCGCTTTGCAACGAAGCTTTAAGATTATGGGCCTTCGCCAGAGAGCATCAAATCCATCTCCTGGCAGTATACCTCCCAGGAGTCCAAATCTCTTGGGCAGACAGACTCAGTCGAGTTCTGCTTCCACACGAATGGTCCCTGCACATGGATCAGGTACTCAGAATCTTCCAAGAATGGGGAACCCCGGACATAGACCTCTTTGCAAGTCCGAGGAATGCCAAACTTCCCCGGTTCTGTTCCAGAATTCCGTGTCAGGGAGTTCAGGCCAAGGATGCCTTCCTCCTTCATTGGGGTCAGGGCTTCCTGTATGCCTTTCCACCCATTCCCTTGATTCCCAAGACTCTGTTCAAACTCCAGAGGGATCAAGGATCTATGATCCTCATAGCTCCACGCTGGCCACGCCAAGTGTGGTACCCTCTACTTCTACATCTCTCCCAAGCCCCCTCCCTGGACTTGGGAGCTGCTCCAGACCTTCTGTCCCAGGAGGAAGGGACTTTGTGGCACCCAAACCCCAAGTCCCTACACCTCAGAGCTTGGTTTCTGAAGGCCTAGACCTTCAAGACTGGAATCTTTCTCAACAAGTGAAGGATATCCTCCATGCTTCCAGAAAACCTTCCACTAGACGTTCTTATGCTTTTAAATGGAAGAGGTTTTCCATTTGGTGTGCTGAAAAGGGTCTTGACCCTCTAGCACTACCTTTAAATTCTCTGTTAGACTATCTCCTGCATCTTTCCAATGCAGGCCTTAAAACAAATTCAGTAAAAGTCCATTTGAGTGCTATTGCAGCATCCCTTAAGCCCATCAGTGGACAACCTATTTCCTCTCATCCTCTCATTGCAAGATTCATGAGAGGCCTAACTTTAACTAAACCTCCCATTAGGCCTCCTCCGGTGGCATGGGACTTAAATTTGGTTCTTGCTCAGCTTATGAAGCCACCTTTTGAACCCTTAGCCACTACCTCCTTGAAATTTCTTTCCTGGAAGGTTATTTTCCTCATTGCCGTCACTTCTGCTCGCCGCATCAGTGAACTGCAGGCCTTAGTGGCTAATCCACCTTATACAAGGTTCCATCATGATAAAGGTAGTCCTTAGGACAAATCCACACTTTATGCCTAAAGTGGTCTCACCTTTTCATCTTAATCAAGAGGTATATTTACCTGTCTTTTTTCCAGCTCCTCATGCATCCAGTGCAGAGAAGAATCTTCATACTCTGGATTGTAAAAGAGCTCTTGCTTTTTACTTACAAAGGACACAGCATCATAAAAAGTCTTCCCAGCTTTTTGTTGCTTTTGATCCTTCTCATTTGGGACTTCCAGTCTCTAAGAGAACACTGTCCAATTGGATTGCTCAGTGTATTTCTTTTGCCTACCAGAGTAAGAACCTTTCTCTGGAGAGCCATGTCACGGCTCATAATGTGAGGGCCATGGCCACCTCTATGGCTCATCTAAATTCTGTGTCCATCGACCAGATCTGTCGAGCAGCCACCTGGGCCTCGGTTCATACCTTCACAGCCCATTACTGCTTGGACAAGGACTCCCGCCGGGATGCCTTGTTTCGTCAGGCTGTCCCAAACACCTGTTCCATTCTTAAACAGCTCCTACCCTCCTTCCCTGGATGGATGCCTGAGATCCTTAGGAGGACGTAGAGCCCTTCCCAGGGTCTCATATCCTTGGGGATCTCCCAGGCATCTTAGCTAGGGAGTCCCCATATGTGAAGACTCATTCCTTCTTGTTCCTGGAGATAGCACAGTTACTTACCTGTAACAGGTGATCTCTGGGAACAGCAGGAATAAGTCTTCACAACCCTCCCACCTCCCCTAGGAGTTGTACTTCTTTCCTATCTTTCCTTTCCTCTCTCTCTCTATTGTCTCAGCTTTAAACTCGAACTGAGGAGAGCTGGTTAGGAAAGGCGGGAAGGCAGCGCGCAGACGCTGTGGGATGCTCCCAAAAGCTTTCCTTGTTGGGAAGCTGGGGAGCGTTCCCACGCAGGCTCCGTCGGTACCGACGTACCCATATGTGAAGACTTATTCCTGCTGTTCCCAGAGATCACCTGTTACAGGTAAGTAACTGTGCTTTATCTCACCTTCTGCAAGGAGCATATAATGGCAACCCCAACCTTCTGAGCCCTAGGCGGACGTCTGGGGCTTGACACCTGTAACAGTGAGAACCTCTTTGGTCAGAGGTGGAGGGAAAAGGCCAGAGAGATTGAAACGGACGACCTCACTATGAAGAGGCTGCCAAGGAAAACTGCAGACTCTTCTTTTTTAGAAGGCTACCACCAAAAAGCCATTCTTCCCTAAGAAGAAGTTGTTTTCCCTCCATATTAGGCCTGTGCTGGTTATGCTGCCCCACAACAACAGCAGAGACAACCAGGCCGAAAGCAGATCAGGAAACCCAAGGTCTCCAAATCCCAGCGTGCCCCATCTACTCAACAAACTCAGAGTTTTTGACTTCTTCAAAAAGAGCGTGGCCAATTCTCCTATCATTCACCCTCCTCCATCCAGGACCCCAGGGAGGCTAGTGCATTTTGCGCACTGCTGGATCAGTATCACCTATGAGCCCTGTACCCTACATTTTAGTCAGTCAGGGCCTATAACCTGACCTTGTCTGACTTTCTGTCTCGGTCTAATTCTTCAGAGATCTGGGAGCTAGGGAGTTCCATATGTGAAGACTACTTTCCTGATTGTTCCTGGAGATAGCTTAGTTACTCACCTCTGTAACAGGGAATCTTCGGCAACAACAGGAATTTAGTTTTCACAACCCACCCTCATCCCCTTGGAGTTGTAGGGTTCTAATTTTTTTTGTTTTATACTCGTTTTTTTTCAGCTACAAACTTAACTGAAGAGAGGGAGTTGGAAGAGCTGGAAGGCAGTGGCGCAGCAGCAGTTGAGTGCTCCCAAAGGCTTTCCTATTGATAGCTGGGGAGTTTTCCGCACGGGCTCTGTTGGTACCCGATGTCACCCATATATGAAAACTAAATTCCTGCTGTTCCCGGAGATCACCTGTGTACAGATGAGTAGCAATGCTTTACAGATGAGTAACTACATTTTCCTTTCTTTTCCTTATGATCCCTAGCATTCTATTTGCTTTCTTGGCTGCCATTGCATACTAGGCAGAGGGTATCAACATATTATTCACGATGACGCTTAAATCTTTTTCCTAGGTGGTGGTTCCTAATGTGGAACCTTGCATCTTGTAACCATAGTTTGGGTTGTTCTTTCCTAGATGCATAACTTTGCATTTGTCCACATTAAATTTCATCTGCCATTTTGACATCCAGTCTTCCAATTTATCAAGGTCTTATTGCAGTTTTGCACAATCCTCTTGCATTTTACCAACTTTGAATAATTTTGTGTCATCTGCAAATTCAATCACCTCACTACTTGTTCCTATTTCCAGGTCATTTATGAATATATTAAAAGGTAGCAGGTCCAGCACATATCCCTGGGGTACTCCACTATTCACCTTTCTCCAATGAGAAAATTGGCCATGTAGCCCTACTCTCTATCTTTTAACCAGTTCCTGATCCACAACAGTGCACTGCTTCCAATCCCATTACTTTTTAATTTGGCCGAGTGTCTCTCATGAGAGACCTTGCCAAATGCTTTCTGAAAATCCAGATACACTATATCAATTGGAAAATGATATTTGCACTTGCAGGTCTTGAACTCGGAGCCATTGATGTCTGGGGTATTGAATTTATCACTGTTAGCATTTGCACATTATATATATAATACATTTCTAATTCAATTATCTTTAACAGTTTTAAAAAGTATCTTGAGAGGGTCTTCTCTGGAAACCAAGTAGGCAAGATAGCGTCTAATTAGTCATGACTTTTACCTCTCTACTGCGAGCTGTAGTTCCTGTTGTGCCTTTGCTTCTAATGGGGGCTAAGAAGAGGAAATCTAAGAACCCTCCCTTCAGTTCGGGATCTTCTACCACTGATTTTCAGAAGATGCTCGCAGATTGCGGCTTGAACCTTTTAACCGGGCACGGTACTACAGCAGGACTCTCATTGTTATCAGAGTTGGCCCTGAGTGGGGTGTCTCTGAGCCCAAATGACAGAACTGCACTGCTGCAACTTGGAAACAGTGCAGGTGGTACCACAGTGCTCTCGACAGGCTCTTGACCCCAAACCCCCGACCCAACTAAAGAGAACCCTAGTGGACCAGCGGTCCCGAACCCCCCACCCCCTCCCAATACCTTTAGTAATGAGCGGGCGTGCTGCCCACATGTTCCTGCTCTTGTCCCGCCATCTTGGGGGGTCATATTCTACCTTATATGGCAGTCTGACCTCACCTGGTGCATCCCAGGATGCACCTCATGGGGCCAGGCGCCGCTATTTTTCAAGATGGTAGGGCAAGAGCGGGAGCACGTGGGCAGCACTCCCGCTCATTTCTGAAGGTACCGGGAGGGGAGTAGTGGAGTTCGGGGCTGCTGGGCCACCAGGGTTGTTATTGGTTGGGTGGGGATCGGGGGATCAGAACCACTGGGGCTCCAGGGATTCGTTTTCAGTCAGGGGCATTGACATTTGACATGTCTCCTCAGATGATCCAGGCATCAGGGAAAGCACCTGATTCCATCAAAATACCATCGGGGACACACGCTAGGTGTTGATTTATTTATTTATCGCTTTTATATACTGTGCTTTTTAAAATCAGTGCGGTTTACAAGTAACACTTTTGTGCAGAACAGGAAGCCTGTTATGCACTTTCATTGAACGGGTAACTTGGATTTCCAACTGGGGAAACTATCTACAAGTAACTACCGCTATTTACATCTAACTACCGCTATCTACAGTATATACATGGGTTGCTTTTTCTTCACAGTATACACATGAGTTGTTTGTTATTTACAGATGGCTGGTTGAATACTACTATCTACAATAAGACATGAGTTGTTAATTACAGGTGGCTATCTAGGTGTATGGTGGAGAGGTTGGATTACTGGGCTGTGAATAGTGCAGGAGAAAGAGGTGGTGTTTTAATGCTTTTCTGGATTGAGAAAGGTCTGTGATCGCTTGGATGGCAGATGGGAGCGCATTCCAGCATCTGGGAGCATAGAACTTAAAGGCTCGGTTCCTTGTTGCCTGGGTCCATTTAGTTACATCCTTGGGAGTCTGTAGTGTGTTGTGGCGAATGTCCTCCTTGCTCTGTTTGCTGGAGTGGGATAGAGAAGGTCTGTCAGGGAGGTGAGCAATATATTGTTGATGGCCTTAAAGGTCATTAGGACTACTTTATAATAGAGCTGGCAGGAGATTGGTAGCCAGAGCAAGTCCTTTAGGATTGGGGTAATGTAGTCTCTTCTAGCGGCCCCGTGTAGGAAGCGTGCAGCTGCGTTCATTGCCAGCTGTAAAGGGTTTAGTGTGGTTTTGGGTAGGCCGTGCAGGATCACATTGGCGTAATCAAAGTGGGGGGTCACCAATGCCTGGAAAACTGTTCTAAAGTCATCTGGTTGCAGCAGGGGTCGGAGATGTCGCACTGTTCATATTTTGTGGTAAATTTGCTTGATGATGTTGCTGATATGCGTTTTAAGCTTGAGGTGCTGGTCTAGCGTAACGCCTAGGTAGCGCATGGTAGGTCTACTTGGGAGTTCAGCGTCTCTCATCTTTAGTGTTGCTGGTGGGGAGAAGGATTTATTTCTAGTAATGAACAGGACCTCCGTCTTGCTGAAGTTTATCTTGAGGCTCTGTGAGAGGAGCCAGTCAGTAACGGCATCAAAGCATTTTACTAGTGGGGAGAAATCAGGATGGTCGGTTGTGAATGGGGTGGAGTAGTACATCGTCTGCATAGATCAAGCATGAGATGTTATGGGAGCAGATTATTTCACATATGGGTTGCATTCACAAATCCAAACAGCCAGCTATAAAGTATAATGACTAATAAATTAACATGTTACATACCTTGTTCCTTAGTTTTACCCTCACAAAATTGTAATAAAATATTCAGATTGCAATGTCTGTATCAAAGGAGTTTACCGGAACTCTCCAAAATCTCTTCCCAAGGGTGAGACTTTATGACACTCCCCAATATTCCTCTGTAACCATGTAGCAAACGTAGACTACCAATGTTGTGTTATAGCTCCCCACATCCCTCTCCTTTCTCCCCCCTTCCCCCCATTCTCTACCCTATGTCCTCCCACCCTTCCACCAACTCCCTCCCCCCCTTCCCTTTCCCCCCTTCCCCCATAATGATCAGGTTAAATATATTTTGGGAGGTATAAAAACAGAGGAAACATCTGTCTATGGCATCATCAAGGTTGATGAACAGTAATAATGTATGCCACAGGATTTTACCAATGTGCTAAGAAACTTGACTGAAATGAGTTGACATTCTGAGCCCATTTTCATTGGTGCTTTGGCACAATACGATTTTCCGGTTGATCTGGGAAGTGCTGCTTGCACTGTGTATCTAAATTGAAAGATACCCAGCAGAGCATAACTAGGAGAGTGCGTCATATGCAGAGGGGCATACCTGGGTATTTTTGTCCTCTAGGATCAAGGGGAACTCCAGCACTTGCCTGAGAGCTCTAGTTGCTACTGGAGAATGGCTAAGGGAAGTCAAAGTCTCCCTTTAAGACTTGCTTAGTGGGAGTCACCTTGAGTGAAGTGAAAGAGGCTACTTGGGCAGAGCAGGGGTGTATCTTTGACAGGCACTTAAAAACAGTGGGGCAGAAACTGAAAGGGAGGCCCTGGGGAAGAAGAAAAAAGTAGTCCAAATTCCCAGGATCCTGCCCAGGTGTGGCATGAATCCTATGGATACTGGAAGCCTCAAAGCTCTACTGGGCTGTGGTGGGAAGGCTTTGGAAGCCAGGACAACATACACAGAGGATTCAAGTCCAACCTGGTTAAGACAGGACCAGAAGTGGGTTATAGTCCCATTGACTTTGCAGGAGATGGGGGGAAGAGAGAGCTCTTAAAAATGTCAAGGAAGCTTACTGATAGAGGCTGATGGTAAACCAGAATTCATATTTTTTCTGATAGACTGCTGAAGTAGGGGTATGCCTAGCAACAGAGCTATTGATTTAAAGGTTGTGGAAGAAGGTTTTTCTGAGTCTATCTAGTGTGAAAGACAGCCCTTTAGATGAGTTTTCCCAGTCACTGGGGATGGGAGGAAGTGGGATTCCCCTGAAAGTTGGGAGAGTATTGTGGTGGTATTTACCTAGGAGTGTATTGACAAAGTGGGGGAAAGGGAGAACGTTTCCACTGCCCTGGGAAGGCAAGTTCCTTAGCCAAGACATAGCTGCATGTAAAACTAGGACTGGAACTGACCTTTGCAGCAGCTCTGGAACAAGCCAACCCAAGGGTGTGAGTGCTGTGCTATTGCTAAATGTGTATGGATTGTTAGGTTTATGAGAAGCTTAAACTTCATGAAGTGATTAGAGTAGTGAAGGCCAGATCTAAATGTGGCACCTTTTGTGTTTTTTCTGCTGGGGAAAAGGGCTAAAAGAGTGGGGTGGAAGCTTTACAAACCAGAAGAAGTGTACTGAGAGTGAGAACCCAGGGAGAAATATAGCCATTGTGGCAGAGTGAATTATTTGCTTAACAGACTGAATCGTTAAGGTGGGGCCAGGTTTGGAACCCCACACATTGGCTACTGTAGTAGAAGATAGATTGCAGCTTTTAAAGAGACAGTGTGCTATTTCCAGACAGACTCTATGTTGATATGTGATTACGGATGTTTGTTGACAGCATATTTTAATTGCTGGTTTTGTTGTACTTACTTGCTGTGTTCTGACAAATAGTGTTTGTGTTCATTAGCGTTCATTAGCAGTGCCCTGCCAATTTGGGATACAGAAACTTCGCCCCCCACATTTTGCCCCTGAGGAAACTTCGCCCCTGGGAAATTTTGCCCCTGCACATTTCGCCCCCAGGAAATTTCGCCCCCGAAGTTCTAATACATTTGACATTGTGCAGTTATTATTGTTTATCTCTTGTTGCCGATGATCAGCCAATCATAAATGATGGCGGGGAAAGTTTTGCAGCCTATTGGTTGCCAAGATCGTCGGACGTGTATATAAGGGTGAAGCGAATATCTGCAGTCAGTATATCCAATTCTTTATATCACGCACATGGACTCGCTTGTTTCAATCCGTGGAAAAAGGAAGCTGGTTCACGAGAACTACGTTTGTCTTTTTAAAGAGGACTCAAGACGAGCTTAATGCAATATGGGTCTGCAAAAAGCGATCGATGTGTAGAGGCCGAGTGTGGATATCCTGTGCCAATGGTGAATTTGTGAAATCTGTTACGGCGCACAATCATGCAGCTCAAGCTGCAAGGCCCGAGGCAGTTCAATTGATTAACAAAATGAGGAGCAGAGCAAGAACCACGCATGAAACACCGCAACAGATCGTTACAAACGCTGTGAGTGAAGCCCATGCAAATGTGTCCGCCCTGCTGCCAAGGAAAGATTCACTGAAAAGGACTATACGGAACGCACGTCGGGAAGGTGGAGTTCCTCGATTGCCCCAATCGGTTGATCAGCTTGTTATACCAGAGGTATGCTGCTCAAAATTTAAGGTGGCTCTGATGATTTTATATTTTTCGAGCGCAAAAAATTATGACCATAAAACTAAGTTAACGCTTTTGGTTATATGGGCTAGAAGACTTATTAAAAACGAACTATGATTTTATCAAGTTTTTAAGCGTATCATTTTGAAATTTTGACAAGATTGGATGAAGGAAAATATGCTAAAAAATGAAATAGTTGTTGTGTACGTCATTTAATTTTTAATTTGACTGCAAAGTATCAGATACTTTTTTATACATTGTCCCATTATGTTCTAGCGTTCAGGGAGCACAAACAATCCTGCAATGAGAAGGAATAAGCAACAACATAGCCCCTTACACGTTCTCTATGAAAGAGCACCTGAGAAATTTTTTTGAGGAACAGAACAGAAACATGTGAAGTGGAGCATGCTACGGAGCATGCCTCATTTTTCGTACATTAGTACCTTCCGTTGAAAAATGCATACGCGTTTTTTAGAAGCACAAAAATCTGGAGTTACTTTACACTTTCAAAATTCTAGTTTAGAGCACCTTACTCTAGTATCACTGCAACATACGCGTATGTATCTCAATGTTTCAGGATTACCAGTACATCACTATCGATGGGATTAGACAGCGTTTTCTATTGTTCGACTCTGGCAACGAAGCTGACCGCATGCTGATTTTTTCGACTCCTAACAATCTCCAGCTTTTGTCCCAAAGCCAAGAATGGTTCGCAGACGGCACTTTCAGTACGGCTCCTATGCTTTTTCAACAGCTTTACACGCATGCCATTCATGGAGACCTGGTCGTGCCAGCAGTTTACGCCTTACTTCCCAATAAGACCAGAGCAACCTACGTCCGGTTTCTGCGTGAACTAAAAAGCCTCCGGCCTGGTCTACATCCACAAAGATTGATGACCGACTTTGAACAAGCCTCTATTCTGGCGTTTGATGAAGAATTTCCAGGCGTGAGCAAAACTGGCTGCTTTTTCCACCTGTCACAATCCGTCTGGCGAAAGGTCACGCAGGAAGGACTAAAGGTAATAAATTGAACACAAGATCTCAAAACTATGGAATTATGGAGAGGACCATTGAGTTGAATGCAAATAATCCTAAAATTTTAAGTTTAGAAAATTTTATACGTACACATTTTACAGTCCATGCACCTATATGTTTCGCACAGTAGTTTCAAAACATGCATATTAAGAAAGCTCAAAGGTTTAATTTTTAAGTCCGTCATAAATTCGTTCATTAAAATGGTGTTACACTGTGCAGAGATCATCAGACGTGTGCACTTCGTATTTCTCAAAAGTCGAGTTTATTAGGGCAAAAAATGTAAATGAAAGATGTACATCGCTGTATACACACTCAGCTGATTTTCTGAACCTTCCTCATTAATGACCAAAAATTACTTGTTTCCTTAATTTCAATGACACGTAGCACATAAGCATTCCTGCAGTTGTGCTGTACTATATAACCCGACTTAAACATTTTTTAGGGCCAATACCAGAACGATCACGAATTTGCATGCTGGGTACGAATGATCCCTGCCTTGGCATTTGTCCCTCCCGAAAACGTGGTTGATGCCTTCGAAGAATTAACAGAAAGCCCTGATTTTCCTGCTGAGTTGTTGCCTATTGCCAATTATTTTGAAGATACGTACATCGGAAGAAGGCAGCGTCGTGGTCGTCAAATGCCTCCATTTCCTACACATTTCTGGAACGTATACCAAAGAACTCTGGACGGTCGGCACAGAACAATGATATCGAAGGGTGGCATCGTAGCTTCCAAGAAACCTGTGGCATGCTCTACCCCAATATATACCGTTTTATCCAGTGCTTGAAAAGGCAGCAAGGTTTGCAAGACTACGAAATTGCTCAACTGGTTGCAGGAAACCCAAGCAATACGAGAAACAAAAAATATCTGTCAATTTCTGTTAGAGTTCGATGTATTGTTCAAGATTTTGACAACAGGAACTTGATTGTTTACTTACGAGGCATTTCGTATAATTTTGAATTTTAAACGGTAATTTTCTTTCAGTGGTGGATCCAGGATAATGCTGTGCAACAAAAAAATTCAGTATTTGCGCAACGTACAAACATAAATTTTGTGCAAAAATTGAAAAACATGAAAAATTAGCCAATTAGGCATGTGTGCAAATTGGATTGTGTTGGGCGCCAACGTCCTTCAGTTAGCGCCTTCGCAAATGAAGGTGGTGCTAAAACATGAACTATGGTAATATTCTGAATAAGTTTGTCTACTTCGGGGGCGAAATTTCCCAGGGGCGAAATGTGTGGGGACGAATTTTCCCGGGGGCGAGATATGCAGGGGTGAAATGTGGGGGGGGGGGGGGGGGCGAAGTTTCCGTAAACCGCCAATTCTGATCTAATTTCAGTGTGATGAGAAGAGCTACTTATTTTCAAAATAAGCAGGCGACATAGCATGGAAGGCTGATTTAAGTCCTGGTACCAGTTAATAACACCCCCCTAACTGTTTGCTGTTTGATGTATGTGGACTGAGAAGCAGCATAAGGTCCCAGATAGCAAGCTGTGGACAAGTCTATGGTGATCAATGGCATGAAATGTTGCTTGCTGGTAAAGAAAAAAGAGAGACACGTTTGGGAAGGCCTCTTTGTCTACTGTGCCTTTTGAGGCACCAGTGAAGCAACTTCCTGAATAGCCTTCAGAATCATGATTTATCCCCAAGAGCAAAATGGATGTGCCAAATCAAAGTAGAGGAAGAAGGTGGGGTACCAGTGTAAACAACCCTCTGGGAGTGAATATTATTTGAGGTATTCTTAACAGTCCATGTAATTACGTCAATTCAGCTCTTGTGGAAAGACAAGTTACAGAGGCACTAGTCATTAACGGAGACTCCACCTACACACCACCAGAGAAGATCACAATCAACAACTATGATATCCCTATCAAATCTGAGATCCAATACCTTGGCGTGATGCTAGACCGGAAATGGAATTTCCAAACCCATATTAAGAAAGCAACTGTAACGACATATTAAAGAATAAAGATCCTTCACAACTTCCGCCTGCTGTTGCATCATATTCGATTCCACATTGTTTGCCAAGCAATCATTACCCCTCACTTGGATTATTGTAATTTTATACTTCAAGGACTACCAAAATGTACCCTCCTTCCACTACAAATTGCCCAGTTCTCCAGGAACAAGCAGGAAGTCAGTCCTCACTTATCAGTGATGTCAGCATCGATGGAGCCCGTGTGGAGCAATTCCCCAGCTTTCAAAGAAAGCCTTTGGGATTGCTACCACGCATGCGTGGTTCTCTTCCCGCCCAAGGGTGCCATCTTGCTCAGTCTCCCTTTTTCTGCGCAGCCCTTCGGACGCATGTCCTTGTCCCTCGGAAAAAGTTTTTGTTTCCTCGCCTTAACAGGCTCTCACTTCTTTTTTCCAGTTGCACCGGTCCTCTACCCGTCCTCCCCTTGCTCTCTTTTGGAACTTATGGAGATACCTTTTCTAAATTTTTTCTTCCCGTGCTTCGCACCCTTTCTTACCAACCACTGGCCGCGTGGGTCTTTGACCTCGCAGGGGCCGTTTTTGCCCCCATGGGCACCGGGTTTAAAAAATGCGATAGATGCTCTAGGAACATGTTGCTTACGGACACTCATGATTGTTGTCTACGGTGTCTGGAAGCCGACCATGACCCAGAGTTCTGTTCGCTCTGTAAGAAAATGTTCTCTAAGGCCCTGCTCAGCCATAAGCAGAAGTCCGAAGACATTTTTCAAAAGGCTGCCTCGGAGTCTCTGGTGGCACCTTCAGTCGTCTCCCCTTCGGTGGGTTCTCCCCCTGCGGCACCGTGTTCCAGGCAGCTTTCTGACCAGGGGTCCCCCAAGGTGGAACGGCGCAAAAAGGAGGAGGCCTCGAAGTCACTGTCTGGGGCCCCCAACAAGCGCTCCCGCGCCTGGTCGCTTTGCTCCCTTTGGCATTCCCAAGTCGGATAAGGAGCAGCAACACAAAAGTACCTCGCAGAGAAATGGAGGCCTCCGGTGACCCCGGTATCAGCATCCCAGGGACCTACGCCCGCATGGGAATCCTGTATGCTGGCTCTGGAATGCAGCATTTCAGCGTTCATTGCTTCCCAGCAGGCGCTCATGGCCAGCTTCACTGACTTGTGCCCGGAGACCATGGGTCCCTAGCGTAGGACACCCAAATCTGTCCAGGAAAACCCTGAGAGCTAGGGGTCTTACTCGCTCTCCCATTCTTCAGGGGCAAGATCGTCCTGGGCTTCTGGCTCCAGGATGCCTGCCATCGGACAGGGCAAACTGCCTGGTTCTGATCCCTCGATCAACTTCTTGGACTGGGAATCCGATGGGGAGACATCCCCTGAGACCCGCACCCACTGGGATCTTCCGTCGGACCCCTCACCGCCTGGTCTCCAGCGGTGTTCACTGCCCGAGGACACCTCCTTTTTGGTGTTTATTCGGGACATGGCTCGGGCCCTCTACCTAGTCACCCAGGCGAGGAAGACCCTCGTGCTGAAGAACTCGATATTCTTCAGTACGAGGCCCTGCCCAGGGAATCCCTCACCGTGCCGCCGCCAATCCTCTCCCGGCTATTGCTCCGCATGTGGGATGCCCCGGCCTCGGTTCCCATTGCGAGCAAGTGCCTTGACACAATGTACAAGGTGCAGTGAGGGCCAGGCTTTTGGAAGATCCAACTTCCACACATCTCAATGGTGGTGGAATCGGCCTTGAGGAAGCAGAAAAGCCCGAAGTCCCACTCATCGGTCTCGCTGGGCCGAGAATTGAGAGCCCTTGATGCCCTGGGCCGCAAGGCCTATCAAGGATCCATGCTTTCTTGTCGCATCCAGGCATACCAATTATATATTGGTATGTTCCTCCACGACTTGGCAAAAGAGCTTGGAAGTTTCTCTGCAGGCCTCGAGGGCGAGCCCCTCGATAGGTTCCGCACCCTGTTGAAATCTGTGGCTGATTGCTCCAAGTATATCTTCCGAGCCTACTACGAAGGCTTTGAAACATCGGCTCGGGTGGCGGCCATGGGCATTGGAGCCCGCCACCATGCTTGGCTCCAATCTTCGGATTTGGAGCAATGGGTGCAGGAGAAGCTCCTGGACATGCCCTGCCTTGGCAAACAACCTTTTGGTAAGCCGATGGAGGAGAAGGCTGCGGAGATTGAGGCGGAGTATGTTACTAGGACCTGTCTCTCCCGCAAGACCTCTATGCTGCCTCAGAAGAAGCAGCCTGCCAAGAAGCCCTTCTTCTGCAGGAAAGGCCTCCAGTACTGCGGCTACCCGCCATACCCAGCTACTCCCGTGCCGACCACTCCTGCGCAGGGAAAGGCCGGCCAAAATCATCGTAAACCAAAGGGCCCGAAGGCCCAGACTCCGGCTCCCCCACACCCCCCCCCATAGCGGTTTTGACGCTAGCGGCATAGCCCATCGCCCTCCAGCGGTACAGCGGCAAGTGGGGGGATACCTCTCCCATTTCGCCCTGTTGTGTGTTGTGGGCGCTTATCACCTCAGACACCTGAGTCCTCCAGGTCATCCGGGAGGGCTATCGCCTCTGCTTCGATAGGCTTCCACCCCCTTTCTCCCCGGCGGAGCCTCCTCGATTCCCCGCACACCAGCTTTTGCAGCAGCAGGAATTACACTCCCTCTTTGCCCAGTGGGCAGTCAAGGAGGTCCCTCCTCACCTTCGAGGTCGGGGCTTTTATTCCCGGTACTTCCTCGTCCCAAAAAAGATGGGGGGGGGGGGGTCTGCAGCCCATTCTCAACCTCCGCAGGCTAAACAAGTTCCTGGTGCGGGAGAAATTCAAGATGCTATCTCTTGGCGTTCTGCAGCTCTTCTTCCGGCAGGGCGACTGGCTATGCTCCTTGGATCTAAAGGACGCTTACGCCCATATCTTGATCACTGTTCCCTCTACAACATTAGAATATGGTCTTTTCTTTCGGAGTATGTTATCAGTTAAGTTACAAGTTGTCAATAATACTTCAGTTTCTCCTAATGAATTTTACTTCACTTTTGTTCCCACCATTACTTCAAAAAAGCATAATTAGAAGCAGTTAGGCCTCAGACTTCAAAGAGCCATGGTCTTCATTGTGTTATCGACCTTATGCTCTATTTTGCATCAACGGCCTTATCTCTGCTTTATATATGCTTATATCTTTGACTTGTCCAATGATTTCTAACTCGTGTTTTTCATATATAAAAAGAAATGGATGTTCTTAAAATTTTTCTCTCAAACCATTATTAGCAGCAAGAAAAGATGAATGCTTATCTTAAAATGTGCCCGACGCTAGTCTCAGCGCTATTGCGTTTCACATCCACGCTGTTTCTTCAGGGGCCGAACTTATTCTTCTTTCTCACAGTGCTTGTTCTTCCATGGTTTGTACTGACTTCTCGCTATAGTTTTTACAACTTTCACAAATTTTCAATTTCACACGGTTTTCTTGATCTAAACAAGGGAATCATAATGTAATTCAGTGTGTTAATATTCTCCTTTTGCTTTAACTATATTTCTATCGGACTATGATCAACATTTGACTGGAACGTTACCTTAACCTTCACTCTTGGTTGTACGCTATTTCATAGCCATTCAGTGTGGACCACGCCGCGCATGCGAGTTTGTCAAAGGGCTACTAATATAGCGTTTTCCCTCCCCCCTTATTATCTGTATTGGTCTAACTCACACACAGAGATTCCAATCTATTTGTGTATTAAGGCCCCTTGGGTATATTGTTTGCAGCGTTCCCTCTAAGCTGTGCGCATGTGCGCGCGCACACACCTCGCCGAGCGAGCGCACATACTTTACAACAGAGCGCACAAAAATTACGGTTCTGATTCTGATAGAAAACAACACAGACATCTTAAAATTTAAAAGTTGTTGTGTATTTATGGTTTTCACAAGTTCTACAATATTTTCTAGTGCAATCAATGTGGTGTAGTCAAATTTTAAAGTATATAACTCTGAGTGTCGTTATGTGGCGCACAAAAATTTAACCTTCATTCAAAAGCTGCACAGCTGATATTTTATGCGCACACAGCCTACAGAAAATTAGAGGGAACATTGATCTTGATCTACCCCCCAACACAGGCAGTACCTGCGTTTCAGGGTGCAGGGAGAGCACTTTCAGTACAGGGTGCTCCCCTTCGGCCTTGCATCTGCCCCTCGGGTCTTCACGAAGTGCCTCGTCGTGGCCGCCGCTCACCTTCGGCGTCAGGGCGTGCCGGTGTTTCCCTACCTCGACGAATGGCTCGTTACGGGCTCCTCCATTGAGGAGGCCCGGTGAGCGATGTCGCGCACTGTCCTCCTCTTGGAGAGCTTGGGGTTCTTGGTCAACTACCCAAAGTCTCACCTCGAGCTGGCACAAGCTCACCGCTCGGTCCATGCTACGTCTTTTGGGCCACATGACCTCGACCATGCATGTGGTTCCTCACTCCCACCTGCACATGTGGACAGCCCAGTGGTGTCTCAGTTCCCAATGGAGTCAATCCCTCGGGCACTTCAGGGATCCTGTCAGGGTTCTTCCTGACCTTCGCTTGTCCCTGAACTGGTGGCAAAACCCCCGCAACCTCCTGTGGGGATCGCCCTTCCAGGCCCCACAGCACAATGTGGTACTGACCACGGATGCTTCTCTGTTAGGGTGGGGAGCCCATTACGGGCCTCTCTGCACGCAAGGGCAGTGGTCACCTGTGGAGGATCAGCAGCAGATAAATCTTCTCGAGCTCCAGGCCATCCGGTAGGCCCTGAGGGCCTTCGAGAATGTCCTCAGCGGGAAGTCGGTTCTGGTGCAGACCAACAACTGGGTAGTGATGTTTTACATCAACAAAAAGGGGGGCACGGAGTTGTGCTCCTTTGCAGGGAAGCAGTCCTCATCTGCTTTTTTGCCACTCGGAGGAGGATGTCCCTCAAGGCGATGTACCTCCCAGGTCAGGAGAATGGCCTGGCGGACAGGCTCAGCAGAATCCTTCGCCCCCACGAGTGGCGCCTGGATCCCAGGGTGGTAGGCTAGCGGTTTCTACGCTGGGGCACTCCAGCGATAGACCTCTCTGCCAGCCCCCAGAACACACAACTCCCTTGCTTCTGCAGCCTGGTGCCACACCCAGGCAGGGAGGGCCCCGATGCTTTTCTCCTGGACTGGTCCTCCAGCCTCCTGTATGCATTCCCTTCTTTCCCCCTCATTGCAAGGACTCTGTTGAAGGCTCAACGGGATGGGGCATCGCTGATTCTCGTGGCCTCGGCTCCCACTCCTGCTCCGGCTGTCGTTTTAGCCTCTGATTCCCCTGGGCTCTGCCAGGGACTTGCTGACACAGGAGGAGGGTCGGATACTGCACCCGAACCTGCCCTCCCTATCCCTCATGGCCTAGCGGCTGAGCAGGTCTCTCTAGCCTTTCTGGCCCTTCCGGAGGAGGTCGAGGAAATCCTCCTTGCCTTGAGGAAGGACTCCACTAGGTGGGCTTACGCCTTCAAGTGGAAATGCTTCTCCGTCTGGTGCTCGGAGCTCCAGATCGACCCTTTCTCATGTCCCGTTCAGTGGGTTCTCCAGTACCTTTTCCGCCTCTCAAGGGAAGGGCTGAAGTCGAACTCTGTTAGGTTTTATTTGAGCACCATATCAGCTAATCATCTCCCTATCGAGGGAAAGCTGCTCTCGGGGCAACCACTAGTCTCCCGCTTTATTTGGGGCCTTCTGTTATCCAAGCTACCCTTCCGTCCCCCTCTGGCGGAATGGGACTTGAACGTGGTGCTCATGCAGCTCACTCGTCCACCCTTCGAGCCGATGGCGATGTGTTCACTCTGGCATTTGTCCTGGAAGGTGGCCTTCCTGGTGGCGCTGACCTCTGTTCGCGGAGTCAGTGAGCTTCAGGTGCTCATGGCTGACGCCCCTTACACCAGGTTTTATCGGAACAGGGTGGTCCTCCGGATAACCTATTCCCTGTCCTTCCTATTATATAGGTAGTTAAAGTAACTTCTGTTATGTATCTTAACACTTGTTCCTCTAATTCTATGTAACTTAAGTTCCGTTGTGTTCAATATAAACTGCCTTGATACCCTCGAAAGGCAGTATATAAGAAATGTTAAATAAATAAATATTGCACTTCGACGTCCCATTGTAAAATGTGCCTTATGGTGACCCAGGGCATTGGTTTTCTTGGCAAGTTGTGATCTTAAGTACATTGGCAGGCCACTGTTCCCTCTAAGCTGTGCGCATGTGCGCGCGCACACACCTCGCCAAGCGAGCGCACATACTTTACAACACAGCACACAAAAATTACGGTTCTGATTCTAATAGAAAACAACACAGACGTCTTAAAATTTAAAACTTGTGATTGTAATTACTAGAAATTTTCTGCTTCATTTAGTAATTGTCTATTTTCATTTAATTTGATTAAAATCAATGTGGTGTACATACTGTATTCTGATGTGTAGTCAAATTTTAAAGTATATAACTCCGAGTGTCGTTATGTGGCGCATAAAAATTTAACCTTCCTTCAAAAGCTGCACAGCTGATATTTTATGCGCACACAGCCTACAGAAAATTAGAGGGAACATTGTGGCAGGCCTTTCTTCCACACAGTGAATTTACATCCTCTGGTATTCAAATGTACTAGCCAGGCCTGACCCACCTCTTAGTCCTCTTTTAACGAGCCACCTCCTTTCTGATTGATAAAAATTTAACCTCGATGCACCCCATTGCCTCCCCATCTGACTCTTTGCCTTCCCAACTATTCAGAGATCCAGCGCTGCATATAACCTTTATTATCTGCTCTGTGATTACTGGTGAATTACCACCCCTTTGGAAACATGCTGAGATTAAGCCTCCAACCTTCCTTTCTCATCTAAAATAGCTGAGAAAACTGTTCTACACCAGTTGAATCAATATATTGATGCCTCTAATACCATACATTCCAAATAATCAAGCTTCTGCTCTGGGTTTAGTATAGAGACTGTGCTTGCTGCCATGATAAATGACATAAACACCGTTCTGGACCGTGATGGCACTATATTACTCATTTCCCTTGATCTCACTTCGACCTTTAATTTAGTGTACCATTCACTGTTACTCCGATGTTTATTTGTCTTAGAGATTTCATGATCACTGGCTCCCTGTGAAGTATTAAATAAAGTTTAAACTCTTACTCATCATTTATAAAACCTTTTATACTGGAGTGGAGGAGTGGCCTAGTGGTTAGGGTGGTAGCCTTAGAGCCAGAAAGACCAGGGTTTATATTCCACTGGCACTCCTTGTAGCCTTGGGCAAGCTTCTTAATGCTCCATTGCCTTAGGTACAAACTTAGATTGTGAGCCCTTTGGGGACAGGGAAATACATACTGTACCTGTGTAACTCGCCTTGATCTTCCCCTAGAAAGGCCTGAGCTTAAATACTAATAATCTCTCTTCCTTACCTGCTTCCTTCCCTCATTCCTTCCTCCTCCTAGCAGCTCCTGTCCCAGCATGTTAATATACTCTACTTCCCGATGGCAAATAAGGTTCACTGCACCATTATCCATCTTTTATGCCACTCTCTCACTTTGGAATTCATTATCACCCTTTCTTCAGTCTGAATTGCATTACAAAGGTTTAAAACGCAACTCACAGGCTTTCAGTGATTAACTCACAAATTAACTCTAATTTTACTATTCTTTAAGATATTTTAAATTTCATATGTTTATGGTATACATTTTCTTTTATTTCTGTTGTATTTTATTTTCTTTCTTTTATAGTTTGGATTCCTCAAAATCATTGTTGTAAACTCCTTTGACATTTTGTGAAAAGCAGTCTAGCAAATACTAGATCCATGTTGCTTTTTATTATTTGTGAATTTTAAAACAACTTAAGTCATTTGTGGGGCTAGATCAGTTTCATCACGTAGTGCATGTTTTAATATTGACTTGTCTGGATTAGGTAGATGCATTACAAGTTGGACTGACAAAATTGCTATAACTAATTCAAATATTGTGGGGCATTTGTGGTGGGATTGGGAATTTGAGAGCATATTACTTCTGTGCTCCATCTATTACATTGATTTCCCATAGAGAAGTGGGGTGGTTTAAAGAGTTAATTTGTTTTAAGATGGCTCATGATTTAGGGCACTCTTATTTTGTGGGTTGTGTGAGTCTTCCAACTGGTGTTCTTGGTCATTAAGAGAGGGCTTACTCGGTGTCCACGGTGAAAGAAGTACAGTTGCAGCAGATAAGAAAGAGGGCTCTCAGTGATAGGGGCAACTTTGAGGAGCAAGTTGTTAGTGTTCATGCGTAAAGAGGGCAGTTAATTGTGGTTAAGGGATGGCTTTGGAGGCTGGTGTATGGGGGAGCATGGGGTTGCATCTGAGTGCTAAGGTTGGATTTTAGTGGGGTAGGATATATGTTGTTATTTTTATGTCATTTATTTACTTTTATATACCGCGCTCTTTGGAATCAGTGTGGTTTACATATAACGAGAAAAAATAACAGTTTACGGAAAACAGTTTCCATAAAACAGTTTACATTGAACTTAAAATAACTTGAACAATAAACAGTTTACATAAAACAGAACAGTTTACATTGAACTGAGAAAATGGAATGGTAAATGCTGGGGTAGTAATGACACAGGCCTTGTTTATGGTGGCTGGTTGTAAGCTTGTTGGAACAAGTATGTCTTTTTAATGCCTTCCTAAAGGATATCAGATTAGGGATGGCTCAGTTTGTTGGGGTAGAGTATTCCAGCGGGTCATGAATCACTGTGGGATTACATGATAATTTTATATCTCTGGGACCAAGCAGGAAGGCAGTTCTCACATATGGGTGACGTCACTGACGAAGCCTGCACAGGAATACTTCCTAGCTTCCATAGGAAGCTTTTAGAAAATGCTCCATGCATGCGTTCTGGTCTTCCCATCCAAAGGAGCCATCTTTACCTCAGTCGTCTGTCTTCTGCGGAACCCTCCAGATGTTGTCTGTGTCCCGTAATTTAGTTGACCTTTTTTTTTTTTTTTTTTTTGCAAATTTTTTGTATTCGCATGCTGTACAATGTCTTCCTCGCATCTCCGAGAACATCGGTGCCTCGGCGCCACGTTTTCTTGGAAATTTTTTCATTTTTTCCTTTTCGGCATATTGGATTTTCCTCTTGTGCACCCCTGGTTGGTGAGTCCTTTGACTTGGCGGAAGCTGTATCCCCTACCATGTCAAAACCTGACAGTGGCTTCAAGAAGCGCACCCAATATGGCCATACTGTTTCCATCATGGACTGTCACAACTGGTGCCTTCAGTGCCTTGGGCCAGACCATGAGCCATTGGACTGTGCTCTCTGCTTGCAGATGATGCACAAGGGGCTTATGAACTGGGAATGGCAGTGGGAATCACTGTTCTGTTCTGAGACATCAACATCTTCATTCATGTCCTCTAAGGTCTCTGCCGAGGCTTCAGGTTGGTGTGGAGGCTGCATCCATTCTGAGCTGAGGAGTTGCGGGGCACCAGAACAGTTACTCTCCTTCGATAAGGAGCGCCCCAAAAGGACCTGAGTTTGACCTCATTGGCGTCAAAGGGCGATGTTGAGTCCAGGGCAAAGGCGCATGGGCATTGGAGCCCTCAGCGTGACTCTGAGGGCAAGAGCTGGGAGAAGCCCTCCAAGCTGCTCTGGCAGGAGGAGTTGCCTCCTGAGTTTCCAGAGGGCTGGCGTGGGACTCTCGAGGCCATGACCATCAAGGAGCCGACATAGGCACTGAAGGCTGTGGCACTGACTCTGGTGGCAGCGCACACCTTTATCCTTGAAGGCCTTCGAGTGTAGCCTCGCTGGGTTCGTGACCCAGCAAGCTGCCAGGGACCCGGTGACAGCTCCATCCATGGCGGTTGCCTCACCTACCAAGGTACAGCCTATCCTAGTGTTTCATGTTCTATCAGGTGGCTCCTATAAGCGCTCAAGGTCTCTCTTGGTGCAATGGGTTTGGACAGATGGGAGCTGAGGACTCCTTCGACTCAGCCAGTGCCACTGGCGTGGTCATCATTTGTTGCAGTATTTAGAGTTCTCTCGGACTCTGATTGGGAGATCAAAGAGGTATCGCCAGAGACCACCCATCATTGCAATGCCCCCTCAAATCCCTTGTCCCTGTATGAGAGGAGGAAGTCCCCCCTCCCCCCGAAGACCTCTCCTTCCTCAAGTTGATGCAAGCCATGGGGAAGGATTAGCCCTTAACTATTGAAGTGGAGGAGGAGCCTTAGTCAGAGGAGATGGAAATCCTCTAGTATCCGACTTCCCCTAAAGAGGTCATTATAATTCTGATCCACCCAATACTGTAACTGTTTCTCTTTAGGATGTGGGAAACACCACTCACAATACCAACAGTCAGCTGATGCTTTGATTCCATGTATTGAGTGCGCAAGAACCCTGGGCTTATAAAAACACAATTCCCCTACAACTCCGTGGTGGTGGAATCAGCCATGCGCCGGATTAAAAGTTCCTTGTTGCCCCCGGGTAGGGAGGCACACAACATGAATGGTTTTGGTAGGAAGTGCTACCAGGGCTTGATGCTGGTGGCTCGGATCCAAGCATACCACTTATATACATGGGCATGTTCCTGCGTGACCTGCTGGGGGATCTTGCCGGGTTCTTGGCTGGTCTGTCAGGAGAACACCTTGAGTGCTTCCGAAGTCTGATAGGCAAGACGAAAGGAGTGCTCTAAGTGCATCAACCAGGTGGCCTATGACTGATGCGAGCCTAGCCAGGGTGGCTGTGGTGGGCATCTGTGTCTGTTGCCTAGAATGACTACAGTCCTTGGACTTAAAACAAAAGATTCAAGACAAGATACATTCTTTTTGGTGCTTTAGTTTAAAAGGGGAAATATTTTCTTTAGTAGCATAGGTTAAAACTCTGCTTTAGTATCTTTCTCAGCTCTTTGAAGCTACTGACATCTCTTCAGGAGTTAGTGGCCCTTATCAGCCTGTAAAAGAACTGAGAGCAGCTGAGGCCTGCATAAAAGGCTTCAGAGCCTTGCACTGTTGAGGCATTCCTAACAGGAGCTATACATTTCAAGCAAAGGTAAGAGTTTGTGGCTTTTTAAATTACTAGCTCTCTGCCAGGGAGCTCTTAAAAGGGTTTTGGTACATTTTTAAAACAAAGTTACCTATTTTTTTGGTGCTTTAGTTTAAAAGGGGAAATGTTTTGTTTATTGGGGTAGGTTTAAAACTCTGCTTTAGTATCTTTCTCAGCTCTTTGAAGCTACTGACACCTCATTAAGTGTTAGTTCCCTCCCTACCCCCCAACTCCCACCCACCCCTCCCCCCCTAGTGAGCAGTCTTGCTTTATAGGGCACCTTCCCAATTAACTACACACAGAGAATTGGAACAGCACATTTTGAACACACTTAATAGAGATTTAACTGCTTTTTCTCTGAAAGGACAGCTGGGAAGCCGGCTGGTACTTTTGCTTTAACAGATATCTAAGCTCCATCAACTGAACAATGACTGGGAAAAATTGTATCGCCAAAGCTGTTGTCCTTGTTACAGCTTCTGCCTTCTGTCCAGACAGAGGTCCCAATGCCATTTGAAGGACCAGTTCCATGTGCAGGATGCCTGCATGCTGAAGCTCTCAGGAAACAAATGGAGGAACTCAGGGAAGTGGTGGCGAGGCTGAGAAGCATTCAAAACAGCAGGAAGTACATTGATGAGAATCTTCTTGCAACATCCAAGCTCTCCAGGTGAAGATGGGAGCCCACAGAATGACGAAGGTTAGACACAAGTCACCAGGACCTGCATAATCACCAATCCAACTTCTCCAGCCCTTGAATTGAAGAACCATTATTCAGCCCTGGAAGTGGAGTAGGGGAAAACATCCCTGGAAAGGGAAGGACCAGAGCTCAAGTACCCCAAAGTTGCAGAATCAGTGACCACAAGGAAGCGAAGGGTAGTGGTGGTTGGTGACTCTCTTCTGAGGGGTACTGAGGCATCCATCTGCCGACCAGACTTGATGTTCAGAGAGGTATGCTGTCTGCCTGGTGCCAAAATCTGAGATGTTACGGAGAGTTTGCCAAGACTCATCAAGCCCACTGACTACACTGGTCAACATTGAAATCGTCACTGACTTTAAAAGGCCCTAATCTGTAGTATCTTGGTGAGCTGAACATGAATATAACATTAAAAAACTTTTATTGGCTCTCGTTTTGAAGATATTGCATGTAGTTCATTTTTGACGTTTCACCGTGTAAATTTATCCAGTCAACAACATCCGAAATAAGCCTTGAATGATGTAATATTGCATCACATTGCATAATACCAGCATGCACACATCATCCAGAGTTGATTGCATCATTTTCTGATGCAATGCAATACTACTGCCAGACGGCTGCTGAAGCCATCTGACGTCAGCAGTGTACTATACGCCGTCGGAAAGGTTGAGCATTTCAAATATTTCAGACTGTGTGCGAGACAGTTTAAGCTACTGTTACATGTAACTTTTATTAACCATATAACTTTAGCTATTTAGGTCCAATACAGAACAGTAATGCCGCGAAAGTGCGTTAATACCATTGACAATTTCTGCTACATTTGTAGGGAAGTGACCTTTGCCAACCAGAAGAAAAGTATCACTTCTCAACTGAAGAAGGCATATCATCTTTACTTCGGATGCAAGATTGGTGACCAAGACAAGCCTTGGGCCCCGCATATATGCTGCGCTACATGTACAACACAGCTTTCACAGTGGTTGACTTGCAAAAGACCATCAATGCCGTTTGCAGTCCCCATGGTGTGGAGAGAGCCAAGCAGCCACATAAATGACTGCTACTTCTGCTTGGTGGTTCCTCTTTCCAGCGGAATAACGAAGCAAAAGACGTCGAGCATAGTCTACCCAAACATTCCGTCTGCATTGAGACCAGTTCCACATGGAAACTTCCTATTCCAGAACCTCCATCAGAATATTCTCTTGATTCATCTGATGAGGACAAGGGGTGAGCCGACCTGTTCTTCTC
Organism: Ichthyophis bannanicus; assembly: GCA_033557465.1. Lineage (NCBI taxonomy): Eukaryota > Metazoa > Chordata > Amphibia > Gymnophiona > Ichthyophiidae > Ichthyophis > Ichthyophis bannanicus. The sequence continues at coordinate 423,970,515 of CM066032.1, forward strand.
CTGGTCCGTCAGCATGCAGTGACCCAGATTTTCACTGGGATGCATATCAACTCCACACAGAATAACACAGGAAGAGCTAAATGACCTGGTTCGTGATTTGGACTTATCCAAGAACAAGGCAGAATTGCTAGGATCAAGACTCCAACAATGGAATCTTCTAGAAGAAGATGCCAACATTACTTCATATCGAAAGCGCCACCAGCAGTTGGAGCCTTTCTTCAGAAAGGAAAGTAATCTGGTATTCTGTTCCGATATTGAAAGCCTTATGAATGCCTTAAAAATCACTCATGACCCACAAGACTGGAGACTATTTATAGACTCTTCAAAACTGAGTCTGAAGGGTGTGCTTTTGAACAATGGAAACCGTCTTCCATCTATTCCAGTCACGCATGCCGTCCACATGAAAGAGACATATGATAACTCAAAGCATCTACTGACTTCCATTAACTATAACAAGTACAGCTGGCACCTCTGTGGTGACTTGAAGGTAGTTGCCCTTTTAATGGGACTGCAGCAGGGATATATAAAATACATATGTTTCTTATGTGAGTGGGATAGCCGAGCAAGGAATTGGCACTACTTGCGGAAGGAATGGAATTGCAGACAAAATGTAACAGTTGGAGAGAAGAATATCCAGCACCCAGATCTGGTTGAGGCTCACAAAATCCTGCTACCACCCTTTCACATCAAACTAGGTTTGATGAAAAACTTTGTGAAAGCCATGGACCGCACTTCGCCAGCTTTCCGATACCTGCATGAAAAAGTCCCTCGACTAAGCGAAGCAAAGATTAAAGAGGGAGTTTTTGTGGGTCCTCAGATTCGAGAGCTCTTCAAAGATGACCGCAGGGTGATGCGAAACAAGCATGGAATGCTTTTTGCCTAGTGCCAACAAACTTTCTCGGGAATGTTAGGGCAGAAAACTACAAGGAACTAGTAGAAGACATGCTGATGCAGTATCAGAAACCTGGCTGCAATATTTCTCTAAAGATCCATTTCCTTGATTCCCATCTTGATTTCTTTCCTGACAACTGTGGTATGGTTAGTGATGAACAGGACGAATGTTTTCACCAGGATATCGCGACGATGGAGCAAAGATACCAGGGAAAATGGTCCACTACAATGCTGGCTGACTGCTGGACACTCCCCAGAGAAGCTCCCGAACAGCTGTACAAGAGACAGGTGAAAAAAATCTAAGAAGTAGTCTATGACTTGGTTTTTTACAGGTATTAACCGAAGGCCTATTATATTTACTATTGACATGCATTTCGTGATGTAAACATTAATTCTTGTAGATTACAAAAAAGCTAGAGCCAACTTTGGAATTTTTCACTGTCATATTCGTGTTCAGCATATAAAAATTGATAAGGAATGACTATTTTTATTTCAGTAACATGACTTTCGTAAAAATTTGTTGAGCAGTGAAAAACGATGTTGCTTATCAATGTCTGCGCAAATGATACTGCCAGGTGTCTCTCTGAACATATCAAAAGTGACTTCTTGGCTCGGGACAGAGGGTGAGCAGATAGGTGCGCACGTGGTGTTCTCTTCAATCCTCCCTGTTGAGGGTAAAGGCCAAGGCAGAGAAGCTTGCATCCTGGAGATGAATGCATGGCTGCGTGGATGGTGTCATCGAGAGTATTTTGGTTTCCTGGACCCATGGGATGCTGTTCCAAGGGTTGCAGAGCAGAGATCGCATCCATCCGTCTAAGAAAGGTCGATATTTCTTCAGTAGCAGACTGGCTAATCTACTGAAGAGTGCTTTAAGCTAGATTTGTTGGGGATGGGTGAAGAAAGCCCCCAGGTAAGTGAAATATTAAATACCTTTCCTGAGCATGTATCCAGTCTAGTCCTGGACCTCTGGGTTGCCAATCTCATCTAGCAGCTTGGAGACTGAGGAACTCCTTCTTTTGTGATGTCACTGGTATATCCACCCGGGAGCCTCCTCCTGTCCCCAGTTACCTCAGTCTCCAAGCAGCTGGATGAATGGTGAGCCTGGAGGTCAGGGCTCACTGGAGGAACAGTTATGATTCAGCCAAATTTGTAGCTTTAGGGAAGATAGTTAAGACAATCTGACTTAGGGCTATTAGATTTTAATGCAGAAAGGAGTCTGCACTGGGAAGGACTGTGCCCTTGAATTGCAGGAGGCCTTCCTTCAACTGTAATCCCCTCTTTCGGTCGCTCCTAGTCTTACCCACTGTTCCCTCTAAGCTGTGCGCGTGCACACACCTCACAGAGTGAGCGCACATACTTTACAACAGAGCGCGCAAAAATTACGGTTCTGATTCTGATAGAAAACAACACAGACGTTCTTAAAATTGAAAAGTTGTTGTGTATTTGTTTTTCACAAGTTCTACAATATTTTCAATGTGGTGTACATACTGTATTCTGACGTGTAGTCAAATTTTAAAGTATATAATTCCGAGTGTCATTATGTGGCGCACAAAAATTTAACCTTCCTTCAAAAGCTGCACAGCTGATATTTTATGCGCACACAGCCTACAGAAAATTAGAGGGAACATTGGTCTTACCCTAGATATCGGGGAACGGAAGAGTAACCCAGTGGAGGTAGGGGAGAAGAGCTCCGGTTTTCTTTGGCTGGAGGAGAGGCTAAATCCGGAGCGGAGCATTGCCAGCGCCTTGTCAGAAGTCTTGCCTGCTGTGGCGCTGGGCACGCTCGTCGGCGTTTGCTGAGAACCAGAGAATCTCAGCTTTCTGGTGCTCTCGGGCTGCGACCCACCCAGTGCATTACTGTTAGAATCGCCGGCCAGCGCAGCATGTTGAGGTGCCATCACGAACCCGCTCGGGGACCGGCAGAAGGTAAGCGGATCCGGCGGTGAGTCGTGCCAGCGTTTTTTGGCGCAAAAGTTTTTCTTGCGGCCAGCCTCATGGTGGCGGCGCGGTTAGGCCGCGTCGCTGAGGAGACTTCTCAGAGCTTGCGTTTCAGGCAGGAAGTTTCTTTTAGGAGGCCTCAGACACCGCGTTTTTTTTCTGGCGGGCGTTTTTCCTTAGCAGGGGCGATTTTTAAGAGGGAGCAGTAGCATAAGCTTAATTCTAAGTTCCTTCACGGGGGGTGCCAAGGCCGGGGTTAGCTTGAGCGGGGATGCCCTCCAAACCACAGTGTGTGGTCTATGGAGCCAAAACAGGCGCGAACTCGGGAGTCTGTAAGGCCTGTGTGAGGGAGACCTCTATGGAGCAGGCACAGGAGGAGAAAGGAGAATGCCCGGGGGCCGAAGAAGGGGCATCGACTGACCAAGTAGTTGATTTGGCCCGGGAAGAACCAGTGGCAAGGCCCTCTTCAGCCCCGGACCCTCCTCCTTTGCAGACAACCTGGCCCTTAGGCCTGGCGTCCATCTTCTCGCACAAATTTGTGAGTCTACTGCAGCAAGCAGTGGCAGGCAGTGTCCAACAGCGTCGACATTCCGCGAGCACAGGGGGAGCGAAGAGACTCACGGCGCCGCTGCAGGGGGATGAGTCCCCCGAAAAAGTTAAGAAGCCTAGAGTGGACGGGGCGCTCGGGGCTCAGTCGGTGGCCTCAGAGGGGCCTCTGTCGGATGACGAAGGTCACAGTGTGGAGTTGGAAGAAGAGCTAGAAGAAGGAGAGCTGTCGGAGAAAGAAGACCAGCCTAGAGTAGTGCGGGTCTTCAGGCAAGAATAGCTGTCGGCACTCATAGCAGAGACACTGAAGGTGCTGAATATGCCGGTACCGGGGCGGCGGAGGATGAGACACTGGAGGATCCGTTATTACAGGTCTTCCGGAAAAGTCAGAAAGCGTTCCCGGTTCACAGAGTGTTTCAGGAAATGATTCAGGAAGAATGGAACATTCCAGAGGCTCCTCTGAAAGGATCCAGAGTGATGATGAGTCTATATCCTTTGGTGGATCAAGATAAAGAGATGTTTAAGCCGCCCAAGGTGGACGCGGCCGTCTCCGCGGTGACGAAGACCACCATCCCCATAGAGGATTCCCAAGACAGGAAGTTGGACGTTTTGCTGAAACAGGTCTTTGAGGTGAATGCTCTATCACTCCAGGCGGCCATTTGCGGGGCCTGGGTGGCTAGAGCCTGCCTGCGCTGGTCACAGAGAGTTATAAGACAAGAGAGTGACCGCTCTGGCGAGGCGGCAAAGTTGGAATCGGGCGCGGCCTACTTAGCGGATATCCATTATGATCTTATGAGGGAGTTGTCGAAGAGTATGGCTTCTGCTGTGGCAGCTCAGAGGTATCTGTGGTTGCGCAACTGGGCGGCAGATTAGCTCCTCTAAGGCTAGGCTCAGTAAGCGACCTTTTAAGGGCAGCCTCTTGTTTGGAGAAGAACTGGTCAAGGACCTGGGGAATCCAAAGGTGACAGATTACCGGAGGACAAGCCTAAGCCGGGCCGAACTTCTCCTGCGGGCCGAGGTCAACAGCGGGACTTTCAGCGTTTCCGTTTTCCAAGATTTAACGCAGGACAGAGAAGCCAGTTTCCCAATAAGAATCAGGGATTCCGGGGGTTCCGGGGAGGGGCTTCGGGCCTTCCTCCTCGGCGTCCCTCAACTCTAGAAAGTCCCAATGAGATCAGGGGGACCCAGGCGTCATTTCTTCCCTTGGGGGGATGGCTGCAGGAGTTTTATTCTGCTTGGGTCCAAATCACGTTAGATCAGTGGGTACTGGGAGTCATCTGAGAGGGCTATGCACTGGAACTCTTAAGGCCAGTGCGCGACGCTTTCGTTCGGTCTCCCGGCAGGTCTCCCTCCAAATGCAAGGCTCTATGGGAGACAGTACGAAGGCTGCTCGATCTCAAGGCGATAGTGCCGGTACCTCCAGACAAGTACGGCTCTGGTCGTTACTCCATTTACTTCATCGTTCCAAAGGACGGAGGTTTTCGACCTATTCTGGATCTCAAGGGGGTGAACCGGTGTCTCCGGGTATCACATTTTCACATGGAAACACTGCGGTCGGTGATCGTGGCGGTGCAGAAAGGCGAGTTTCTTACGTCCCTGGATTTGTCAGAAGCGTACCTCCACATTCCCATAAGGCCAGATCATCACAAGTTCCTCAGATTCGCTGTGCCCTTCGGACATTTTCAGTTTTGAGCGTTGCCTTTTGGGCTGGCAACCGCGCCGCGGACTTTCACCAAAGTGATGGAGGTGGTGGCGGCAGCGTTATGGAAAGAAGGAATACTTGTGCATCCTTACCTGGACGATTGGTTGATTTGGGCAAAATCAAGAGACGAGAGTGAGAGAGCGATGGCCAGGGTGATGTCCTTCCTGGAAAGTCTCGGTTGGGTGGTCAATTGGGCAAAAAGTCACTTGGTTCCCTCCCAGTGCCTGGAGTACTTGGGTGCCCGTTTCGACACGGTCAGCGGGAAAGTATTTCTCACGGAGCAGTGGGCGCGAGATCTATGGAAACTGGTCCAGAGATTCATGATAACCAGGAGGCCTTCGGCCTGGCATTACCTGCAACTGTTGGGCACCATGGCGGCGGCAATAGAAACGGTGCTGTGGGCACGAGCCCACATGAGGCCCCTGCAGAGGGCATTACTTCGCCGCTGGTCACATTAGAGGGATCCTTTGTCTTGGAGGCTACCTTGCCAGGAGGAGACGTGTCAAACTCTGCAGTGGTGGCTGTTCCCCGAATCCCTGAGGACCGGGAAAAGGTTGGAGACGCCGGACTGGATACCCCTGACTACGGACGCCAGTCTGCGGGGCTGGGGAGCTCATTGTCAGGGCAGTTTCATGCAGGGTCAGTGGAATGCTCAGGAGCGGACATGGTCAATCAACCGCTTGGAGCTAAGGGCGGTTGCTCTAACCCTGCGGCAGTTTCGAGCAGTTCTCAGAGGAAGAGCAGGTCAGGTATTTTCCGACAATGCGATGGCGGTGGCCTATGTCAATAGATAAGGGGGAATCAGCAGCGTCACACTGGAGGCAGAAACCGAAGCCCTGTTCACTTGGGTCGAAGTGAATCTCCTGGATCTATCGGCAGCACACATTGCAGGAGTGGAGAACGTAGAAGCCGATTTTCTCAGCAGGGTGAAGATAGATCCCGGGGAATGGGTTCTGCACCCGGAGGTGTTCGCGATGTTGGTACGCCGTGGGGGGTACCGGTCATGGACCTCATGGCCACTTTCGACTCGGCAAAGGTAGACCGCTTCTACAGCAGATGGAGAGAACGAATGTCAGAGGGTCTGGATGCACTCATCCAAAGCTGGCCGGCGGGTCAACTGTTGTATGTATTCCCGCCATGGGTGCTGATCGGCAGGGTGCTCCAGCGGATAGAGCGATACAGAGGCCAGGTCATTCTCGTAGCTCCAGACAGGCCTCGTCGTCCTTGGTATGGGGATCTGGTAAGGTTGTTGGTGGCAAAGCCCTGGCAGCTTCCCCCTTGAGCAGATCTTCTGTCACAGGGGCCTCTGCTCATGCCCCACGTGGATCGGTTCTCGCTTACGGCTTGGCTCTTGAGAGGGCTCGGTTGAGCTCACGGGGATATTCGGCGGGGGTGATCTCCACGTTGTTGAGAGCCAGGAGAAGATCCACCTCGCTGGCCTATGTTCGCATTTGGAGGGTATTCAAGGCTTGGTGTTCAGACAAGGGCTGTGAGCCATTAAAATCCTCCATTCCCCAGATTCTAGAGTTCCTTCAAGATGGCTTCGAGAAGGGCTTAGTGGCCGTGTCACTCCGGGTTCAGGTCGCAGCCTTGGCTTGTTATAGAGGTAGGGTAGGTGGTCAGACGCTCGGAAGCCAGGGAGATGTCAAGCGGTTTTTGAGAGCGGTGTCCCTACTCAGGTCGCCATGCAGGTAGGTCGTTCCGAATTGGCGCCTGCCATTCGTACTAGAAGCGTTGGAACGGGAGCCCTTCGAACCCCTATCAAGGGCATCGCTCAAGGATCTCACCTTAAAGGTGGTGTTTCTCGTAGTGATTTGCTTAGCAAGGAGAGTTTCGGAATTGCAAGCGCTCGGCTGTTGCGAGCCCTATCTCTCTCTTGAGCTTTCAAAGGTGGTTCTGCAACCGGTGCCGGCTTTCTTGCCGAAAGTAGTTTTGGCGTTTCATGTGAACCAGGAAATATCTTTACCTGTCTTCAGAGAGGGCGTGGGGAGCCCGGCGGCGAGGAAGTTGCATTTATTGGATGTCTGTCGGGCGTTGAAGAAGTATCTTCGGTGAATGGCCGTGTTTCGCAAGTCGGATAGACTTTTTGTGCTCTTCGCAGAGCTGAGAAAGGGGGAGGTGGCGGCAAAAGCCTCAGTCATGAGGTGGATTAAAGAAGCCATTGCGTCGGCGTACGTCTTGAAGGGTAAGCCGGTTCCAGAGGGGCTTAGGGCCCACTCCACCAGGGCACAGGCGGCCTCTTGGGCAGAGGTTCGGTTGGTTTTGCCGGTGGATATCTGTAAGGCGGCGACGTGGTCGTCCTTGAATTCGTTTATTAAGCACTACCGCCTAGATGTGCAGTCGGCGGAAGAGACCGCTTTTTGGTCAGCAGTACTTCAGGCTGGTCTTTCCGGTCCCTCCCGTGCTTGAATCTTTGCTTTACTGCTCTGGTACCAACTCAGAGGTCCGGGACTAGACTGGATACACGCTCAGGAAGATGAAATTAGACTTACCTGCTAATTGTAGTTCCTGGAGTGTAGCCAGTCTAGTCCCGTATCCCTCCCCAGTCTTTGCCTTAGGGGCATAGAAGCCTGAAGTCCTTTTGGTGTACAGGTAAGAGGTGTCTGCCTTTATGGGACTTCGGCAGCCTGGGGGGGGGGGGAGGTTGCTATCCTGGGGGGACAGCATTTCAGTGGTAGGGACACCTTTCCTTCATAGCAGTTGAGGGAGTGCCTCTGCAAGTTTAAGGTCCAGTTAAGGGGGGAGGGGGTCTTCCCCTCGGTTCAGCTTTATTGTTCACAATGTTGTCTAGCGTTTCTATTTGTATGCTTCTAATTCTTGCTTGTTGCTCCGGTGAGTCTGCTTTGTCAATAGGAAACTGGTGACAGGAGGAGGCTCCCGGGTGGATATACCAGTGACATCACAAAAGAAGGAGTTCCTCAGTCTCTAAGCTGCTAGATGAGATTGGCAACCCAGAGGTCCGGGACTAGACTGGCTACACTCCAGGAACTACAATTAGCAGGTAAGTCTAATTTCATCTTATGGAAATGGGTAAAAGGGGCAACATACAGAAAGCGGCATGTATAAATGCCCGTAGCATGGGAAATAAGATCCCAGATGTTGAAGCTTTAATGGGAGGGGCTGACTTGGATTTAGTGGCAGTTACAGAAACATGGTTCACAGAAAACCATGACTAGGATGTATCTATACCAAGCTATATTTTATTCAGAAAGGACAGGATAGGAAGAAGGGGAGGAGGAGGAGTGACACTATATGTAAAAAAATAATATTAAAGATTTGGAATTACAGAGCTTAAAAGGGAGAGAGGGAGGCACTCTGGTTAAACTAGAAAGAGGGAAAGAGAAATCTATTTGCACTGGCGTGAAATACAGACCTCCCTCAGAGGAGGAAGAGGTGGGCGGAGAGTTAATTGAAGACATACGCAGCATTACTAGGAAAGGGAACGTGCTACTGATAGGGGATTTCAATATGCTAGATGATGTTTGGCACATTTCTGCTGCAGTATCATCTAGAAGTAAGGAAATCCTGGATTCTCTACAGGGAGAACTATTCAGGCAACTGGTAACAGAAACCACACGTGAAGGGGCCATACCAATGGTGCTTGGTGCTTACCAATGGGGAAAGTGTTTCTGATGTTATAGCGGGAGATCATTTTGCATCCAGTGATTACCAGTTGGTATGGTTCAGTATTATGACTAGAGCTGTTAAAATCTGTTCAGAAGCGAGGATCTTAGACTTTAGGAAAACAAACTTTGCCAAGATGGGCCAATAACTCAGGGAGTCGTTAGCGGGACGGGGAACAGCGGGGGAATGTAGAAAAACAGTGGGCAAAACTGAAAGGGGATATTTTAAGGGCTGCCAACCTTTTTGTTATAATGGTAAGTAAAGATAAAAGGAAAAGGAGACCGCTATAGTTTTCAAAAGAAGTAGCTGAAAAGGTGAAGAAAAAGAGGGAGTCCTTCATGAAATACAAGAGATCACAGAGACAGGAAGACAGGCATCTATATTTGGAAAAACTTAGAAGGCTAGCAAAGTAGTCAGGAAAGCAAAGATTCAAAAAGAGGAGGAAATAGCCAATGCAATAAAATGAAAGGATAAGACATTTTTCAGATATGTTATTGAGAAGAGGAAGGGCAAAAGTGGTATTGTCAGACTCGAGAGTGAAAGGGAGGAATATGTAGAAGCTGATGAGGATAAAGCGGAATTGCTTAACAAATATTTCTGTTCTGTGTTCACAGATGAAGAACCAGGAGAAGGACCTCAGAAAACAGCCCAAACAGGAACAGAAGCGAGGGGCATCTTGAACAATTTTCAGAAGACTGTGTTGGTGAGAAACTAGCTTAACTTAAAGTTGACAAAGTGATGGGACACGTCCTAGAATACTGAAGGAACTTGGGGACGTTCTAGCAGCTACACTGACTGACCTTTTCAATGTCTCGTTGGAGTCGGGAGTGGTGTCAAAGGACTGGAGAAAGGCACATGTGGTCCCTTTACACAAAAGCGGAAGTAAGGATGTGGTTGAAAACTACAGGCTGGTTAGTTTAACTTCAGTGGTGAGTAAATTATTGGAACCTGCTGAAAGAGAAAATAGTGAGGTTTCTGGAGTCCAGCGGATTACAGGATCCAAGGCAGCATGGATTCACTAGAGGCAGATCTTGTCAGACAAATCTGTTTGATTTCTTTGACTGGGTGACCAGGGAGTTGGACCGAGGGAGAGCCCTAGATGTAGTGTATTTAGATCTCAGTAAAGCCTTTGACTCCATTCCTCAGAGGCGACATATAAACAAACTGAGCACCTTAGAGGAAAGGCGGGATAGAAGTGATATGACTGAGGCATTTAAATACTTTCGTGGCATAAATGCACAGGGGAGAGCCTCTTTCGATTGAAAGCAAGCTCTGCTACAAGGGGACATGAGATGCGGGTGAAAGGGGATAGATTCAGGAGTGATATGTGGAGATATTTCTTTATGGAAAGAGTGGTAGATCCGTGGAATAGTCTCCCAGTGGAGGTGGTAGAGATGAGGACAGTATCTGAATTCAAAGAAGCATGGGACAAACAGAGTCTCTCTAAAGGAAAAAAGGGGACTGTTGTGGTTGGTATGGAAGGACAGACTAGATAGGCCATGTGGTCTTTTTCTGTTGTCATGTTTCTAAGTTGGCTAATGTCCCATGCCAGGGATAGAACCTCTTCAGCAAAGCCATGGTGGAGACGGCCCTAGAATTGGAAACAGAGTAACTCGCTATGAAGAGGCTCTTCAGAAAGACTGTTGACCATTCCAGGAGTAAGGCTTCAGGGAAAAAGTCCTTTTACCCTAAAAAGAAAGAGACTTATGGTACGTACACCCTGTATTTTTCCTACTAGCCTCCACAACAGGTTGAACTGGCTAAGGGTCAAAACCAGAGGCAGCAGTTCTAAAGCCTGAGCCAGCACCGCAGCCCCTCGCAGCCTCCATTCTGCCACAGGTGGGGGGGATGGCCGATTCACTTTGCCCACAGGTGGCCAAGCATCACAATCGATGCCCGGGCACTTCAGGTAGTCCACCTACTGCTTCAATCAGATTCCCCCCATTTTCTTTGCAAGGGAGTACCCTCTCGAACATCACCATCGTGAACTACTCTAACTGGAGGTCCAGGCTCTCCTGGTAGAACAGGCGGTGGAACATTTCACAATTACAAACAAGAAGGGGTTCTACTCTCGCTACTTCCTGGTTTTCAAGAAAACAGTCGGATTCCGAACCATCCTGGATCTCGGTTATCTCAGTCACTTCCTGGTGAAGGAAATGTTCGATGATATCCCTTGGAATGTTGCTGCCCTATCTTCGATGGGAAGAATGGCTGTACTCCTTGGATCTCAGTCACCTACACGCACATCCTCATCCATCCCCTGCACCATCAGTACCTCCTCTTTATTCTCAGTGGGCAGCATTGTCAGTACAGAGTTCTGTCCTTCAGCCTTGCCGCCGCCCCAGGGGTCTTCACTAAATATCTGTCATTGCCACCTTCCTCCGGATCCTGGGAATCTTTGTCTTCCCCTACCCTGGATTACTGGCTGATCAGGGATGGGATGCTGGATGAAGTCTGGCAGTCCATGCAGTGCACCATTCAGGTACTGGAACAGCTGGGTTTTGTCATGAACTACCAAAATTCCCTCCTGCAACCCTTTCAATGCCTTGAGTTCATAGAAGCTCGACATGACACTGTCTCGAGCTTTCCTTTTGGTGGACAGGGACCAATGCTTAGTCACCTTGGTGAGGAACGTCCAGCGTTGCCTGGTTGTCATGGCCTCTACAATCCTTGTTACCCCCTTAGCCTGCCTTCAGATGCGTCAGACACAGTAGACTCTCTGCACTCAGTGGTGTCAGGCGACAGGTCATCTTTTTTGACAGGGTCACAGTGACTCCAGCCCTCCAGGAGTCCCTCTCTTGGCAACAGCACTCTGCTCACCTGCTTGTAGGGCTTCCCTGCCAGGCCATGTTGCACCAGCAAGTCCTAATGACCGATGCCTCTAAACTCAGCTTAGGGGTATATCTGAATGGCCTGGTCACATAGGGTTTCTGGACTGCGAGGGAGAGCCACCATCAGATCAACTTCCTTGAGCTTTGGGTCATTGCCAATGCTCTCTGAGTCTTTCAATCAGGTTGTCCTCATACAGGCAGACAACGAGGTGGCCATGTTCTTCCTTTAACATTCAGGGTGACACAGATTTGTATTTTCTCTACTGGGAGGCAATCCGCTTCTGGAAGTTTGCAATCTCACATGGCATGCTCCTCAGAGCGGTATACCTGCCAAGTAGCTCAACATCCTGGCGGATCACCTCAACAGGGTCCTTCAGCCACACGAGTGGATTCTGAACAGGCAGGTTGCCAACTGCATCTTCCAGATGTGGGGCATGCTGTCCATAGACTTCTTTGCCACTCCCTGCAACACTTAACTCCCGCTGTTTTGCTCCAGAGTGCCATGCAAGAATCACTTGACTTCCAATGCTTTTCTCCTGGACTGAAGTGAAAGTCTTCTTTATGCCTACTCATAGACTCCTCTGGAGGCTAAGACCCTTTTCAAGTTGCAGGCGGATGGTGTTACCATAATCCTTATTGTGCTGCACTGGCCCAGACATCCCTGGTTTCCACTTCTGCTCCAATTGTCTCAGCAGCAACTGCTGAGACTGGGCTCTGTCCCGGACCTGATCTCGCTGGACAACGGGACTCTGTTTCATCCCACTCTGTTGTCCCTAGTGCTAATGGTTTGGATGCTGAGTGGGTAGTACTTGCAGAGCTCTGCTTTCTGCAGGACATGGAGAACATCCTCCTCGCCTTGTGTAAGGACTCGACAAGTGGCGCAGGTTCTCCATTTGATGTTACAACAAGTCTCTGTACCCCTTCTGCTCTGTGGAGGCACTTTTGTCTTATCTTCTGTACCTCTCAGACTCTGGTTTAAAGTCCAACTCTGTCAGAGTGCATCACAATGCTGTGGCCATTTATTACTACTACTACTGCTATTACTGAGCATTTGTATAGTACTACAAGACATACACAGCGCTTCAAACATGTAAGAGACAGTCCTTGCAGAACAGAGCTTATAATCTAGTCAAGACAGACAACACAGTAGGTGTAGACAGGGATACATCTAGGGGCATGGTAAGGAAACACAAAAGAGATCAGTTGAGTCAAGATCCGAAAGCGGCAGCAAAGAAGTGAGTTTTCAGCCTGGATATGAAAAGGGCCAGAGAAGACGCCTAATGTACAGACTCAGGTAGTTTGTTCCAGGCATAAGGGGCAGCAAGGTGAAAGTGGTCTTGAGTTAGCAATAGAAGAGAAGAGCACAGATAGAAGCAATTTGCCAGAAGAGCGGAGTTTCTGGGGAGGGGTGTAGGGGGAGGAATAAGAGAGAAAAGGTAATGAGGTGCTGCAGAATGAAAGCATTTATAGGTCAGCATGAGAAGTTTGAACTGGAATTGGAAATGGATAGGGAGTCAATGAAGTGACTTGAGAAGAGAAGTAATATGAGCATGATGAGGCTGGTGGAAGATTAGTCTTGCAGCAAAGTGTTGAACAGATTGAAGGAGAGAGATATGATTCAGCAGGAGACCAGCAAGGAGTGGGTTGCAATAGTTAAGGCGGGAGGTGATTAAAGAGTGGATAAGTGTCTTAGTAGTGTGTTCAGAAAGGAATGGGTGGATTTTGTTTGTGATCTAGAGAAAGAAACGCAGGTCTTAGCTATCAGTTGGATGTGTGTGGAGAAGTAGAGAGAGGAATCAAAGACGACCCCAAAGTTGCTAGCCGAGGAAACAGGGAGGAGTAGAGTTATCCACAGAGACTGAGAAAGGAGGAAGGGGAGAAGAGGTTTTAGGGGAAAAAATAAAAAGTTCAGTTTTGGCCATATTCAGTTTCAAGCGGCGGTGAGATATCCAAACAGCAATGTCAGAAAAGCAGAGATCCAGTTCTGGATTGCCGGAGAGATTTCAGGTGTAGAGAGGTAGATCTGGGAGTCATCATCATAAAGATGGTACTGAAAGCCATGGGAAGAGATGAGCACACCAAGGAACTGGGTATAGAGAGAGAAAATGATTGGACCCAAGACGGATCTTTGGGGTACACCAACTGAGAGCAAGATAGCAGCAGAGGAGGATCCACAAGAACAAACACTGAAAAAGTGATGGGAGAGATAAGAGGAAAACCAGGATAGTACAGAACCCTTAAAACGAAGCGAGGAGAAGGTTATGGTCAACAGTATCAAAAGCAGTAGAGAGGTCAAGAAGGATGAGGACTGAGTAAGCGCTCTTGGATTTCGCTAGGAAGAAGTCACTGGAGACTTTGGCAAAAGCCGTTTCAGTAGAATGTAAAGGATCCAGGAGGGCTTGAGAGGAGAGAAAGTCAAGGCAATGGTGGTGAACTGCATGTTCAAGTAGTTTAGAAATGAAGGGGAGGAGAAGGGTCAGTGGTTAAGACCGGTAGGATCAACTGAGGGTTTCTAGAGGAGAGATGTAACTACAGCATGCTTGAAGACTGCAGGGACAGTTGCAGTCCATAGCTAATCAACTGATCTCTGCTCACTCTTTAGTGGGTTGCTTTATGCGGGGCCTCCTACTGTTTTGCTGCCGTCGCTCCCCCCCCTATTAAGCCATTCCTGGGGATGTGGGACTTCATTGTGGTGCTCAGATAACTCCTCACACCCCCCTTTGAACCACTTAGCTCCTGCCCACTTATATTTCTTACCTGGAAGGTCTTTTTTCTGGTGGTGCTTATTTCAGTACGCAGAGTCAGCGAATTGCATCCGCCGTACACCAGTTTTCATAAGAACAGGGTAGTTTTCTGAACTCATCCGAAATTCCTGCCTAAGGTAATTTCTGCTTTACATCTCAATCAATCGGTGGTGTTACCCACCTTCTTTCAAAGACCTCATGCCAACAGAGCAGAGGCCACATTGCACACCTTGGACTGTAAAAAAGCACTAACTTAAAATAGTAAAATAGTTCTCTGTGTGCTGTGCTTTCCTGTCTAATCAATGTGTTTATACCTCAAGAATTTCCCGTCATGATTTGACAATTTCCAATCTGTAATCAAACCGCTGCTGATTGCTGGAAGTAGCGGTATACAAATGTATACAAATAAATAAATAAAATAAAATAAACTTTCTACCTAGAGAGGACGAAAGCACATCACTGCTTCTCCCAGCGCTTTCTGTTTTGACCCCAATAAGCTGGGGCATGGTGGTGTCAAAATGCACCCTATCTATTTGGGCTGACGTTAGATTGCCATGTCACGGCTCACAATGTCCAAGCTATGGTTGCTTCAGTGGCCAAGTTGTGCTCAGGTCTCCATAGTGGAGATCTGTAGGGCTGCTACATGGTCTTCAGTCCACATCTTTACAGCCCATTACTGTTTGGATGGAGATTCCCACTGGGACAGCAACTTCGGCCAAGCTGTACTCCGGCATCTCTTTGGGAATTAAAGCTTCTCCTTCCCACCACCACTTCTGTCCATCCAGGCTACCGTAGAGTCTATCTGATGATGTTCCTGCAGGATGCTGACTCTCTGGACCTTTCAGTGATTGCTCATGCTGTTTGTTCTTGGTTCGTTTTTTTCTGGTTACCCAGTTGGGCCTTTCACAGGTTTTTTTTTTTTGGGGGGGGGGGGGTTGGTAGCCTGTAGCTAGGAAGTCCCATTTGTGAGGACTGACTTCTGCTTGGTCACGGAGAAAGCATAGTTATTCACCTGTAGCAGGCGTTCTCCGGGATCAGCAGGAATCAATCCTCCCCACCCTCCCTCCTCCCCTTGGAGTTCTTTCTTTTTTGGCTTAATTAAGCTATGTCATCATACTGAGGTAAAGAAGGCTCCTTCAGATGGGAAGATCGGTACACATGTGTGGGGTACCTTCCAAAAGCTTCCTATGGAAGCTGGGAAGTGTTCCTGTATGGGCTTTGTCAGTGACGTCGCCCATATATGAGGACGGATTCATGCTGGTCCCAGAGAACACCTGCTACAGGTGAGTAACTACGCTTTATTGTATGCCTTTATGTTGTAAATCTCCATGGGTCTCTATGATATTGGCAGTATATAAATCAAACTGAATTTATAAATACCAGCTATGAACATTTTGTAATGCTCTTCAGTTTAAGGAATGCACTATGTACATTTCAGAATCTGGTAAATGATCTGTTCTGTGACATGTTAGACCAATATATCTCAGTTTACGTAGACAACATCTTGGTATCTCTGTGGACCCAGTGAAATATGATCAATAAGTCTGCTGTATGCCAAGCTGGAGAAGTGTGAATTTGAATAGGTCCATGGAGCTCTTGGGGTACATAATTTCACCAGAAAGGAAATGCATGTATTCTGATAAGATTGCCATATCCCCCGGTAAGATGTATCCCCTTTATTTTGCACAAAACTGACCACACCAACACAAGATTTAGAAACTTCTATTGGCTTCATTCAGGGGTTTTCCAAGTTAGCAGCCTTGCTGACAGAAGTCTGTTCAGCACTAAAAGGAAACGTTTGCATTCGCCCCAGTTCTGATACATTCCGATCCAAAACAGCCATTTACAGCAGAAGATGACATATCCATATTGGCCATTGATGCTGTGTTGTCTCATAAGAAGGCACTAGAGAATCTCCTTGACCGCCATGGTGCTTTATACTTCCAGAAGCTAACTGCACTGGAGAGATGTACCATATAACATTTGCAAAGAGCATTTAGGAGACACTGCACATACTGTATGTAGAAGGCTTTGAAAAGAAGTAATGTCACTGAGTGGAATGGCAGTGCAGGGTTAGAGCTCAGTCATCCCTCTGAGCCCATGTTAGAAAAATGTTAGTCTCTTATCCACGGAGAACGTTGCCATTCAGGCCCCCACCTAGCTGGGCATTTAGGCAGAGATGACTGCAAAAAAGCTGGCAGTGAATCTACAGATCTCTAGGAACAAGCAGGAATAAGTCTTCACATATGGGTACGTCGGTACCGACGGAGTCTGCGTGGGAACGCTCCCCACCGTCCAATCAGAATACTTTTGGGAGCATCCCAACACGCCTGCGTGCTGCCTTCCCACCTTTCCCAACTGCCTCTCCTCAGTTTTCGTTTTTCTGCGGAGCCGGCAGGACGTTCTCCTGTCACCGCAGAAAATTCTTCGTTTATTTTTTGGTTTTCTTGTGGTCACCTCAGCCTTCCCCAACGCCACCGATACCGCTGGTGTTTATTTTCTTTTTTCTTGTAATTTTTCCTTTTTAAGGAATAATTTTTTCCTTGTTAGTGCCTGACGGTTTTTTCGGCCTCCTAGGCCTACTCACTTTCCTTCATGGATGCGCCAGCCACTATCCCTAAGAAATGTTCAAACTGTGGCGGTACAAAATTGATTTTAGACACTCATAATTGGTGTCTACCCTGCTTGGGTCCTGACCACTATCCGCTGGAGTGTCCCTCCTGCAACAGTATAGTCAAAAGAAGTCTTCAGCATCGCGTTCACCTCGATACGCAGTCCCCATTCAACTTCAGGGCACCGACCACCCTTTCTTCTTCGCAGGATCAGGTAGCTCAAGAACAGTCTGTTAAGACTAGCCAGTCCTCGAGTGGTAGTTCTCATGCACAGCATAGAGATGCCTCTGGCCTTGCCCTCGAGGACACACTGGCTTTAAAACCCCGGTGGGAGTCTTCGGCCTCCAAATCCTTAATGGGGTTTCAGGTTGTTCCTGAGGTTCACCCCTCTCCGAACATACCTGAGCCATGCTCGGTGGTGGCATCCGCTTCGAGCGGTACCCATACCCTGGCATCGGCAATGGTGTTGGATGAAACATTCCTCACCAAAGATCACAGTCTGGCGCCCTCGGTTCCTTCGGGCCTGTTAGAGACGCTGCAGACCGATCTTCCAGTATTGGTATCGATCCCGGTACTGGTACTGACGTCGGTACCCTCCAGATGTGCATCGATACTTTCGATGCTGAGTCTGGAGTCGATCTCCAGTCTGGATGACTGGGTACCGACTTGCCTTGGTACCGACACCGGACGGTACCGAAGGCACGGTTCCAATGATCCATGTTGGGCACTCTCGGTTTCTTCGGTACCATTAGAGCTGTCACTGACTGGTCTTCATGTATCGGTATCGGATACAGTACCGGAGTCGGTACCTGTATCGACATTAGCATCGCTGTCGGTACCTTCCATGCTTGTTTGAACAGGCTCGCTTCCCTCGGTACCGAGTTTGGAATCGATCCCTAGCATGGACGATGCGCTACCGACTGCTTGTGGTCCCGACCTCCTGCGGTACCGGCGACCATCCTGTAAGGACAGTCCGACGCTCCACCCCTTAGGGTCTTCTATTCCAATGAATTTGGATAGATCCTTGGGTGCCAATGCTAGTTCAACAGATCTAGCCTGTACTCCTCTTTGTAGAGGACTTCACTCTGGAGATTTTTCTTTTCAGGCATTCCTGCTTGATATGGCAAAGTCACTTGCCATTTCTATACCTGGTCAAGATCCTACACCAGGGAATACAGAAGCTCTGTATATTCCCTGGAGTCCAAAGGAGGACATCATGCTTCCTTTGCATCAGACCTTGCAGGATCTGCTCTTTCGAATGTGGGAAACTCCTTTAACGGTATCCCCACCTTCTAGGGCAACTGATCTTCTATACAAGGTGCCCCCTTCTCCAGGTTTTCAAAAGACTCAACTTCCTCATCATTCCATTGTTGTATAATCAGCAATGAGGCGTGGTAAGAGTACTAAAAAGCACTCTTCTTATCCACCAGGTCGTGAGTCTAAGACTTTAGATGCCTTTGGACGCCAAACCTTCCAGGCATCCATGCTTTCAGCAAGAATTCTCTCATATTTTCTATATGAGATTATCTCTTGAAGAAGTCACAAAGAATTTACTACTTTTGACCCCTTTTCTTCAAGAGTCCAAAAGAGCAGACTATTCCTTATTGGTTAGTCATGCTCAAAATATCTCTAGGTTCCTTACTCGTGCTTCCCTAGACTCCTTTGAGTCTGTTAGCAGAGCTTCTGCTATAGCTATAGGGGCACGACGTAAAGCCTGGCTCCAAGTTTCAGACTTAGACAAATGGGTACAAGAAAGACTGGGAAATACTCCTTGCACTGGAGAAAATCTCTTTAACAAGGAGTCTTTACTCCAAGCTGCTCAGTTAACCACTGACATTGCTGTTTTCAGAGGCTTGTCTACACCTTCCTCTTTCCCAGTTTGTAGGAAATTTCCTAACAAACTTTGTTCCCCTAAGGGGAAAAAGTTATATCCATCTTCTACCCATCATACAGATGTTCCCAGACAGGGGAAACATCAGACCGGGCTCAAGAAACCACAACCTCAACAGGTTCAGCAAACCCAGCATCCGCAGGGTTTCTGATAGATCATCATTACATCTCCTGTTTGGGGGTTAGAGTTTGTAGTCTGCTTCTTTTCACTTGAAGCATCTACACTAATTTCATCCTAAATTCTCATGGATCTCTTTTCACGAGACATCCTTTCTTTTGCTCTAAGAGTTTTTATGATGATCATGCCTATAGTTAACAGGTTTCTTCTCTTCCTCCTACTGGGAAAAAGAGGTGTAACAACTATCAATAAGACAGTTCTCCCTGTACTAGCATGTATCATCTTACCTTTCAGAGACTTACTGCATCGTGAGTCTCCTTCAACTCTGTCTTACCTGCCCTCTTACTACAACATTCGGTTTGTGAGAGTGGTTCTATTACACTGGTAAGCCCCTATGGTTCTCTACCTATTCCAGAAAGGGGTTTCCTTTCCAGAGCTGTCTCCCCCTTTCACATTCTTACTTTAGGGCAACTTATCAGGCAATAAGGAAGTCTTACCACTCCTGCTTATGTCTGTTGTTTCTTTTTCCAATCTGGGGGGAAAAAAAAGGGATTTTTTTCCGCTGCCCTGGTAATTGCTGCAAATGCAGCAGTTCCTAGTGGTTAAACCACTGGTTCTGTTCACCACACAACCAGGGTTTGTCCTCCACTAGCAATCCTTCCGGCCTGGGTAGTAAACCCAAAACAGGTTATCAACCTTTTTTGGAAACCCTATCATCACAGGTTTGTTGGTTTGACTTCTGTTCTTCGCCATCTCCAATTCCCTTGTTTTTGGCAGAATAGTTTGTTACCTACTGGCTTTAAGCAGCAAGTTTTTTCTTCTAACCAACCTGCAACATGCTCTCTGCAACTCTACAGAGTAGCTTTGCACTGTGGGCCCTTGCTAGAGAGCATTAGTATCTTGTCTAGCAGATAATCCCAGATGGTTAGGAGGGGTTCACCCAGTCATGCTCGCATGACTGGTAGGTGTTCCCTACCCTTACCATCTCATGTAAAGTCTCTTTTCAAAACAAATGACACAGGCCTTACATCACGTGAAAACCTAAAGAATGGCCAATTCCCTGGCTTGGTCCACATCTTCTTTGGACTTCTCACCAGGGATAGTTTTCTTTTTGTTGCAGCTCGTCCTTATATGCTTCCTTCCCAATACTTCATGGGAAGCTCATGTTCAACTGAAGGACGCATGATACCCATCTTGCCGTCATAGGCGGGTCAATATGGTTTCTTATTCCATTGGCGTCTTCTATCCATTTACTATACTGGAGTTCTAGAGAGATATGGACTTGCTGCCTGCAGACTGAAGTTATCCTCTGCATTTTTCACGTAGGCCATCCTGGTTATTCAAGAGCTCGAATTCTTAAAGGAATCTAGACTCCTCCTTGTCAGGGAGACCATTCCTCTGACTGTCAATCATAACCAGGGAAAGAAGATTCTCTATGCATCTATTCAAGCAGGTATCACCCTTCTTGCTATTAGATGAATCTTTCTCTCTCCCTATATTCCTATGGGGATCTAGTTATATAGGCATGTCTCCATCTACATACGTGGAGACATGTGTCTATATGTCTACATATTTATTTATATATATATATATATATATATATATATCTGTGTATCTTCTGCCCATGTATATCTCTGTATATAGATATCCATATATACTCCTATCCATATATAGATATCTCTCGAGATATATCTTTTAGGTAGATATGTATCTACGTACTTATCTGTCTGTTTAGGTTCATATATCCATATATTCCTATATGACTCTGACAGATGGGCACTACCCCTATCAATGCTGTGCCAGCATACTTAGGGTTCTACACATACAACCACTCCCTGTGGTAATTAGCAAATTTTTTCTTACCATAACCTTTCAGGGTTAGGTACCTCTGAAGCTCTCCATGTATCTTTTTCTTTCCTAATTAACCTCATTTAGGAAAGACTTTTCAGATCTTCAGTTAATCTAAAGCTATAACGCTTCATAAGTCTGTCCTTACATTGTTATCGGATACAGGGGTCTTCCATACCCCTTCTCTTCTACATGGACTATTTCTATTGTCAGTCCAAATCGGTCAGACTTATTTTCCTTTTGGTCCTAGGATTGTACTGTTCTTCGGCCAAAAGAGCTTAAGCTTTGTCTAATAGTACCTTCTGCGTTTCCCGCTGAAGCCCTACCTCATTGTACTACCCCAGTTTCCCCTGGGGCTATTTCTCACCTTGAAGGGTTCTGACCTCCACTTGTTTTTTCTATAGTTTATTACCTCTACTTCACAGTGAGGTACTCCTTGAGGATCTTCTACTGGCTCTTCTAACAGATCCATATGAACCTCAATAGACTTTTTACAATACCACCAAGGGAGGTCCATATTGGAATATTGCACTCAATATTTTTACTACTAAATGTCATCTACACAGCATCTTCCTCTATAGAAGTCCTGTTCTAGTCCAGCTTATCCACAGCACCTTTCTGTAATTCAACTCCTACCCTCCATCCCCAGGATGCCTGAGGTTCTGAGGAGTAGCATGGCTCATTCTAGATTCGCAACATGCTAGAACTCCCTCCAGGCATCTTAGCTTGGGGAGTCCCCATATGTGAAGACTTATTCCTGCTTGTTCCTGGAGATAGCACAGTTACTTACCTGTAACAGGTGATCTCTGGGAACAGCAGGAATTCGTCTTCACAACCCACCCACCTCCCCTAGGAGTTGTATCTCTCTATCTCTATCTTTCCCTTTCTCTCGCTCTCTCTCTTTGTCTCAGCTTTAAAACTTAACTGAGGAGAGGCAGTTGGGAAAGGCAGGAAGGCAGCAACCAGGCGTGTTGGGATGCTCCCAAAAGCGTTCTGATTGGACTCTGGGGAGCGTTCCCGCGCAGACTCCATCGGTACCGACGTACCCATATGTGAAGACTAATTCCTGCTGTTCCCAGAGATCACCCTGTTATAGGTAAGTAACTGTGCTGAATTTGCATTTGACCACACACTGGTCCCCCATGGAAGGAGCAGAGCAAAATGACTCCCATAGAGCCAATGTGGTGTCGCATGACTGCAGAGATGAGGGGCCGAACGTGTGGATCGGAATTTGAAGGAGACGATCAACTTACTGCCAGGGAATTTAGGCAGTGGTTTCGGGAGCTTAAAACCAAAATGCAATCCCTCCGAGGAGACATTGCTATTCTACCAACCGACCTGCGCACCGAATTGATGGACTTTGGAAAGTGTGTAGAAAGTGTGGAAGCACATCTTCAGGAACATGAGGAGGGTCTGATGGACTTGGAAAAACATATGCAGGAGCTAGAGCAGACCAATGGGGATTTGGCGGAAAAGGTAGAGGACCTTGAAAACCGGAGTCAACGCAGTAATCTGCCCTTCCGCGGTATCCCAGAGGAAGTGGCTTATGCAAATTGTCCAGCAGTAGCGGCCAAAATCATAGCTGTGCTCTGGGAGGAGGAAGTTGTTTTCCTAAAGATGGAATTTGAGCGAGCCTAGAGAAGAGTGGGACAGCCATAGGCCAACCTGCCCCTCGATGTGATGGTCTGCTTCCATAGCCATCCAGTGAAGGAGCAGGTGGCAGCTAGGGCCTGTAGGAAAAGATCACTCATTTCAGATTCCCATTGTATTGAAATATTCTAAGACCTGTCCCCTATTACACTGCAGTGGTGCTATGAACTGCGAGACATTACTCAGAAGCTGCGGGACTTGGGACTCCAATATCACTGGCAGTTTCCATTTGCATTGGCCATCACAAAGGGAGGGACTCGAGGTCCGAGTGCAGACACGCTCCAAAGCCCTTGTGTGCTTGGTAGATTTGGGCATTTCAGGGGTGGAGGACTTGCCCCCAGCCCCTCTAGCTCCTCGTTGCAAGGAGGTGAAATGGCAACATGTGGAGGGGAGCAAGTGGCTCTGCTGGCATTCCGAGGACTGGTGGTAGGGAGTTTCACTGGACTCTAATGACTGAGCAAGTGATTCATACTATTGTGTATTTCATGATAATCCTCCAGGGGGTAACGGTGGACTTGATAGTGAATGAATGGGCTTATGGGTTTATTTATTCTATTTTAAATTTCTTATATACCGTCCCTTCCATCGATCAGGGGCGGTTTACATTGAACAAATTTTCTGAAACCTGGTTACAGAGAACATTTGAACTATAGTACAATAAAACTATATACAGGTCAACTAGGGACTAATACAGAAGTATTGTCGAACCTGCCTCTGAACTGTATACATCATGGTATATTATAACAGAACAGTTTATGGAGGTACAATTGTATCATGGTGGAGTGGAGATATCTTGATTAGTGAGGTGGGAGAGGGGGTGGGAGGACTTGAAGGGTTGTAATATTCTGAGAAAAGAAGTGTTTTTAGGAGTTTTCGAAATGTGTGAGTATGTGGTGTATATTAGGTAATGAGAAGGTAGGCAGGAGGCTGGAGGGGTTGAGATGGGTTGGGAGGATGGGAAAGGATAAGGATGTGAGTGCAATCGGGGGGAATGTGTGGGGGACTATTGAGTGTCGAAGGTTGGGGTGAAGAATGGTGACAGGTGGCCTTGGAGGCTTTCATTGGTGGCCTTGGAGGAGTAGGAGTGAGTGTTTCAGGGCGGGGGGATAGTGGACTCACTGGGCTTGGTTGAACATTACTTGCCTCTGTGTGTTGGGCAGCTTGGAAGTTGAGGGTGTTGGAGAGGGAAGGGTGTGGGGTAGAAATGGGGCAGGGTTAGAGGAGGGAAGGATTTATGGATGGGAGTGGAGTTGTGGATATGAACAATTAATGCTAAGGGGCTTAACTTGCCCAGGAATTGACCGCTTTTGTTTAAGTAGATTAATAGACTACAGTTGGACAATAGTGTGTGTTCAGGAAACACATCTTAGAGCCCAAGACCAGGGCCTGGTACAGGATAGAAATTTTCAGTGGGGCTACTTTGCATCCACAAAGGGGGAGGGGGGAAGTTGGGGGGAGGGGTGGCCATCCTGCTCAGGAACACAGTGTCATTTGAAGAGGGTAGAGTAACTTGGGGTGTGTATGGGTAGGTATGTGGCCATCAAGGGACCAAAGCAGGGGAGGTCCTTCACTGTAATAAGTGAATATGCACCGAACCAAGGCTAGGGGATGTTCTTTGACCAATTGGGAATGGAGTTCTCGGGGTTTGTAGAGAAGACCAATGTAGTGGGCGGTGATTTGAATGTTGTGTTGAGTCTGCAACTGGACAGATTGATGGGGACGGGAGTGGAGGAAAAAAACACACAGGCAGCATCTGAGACAGCTTATGCAATTATGGCAGCTAGTTGATAGCTGATGGGAGAGGTATCCTTGGAGCAGAGCTTACTTGTACTTCTCTCCATCTCAGCATACATATTCGCGCATCAATATGCTATTTGTAGATAGGAATCTCCTGTCTGCTTTGGAACAGGTTGAACAAGAACCTATAACATGGCTGGACCATGGTCCTGTGTGGCTGAAGGTGGATGGGTGGGGCTGCCAGCCAGGGTGGCGCTTTTGTAGAATGAATGATGTCCTGCTGCAGGACAAGAGGGTTGTGGAAGCAATTTGAGAAGGATGTTACTGTGTATTTTGCACTTAACCATATGGGGGAGGTTCGAGTTGAAGTGGTTTGGAATGCATTTAAGGTTTACTGGTATGGCTGGTTCATCATGTGTGGAAAGCATAAGAAAAAGCTATGTCGGTAGACCTTAGAACTGGGCTATGCTCAAGCTAAAGCCCTAGAGATGGAGCATAGGCAACAAGAGGACAAGGCCATGTGGAAGGTGCTGGACCAGGCGTGCATGCAATTGAAGAACCTCCAATTCAACACGCTGTCTTTCCAATTACAGTGTGCCCGACAGTGCTTTTGCGAGCATGGTGATAAACCCGGTCATTTATTGGCTAGGAGTCTTAAAGTCCAACAAGCACTGAATGCTGTGGTGAAGAACAGAAGGGAGATGAGGAATGGGAGATGAGGCAACTCCTGAGGAATTTCAGGACTTTTATTGAGAGCTGTATTGAACTGAGGAGGCGATGGACCCAGATGCGGTGGAGAGCTATCTTGAGGGCTTGTCTGCCCTCCTTACGCGTCAAGGTAAGGGAGTGATTAGATCAGCCCATCACTTTAGGGGAGGTGGAAGGGGTCATATATGGGCTGATGAATGATAAGCCTTCAGGACTGGATGGGAGATTTTGTGATCAACTTGCTCCAATATTGGTGGAAGTTTTTAGTGGGGTCCTAGAGGGGAACCAGCTGCCCGCGTCCCTGGGACAGGCTGGGATAAGTGTGATTCTGAAGCTGGAGAAGAATGTGCCCCCTTGCGCCTCATATAGACCTATTTCCCTGTTGAACTTAGATGCTAAAATCCTGGCAAAGGTTTTGGCGAACTGCCTGGGTGCTTTTATGCCAATTTTGATTAATGCCAACCAAATAGGGTTTATACAGGGGTGCCAGACTGCAGATAAAGTGAAGCAGATAGTGAACCAGCTTTGGGTAGTGTAGGCAAAAAAACTAAAAGCTATAGCCTTGGTGGTTAATGCCAAAAAAGCATTTGACAGGGTGGGCTGGGAGTTTCTTGGGCTTCCATGCAGAAATTTGTGTTGAGTGACCATTTTTTACAATGGATATGTAGGTTCTATGCGTGACCACCTAGAAACATAGAAATATGACGACATAAAAAGACCACATGGCCTATTTAGTCTGTCCTTCCATATCAACAAATACAACAGTCACCTTTTTACCTTTAGAGATCCTCTGTGTTTGTCCGATGCTTTTTTGAATTCAGTTACTGTCCTCATCTCTACCACCTCCACTGGGAGACTATTCCACGGATCCACTACTCTTTCCGTAAAGAAATATTTCCGCATATCACTCCAGAATCTATCTCCCTTCACCCTCATCCCATGTCCCCTCGTAGCAGAACTTGTTTTCAATTGAAAGAGGCTCTCTCCCTTAACATTTATGCCACGGAGGTATTTAAACATCTCAATCATATCACCTCTATCCCGCCTTTCCTCTAAGGTGTACATATTAAGATCCTTAAGTCTGTCCTCATATGCTTTATAATGAAGACCACTAATCATTTTAGTAGCCACCCTCTGCACCGACTTCATCCTGTTCACATCCTTTTGAAGGTGCGCTCTCCAGAATTGCACACCATACTCCAAATGAGGTCGCACCAAAGACTTATACAGAAGCATTATCACCTCCTTTTTTCTCCTAGCCATTCCTCTCCGTATGCACCCAAGCATCCTTCTAGCTTTTGCCATCGCCTTTTCTACCTGTTTAGCTACTTTAAGATCATCGGACACAACCACACCTAGGTCCCACTCTTCTTTAGTGGACAAAAGTACTTCACCCCCTATACTATATTGCTCCCTTGGATTGATGTAGCCCAAATGCATGACCTTACATTTTTTAACATTAAATCCCAGCTGCCAAGTTCTAGACCATTCTTCAAGCTTAGCTAGATCCCTCCTCATGTTATCTACACCTTCCTGGGTGTCTACTCTATTGCAGATTTTGGTATCATCCTCAAAGAGGAAAACCTTACCCAACAGCCCTTCCGCTATATCACTAACAAAGATGTTAAAAAGAATCGGACCAAGGACAGATCCCTGGGGCACACCACTGGTAACATCCTTCTCCTCAGAGTGAGCTCCATTTACCTGTACCCTGTCGCTTCCACTCAACCAATTTGTAACCGAAGCAGTAACTTTAGGGTCCATCCTTAGGGTGCTCAGTTTGTTTATAAGTCGCCTGTGAGGAACAGTGTCAAAGGCTTTACTGAAATCTAAATACACCACATCTAGGGCTCTCCCTCGGTCCAACTCCCTGGTCACCCAGTCAAAGAAATCAATCAGATTTGTTTGACAAGACCTGCCTCTGGTGATTCCATGTTGCCTCGGATCCTGTAATCCGCTAGACTCCAGAAACCTCACTATTTTCTCTTTCAGCAGCGTTTCCAATAATTTACTCAACACCGAAGTTAAACTAACCGGCCTATAGTTTTCAACCACATCCCCTTACTTACGCTTTTGTGTAAAGGCACCACATGAGACTCTCTTCAGTCCTTTGGCACCACTCCCGACTCCAATGAGGCATTGAAAAGGTCAGTCAGTGGAGCAGCTAGAACGTCCCCAAGTTCCCTCAGTATTCTAGGGTGTATCCCATCTGGTCCCATCACTTTACCTACTTTAAGTTGAGCTCGTTTCTCACGAACACAGTCTTCTGAAAATTGTTCAAGATGTCCCTTGCTTCTGTTCCTGTTTGTGAGTGTTTTCTGAGGTCCTGCTCCTGGTTCTTCATCTGTGAACACAGAACAGAAATATTTGTTAAGCAATTCCGCTTTATCCTTATCAGCTTCTACATATTCCTCCCCTGCACCCTTGAGTCTGACAATACCACTTTTGCCCTTCCTCTTTATTTATTTTATTTATTTATTTAACGCTCTTATATACCGCACTTTTATCATCTGCGCGGTTTACAGTAAACTTAAAGTACTCACAGATAGCAACAGGCTGTCGTGAGTTTACATGTAACAGGAAGTCTAACAGGATACAACATAGGGGAAAACTTTGTACATATAAATTATTTAACTATATACAATGGTATTCTTGTTATACAGGGAGTGAGTTAGGGGTGTGTGTGATGAGTGTGGAGATTGCTAGGGGAGCTAAGTTATTGATGGCTTTGAATGTCATGAGTAATGCTTTGTATGTAGTCCTGCAGGATATTGGGAGCCAGTGTAATTCCTTTAAGATGGGGGTTATGTGATCATTCCTTGATGCACCATTGAGGATGCGGGCAGCAGCGTTCATCGCTAATTGCAGCGTGTTTAGCGTACTTTTTGGGAGGCCGTGTAGAACTATGTTTGCTTAGTCAAAGTGTGGAATGACTATGGCTTGAAAGATGGTGCGGAAGTTGTGGGTCGAGCATGTTTTTGAGGTTTCGGAGGGTCCTGATCTTGAAGTAGATGATTTTCACTGTGCGGTTTATGTATTCTTTGAAGTCCAGTCGGTGATCCAGGGTTACGCCTAGGTATTTTACGGTGGATTTGATAGGAAGCTCGACGTCTCGTACTTTTAGCGTAGACGGGGGTGAAAATTCTTTATTCTTCGTGATGATTAGGGCTTCTGTTTTTTTGAAGTTTATTGAAGTTTGGAGTGGAGGAGTAGCCTAGTGGTTGGGGCAAGGTACTTCAGGCCGGAAGGTCGGGGTTTCAAATCCCACTAGAGGACAGCAACCTTGGGCCGGAAGGACTGGGGTTTCTAGTCCCACAGGTGCTCCTTGTGGTCTTGGGCAAGCCACTTAACCCTCCATAGCCCATGTTCCCTGTAAAATAGTTATCTCCAAGTTATAATGCCCTGTTCAATGTAATTTCAGTTTGTTCAATGTAAACCGCACTGATGCAGAATAGCGCGGTATATAAGAGAATGTAATAAATAAATAAATAAAAATTCTCATATTCTGTGTGAGAAGCCAGTCTGTTATTGCATCAAAACACTCTGTTAGTACTGTATAATCAGGCCGGGTAACATTGATTGGTGTGAAAATCAGCACGTCATCTGCATAGATTAGAGAGGATACTCCAAATGAACGGGTGATCTCACATATCGGCTGCATATAGATATTAAAGAGTAGCGCCGAGAGGGAGGATCCTTGAGGGACGCCTTGTTTCAACTGGAAAGGTTTTGAGGTGTTTGTTCCCGTTCGAACATGTTGCCAGCGCTCTTCGAGGTAAGATTTGCACCAGTCCCAGGCTAATCCCTGGATGCCCTTGCATTGGAGTCGGGTTAGGAGTTTATATGGTCCACAGAATCAAACGCTGCAGCGATGTCCAGGAATATTAGTGCAAAGCCCTTTTTGATATTGTCGGTTCCACAGATGAGGGTGTTGATTAATGAAGTCAGCAATGATTCAACTCCGTGGGCTTCTCTGAATCCATGTTGACTGGGGTCCAGCGGTGATGTGGTGTCTATATGTTGTTGGATCTGAATCTGTGTCACCTTCTCTATTATCTTAAATAGCAGGGGGATGCTGGAGATTGGACGGTAAGATTCTTCTTTTGTTGGGTCTAGCTGGTTGTTTTTTAGAAGAGGTCTTATGGAGGTCTGCTTAAGAGCTGCTGGGAAGATTCCTGTTGTGAATGAATGATTTTATGATTTCGGATATGAATGGGCTGAGCTCATGTCGCAACGCTTTTATCCAGTGTGCTGGATATGGGTCGTTGGATGCCGTGGTTGTATTTATTCTGGTAATGATATCTTCGACGTGCTTTATTGAGGGGGATGCGAGCTTGATGAGTGGGTTCCCATGTAAGAAAGTTTGGGTGATAGTTGGGGGTGAGGTTGTTTTGGGGGTAATAGTTGAGGGTGAGGTTGTTGAAGTTTTGATGGCTTTGGCTTGGATGTAATCGGCGTACTTTTGGGGGTGTATAGCATCTTGCTGTGGTGGGGTTGGCTCGGTGGTTAGTACTCTTACTAGGTTAAAGAGTTCTCGTGGCTTGTTTAGAGAACGGTTTGAGGAGTTCCGAGTGAAAGGCTTTTTCTTCTGTTCCATACCGCTTCCCGATGCGTTTTTAGCTGTGATAGGTATGTTGCTTGATCAGTGGAGTTCTGGGATTTACGCCATTTTCTCTCTAGCTTTCTTAGGAGTATGAGAGATTTCTTTAGCTCTGGGGAGAACCATGGTAAAGATGGTCTTTTATCTGAATGTTTATCTAGTGTTGAGTGGATGTTGGTTGTAGATGGTACCGAATATTCGTTAAGGGTATTATTCCAATTGGCGACCAAATCACTGATGTTGTTGGAAGGTGGTTGGGAAAGCTTCGGAAGTACAATTTGTGTGATTTCTTCTTTGTCAAATGGTATGAAATGTCTATGGTTTGTTGGAGACCGTTTCTTGGTGTGGTTGGTTGTCTCTAGCTGAACTGGCATGTTGAATGATAGAAGGCAATGATCAGACCAGGGAACTGGGGTAATGGAGAGATCGAATTTGTAGTTGTTGCTTGCATAGGTGGATGGGGTGAAGATGAGGTCAAGGGTATTCCCACTATGGTGGGTGGGGTTGTTTACTATTTGTTCATAGTTGAGGTTGGACATTGCGTCGAGGAAGGAACAGGATGAGGTGGGTTGGAGTGAAGCGAGATTGAAGTCGCCCAGTAGCCAGTTTGGTTTGTCTGGATGCTTAGGATTGCAGGCTAAGTCAATTATGGTTGAGAGTTCTTCAGGTGAATTATTTTGGGGGTCTATAGATCAGGTTGATCGTGTTATGGTTGTTGTAGATAGAGATTACATCTAGAAGTGGTGTACTGCTGGTTTGGATTGTTCGATATTGGAGTTCAGTCTTTGCTATAATGAGTACCCCGCCTCCTCTTTTGTTAGATCTATTACATGTGTAACTTGAGTATGCTGGAGGTGTGAGCTGATTTAGTATGACTGTATCGGCATCAAAAAGCCAAGATTCTGTGATCAATAAAATATCTAGGTTGAGGGTAGTTATGAGGTCAGTGATGGCAGGCCATTTTTTGCGAGTAGATCGTGCGTTGATAAGGGCACATCTAAGTTCTTTTTGGGTAACTAATCTGTTGCGTTTTGTGTCGATTGCCTGTTCTAAAGCTATGGAGAGTAGATGAGATTGTCTCTTGTAGTGTGGGTTTTGTGGTGGTTGGAAATGGTTGTGGTAGTGTTTTCTATTTCTATTGTGTAGTAACGGGATATGGTTGTTATAGGTAAGTGGACTGGGGGTTTCTAGTCCCACAGGTGCTCCTTGTGGTCTTGGGCAAGCCACTTAACCCTCCATAGCCCATGTTTCCTGTAAAATAGTTATCTCCAAGTTATAATGCCCTGTTCAATGTAATTTCAGTTTGTTCAATGTAAACCGCACTGATGCAGAATAGCGCGGTATATAAGAGAATGTAAATAAATAAATAAAATAAAGTGCATTAGTAACATTGAAGGTGTTAAGGAGTAGGTAGAGGCTTAGGAGGGCTAGTAGTGAGCAGGTCATGTTTTTGCCTTGTAATTCCAAGGTGGAGAAGGCAGTATTAGTTTGTGAAGACTTTTGCTTAGAAAGTATTTAGAGCGGTAGGTAGCATAGGATTGGATCACATTGTTTCAATCAGTGTTATTTGACAACATGGATTAATAGGCAATGGTTTTGGTATATACAATGTTTCAATGAGACAGTGAGCAGGTTTGTTACTATGTTTCTACAGGAGTATGGGAGTGCATACCATGTTACAATTAAGGCAGAGGGTTGGTATGTTGCTATTATTTACATACATTCACTGAGTGAAATTCTAATTATAAACATTAGTTAATTGGAGTCAGGATAGTATACATACAGTAGCTCCAGGTGATTTGTTCAGGTGTTAGCTCTTGTTGAAGCCTTTCGTGCCTCGCCTAAGGGCCACGCCAAAGGGACCTCTGGCGAGGCCCTCAGGCACGGGCCCGCCAGGCGCGGGACCGCCGGACGGCAGCTGCCTATTGATGATTCCGATGGCTCCTCCTCCCTCTCCCACAGCCCCGATTGGGCCGGAGACCTCGGCGCGGGAAGAATGCAGGCCCGCTGGGAGTGCTCAACCCCCGATCGGGGGAGCAGAGGCTGGTAGCAGTTCTTTTCTCGTCCCGCCGGATGGCGTCTGCCTATTGATGATTCCGGTGGCTCCTCCTCCCTCTCCCACAGCCCCGATTGGGCCGGAGACCTCGGCGCGGGAAGAATGCAGGCCCGCTGGGAGTGCTCAACCCCCGATCGGGGGAGCAGAGGCTGGTAGCAGTTCTTTTCTCGTCCCGCCGGATGGCGGCTGCCTATTGATGATTCCGGTGGCTCCTCCTCCCTCTCCCACAGCCCCGATTGGGCTGGAGACCTCGGCGCGGGAAGAATGCAGGCCCGCTGGGAGTGCTCAACCCCCGATCGGGGGAGCAGAGGCTGGTAGCAGTTCTTTTCTCGTCCCGCCGGATGGCGTCTGCCTATTGATGATTCCGGTGGCTCCTCCTCCCTCTCCCACAGCCCCGATTGGGCCGGAGACCTCGGCGCGGGAAGAATGCAGGCCCGCTGGGAGTGCTCAACCCCCGATCGGGGGAGCAGAGGCTGGTAGCAGTTCTTTTCTCGTCCCGCCGGATGGCGGCTGCCTATTGATGATTCCGGTGGCTCCTCCTCCCTCTCCCACAGCCCCGATTGGGCTGGAGACCTCGGCGCGGGAAGAATGCAGGCCCGCTGGGAGTGCTCAACCCCCGATTGGGGGAGCAGAGGTTGGTAGCAGTTCTTCTCACTAACATATCTGAAAAATGTCTTATCCCCCATTTTATTGCTTTGGCTATTTCCTCCTGCTTTTGAATCTTTGCCTTCCTGACTACTTTGCTAGCTTCTCTAAGTTTTTCCAAATATAGATGCCTGTCCTCCTCTCTCTGTGATCTCTTGTATTTCATGAAGGCCTCCCTCTTTTTCTTCACTTTTTCAGCTACTTCTTTCGAAAGCCATAGCGGTCTCCTTTTCCTTTTACCTTTATTTACCATTTTAACAAAAAGGTTGGTTGCCCTTAAAATATCCCCTTTCAGTTTTGCCCACTGTTTTTCTACATCCCCCAGCTGTTCCCATCCCACTAACGACTCCCTGAGGTATTGGCTCATCTTGGCAAAGTTAGTCTTCCTGAAGTCTAAGATCCTCACTTTTGAATGGGTTCTAACAGCCCTAGTCCTAATACTGAACCACACCATCTGGTGATCACTGGATGCAAAATGATCTCCCACTACAACATCAGAAAAGCTTTCACCATTGGTAAGTACCAAGTCCAGTATGGCCCCTTCACGTGTGGGGTCTGTTACCAATTGCCTGAATAGTTCTCCCCGTAGAGAATCTAGGATCTCCTTACTTCTAGATGATACTGCAGCAGGAATGTGCCAGTCAACATCTGGCATATTGAAATCTCCTATCAGTAGAAGTTCCCCTTTCCTAGCAATGCTGCGTATGTCTTCAATTAACTCTCTGTCCACCTCTTCCTCTTGTGAGGGAGTTCTGTATATCACACCAATGGAAATAGATTTCTCTTTCCCTCTTTCTAGTTTAACCCACAATGCCTCCTTTCTCCCTTTTAAGCTCTGTAATTCCAAAGCTTTAATAATAGTTTTTACATAAAGTGCAACTCCTCCTCCCCTTCTTCCTCCCCTGTCCTTTCTGAATAAAGTATAGCCAGGTATAGCTACATCCCAATCATGGTTTTCTGTGAACCATGTTTCTGTAACTGCCACTGAATCCAAGTCAGCCACTCCCACCAAAGCTTCAACATCGGGGATCTTTTTTCCCATGCTACGGGCATATATACACACTGCTTTCCATATGTTACCCCTGTTACCCATTTCCAAAAAGGCATTTAATGTATCACCTACCTGGGGGCTTTCACCTACCTGGGGGCTTTCTTCACCCATCCCAAACAAATCTAGTTTAAAGCCCTCTTCAGTAGATTAGCCAGTCTACTACCGAAGACTCGTTGATCTTTCTTGGACAGATGGATGCTATCTCTGCTTTGCAACCCTTGGAACAGCATCCCATGGTCTAGGAAACCAAAACGCTCTAACGCTCTCGATGACACCATCTACGCAGCCATGCATTCATCTCCAGGAAGCGAGCCTCTCTGCCTTGGCCTTTACCCTCAACAGGGAGGATTGAAGAGAGCACCACCTGTGCACCTAACTGCTTCACCCTCTGTCCCAGAGCCATGAAGTCACTTTTGATACGTTCCGAGGGATACCTGGCAGTATCATTTGTTCCAACATGGATTAGCAACATTGGGTAATAGTCAGTGGGCTTGATGAGTCTTGGCAAACTCTCCGTAACATCTTGGATTTTAGCAACAGGCAGACAGCATACCTCTGTGGACATCAAGTCTGGTCGGCAGATGGACGCCTCAGTACCCCTCAGAAGAGAGGCTCCAACCACCACTACCCTTCGCTTCCTTGTGGTCACTGATTCTGCAACTTTGGGGTACTTGAGCTCTGGTTCTTCCCTTTCCAGGGATGCTTTCACCTCCTCCACTTCCAGGGCTGCATAATGGTTCTTCAATTCAAGAGCTGGGGAAGTTGGATTGGTGATTTTGCAGGCCCTGGTGACTTGTGTCCAACCATCGACATCCTGTTGGCACCCATCTTCTCCTCTTCTGGAGAGCTTGGTTGCTGCAAGAAGCATCTCATCAATGTAGTTGTCACTGTCTTGAATGCTCCTCAGCCTCGCCACCTCCTCTCTGAGTTCCTCCACTTGTTTCAGAGCTTCAGCATGCAGGCACCCTGCACATAGAACCGGTCCTTCAACTGTCATTAGGACCTCTGTCTGGACAGAGGCAGAAGCTGTAATGGGGGCAACAGCTTTAGCGATACGATTTTTCCCAGCCATTGTTCTGTTCATGGAGCTTAGGTATCTGTTAAATCAAAAGAGAGAGATCTACCAAGTACCAGATGGTTTCCCAGCTGTCCTTTCAGAGAAAAAGCAGTTAAATCTCTTTAATTATATTCAAAATGTGCCGGTCCAAGTCTCTGTGCTTTTGTTAAATGGTGAGGTGCCCTATAAAGCAAGACTGCTCACTAGGGGTGGGTGGGAGGGAGTCGGGGTGGATTGGGAAGGAGCTAACAGCTGATTAGGTGTCTGCAGTTCCCAAAGCTGAGGAGGTTACTAGAGTTCAACAACCTACTCTGCTCAAGGAAATTTCTACTAAAGCACCAAAAAGAAAGTAACTTTGCTTTAAAAATATACAAAAACCCTTTTAAGAGCTCCCAGTCAGAGAGCTAGCAATTTAATAAAAATTAAACCCTCAAATCTTTATCGTTGTCTGACCTGTAGAGCCCCTGTTAGGAATGCCTCAACAGGGCAGTGCACTGGAGCCTTTTATGCAGGGCTCAGCTGCTCTCAGGTAATCAGGCCCACTAACTCCTGATTAGGTGTCAGCAGTTCTCAAAGCTGGGGAGGTTTCTAGAGTTCAACAACCTACTCTCCTCAAGGCAGTGAAGGTAAATGGGGGATATTCAGCGTTCTGTGGCCTGGAGCATGGCATGCGGCAGGGATGCCCACTCTTCCCCCTGCTGTTCGTATTATGTTTGGAATCTTTGGCTGAGTAGATACGGTGCAGGGCAGACATAAGGGGGGGGGGGGGTATACATGTGGGAGAGGATCAACACAAGATTTCTCTGTTTGCAGATGATATTCTATTGGTCCTGTCTGACCAGGAGGCCTTACTGCGGGACCAGTATTGCCAAGTGTCCGGCTTTAAGGTAAACTTGGATAAAACGGAGCCCTTAAATATTACCCTTCTGGGTGATGAGATGGACCTTTTTAAGCTATATCAGCTTCACTTTCTAGAGTGCTCTTTGGTGAGATAGAGCGCTGGATGCATGTCCCATTGTTCTGGTTGGGAAGGATAGTGTGTGTTAAGATGATTGTTCTGCCTGGGCCTAGGATATTGTACTATTTCTAGATACTGCCTTTGGCAATCCTTCATGGGACGTTGGAGGTAGCTCAACCTGAGCTGTTTCATTATATTTGGAATAGATGACTGCCGAGAGTGGTGCGGTCGGTACATTATCGACCCAAAAAACGAGGAGGAGGGTCCTAGTGGTCCTTAATCTTTATTGGTACTATGCAGTGGCACAGTTATGCAATATTGTGGGGTGGCATGATGATGTGGAGCAGAAATGGGTACAAGTAGAGAGTCATTACACTAAAGGAATCCCACTAAAATATTTACTATGGCTTGGGGGGGGTATGTCGGGGGCTTGAAAACCACTTTGTAGGGCAGGTAAATCAGATCTGGAGGCGATCTATGTGCTGCCAACGCTTTTGGGGTGGGGGCTGCTTACTTTGCCTTATTTGCTATAATATGGCCTTTCGACCAGGGTTGGTAAATCCCATATTTCAGCGTTGGAAGCATAGTGGGCTTTATATCCTGTTACAGTTTTGTCCTGAGGGAGAGCTTGTCTCCTTTGTGGATTTGCAGGAGGATTTTGGTCTAGACCCCAGAGACTTCTACTTGCACGTAAGACATTGGCTCAGTTCCAAGGCGTAAAGACCAGCCATGATACAGGGCTTGTCCGATTTTTAAATGCATTTGTTAGTACCCACTGGCTAGGAAGAGGGGATCTCTAAAATCTATAGGCTGCTAGTAGAGAAAGGGAAGAATAAGGTGACGTTCCAGGTGAAATGGGAGCACAATCTGGGTATGGAGGACCAGGATTGGGGAAAGCTTTTTAAGGCCATGGATAAGGGACAAGTGGCAGCTTGCCACGTGGAGAATGGGTACAAGGTGTTATACCATTGGTACCTGACTGGTTTAGCTGCGTAAGCTGATTAAGAGGTATCTGGAGCTGTGCTAGATGGTTATGGGGTGGTGTGCGATTATTGCCATATGTGATGGAGCTTCCCCAATCTAGGGGAGTACTGGGAGGCAGTGTGGAGAGAGGTGCAGCAGCTAGTACTGTCAGAGGTAGATTGGAGTATGGCATGGACACTGCTGGGAATGGGGGGGGTGGGGGCTGGAGGGGAGATAAAGGGAAGTTGGTCCACATGTGTGTCCTTGCAGCATGGTGTGAGATTGCCCTGTATTGGAAATTTGTTCAGGTACCTATAGTGTGTTCCTGGAGCTAGCAGATGCAGTCCGTGTTCTTGATGGAAAAAGTGATGGCTATCAGCTGCGATCAGTTCCTGCAATTTGAGAAAGTGTTGGAGCAGTTTGCATCTAAGTATGTTAAGTAAGTTGGATCGCGGCTACCCATGACTAGGGGAGGGGGTAGTTTATGTATAGATGGTCTAGCATTTGTACTTGTTGGAAAAACTGTTCAACAAACATTAAATTTAAAAAAAAAGATGACTTTGTAGTCTGAAATCAAAGTGGATTTTTTGGTTGTACAATTAAGAGATATATGTATAGTGTAAAACACACAGGACATAATCCTGCTTGCATCATCCCTTCTGTAAAGCATCATGGTGACACTTTGTTATGGGGATGTTTTGCAGGAGTTGGGACAGGGAGGATTATGAGAACAGAGGGAAAGATGAATGTGCAAATCCTAAAGTAAAATCTATGGCACCGCAAGAAGAGAGTGAATGTCTTTGAGTGGCTCCGTTGAAGCTCAGACCTCTAAATCTAATAGAAAATCTGTGGCAAAACTAGGAGACTGCAGTCCAGACTATCCCCAGCCAAACTGTGAAAGAGCTTGGGCTCTTATGCCAAGAAGCGGGCAAAAATTGGGCCCTGTATTGTACAAAGTTGGTAGACTTTAACTTAAAACAACTTATGGCTGTTATTGCTGCAGAAAGGGCTTTTGCACTAAGTACTTAGTCAAGGATTATGTACAGTTATGCATTCAAGTATTTTTGTTTTTTTATTCTCAAGTACATAGAAACATGATGTCAGATAAAGACCATACGGCCTATTCAGTCTGCCCTTCCCATACCAGTTATTTTTTGAATATTTTTATAATTGTTCTTTCCTCTTGAAATGATAAAAATGCCTTTTATAGATCAGTAAAAATGTCCTACTTTATTGTATCTTTAATTTGATTTTTTTAGATTGTAAAAAACAAACAGGACTGTAGAGACTTATCAAGGCACTGTGAAAAATTGAATATAGCCATGTCACCCCCCTTCATGTCACCCCCTCCTGCGTTTCCAATGTGAGTTCTCTGTAATAGTTTGAGTTATAATGTAAACCGGTTTGATTTTTTTATGATAAGGCTGTATAAATTTTTTTTTTAAATAAATAAAACAGTATAATAAACAATTGTTTTAAAAGAAAATGTTTGTAAATCATCTTAGAAACGCAACAGCTTCAAAGGTTTCTGCTGAGGCTGAAGCATTAATGAATTATAATTTCAACTAATTGCATTTCAGAATTTGGTTATGGGGAGGTGAGCAGGGAACATATTGCCTTCTTCGTTTTAAGATTATGTATTAGCTTATTCCTTATTGTTTCTCCGGGCCAGTCCAGGGAACGGTATTGTTGTCAATCCCCTTCAGCAGCTGAGGACTGAAAAACTTAAAGTTTTGCCGCCTGCTTAAGCCACTCCCCCTCGTGTCAGTACTCCAGTCTTTCAGTCCTCGGCAGCTGAACTGGACGTCGAAGCTGATCTTCTCCCTCAAGTTTATTGTTAGGCTTTGTTTCTTTCACTAGCTTTCAGCAGCAGTTTAGCTCTAGCTGAGCTATTTAAACTGCTATATTTCCCTGGCATAATATAAAAATAAAACAAAAAAAAGATTATTATCAGGTAACGGAATTGGACCTGAGCTGTGTTGAACAGCAGCGGGAAGGACAGAGCCTGTCTTTCTTCCGGTCCTTGACGGCTGCAGAGACGGTTTTGTTGGAGCTGGGAGCCCCGGTTACCACCTCTCTGCGCCGGTCAGCCGCAAGTTCCTTAGTCCCGCTGGCAGCGGGGGAGCGGGAACGCGGCAGAGCAGCCCTGCACTCAGGTGGGTGTTTTAGCTGTGAGTGGAGCTCTGGTGCGGTTCGCGGGCCGCGTGCGCGGCACCGTGCGGCTAGGGGAGATCGGCACGAAGCGGAAGGTGCGCCTTCGGTGTTCTTCTTTTGAGTACCACGTGTGCGGTGGAAGCCAGGGAGCGGCTTCTGAAGCGGCGGTTCTTGCTTGCTTCATGGAAGGGAAGCCTTTAAATGACGCAGAGAGGCCGCTGGTCTCTGCTGAAATGGCGGGAACGTCAGCCATTTTGGGGGAGCCCGCCGGTCTTCCCGCGGCACATCATAAGCAGGGCAAAAGAAAAGCGAAATCAGATAGGGGCTCTGCTTCTGCTAGTAAGCTGACAAAGACGGCTCCTGCGATTCAGGAGGATTTGAAGGCCTTATTTTCTCCCGATTTTATCTTGGCCTTGCATAAGGCTTATTTGTTAAAATCCTCACAGGCAACCAGTGGCTCCCCAAGTTCCCAGCTCTTGGATATGGGCTCCACTAGCTCAGGGGGGGGGGGGGATGGAGCCGGGTGAGGGGTCTTCCCAATAGCTGCAAGGTACCGGATCAGGCATGGAGAGCTGCGAACCTCATTTCTCAGTCCCTCAAGGGTTGGAGGAAGGAGAAATTCTTTCAGAGGCGGCTTTTGACCCTTGGGCTGGGGAGCTCGAAGAAGGCGAGCTTGTTCGGGCGAGGACCCTAATGTCTTTAGAGTTTTTTGCAAGGAGGAGTTGGGAGCGCTAATCTCGCAGTCGCTGGCGGCCTTAAATCTGCCGTTGCCTACAGTGTCGCAAGACCCTCTGGAAGATCCTTTATTACAGGGGTTCAAAGCAGAGCAGAAGTGTTTTCCGGTGCACCGCATAATTAAGCAGATGATAGAGTCAGAGTGGGAGTTCCCCGAGGCGACTCTGAGGGGTAGTCGTGCCTTGGGTCGTCTCTACCCGGTCCCACAGGAAGAGAGGGAGTTGTTGAAGATGCCTAAGGTGGATGCCTTGGTGGCTGCGGTGACCAAAAAGACCACTATTCCAGTGGAAGGTGGAGCGGCACTTAAGGATCTGCAGGATTGCAAGCTGGAGGCTCTACTGATGCAGGCCTTTGATGCTAGTGCGCTTGCCCTACAGGCGTCCGTTTGTGGAGCCTATGTGTCGAGAGCTTCAATTCGTTGGCTCCAAGGGGATTCCGCTGCGGATGCAGGGGAAGCTGCAGCTGATGAGGGTGCTAAGTTGGAATCAGCGGTTGCTTACCTAGCGGATGCCTTCTATGATTTGGTTAGAATCTCAGCGAAGTCCATGGCATCTCTGATAGCGGCTAGGCGTTTCCTGTGGCTGCGGAATTGGGCAGCGAACGCTTCTTCTAAGTCACGGCTCGGTAAGCTCCCTTATAAGGGTAAGCTGCTCTTTGGGGAGGCCTTGGAAAAGATTGTTAAGGATCTCGGGGACTCCAAGGGGGGTCGGTTGCCGGAGGATCGGCCCAAGGTTCCCAGAGCGGGACCGGTACAACGTGGGCACGGTAGAGAGGCTCGAAGATTTCGAGGAGCTCGCTTTGCTTCTTATTCCAGATGTCGCTTTGGTGCTAGAGGTCAGTCCTTTTGAGGTGCTAGAGGGTTCGGCAGACCTTATTTCAATGCCCAGCCAGGGCACTCCTAAAAAGGTGCAATGAAGGTCAGCTGGCCCAGGCGGAAATTCCCGTGGGAGGCCGTGTGCGGGAATTTCTTGCATCCTGGGCTGCGATCACTACCGACAAATGGGTACTAGAAATTATTCGAGATGGCTATGCGCTGGAGTTCGCTCACCAGTTGGGGGACGCCTTCGTGGCTTCGCCGTGTGGTCCGGGGCCAAAGAGACAAGCCATAGAGACCATGCTGGGCCGTCTGTTACAGCTGCAGGCGGTCGTGCCGGTTCCCCCCGACCAATACGGATTAGGTCGATACTCGATTTATTTTGTGGTTCCCAAAAAGGAGGGATCCTTTCGACCAATTCTCGACCTCAAGCATGCGAATCACGCGTTAAGAGTGCTTCATTTTCAGATGGGGACGCTGCGAGCGGTTATACGAGCGGTGCGCCCAGGAGAGCTGCTCTCGGCTATAGATCTCACGGAAGCCTACTTGCACATTCCGATCAGAGAGGATCATCAGCGGTTTTTGAGGTTTGCCATGCCTATGGGGCATTTTATGTTCCGAGCCCTGCCCTTTGGTCTGGCAACGGCGCCGCAGACCTTCACGAAGGTTATGGTGGTAGTGGCGGCGGCGTTGCACAAGGAAGGGATAAGGGTCCATCCTTACCTGGACGACTGGTTGATCAGAGCCGGGTCCTGGGAGGACGCTCTTACGGCAACTTCTCGGGTTGTTCAGGTGCTGGAACAACTCGGGTGGGTAATAAACCGCGCCAAGAGTCAGCTACAGCCAGTGCGGCGGCTTGTTTACCTCGGAGCGTTGTTCGACACGGAAGTGGACTCCGTATTCCTTCCCGAGGCCAGGGTAGAGAAGATCTTGGCTCAGGTGCGAGCTTTCTTGCAGCTAGAAGCTCCTTCGGCCTGGAGGTATCTTCAGCTCTTGGGGTCCATGGCGGCAGCCTTGGATCTCGTGCCATGGGCAAGAGCGCGCATGCGTCCGCTACAGCGGGCCTTGCTGTCCAGGTGGTCGCCGCAATGTCATCCGCTCACGCAGAAATTATTATGTCCAGAGTTGGTCCGCAGCAGTCTGCTTTGGTGGTTGGATACGAGTCATCTTTGGGCAGGGATTCCCTTGCAGGATCCGGACTGGATACTAGTGACGACAGACGCCAGCCTGTCAGGCTGGGGGGCTCATTGTCAGGCTCAGGTAGCACAGGGACTCTGGTCCGCAGAGGAAAGCTCGT
Source organism: Ichthyophis bannanicus (assembly GCA_033557465.1). Classification (NCBI taxonomy): domain Eukaryota; kingdom Metazoa; phylum Chordata; class Amphibia; order Gymnophiona; family Ichthyophiidae; genus Ichthyophis; species Ichthyophis bannanicus. The sequence goes on from CM066032.1 coordinate 424,011,684, forward strand.
GGTCCATCAATCGGTTGGAGCTCAGGGCGGTGCGTCTGGCGCTCCAGCACTTCGAGTTCTTGCTCAAGGGGAAAGCGGTTCGGGTTTTCTCCGACAATTTGGTCACGGTGTTCTATATCAATCGGCAGGGGGGAAACCGGCAGTGTACCCCTGTTGGAAGAGAGCCAGGAGTTGATGCTCTGGGTGGAGTCGCAACTGTTAGCGTTGTCGGCGGCTCATGTCGCAGGGAAGGACAATGTGCAGGCTGATTTTCTCAGTCGCAATTTTCTCGATCCCGGGGAGTGGGAACTCAATGCGGCGGTGTTTCACGACATCACAGAACGCTGGGGGCAGCCGGTGATGGATCTGATGGCTACACTACACAATGCCAAGGCGCCTCGATTTTTCAGTCGACGCAGGGAACACATGTCCGAGGGTCTGGATGGTTTGGTCCAGCCTTGGCCGGCGGGCCAACTGCTGTATGTGTTTCCTCCTTGGCCGATGATTGGTCGGGTGGTTCAGCGGATATCAGTGCACGCCAGGAAGGTGATTCTCATAGCTCTGGATTGGCCCAGGCGGTCTTGGTACGCGGACCTGGTGCGGCTCTTGATAGATGCTCCTTGGCGGCTGCCCGATCGGATGACTCTGCTGGCCCAGGGTCCCGTGCTGATGCCGCAGGTCAGTCGCTTCTTGCTTATGGCTTGGCTCTTGAAGGGGACAGGCTGAGAAGGAAAGGCTATCCCGAGTCGGTGGTGGCCACTATGCTGCAGTTAAAAAAGAGATCGTCTTCGCTAGCGTACGTCAGAGTCTGGAGAGTTTTTGAGACTTGGTGTGCTCAGCGGCACGTTAGGCCTTTGAAGGTGGCTTTGCCAGAGCTGCTATTTTTTCTGCAGACTGGTCTGGAAAAGGGGTTAGCGTACAGCACTCTCAAGGTTCATTTGGCGGCTCTGTCTTGTTACAGGGGATCTGTGCAGGGTCGCAACTTTGCAGCTCATGTGGATGTGCAGCGCTTCTTTTGAGTGGCCAAGCTCATCCGGCCTCTGGTGTGGAAGGTGGTGCCGCCGTGGGATTTGAACATCGTTCTGGAAGCCTTAACGAAACCACCTTTGAGCTGGCGTCGTCCGTCAGTTTGAGGGAACTGTCGTGGAAAACGGCATTCCTGGTGGCGTTGTGTTCGGCAAGGAGGATTTCGGATTTGCAGGCACTCTCGTGCCGGGAGCCGTATCTTCAATTTTTGCCGGAAAAGGTGGTTTTGCGGATGGTACCCTCGTTTCTTCCGAAGGTGGTGTCATCTTTTCATGTAAATCAGACGGTGGCGTTGCCTGTTTTTTCCGATCTCTCGGGCTCTCCAATGGATTGCTCTTTGAGGAAGTTGGATCTAGGGCGCGTTTTGCGCAGGTATCTCAAGGCCACTACATCATTTCGCAAGTCCGATAGGTTATTCATAATTTTTGCAGGTCCCAGCAAAGGTAAGGCGGCTACGAAAGCTTCCATTGCTCGCTGGGTGAAGCAGGCGATAGGGGAGGCGTATGTGGCTGCGGGGCAGTCGCCTCCGGGGGGTCTCAAGGCTCATTCCACGCGAAGCGGCGTCTTGGGCAGAGTTTGCGTTGGTACCTCCGGTGGAGATTTGTAGGGCCGCAACTTGGTCCTCGCTGCATACCTTTGCTAAACACTATAGGCTGGATGTTCACGCCAGAGAGGATGCTAGGTTTGGGGCCTCGGCCGTGGTGGCGGGGCTCGCGGGTCCCTCCCATGTTTAGGTACTGCTTTGGTACTGCCCTACCGTTCCCTGGACTGGCCCGGAGAAACGATAAGGAAGATGAAATTAGACCTTACCTGCTAATTGTCTTTCCTTGAGTTCTCTCCTGGCCATTCCAGGGCCCACCCGAGCAAAAAGCGGTTCCGCAGTCTGTGCGTCTTCGGTTCCGCAGTCTGTGCGTCTTCGGTTCCGCAGTCTGTGCGTCTACCTGGGTGCAGGGGCATCTAGCCGACTTTAGAAAGAAACTCAAAACCCACCTATTTCAAAGTCATTTCAACCTGTACTAAATTCACATGAGGTGCAACTCCCCACAGCTCCCCAGAAAACCTGTAATGTATAAATGTACATATGTAAATTATTATCCCCTTAGCTTAGAAGTAGATAATTTTCTGCGTGACGTGCTAACCTTTCGAATCTTTATGTACAAATCAAAATTATTCTGTCTTGATTCGACAGCTTTATCCATGTAATCTTTCCCGCTTCTGATCGCTGGAAGGAGCGGTATACAAATGCTTGCTAAATAAATAAATAAATAATTTTCGGATGCTTAACAGAAGAAAAAAAAAAGAATAGAAGGAGATAAAGAGGAAATGAGTATGCTACAGCAGGCCAATTACAAATCTTTGTCAAACCTATTTCAGAGGGTCACATGGGTTTTGCATGTGCGCGCCTCTGCTGGGGAAGTATGCAGTTTTGGTAGCGTTTTGGTTTCATTTGTTGAGTTTGGTTACTAGTTGTAGGTGGAGCTGCTTTGGCAAGAGAAGACTGGAGTACTGACACGAGGGGGAGTGGCTTAAGCAGTCAGCAAAACTTTAAGTTTTTCAGTCCTCAGCTGCTGAAGGGGATTGACAACCCTACCGTTCCCTGGAGTGGCCCGGAGAGAACTCAAGGAAAGACAATTAGCAGGTAAGGTCTAATTTCATCTTTTCCCTACAGGAATATGGTATATCCAAAGTGGAAAAACTTGAGATTGCCAAAGGTTATTGCACACCTCTGGTTAGGAAGATTCGTTCAGATCTTCAGAGAACGCAAGATGATGATACTGTAAACAAGCTACACCCTTTGTAAGTCTTTTAATGCATATACAGTTATGAATTGTGTGGTATTGGGTTTAAATCCTTGATGCCTAGCATTTTTTAACCTGATAGTTTCCTCCTCCTCTTTCTTCTATTATTCTTCCACCTCATTTAGAAATATGGCTTGGATGCAGCGTCATTAATATTCATGTGTTACTTACCTGGAATAATATTATCTCCAGGAACAAGCAGGAATGTAGTCTTCATATATGGGGTATCATCGGTACCAACGGAGCCTGTGCGTCCAATAGGAAAGCTTTGGGAGCATCCCACTGTGTCTGCGTTGCTGCCTTCCCGCCTTTCCTACTCTCCCTCTTCAGTTTTTCGTTTTCCACGGAGCTGAAAGGTAGCAAACCCTATCACCGCAGAAAATTTTCTTTTTGTGGCATCGACGCCTATACCGGTACCACCGGTCTTTTCTTCATTTTGTTACTTTTTTATTAAAAAAAAAGGAAAAAGGCCCAGAGATGGACCTTTTTAAGCTATATCAGCTTTTCTCAGAATATTACAACCCACACCCCCTCTCCCACCTCACTAATCAAGACATCTCCACCCCCCCTCCTCCTCCCCTCCACTTCCCTTCTTCCTTCCTGTTCTACAATTGGTATTCAATTATTTCCATAAATGACAGTTTTTTTGGGCAATATTAATATGATGTCTTTTTATTTATTAGATCATATTTATTTAAAGCACGTCTATCATAAACTTAATGAGACACACAAATAGTGTAAGTATTTTGCAGTCACCATCTGACATACACTTCAAATGTACAATCAAAAAGTATATTTTATCTGTGTTCTCCCACTCTGCGTTTGGATTTTCATTTACACCTCGTTTTTCTTATTATTTTAAAACATAATCATGTTATTTATATGATTTTATACTTCTCCATGAGCATTAGTTTATAACCATGTAGGTGCCTTGATGATCTTATTGTTTATATTATATGTGTTTTTAACATTTTTATGTTTTTTAACTAGTTATTGTATCTTTTTAAATTTATTTTTCACATATTTATATTAAATTATTGTATTGTCTAGCTGTGTGCCCCCTGAAGAAGGCGACATCCGAAACGCGTAGGGGTTTCAATAAACCAATCTCACCAATTGACGACTCTTGCTCCTTGTGTTTTCCTAAAAAGGAGTTTAACCATTTTTCACTGCAAGTGGAGCCGTTACTTGAGTATCTGCTCCATTTATCATCCTCTGGTCTTAAGACCAGTTCAGTAAGAGTCCACCTTAGTGCCATTGCTGCTTTTCACAAGCCCTTAGATGGACAACCTGTTTCATCCTCTTGTAGCAAGGTTTATGAGAGGACTACTCTTAACTAAACCTCCCATTAAGCCACCACATGTGGCATGGGATTTAAATCTTGTCCTTGGGCAACTCATGAAACCGCCTTTTGAACTGCTGGCCACTACATCCCTAAAGTTTCTTTCTTGGAAAGTAATCTTTCTAATTGCACTCACTTCTGTGAGATGCATCAGTGAGCTCCAGGCTTTAGTGGCTGATCCTCCTTATACAAGGTTTGTGATAAGGAAGCTTATCATAGCTCAGGTAGGAGCTATAGAAAAGATGATGTGACTCTGAACAAGCAACCTGTCAGTTCTGGTAGAAGTAAGAAAACAGAGTTTTCACATAAAAGACTACCAGTCCCAGAATGCACCAGGTTTCCAGCAGCCATGAGAGGGGCTGAAGTGAGAAAACGTGTGTGCAATCAAGAGAGCTATGAGGTAATCCCTAAGCACTCATCTCAAAGGGCAGGGCCTGATTCAACACAGCTGCGCTGTGTTAGGGAGGAGCACACATTAGGACAGAATAAGAATAGAGCTTATTCTTCAGATAACAGCTTCAGGAAGAGCTTCAGACACAGATACAGCAACGGCTGCAAGCTCAAGCACCAGTATCACCTGGAGAAACAGAAGCCAAACCAAGCGGATAGAGAAAGAAGGAAATTCTCTGGAAGGAAGAGAAGAAAGCCCATTGGAAGGTCTGGAAGAGTCCAAGGCAGTACCCATACTGGGAGGTATTCCAAATGCCAGCAGAGTCCATTGGACTGGAGTCAGCCAGAGGAATGGAATGGCAGAGATAAGAATCACCAGTGGCTACCTGGAAGAGAGAAGGCTGCACGTGGAAAGGACTTTCAGACCTATGCCAGAAGGTATGTGAGGAAAGATCCAGTGTCCAGGGATCAAGATTGGAAGGCTGGACATCAGAACTGGATTACATACTGGCCAGGCTATACAGAGAGGAATTATGATAGCAGGAGAGGCTCAGGTATGAACACTGATCCAGACCCTATCTATAATAGTGAATGGCAGCAAGGGAATAAGCATTCTCATGATAGTGCCTTATGGAAAGACTCGTCTGTGCCAATGTATGATAGTGACCCTATGCTGATTGATGAAGGGGGAGATACAGCAGATGAAACTATTCATTACATGGACTGTTCTCTATCTAAATGCTATTGCTAGCTTTCTGTGAGCAAACACCTCAGCCATCACAAAGAAACCTAACTTTGTTCTTTATTTCCACTTCAAACAGCTCTTAAAGCAGGATTTGGGTTCACACAGTAGCAGCCAGCCAGCTAAAGGGTTTCAGCTGGTCAATTGATAGTAATTAAAGCTGCACCTGATTGTGTGTGTGAGCAAGGGAGAATCACTGCTGGGATCTGCGTGGAAAATAAGCAGAAGTTAACCTAACAAGCAAAGTTTATTCATTTCTTTGTGCCTTTTTATTTGGTAATTATTTGCTAAGAAAACATTAGCTAATTGCCTGCCAAGCTGAAGGTTGTTTTCTGATTTGCTTTGTGACTTTCTGTTATCCATTTAAACACTGCAAGCAAGTAACCTCATTTATATTGCTACCAAGCATATTTGTGCTGGGTGAATTAAACCCCATCAATAAAAGAAGTATTTTATTGGCCTTACCACTGGTATCACAACTCAATTATTGTCTTCAGCTGTGTTTGGGAGTGAAAGAACTACATTACCCACAATACCTTGCAAGAATCATATGAATATATGCATCGTCAAGATTGTGTAAGTTCTCACCCTAGGCAGCCGTCTGACAGGTTCCACCATGATAAGGTAGTTCTTAGAACTCACCCACATTTTATGCCAAAGGTTGTTTCGACTTTTCATTTAAACCAGTCGGTTTACCTTCCTGTATTTTTCCCTAAACCTCATGCTTCCAATGCAGAAAGAACTTTGGTCTTTTACCTGCAGAGAACTAAGCAACATCAAAAATCTTCTCAGCTCTTTGTTGCCTTTGATTCTAGTCATCTTGGACTACTAGTTTCCAAACGAACCTTGTCCAAATGGATTGCAAATTACATATCCTTTGCTTATGATAGCAAAGGACTTTCTCTTGAAGGTCATGTCACAGCTCACAATGTGAGAGCAATGGTAGCCTCTACGGCTAACCTTCGCTCACTTTCCATTGACGACATCTGTAGAGTAGCCACTTGGGCTTCAGTGCACACCTTTGCAGCCCACTACTGCATAGACAAGGACTCCCATCGGGATGCCTCGTTTGGTCAAGCTGTTCTCCAGCATCTCTTTCAGACTTAGAACAACTCCTACCTGCCGTCCGGGGTTTGTTGCCAGAGATCCATGGGAGGAAGCATGACCCATCTCAACCTGGGTTTCGCAGCTTTCTGGGGTCATCTCTCTGGCATCTCTCAGCTGGGGAGTCCCCATATGTGAAGACTTAATTCCTGCTGTTCCCGGAGATCACCTGTTACAGGTGAGTAACTACACTTAACTCTTATTTTATATCCTTTCCCTTTCCTTTTCAAGTCTTCCATAGTAATGGTTCTTGGCCAAGGCTCATGCCTTTGGAACATGAAAGCATCGTTCCTGAGTCAAATTTTTTAGGTGTCCCTGTCGAGCAATGAGGAGCCTTCATTTCCCTTCCAGGGCAGTAAATGCATCCTCTGTAGCATTCTTCAGCCATCCCTGAATAGAGGAGCAGATCCATTTACATAGTTGTATATAATATAGTCACTGAGCTACCAGGCTGGCCAAGAGCATATTTCTTAATTCCTTTAAGTATTTAATTATCTCCAGGAACAAGCAGAAATGTAGTCTTCACATATGGGTATCGTCAGTACCGACGGAGCCTGCGCGGGAACGCTCCCCAGCGTCCAAAAGGAAAGCTTTTGGGAGCATCCCACAGCGCATGCTTGCTGTCTTCCCGCCTCACTGCCTCTCTCACTTCAGTTCTTCGTTTTCCACGGAGCCGACAGGACGTCTCTCCTGTAACTGCAGAAAACTTTATCTTCTTTCTTGTTTTTTGTGGTCACATCTGCCTTCTTTCGACGCCTGCCGGTACCACCGGTTCTCATTTCTTATTTTCTTCTAAAAACAAACAAACAACTTTTCTTCTTTTCTTTGGTGCCTCACCCCTCCTGGGGTTAGGTGCCATTTTGGGCACTAGGCCCAAAAATCTCCAGACATGGAGAAGCCAACTAGTGGTTTTAAAAAAATGTTCAAACTGGCGGTACTATTTCCAACACTGACACCCACGAATGGTGTCTCAAATGTTTAGATCCTGAACATTGTCCAGCGGAGTGTCTCTCCTGTAGAAAGATGACTAAAAGGGGCCTGCAGAACAGAGCGGCAAAGGCCTGTTCTCTTTTCACGGTTGACACGATGTCCGTTGCATCTTCCTCTCATGGATCTCAGGTAACTAAACAAAAGTCTGTAAAGACTAGCCGGTCCTTGAAGGGTAAATCTCCTGCAAAGCATCGAGATGCCACTGGCACTACCCTCGAGGAAAGTACACTGGCAAAATTGCCCCGGCGGGAGTCTTCGGTCTCGAAAGCACAAACGGGGTCTCAGAATGTTCCAGAGGCCTCCACCTCTACAGAATTTCTGTTGCCATGTTCTGGGGTCGTAGCTGCTTCCACCGGTACCAACCAGGCATTAGCAATGGATAAGAGAATCCTTGCTATTGAACGCAGTCTAGCATCCCTCTTAGCTGCCTCGGTACCGCTAAGACTGCTACAGACGGTTCAAATGAGCTCGGTACCGAAACCGGTAGCGGCTCCAGTGGCACCCACTCAGGTGGGACGGCTTCCTCCCATGCCGAGCCTCGAGAGTTTCTCCGGCATCGAGGGGTTGGAACCGAAACGCCACGGTACCGATATTCATCGGTACCAGCATCAATCGATGCAAAGCTCCAATGAGTCTTCCGATTCCGATGACTCTACCGATACAAGAGCAGTTCTGTTGAAGGATCCATCTCCTTCTCCTGAGCGCAGAATGTCTCTTCCAGAAGACATGTCTTTTCAGGATTTCATACTGATGTAGCTAAAGGGCTTTCAATCACGGTTACTCCTGAGAAGGAACTTAGGGCAGAAGAACTAAGAATTCTGCAATACCCTATGGCTCCCAAAGAGGCAGCGATGCTGCCCATTCATCAGATCCTTCAAGATCTTTTGTTCAGAATGTGGGAAACTCCTTTAACGGTGTCACCGCATTCTCGACGCCTTGATACCATGTACCGTGTCCCACCACCTCCAGGGTTTCAGAAGACTCAGTTACCACACCATTCCATGGCAGTGGAATCAGCGGAGAATAAAGAGTGCTAAAACGCATTCTTCCAACCTGCCAGGCCATGAATCGAGGACACTCTATGCCTTTGGGCATCGATGCTTTCAATCCTCCATGCTAGCAGCTAGGATTAGCTCATATTCCCTTTACATGGGAATGTTTCTTGAGGAGGTTACAGTGGATCTGGAACGCATGAGCCCTCTTCTTCCTGAAGATGAACGGGGTCAGTACCTCACTCTGTCAAGCACGCTCAAAATGTCTCCAAATTTGTGAATCGTGCTGCTTTTGACTGCTTTGAAGCTATTAGAAGAACCTCTGCTATTGCTATCAGAGCACGGCACATTGCCTGGCTCCAAGCATCAGATTTAGAGGAGTGGGTGCAAGAGAAGTTAGGAAACATTCCTTGCACGGGTGAAAACTTATTTGGGAAGGATTGGCAGACCAAGGCTAATCAGATTGAATCTGACAATACCACCTTTAATAGACTATTGAAGTCTACAGCCAACCCATCAAAGAAAAAAACAGGCAAGAAGTTTTTCTTTAACAAAGAAAAAATCGTACCACTCTTATTCCCATCCAATTCATTGTCCAGTTCATGCTCCCCAGAAGGGGCAGCAACCTAGACAACAAAGAAAGCCGCAAGCTCAAAGAGCTCAACTGGCTCAGCAAGTACAGCCTCTGCAGGGGCTTTGACTTCTACCTAGAGAACTTAATCATTTTGCCTCTGAAGGGTCCAGAGTCCTTGACCATTCCTAGCAGATTATGCCATTTTGCCAAAAGATGGCAACAAATAGCATCAGAAAACTAGACTCTATCCATTGTAGGACAGGGGTACAAACTTCACTTTCTCAGCATGCCCCTGACTACAATCATAAAACAATTCAATTCTCAAGGCCCTGTCACCGACATCCTGTGTCAGGAGGTCTCTTCACTTCTTGCTCAGGGAGCAATAGAATAGGTACCCATATCCTAACGGGGGAGGAGGTTCTACTCCCCGTATTTTCTTATCCCAAAGAAGACAGGGGGATACAGACCTATCCTGGACCTCAGAGAATTGAACAAATTTCTGTTCCGAGAAAAGTTCAAGATCTCCCTCGGAACACACTTACCATACCTTCAGAATCAGGATTGGTTATGTTCTCTAGATCTAAGAGATGCGTACACGCATATCCATGTAAATCACAGGAAGTACCTTCGATTTCTCTTTCAAGGAAACCACTTCCAATACAGAGTCCTTCCATTCGGGCTCGCCTCTGCCCCAAGAGTCTTCACAAAATGCATGACTCTAGTAGCAGCATTCCTGAGAACTCTGGGGATATTTGTCTTCCCTGACTTAGACAATTGGCTCATCAGAGCACCAACAGCCCCAGAAACAGAACGAGCTGTTTCTCGTGCCATGAGAATTCTCCAATATTTTGGTCTGGTAGTCAACCACCCAAAGTCTCACTTCACTCCTTCTCAATCCCTAGAGTTCATAGGGGCTCGCTTAGACATGCAGCAATCAAAGGCATTCCTGCCACAGCCACGCTGTCTACGAATAATAGAATTGGCTTCCCAAGCAGTAAAGAAAACCCTACTAACTGCCTGGGAAATGCGTCAACTGCTAGGGCATATGGCATCCATGGTACATGTGGTCCCTTATGCCCACCTACACATGCGAGCAGCTCAGTGGACCCTCTCTTCGCAGTGGACACAAGCCACAGGTCGCTTAACGGACAAAATCAAGAATTTGACACATCTCGTTTTGTCCCTACAGTGGCAGCAGTCCCTCGAAAACCTCCTGGTAGGTTCCCCCTTCCAGAAACCACTGCCCCAGATCACCCTGACAACAGATGCGTCCAAGCTGGGTTGGGGAGCCCACTTGCATGATCTTTCCACTCAGGGTCTCTGGACCTCACAAGAGGCCTCTCTTCAAATAAACCTCTTAGAGCTAAGAGCCATTTACAATGCTATGATAACATTTCAGGCCCATCTCAGTCAAAAGACAGTTCTGGTCCAAACCGATAATCAGGTTGCCATGTTTCACATAAACAAACAAGGTGGAACGGGTTCTCTATCGCCATGCAGCGAAGCTTTGTGACTATGGGCCCTCGCCAGAGAGCTCCAAATTCACCTTCTAGCGGTATACCTTCCAGGCATTCAAAACTTGTGGGCAGACAAGCTCAGTCGAATGCTGCTGCCACATGAGTGGTCTATCCAGTCAGACCAACTGGCTCGAGTGTTCCAAACCTGGGGAACACCAGATATAGACCTCTTTGCAAGTCCACAGAATGCCAATCTTCCCCGGTTCTGTTCCAGAATTCTGGCTCAATACTGTCTAGCAAACGATGCTTTCCAGCTCCATTGGGGTCAGGACTTCCTCTATGCCTTCCCACCCTTTCCCCTAATTCCCAAAACTCTTTTAAAGCTTCATAGAGATGGGTTATATGATTCTCATAGCTCCACGTTGGCCAAGGCAATCGTGGTACCCTCTACTTCTGCGTCTCTCTCAAGCAGCAACTCTAGAGTTGGGATATGCTCCAGATCTCCTTTCCCAAGAGAATGGGAAGCTTCTGCATCCCAATCCTCAGTCCCTGCACCTCTGGGCCTGGCTACTGAAGGTATAGAACCTTTAGATATCCACCTCTCTCAGTAACTGAAGGGATATCCTTCAAGCTTCGAGAAAACCTTCCACAAGGCATTCCTACGCTTTCGAATGGAAAAGGTTTTCTATATGGTGTTCAAAAAAGGGGCTTAACCTCCCTTCCGTGCCCATGGAGTCGCTTCTGGAGTATCTCCTCCATCTTTCAAATTCCAGTCTTAAGACAAATTCAGTGCGAGTCCATCTCAGTGCTATTGCAGCTTTCTACAAGCCCCAGGATGGACAACCAATCTCTTCTCATTCACTTTTGTCAAGATTCATGAGAGGTCTACTATTGACAAAGCCCCCCATAAAGCCGCCACCGGTGACATGGGACCTGAATCTGGTTCTTGGGCAGCTTATGAAGCCGCCTTTTGAACCTTTAGCCACTACAACTTTAAAATTCCTTTCCTGGAAGGTCATTTTCCTAATTGCAATAACTTCTGCTAGACGCATTAGTGAACTGCAAGCTTTAGTGGCTGACCCTCCTAATACAAGATTCCACCATGATAAAGTAGTCCTCAGGACTCATCCACACTTTATGCCAAAGGTGGTTTCGTCTTTTCATTTAAACCAGTCGGTTTACCTTTCTGTATTCTTCCCTAGGCCTCATGCCTCCAGTGCAGAAAGGAACCTTCATACCTTAGATTGTAAAAGAGCTTTAGCTTTTTACCTTCAAGGAACTGAACAACATAGGAAGTCTTCCCAACTCTTTGTTGCTTTTGATTCTAGTCATTTGGGACTTCCAGTTTCCAAACGAACCCTAACTAAGTGGATTGCAAACTGCATATCCTTCACTTATGATAGTAAAGGTCTTTCCCTTGAGGGCCATGTTACAGCTCATAATGTCAGAGCAATGGCAGCCTCGGTTGCTAATCTCCGCTCTGTCTCTATAGATGATATCTGTAGAGTGGCTACTTGGGCTTCAGTACATACCTTCACAGCCCACTACTGTCTGGACAAGGACTCCCGTCGGGATGCCTCATTTGGCTAGGCTGTCCTACAGCATCTCTTTCAGACTTAATGCAACTCCTACCCTCCATCCCGGTAGGATGCCAGGGATCCATGGGAGGAAGTATGACCCTGTTCACACGGGTTCACAGCTTGCTGGGGTCATTCCCCTGGCATCTATCAGCTGGGGAGTCCCCATATGTGAAGACTACATTCCTGCTTGTTCCTGGAGATATCATAGTTACTCACCTATAACAGGTGATCTCCGGGAACAGCAGGAATTAAGTCTTCACAACCCACCCACCTCCCCTAGGAGTTGTCTCTCTCTCTGTCTCTCTCTCTATCTCTCTCTCTGTCTCTCTCCTTGGGTCAGCTTTAAACTCAACTGAAGTGAGAGAGGCAGTGAGGCGTGAAGGCAGCACGCATGCGCTGTGGGATGCTCCCAAAAGCTTTCCTTTTGGACGCTGGGGAGCGTTCCCACGCAGGCTCCGTCGGTACTGACGATACCCATATGTGAAGACTTAATTCCTGCTGTTCCTGGAGATCACCTGTTGCAGGTGAGTAACTATGCTTTTCTAACATGTAACACTTCATAGGAATATTGCTGCCAAATCAGTATCTTATTACATTTCCATTGCTAATAAGATCACAAATGTATTTTTATTAGTGTAAGGGATTCACTAAATATTTTTGCTGCTTGCAGATATTCCAGAGGCGTTACATCCCCAGAACGCCATGTCCGCACTCGGCTATACTTCACAAGTGAGAGTCATGTACATTCCCTCCTGTCAATCCTTCGATATGGTCCTTTATGTGATGTGAGTAGAATATTCACTTGTAAAGCATTTTTGCTTTCCTGCATTTAATTTGTTGTATTTTTTAATAGTAATTATAGTTAAAAAAGGCATTAAGAATTTTTAAATTTTGTGAACTACTTTGGGCTGTTTGTTGAAGTTGTGATAAATATTACAATTATTATTTCTCAAAAGTAGATCATGTGTAATGCTTTCTTTGAGGGCATATCTACCTATTTTCCCATACATCTTGGCCCATTGGCTGTGGTGGGTTTTGGATTTCTACTCTCTTATTCCTGCTATTTCCAGCCCTTCCTTCTGCCTCTACCTAATTCCTTTGCTTTCTTTGACGTCCATACTATCTACCTACTGTATTTTCTCCACTCCCTCTCCGGGTAGCTGTCATTTATCAACCCCCCCCCCCCCCCAACAAATCCACCTCTACCTTTTTCACAGACTGACTCCTGGCTTTTCTGGATGTGTCTTCCCCTTCCCTCATTCCGTGGGATTTTAAAATTCACGTTGATGACCCTTCTGACACTTATGCCTTAAAGCTCCTTTCCCTAACTTCCTCATTCAACCTCCAGTTGTGCTCTATCGCTCCTGCTCACAAGCATGGCCACTGCCTTGACCTTGTCTTCTCTTCCAACTGTTCACCCTCAGACTTCTCCACCTCGCCTCTGTCCTTATCTGACCATCACCTGCTAACTTTCACCCTTAACCGCATGAGGTTTGCAATGAGGGTGCTCTCCCAAGCAGAATCCAGCAGCAGATGGAGGATCAGTAGCTCATGTGCTCACAGTAGAAAGCTTCAGCACAAAGCCCCCAGCAGGGGAAGGAGCATGGCAAGTGCTGAATGCAAGTGAGTGGAAGCAGGCAGATTCCATTGGCAATGCCCTAGTAGAACTCAGGCAAGGTAAAAAAGAAAACTTAAGACTTTAAGGGTCCGATATTTGAAAGAAATTTACAGTTGACAGCATTGGGGCATGTCATGGGCTTTCCAGGGCATGTTGTGGGCATTCTGGGGTGTGTCATGAGCAGTGATAGAGGCTAACCAGGTAGCTCCGATATTGCACCGCTATCTGGTGAGCTGCTACAGGTAAAAGATAGGCGCTGCAAAAACTGTCTTGTCTTTATCCATAGAAGCTAACTTGGCAGTGGTGCAATATCGCCGCTACCTGGTTAGCCTCCGCAGCTTCCAGGCATGTGCGGCAACTCTGGATATTCAATGCCGGGGCCACATAAGACCCCAGCATTGAATATCTGGGGTTAGAAAACGGCTAGGTGCTGTACTCGAGCCTAGCCGTCCTAATTCAGTATTGGGCCCTAGATACCTACAAGACAGGCCTTAAAGAAGAATAGGGAGAAGGAGAAAAAGAAAGAAAGAAAAAACACAACTATGAGAATAATAATAAAACTGGAGGGAAGGTGTGAATGGAGGACAGAGGGGAGCTGGGTGTAGTTGGGGGGGGGGGTTCATATATAAAATAAATAAATATAACATTTTTATATGTAGATAGTTACAGTTTGATTTTATTTGATATACCACCTATAGCCTTAGCAACTAGACAGTTAAAGTAAATAACTATGAAGGAAAAACAAAGAAGAGTACAAGGGAAACCAAATGGGGGGGGGTTATACAAGAGGACAGAGGACGAGGAGAGGGATGGAGAATCTAGGTTACAATACAGAGACGAGCATAAAATAAATAAAAGACACAAAAAGGCAGGGTGGGGAAAAGGAGGATGAAGATAAACCATTGGCCCCGGTGTTGTCCAGGAGAGACAAAGAAGGAGAAAGGGGAAGACGAATACTAGGGGAATAAGGGATTAAGAAAACTCAGCTGAGGGAAAAGCTAGAGCAAAGAGATGAGTTTTCAATTGGGACTTAAAGCAGGTGAAGTAGAGTTGGTTGCAGAGTACAGAGGGAAGAGAGTTCCATAGGGTGGGGATGACAACCCGAAAGGTAGAGGAGTGCGCCATAGACGAGCAGGTACAGTGGACGTTGGGAATCTCAAGAAGTTATCTATTTGGAGTTTTATGTTTTATGAATTGTACACCACCGTGAATGCTTTGGTAAACGGCAGTAAATAAATGTTTTAAAATAAATAAAATATCCTTGTTTCTGCCAATCTGTCTCCTCTCTGCCTCGCACTCTTCTCCTCCTTTCATTTGGTGACATTAATCCTAACCTTGGCCCCCCAAGACTTCTCTCTCATTCATGCTCCTCACTCAACCGCTCTAACCTCATCCATATTCCTCTCCTTTCTCCCTCCTCTCTCCCTTTTTCTTGTGCCTTATGGAATGCTCATTCCATAGATAATAAACTCCCCTTTACCAATGATCTCTTCATTTCTAACTCTCTTCAACTTTTAGCTCTTTCTGAAACCTGACTCCTCCCTGATTGACACTGCCTTTGGTTACTGCTTTTTCTCCTGGTGGCTACCAATTCTCACACTCTTCATGCCACTGGCCGTGGTGGTGATGTGGGGTTTCTGCTTTCTCCTTCCTCCCAATTTCAACCCCTCCCTCTACCTCAGTCTCACTCTTTTCTTCCTTCAAAGTCCATTCCATCCGCCTTTTTAATCCCTTACCTCTCTAGATAGCCGTTATCTATAGATCACCTGACAAGTCCACCTCTACCTTTCTGACTTTGGCTTTTTTTTTCTCAGTTCTTCCCCTTCCCTTATTCGTGGTGACTCTAACATTCATGTTGATAACCCTTCTGACCCTTATGCTTCCAAACTCCTTTCCCTTACCTCCTCATTTAACCTTAGTTTTGTTCTTTTGCCCCCACTCATCAGCACGGCCATTGCCTTGACCTTGTTTTCTTCTCTAATTGTTTACCCTAAAATTTCCGTATCTTAGCTCTTCCCTTATCTGACTATCACCTGGTTAGTTTCACTTCATCACTCCCCACCTCTGTCTCGCCCTGTCTCCTCCTACCCTTTTAGGAATCTTCATGCTATTGTCTTATCACCGCTGTGGTCAAATATTGTCTCATCACCTCTCTTCTCCACTTTGTCTTCTAACACAGTTGAGGCTAAAGTTTCCTATAATCCTGCTTTATCCTCTGCTCTGGATTCTCTTGCTCCCCCTATCCTGCTTCCTGTGAAGCGCACTATACCTCAGCCCTGGCTGTCTTCAACTACTTGCTACCTTCGCTCTTGTGCCTGTTCAGCTGAGCACATTTGACTCAAATACCGCTCTCCTTTACTTTCTTCATTTCAAATTCATGCTTAATTCCTTCCAATCTGCCATAACACTCACCAAGCAAAACTACTATGTCCATCTAACTAACTCTCTTGCCTATGACTCCTGTCATCTCTTCTCTACTCTCTCCTCAAGACATTTCCGCCTCAGACTCTACCTTTTATTTCTGCTCAAACTTTACCTGACTATTTCCATGACAAATTTCACAAGATTACATTCCAATTCCCCTCAAGATCAGCTTCATACCATCTTCAATGCCAATTTTTTCTCTCAATCTCTGTTACCCTTTCTTCCTTTTTTTAAGATTTCTGAAGAGGAAACCTTTCATCTTCTTTCCCTCTTTAAACTACTTGTTCCTCTGATCCTATCTCCACCCATCTCTTCAACTCCATCTCCTCCTCTGTCATCCCTTCCATCACATATATTATCAACCTATCTTTGTCGACTGCAGCCTTCAAGCATGCTGTGGTCATACCTCTCCTGAAGAAACCTTCACTTGATCCTACTCGTCTTTCTAATTATTGACCCATTTCCCTTCTTCCCTTCATTTCTAAAATTTTTGAACATGCAGATCTCCAGGAACAAGCAGGAATGTAGTCATCGCATATGGATATCGTCGGTACCGATGGAGCCTGCGCAGGAACGCTCCCCAGCGTCCAATTAGAAAGCTTTTGGGAGCATCCCACAGCGCCTGCGTGCTGCCTTCCCGCCTTTCCCAACTGCCTCTCTCCAGTTCTTCTTTTTCCGCAGAGCCAGAAGGTCGTTGTTCCTGTCACTGCAGAAGAATTCTTCTTTATTTCTTTTTTTTTTTTGTGGTCGCTTCTGCCTTCCTCGACGCTTTACAGCAATTGGGTGGGCTCTTTTTCCTAAGGTTTCCCTGTAAGTGTCTGATTAAGTATAAAAAAAAATAAATATAAATATATATATATATATATATATATATATACTAGGAGTTTTCCTATTTTTTCTTCAGGTGCACGTGCCTTTTTGGGCCTTAGGCCCAAAACCTTTTCTTACAATGGAGAAACCTGCCTCAGGTTTCAAAAAGTGCATCAAGTGTGGCGGTACCATTTCCGTCACCGACACCCATGAATGGTGTCTAAAATGTTTAGGTCCTGACCACTCCATCACGGATTGTATGTCCTGCGCCATGATGTCTGAAAGAGGTCGGCAGAACCGAGCTGCTAAGCTCAGTACCCTGTTTTCCCTCTGATGCAGCTTCGGTGGCATCGACGTCATCCAGGGCTTCCTCTTCCTCCCGTGGATCTCAGGTAACTAAACATAAGTCCAGCCGGTCCTCAAAGGGTAGATCTCCTTCTAAGCATCGAGATGCCTCTGGCGTTGCCCTTGAGGATTCTGCACCGGCAAAATTGCCCCGGCAGGAGGCTTTGGCTTCCAAAGCATTATCGGGGCTCCAGGATGTTCTCGAGGCCTCGACCTTGGCAGAACTACTGGTGCCATGCTCTGGGGTACTGGCGGTCTTCTCCGGTACCGACATCCAGGCATCGGCAGTGTCAATAGACCAGAGGTTCCTGGCTATTGAGCGCAGTCTGGCGGCTCTCCTTGCGGCATCGGCGATGGACAATCCAGTCTGTACTGGCACCGGTACTGGTACTGATAGCATCGACATCGGCATCGGTGTCTGCTTTACCGGTATCTAGTCATCCGATGCCCTCGGGTACCGATACCCCGGTTCCGATTACTCCCAGTTCCGATTACTTTGGTCGGTACGGGTATCGGGCTCTTCAGGAGCATCCGGACAGATGGTACTTCGAGTCCTCAGAAGAATCTGAGGATTCTGATAGTTCTGTCGATGCTGGAATACTTCTCCCAGAGGAGCCCTCCTCCCCTAAGCGCAGGATGTCTCCTCCAGAGGATATTTCCTTCCAGGATTTTATCAGGGAGGTGGCTCGGGGTCTCTCCATTACTGTGACCCCCTGAAACAGAGCCCAGAGCTAAGGAGTTGGAAATTTTACAATATCCTAAAGCTCCTAAAAAGGCAGTTACCTTGCCCATTCATGAGATTTTATATGATCTGTAATGGGGAAGAGACGTCCTTTGCCATGCAAACAGAGGAACTTGAGAGAAGTAGGTCTGTTGCTGACAGGAAGGCAAAGCACAGGACTCCCAGTTGCCAGGAGCAACATAAACAAACCCAGCCACGAGTGCAGCAGTCCCACCTGCCCAGCTAGCAAACAATCCCCATCTGAGCCCAATAGTTTTCACCTGAGAGGGGGAAGGGCTAGATTAGCTCCAAACCAGACATATAAGAAACGCTCATTAGAGTTTCAGTGTGAAGGGCAGCAAAGGAAGCAAGAGAACACGGGAAGCAAGGAGCAGAGGAACTGGAGAACGAGAGAGAGAGAGAGAGAGAGAGAAAACTTGGACAGACCCAGCTGGGAAAGCTGAGTGAGCTGAAGTCTGAGACTCAGAAGCAACGTGTGTTTCAGTGTGGAAGGAAGCACGAGAGAAAGTACGTGAGTGACTCAGAGGATTGTGATTCTGAGAGTGATAGAGAAATACAGGAAGTAACCAGCAGGAATAACTGGAGGAGCAGGGCCCAAAATCCCTGTGGCAAGAACTCCAGGCAATTGTCCTATTGGGAAGACACACAGAGGGAAACGTTACCGGTAAAGCTTTCTGGGAAGCACTTGCAAGCTGCAGGGAGTGAAAGGTATTCGGTGGAGGACATTTGCATGTCAGGAAGAGGTTGAGAAGCCAAAGTACAGAGGAAAACCTCTGAGGTTTAAACTCCTTCCTGACCAGGCTGTGCACGGACTTTCCCCTGTCTCTAAGCCAGAAGGTAGGCTGTCTAATTACTATAAGGATAAAAGTGGTTATAAGAAGTTCTCTTATAGAAACCCTAAAGGGTGTGACTCTCTTCTCTGCTATTCTAAGATATATGGTAATACTGAACCCTATCTCACGGAGGGCTTGATAGAGAAGCCTCAGGAACAGATAGAGGGTGGAAGTTTGGAAACATTGTATACCAAGCAGAAGTTGTACTTACCAGAGAATCAGCATGAGTCAATGCTGATTGATCCTCAGGAAGAAGAAATATCAGATAACCAAATGGACTGTACTTTAATGGTTACAGATGATATAATTTCTCTGTGCTGAGCCAGGTGATATGAAAGCTGGTTAAACTGGCAGATGAAGAGCACAGGATTTTCCTTGCTTATACAAAGTGACTGTATGCTGTAAATACCGTGGAACTTTGGATTTAAGTTGAGAAGCTGTTATTATTTCCTTTCTTATTTTGTGCCAGAGTGTATGGCTTTTTGTCCTGAGTTATTTTGTGTTTGAATCCGCCCCGGGAGGGGAATTAAAAGCCTGTCATTGCCTGTACCACTCGCACCACAACTGCATCTTATTGAAAAGGGAAAATACTACAACTCCCAGGAGGCTATGCAAGCCTAAAGCATTGCTCCAGTCTTTCAATAAAGGGTCCCCAGGCTGTCTATCCCGTATGCCTATGCTACGGGCCGACTACTGGTGACAGATCTCATGTTAAGGATGTGGGAGACACCTCTTACCACCTCTCCTCATTCTCACAGACTGGATACTCTGTATCGAGTCCCTCCTTGTCCTGGTTTCCAAACGACTCCGCTTCCTCACCACTCTATTGTAGTGGAATCAGCTATGAGAAGGATCAAGAGTGCAAAGAGGCATGCTTCTAATCCTCCAGGACGTGAGTGCAGAACCCTGGATGCTTTTGGACGTCGTGTCTTCCAAGCTTCCATGCTTTCTGCCAGGATCAGTTCCTATAGTCTCTACATGGGAATGTTCCTGAAGGAGGTCGCAGATGATTTAGAAGCTTTAAGTCTTCCTGAGGATAGAAGACAGGATTTTCTCACTTTGGTCAAACATGCCCAAGATGTTTCTAAATTTGTCAACCGTGCAGCCTTTGACTGTTTTGAGTACATGAGCACAACCTCTGCCATTGCCATAGGTGCACGTAGAATTGCTTGGCTCCAGGCATCCGATCTGGAGCTCTGGGTACAAGACAAATTGGGAAATATCCCATGTACTGGTGAGAACCTGTTTGGTAAAGATTGGCAGGAAAAGGCCAACGAGATGGATGCTGACAACTCCACCTTGGATAGGTTATCCAAGTCCACAGCTGATCCTGCTAGAAAGAAATCGTTCAAGAAACCATTCTTTGCTAAGAAGAAACGATATTATCCTGCTTATGCTCAGCAGGGACGTTCTGCAGGTCAGCTTGTCAGGAAAGGTCAGCAACCACCCAAACAGAAGAAAGCAAAGACTGCTAAGCCTCAGCAGTCTCAGCCTCCACAAGGCTTTTGACTTGCAGCTAGAGAACTTAGCCTTTCTGGCTCTTGTGGGACCAGAGCCTTCCACCATTCCAGGAAGGTTATGTCACTTTGCTCCCAGATGGGGGCAGATAACAGCAGAGCATTGGACACTCTCCATCATAAAGGAGGGGTACAGGCTTCATTTTTCAAGCATGCCCCCTCCCACAATAATAAGGCAGTTCAATTCTCCGACCTCTCATATCAACCTATTAGATCAGGAGGTCACTATCCTTCTTGCCCAAGGGGCAATAGAAGAAGTACCCACTCCCCAACAGAGTACGGGGTTTTACTCCTCCTATTTTCTTATCCCAAAGAAAACAGGGGGATACAGACCTATCTTGGACCTCAGAGAATTGAACAAATTCCTTGTCAAAGAGAAATTCAAGATGATTTCTCTCGGAACTCTGCTGCTATACCTTCAGAGTCAGGATTGGCTTTGTTCTCTAAATCTCAAGGATGCGTACACCCATGTTCTCATCTATCCGACCCACAGAAAGTTCCTTCGGTTCCTTTTTCAAGGAAAGCACTACCAATACAGGGTGCTTCCTTTTGTCCTGGCCTCAGCACCAAGGGTATTCACGAAATACATGGCCGTAGTAGCAGCATTTCTCCACACTCTAGGGATATTCGTCTTCCCCTACTTAGACGATTGGCTCATTCGAGCCCCAACAGAGTCAGAGGCCAGGACTTCTCTAGCCTGCACAATGCGTATTCTTCAGTATTTGGGTCTGGTCATAAACGTCCCAAAATCCAGTCTAACTCCCACTCAGTCTTTTTAGTTCATAGGAGCTTTGCTGGATACCAGAAAGGCAAGGGCCTATCTACCCCAGGCCCGCTGCCTTCGCATGGTGCAGTTAGCTTCTCAAGCAGTGCTAAAGTCTCATCTCACTGCTCGAGAAATGTTACAACTACTAGGCCACATGGCATCCACCGTGCATGTGGTTCCCGGTGCTCGCCTCTATGTGAGGGCAGCCCAGTGGACCTTATCCACTCAATGGACCCAGGCATCAGGATGCCAGTCAGACAAAATAGCAAACACAAGTCGCCTTATTTTGTCCCTCCAGTGGTGGAAGTCCACTCAAAACCTGTTGCTGGGGTCCCCTTTTCAACAGCCCTTACCCCAAGCAACTCTCACAACAGATGCTTCTCCGATGGGTTGGGGAGCTCATTTGCAAGACCTCTCCACCCAAGGCACCTGGTCTCCACAAGAGACTGATCTACATATCAGTCTCTTGGAACTCAGAGCAATCTTCCGTGCTCTTCGAGTGTTCCACACCCTGCTCAGCAACAAGACAGTCCTCATTCATACGGACAATCAAGTAGCCATGTTCTATGTGAACAAGCAGGGGGGAGCAGGCTCTCTGTCGCTTTGCAACAAAGCTTTGCGACTATGTGCCCTCGCCAGAGAGCATCAGATTCATCTCCTGGCAGTGTATCTTCCAGGCATACAAAACTCTTGGGCAGACATACTCAGTCGAGTTCTGCTTCCACATGAGTGGTCTCTGCATGCAGACCAGAAGACCAAGATTTTTCAAATTTGTGGAACCCCGGACATAGACCTCTTTGCAAGTCCATGGAATGCCAAAGTTCCCCAGTTCTGTTCCAGAATTCCGGCTTAGGGGGCTCAGGCCAGGGATGCTTTCCTCCTTTACTGGGGTCAAGACTTCTCATAGCTCCACATTGGCCACGGCAAGTGTGGTACCCTCTGCTTCTACATCTCTCTCAAGCTCCCTCCCTGGAGTTAGGGTCTGCTCCAGATCTCCTATCTCAGGAGGACGGAATGTTATGGCATCCCAATCCCCAGTCTCTGCATCTCAGGGCTTGGTTGCTGAAGGCCTCGATCTTCATAGTCTTAATCTCCCTCAGCAAGTAAAAGATATTCTCTTTGCTTCCAGGAAGCCTTCCACAAGACGTTCTTATGCTTTCAAGTGGAAAAGGTTTACCATATGGTGTTCGCAAAAGGGTCTTAACCCCCTTGCGATACCTCTGGAATCATTGCTGGAGTATCTTCTTCATTTATCCAATGCAAGACTTAAGTCTAACTCAGTAAGAGTCCATTTGAGTGCTATTGCAGCTTCCTTTAAGCCTCTAAATGGACAGCCTATTTCTTCTCATCCTCTTATAGCAAGATTTATGAGAGGCCATTTATGAGGTGGCATGTGACTTAAACCTGGTTCTTGGGCAGCTCATGAAGCCACCTTTCGAACCTTTAGCTACTACCTCCTTGAAGTTTCTTTCTTGGAAGGTTATCTTTCTCATTGCAATCACATCAGCACGTCGCATCAGAGAGTTGCAAACGCTAGTAGCTAATCCACCTTATACAGGGTTCCATCATGACAAGGTAGTCCTTAGAACTCATCCACACTTTATGCCAAAGGTGGTCTCGCCTTTTCATCTGAACCAAGCGGTCTTCCTACCTGTGTTTTTTCCAAGGCCTCATGCATCAAAAGCAGAGAGGAATATTCATACCTTAGACTGTAAAATAGCTTTAGCTTTTTATTTACAAAGAACACAGCAACATAGAAGGTCCTCTCAACTCTTTGTTGCTTTTGATCCTTCTCATTTGGGACTTCCAGTCTCCAAGAGAACACTGTCTATCTGGATTGCTCAGTGTATTTCCTTCGCCTATCAGAGTAAGAACCTTTCTCTGGAGGGCCATGTCACAGCTCACAATGTGAGAGCCATGGCAGCCTGAATGGCTCATCTGCAATCTGTGTCTATCGACGACATCTGTCGAGCAGCCACCTGGGCCTCGGTTCATACCTTCACAGCTCATTACTGCTTGGACAAGGACTCCCGCCGGGATGCCTTGTTTGGTCAGGCTGTTCTCCAACACCTGTTCTATACCTAATCAACTCCTACCCACCATCCCTGGTAGGATGCCAGAGATCCATGGGGGGAAGTGGAGCCCTTCTCAGTGACACACAACTTCTGGGGCCTCTCCCTGGCATCTAAAGCTAGGGAGTCCCCATATGTGATGACTACATTC
This sequence comes from Ichthyophis bannanicus, assembly GCA_033557465.1. Classification (NCBI taxonomy): domain Eukaryota; kingdom Metazoa; phylum Chordata; class Amphibia; order Gymnophiona; family Ichthyophiidae; genus Ichthyophis; species Ichthyophis bannanicus. Next base: position 424,034,937 of record CM066032.1, read on the forward strand.
CTGCTTGTTCCTGGAGATAGCATGGTTACTCACCTGTAACAGATGATCTCTGGGAACAGCAGGAATTTAGTCCTCACAACCCACCCACCTCCCCTAGGAGTTGTAGCTCTCTATCTCTTTCTCTTTCCCTCTCTCTCTCTTTGTCTCAGTTATAAACTCAACTGGAGAGAGACAGTTGGGGAAGGCAGCACGCAGGCGCTGTGGGATGCTCCCAAAAGCTTTCTAATAGGACGCTGGGGAGCGTTCCCACGCAGGCTCCGTTGGTACCGACGATACCCATATGTGATGACTAAATTCCCGCTGTTCCTGGAGATCACCTATTACAGGTGAGTAACCATGCTTTCTTCGCCGTTGCCTTGATGTTTTTTCCTCTTAAGCCCTCCTCGATCAATTTCAATCTGGCTTTCGTCCCTTATACTCTACTGAAATGGCCCTTGCTAAAGTCTCCAGCGACTTGTTCCTGGCTAAATCCAAAGGCCTTTACCAGCCCTCATTCTTCTTTACCTTTTTGCTGCTTTTGACACTGTTGATCACCACCTTCTCCTTGATACTTTGTCCTCACTTGGGACTCTGTAGTGTTTTGGTTATCTTCTCATCTCTCCCATTGCTCCTTCAGTATCTATTCTGGCGGTTCCTCCTCCACTGTTATCCCTCTTTCAGTTGGTGTACACCAAGAGTCTCTTCTATGCCCTCTCCTTTTCTCTCTCCTACCCAGTCCCTTGGTGTTCTCCAGAAACAAGCAGGAAGTCGGTCCTCACATATGGGTGACGTCGGTGCCGACAGAGCACTCATGGAAGCATCTTCCCAGCTTTCAAAAAAAGTCTTTGGGAGATGCCACCACGCATGTGGGGTCCCCTTCCTGCCCAAGGGTGCCATCTTACTCAGTCTTCCTTTTTCCGTGGAGCCCAGCAGACGTCAGTCGTCTTTCTCTGGAAAAAAAGATATTTTTGTGCATCAAGCTACCTTTCTTTCTTCGGTTAGCAACGGTCCCTTTTCTGCCTCCAAACCCCATTGCCTCGGCTTTGTGTCTCGGAACCATTTTTAGTTTTTCTTCCAGTGCGATTTTGCACCTTTTTCTAACTGCTGGCCACATCGAGGGTCTTTGCAGGGGTCCTTTTTGCCCCAGTGGCCAGTGCATTCAAAAAGTGTGATTGGTGCGCAAAGAACATATCCCTAACAGATGCACTCGACTGCTGCCTCTGGTGTCTAGCTGCCGACCATGAACCAGAGGTTTGCACCCTGTGCAAAAACGTTGTCTGCAAAGGCCATCCGAAGTCATCGGCAGAAGCAAGGCAACATCTTCCGCAGGCCAGATTCTGCCCCGGTGTCCCTGGTAGCCTCACGCTGTAAGGCCCTGCACGGATCCTCGGAGTCGCATAAAGCCCCGGCGTCACTTGATTGGGTCTGAAGACATTCCAACAAGGAGAGTATCTGAGTGGGAGCGGCTGGCAAAGATGCCCAGAACAGACACCGAGGCCTCCGGTGATGGGTCATTGATCCCCGAGGCATGTCCCATCGAAGAGTCCCTCTCCTCACCGATGCCGGACCCAGTCACCCCGGTGTCCACGTTGAAGGTTGCAACTTCTGAGTGGGAAGCCAGGATGATGGCATTGGAACGCCATCAAACTGACTTCCTTGCCTCGCAGTAAGCGTTGAAGCCGGGCCCCGCTGGTGCTTATTTATTTATTTATTTTATTTAACTAGCTTATATGCCGCTTTTCTACCAGTCAAAGGGGTGTATATTCAGGTACTATATGTATATTTTTTCTTTGTCCTCCGAAGGGCTCACAATCTATGTTTTGGTACCTGAGGCAACGGAAGGGTTAAGTGGCTTGGCCAAGGCCACAAGAAGCACCTACGGGACTAGAAACCCCAGTTTTTCCAGCCCAAGGTTGCTGTCCTCTAGCGGGATTTAAACCCCTTGCCCTCCGGCCTGAGGTAACTTGCCCCAACCACTAGGCCACTCCTTCCTCATGCCAATATCAAGAAATCCTTGGGCCGCCGAGACAATCATCGAGAGCCTTGAGCCAATCCTTGGTGAGGGTCTTGATCCTGCTCCCGTTCCTCGGGAGTGAGATCCCCCCTTGCAAGCACTCATGGCTCTGGCAAAGTAGCTGCCGTGGGTCACCAAAGACCTGACTCGAGCCCGACTCCTCAGGAGCCATCCGGCCTCGAGTCCTCGACAGACTACTCGAACTGGAAGTCCAAGGACAAGGTTTCCCCGGAGACGCATAAGCACTGCGATCTCCCCTCAGATCTTTCTCCCCCGCTGTTGTGGCACTGGTTTCCACCTGAGGACACATTGTTCCTCAAGTTTGTCCGGGACATGGTGAAACCTTGTCTCTTACCACGGAGTTGGAGGAGGACCCTCGCACGATGGATCTGGAAATCCTCTAGTATGAGGCTCCAGCTAAGGAAGCCCTGATGGTCCCCATACCCGCCATCCTCGGGCAGCGACCCTTTTGGATGTGGGAGACACCATCATCAGTGCCAATAGTTGGCCAACACCTCAACACCATGTATCGGGTCCAGTGGGGCCCCGACTTTCGGAAGGCGCAACTCCCTCACACCTTTATGGTGGTAAGAGTTGACCATGCACAGCAGAAAAGCCCGAAGACTCACTCTTTTGTGCCCCCGGGCAGAGAGTCCCACGCCCTCAAAGCCCTTGGACACAAATGCTACCAGGGCTCAGTGCTGGGTTGCCAAATCCAAGTCTACCAGCTGTATATCGGCATGTACCTCCAAGAACTAGCAAAAGAACTTGCAGGTTTTTCGGTGGGTCTCAGTGGAGATCATCTTCAGTGATTCCAAACCCTCACGAAGTGTGTCGGTGAGTGCTCAAAGTACATGTCTCGAGCCGCCTATGACGGCTTTGAGTCTAATGTGAGTGTAGCTGCCGCAGGAATCGGTGCCTGACGCCAAGCCTGGCTTCAGGCATCGGACCTCAAGTAGTGGGTCCAGGAGAAACTCCTTGACATCCCCTGTTTCTGTGAAAAACTCTTTAGCAAACCGATGGAGGTTAAAGCGGCGGAGATCGAGACTAAGTTCGTCATGAAAACTCGGCTCTCCAGGAAAACCTCCACCTTTCCCAAGAAGAAACCATCAGGGAAGAGGTCCCCTTTTCACAGAAAAGGCCAGCCTTACCAAGGGTATCCCCAATACCAGGCCCCCCCAGACTCCGCAACAGGGTCACCATGGCAAAGGAGCGGGCCAAGGCCAACGCAGGCCTAAGGGCTCTAAGCCCCAAACACCGGCTTCTGCCCCAGCTGGGTTGGGGTTTTCACTCCCTGAGCATTGCCTCTCCTCCGGGGGGGGGGGGGGGGAGAGCAGCTCCCAATAGGTGGGCATCTGATCCACTTTGCCCATCAGTGACCGGCCAGAACCATCGATACCTGGGCCTTCCAGTTGGTCAGAGAAGAAGGCTACTTCCTTCTCTTGGACCGGACGCCTCCCTTTTTCTTTCCAGGAGAACCCCTCAGACTTCCCTGCACCAGGCCCTGCTACTGCAGGAACTCACAGGTCTCATCAGGGATGGAGCCATGGAACCAGTACCCCTCCACCTTAGGGGCAAGGGGTTATACTCCAGTTACTTTCTGGTCCCAAAAAGAACAGGGGGCCTAAGGCCATTTTGGATTTGAGAAACCTGAACAAGTTCCTTGGTTCGGGAGAAGTTCAAGATGCTCTCCCTTGGAACATTGCTGCCCTACCTCCAACAGGCAGATTGGCTATGCTCCTTGGACCTAAAGGATACTTACACCCACATCCTTATTCATCCCAGTCACAGGCAGTACTTAAGGTTCATGGTCAGGGGCGACTACCAGTACAGGGTACTCCTTCGGCCTAGCCACCAAATGCCTGGCAGTGGTGGCCGCCTACTTCCGTCTCCAAGGGGCTTTTGTCTTCCCATACCTGGACGACTGGCTCGTGAAAGGGGACATGGCCACCGTAAGTGCAACAGGCCACAGCCTGCACCATCAAGGTCCTGCAGCATCAAGGTCCTGCAGCATTTGGGGTTCGTGATAAACCACTCCAAGTCTCAGCTCCCTCCAGTGCAGGACCTGGAGTTCATAGGAGCTTGTCTGGATACACTCCTGGACAGGGCAGATTGCCTCAGGGCCCTGGCCACTGAGGTGCAGCTCCATCACACACTGTCTTTGTGGTCAATGCTCCGTCTACTAGGCCAAATGGCATCCATAGTCCATGTGGTTCCAAACGCCCGCCTCCACATGCAGACAGCTCCAGTGGGGTCTCCGCATGCAGTGGACATAAGCCGTGGGCAGGCTCTGGGCCAGGGTCTTAGTGTGCTGTCAGCTAGCGGTGTCGCTCGACTGGTGGCAGGGCACACAGCACCTGCAGGAGAGCATGCCGTTCCAGCCCCTAAATTCCCAGAAGATCCCTTACCATGGAAGCCTTCTTACTGGGCTGGGGTGCCCATTGAGAGGAACTTCGCATGTAGGGCAACTGGTCCCTAGCGGAGAGCCAGCAGCAGATCATTCTGTTTGCTCAGGGCTATTTTTCTGGTGATCCGGGCCTTTCACCACTGCCTGCAGCAGCATTCTGTGCTGGTCCAGATGGACAACTAGGTTGCAGTGTTCTACCTGAATAAGTAGGGGGACACAGGGTCTCAGCGCCTCTGTCAGGAGGTAGTATCCCTCTGCTCATACATGATTGGTCAGGGAATGCTCCTCAGGGCGGTATACTTTCTGGGCCAAGACAATGCCCCAGCGGACAGGCTGAGCAGGGTCCTCCCACCGCATGAATGGTGACTAGAACCCAGGGTTTTATTTCAGCTATTCTGACTCTGGGGAGCCCCGTCAGGACCTCTTTTCCAGCCTGACCAACACTCAGCTACCCCGCTTCTGTTGTCCCCAACCGCATCCGTCCTGGATAGTGGCAGATGCCTTCCTAATCTCGTGATCAGAGGGCCTTCTGTATGCCTTCCCTCCCATGCCACTAATCACCCGGATCCCTCTTCAAGGTCTTGTGGGACAAGGCCTTTTTGATTCTGGTGGCCCCACAGTGGCCCAGGCAGCCTTGGTTTCCCCTGTTGCTACGCCTCTCGAAGGAGCTCCCGGTCCCTCTGGGGAGTGCCCCAGGGCTACTGACCCAGGAGGAGGGCTCCCTTCTTCACCCCAACCTGGGGACCCTGTCACTAACAGCATGGCTACTGAACGGGTGGCCTTTGCACCCTTCAACCTCCCAATGGAGGTGGAGGGAGTCCGCCTGGCCTCTCGTAAGAACTCCACAATCAGGCTGGGCTCTCATTGGAGCCGCCGGGTCACGGTGCACAACATTAGGGCCATGGTGACCTTGGTTGCAGGCCTACGCTCTGTCCCTATGGCAGACATCTGCCGGGCCACTACCTGGTCGTCAATTCACATCTTTGCAGCTCACTACTGCCTGGAGATGGAGTACTCTGTAATCTATTCTGGGTTTAAGCAACTCCTACCCTCTGACCCTTCTTGTTCAGGCTACTGGAGCGATGATTCTCCCTGGACACTGGGTTCCTTAGAAGTTTTTCTCAGACTCGCTTGCGGCTGCTTACTGCTGGGCCATGTTTTTCTACAGGCTTTTGGTAGCCTGTAGCTAGGGAGTCTCATATGTGAGGACTGACTTCCTGCTTGTTCCTGGAGAAAACGTAGTTACCCACCTGTAACAGGTGTTCTCCAGGGACAGCAGGAATCAGTCCTTACAACCAACCCTCCTCCCCTTGGAATTGCTGTACAATTTTTGCCATCTTCTTTCGTCTGCTCTAGATATGTCATCTGACTGAGTAAGATGAAACCCTTGGGTGGGAAGGGGACCACACATGCATGGTGGCATCTCCCAAAGGCTTTCTTTGAAAGCTGGGGAGATGCTTCCGTGGGAGCTCTATGTGAGGACTGGTTCCTGTTGTCCCTGGAGAACATCTGTTACAGGTGAGTAACTTCACTTTCTCAGCTCCTCCCATGGCTTTCAATATTTTTATGCTGATGACTGTCAGTTCTGTTTATCTATACCTGATATTTCTCTTACACTCCAAGCCCATATATCTGTCTGCCTGATATCGCCACCTGGATGTCTCTCTGCCATTTGAAATTGAACATAACCAAAACTAAACTTATTTTTGCCATTAAACCCTCTTCCCTCCCTTGCCCCCTTCTCTCTCTCTCTGTTGATAACACTCTTCTGCTTTCTGTTAACTCAGCCTGTAACCTTGGAGCCATCTTTGACTCCTCCCTCTCCTTCTTCACACATATCCAACAGATAGCAAAAGCCTGTCCTTTCTTTCTCTACATTATGATCACGCTTCACCGAAGCATGGAGTGCATATAGCTTACACCTAAGAAAGCACCGAGAAGCAATAATGGAGAAAAGTAAGCAATTCCATACAGATCTTCTGAAGCGCTCGCTGAGCAAACCACACGACCTCTTCAATATAGTGAAGACATTAACAAGGGAACCGGCCCTGGACCAACCATACATGCCGCAACCGCAGGAATTTGCAGACGATCTCCAATCAAAAATGCACCAGACCAACAAGACCACAAGGCCCACAAGCCTCCCCTCCTTTATACAAGCTTCCCCACCCAACACCACTGACCAAATTCACCATCCTGTCAAAGAGAGACATAGAGGACACCATCGCCTCCATCAGCACCACCACTGCACCAAATGACCCCTGTCCAGCGTTCTGGATAAAAGAACTATGTTGCGATCTCAGCCAGTTCCTGACTAAACTCGTGGATCAGTCATTCTCAACTGGATCATTCCCACAAAGGTTGAAGCACACCTCCATCAGGCCGCTACTGAAAAACAGCAAACTGGATCCCCTGAAGGTCGAATCCTTTAGACCAATCTCAAGCATCCCACTACTCGCCAAGATAATTGAAAAGGTAGTCCAACGCCAAATTCAACACCATATCGAGACTGACGCCCCTTTGGACCCTTGTCAGCACGGATTCAGGGAGGCACATGGCGTTGAAACCCTCCTCACCACCCTCTTCAATACCATAATCTTGGGAATTGACAACATTCGACAAGGGTTTGCCCTTATCTTCATGGATATCGCAGCGGCCTTTGACTCCGTAAGCCACGAGATACTCCTGGGACGTCTCGAGGAAAAGGGAATACAGGACACAGCCCTAAGCTGGTGCAAATCCTACCTGACCAACAGATGGCAGCACGTAAGAACCGGTACCACAACCTCGGAACCGTTCCAATAAAAACAGGGTGTGACAAAAGGGTCCTCGCTATCGGCACTGATTTTCAACATATACATGCAGCCCATCTGCTCCCTGATCTGCTCATTTAACGTCGCCTGCCTGGTTTTTGCAGATGTACTACTCTACATGCCTTTTGCAATGGACCAGCCAGACTTCTCCCCACTAACAAGCTGCTTTGACGCCGTTGCTGACTGGCTCCATACGCAAAATCTCCGAATAAACCATAACAAGACAGGTGTCCTCTTCATCACAAGGAACCAAGGTTTCACCCCTCCAGCCTACTTAAAGGTGAAGAACGCCGAGCTGTTAGCCAAACCCACAGTCCGTTACCTAGGTGTCACCTTGGACCAACAGCTGGACATGAAAACCCACATAAGAAACACAGTCAAGATAATATACCATAAAGTACAGACACTACGGCATCTGCGATCTCTACTGGACCCCGACGACTTCCAAACAATCTATCAATCAAGCCCTAGTAATCCCACATTTCGACTACACCAATGCAATCCTATATGGGCTCCCGCAAGCATCATTGAATCCACTCCAGCTTGCAATGAATGCAGCTGCCAGAATTCTATACGGAACCTCAAGAATGGACCACATTACACCAATCCTGAAGAAACTCCACTGGCTACCAATCCACGGCAGACTATGTTTTAAGATCCTAGTAATGACCTTCAAGGCCATAAACAATGAACCCTCCACCTCCATCACCGAGCTAATCCACCTCACACCCCTGAACAAATCCAGAAGATCCACAGCTGTCAATACACTGATAATTCCAAAGGAAACAACGAAATGCACCAAGGCGACATCTAATAGGGCTTTCATGCTCTATGCACCCAGATGTTGGAATGCCCTCCCTACAGCCATTCGGGCAATCACCGACCTGGCCTAATTCAGGAAGGTGCTGAAGCACCACCTATTCTTACGGCACTACTCAGAGGACAGCTTCAAAGGACAGCTCGCAAACAGTCCCCCCAATCACCAAGACTCCCCCAACAGCACACCTAGCACACTGGAAGGCAGTTAGCCCCACTGGTGCAACTCCGTGTAAATTTCAGTGTGTACAATACAGTTATTAGTGTAACAAATTTGTAGAAAGTTACCCCAGTTATGTCCAAGTTATAGTTCCTCTTTATTGTAAATACAATGCAGCCCCGACTGCATTGTATAAGGTTCTGTTAAATGTACACCGCACTGATTTGAATAGCGCGGTATAGAAGAGACATTAGATAAAGAAAATAAAAATAAATAGAATTAACAAAATTTGCCCTTTCTTTTCTGAATGCACTACTAAAACACTTATGCATTCTTTAGTCACTTCTTGCCTCGACTACTGCAACCTCCCCCTTGCTGGTCTGAGTCATCTTTCTCCCTTTCAATCTGTTCAAAACTCTGCTGCGCAGCTAATCTTCCACGGCAGATTAGATGGACCATACTGGTCTTTAGCTGCCGTCATATACTATGTTACTATGTAACCCCTCTTCTCAGATCACTTCATTGGCTTCCTTTCCATATCCAATACAGACTTCTCCTTCTGACCTATGTGCATTCATTTTATTGCTCCTCACTACTTTTCCTCTCTCCTCTCTCCCTACACCCCTCCTCTACCCTTCCTCTGGCTTGCTTCTCTCTATGCCCTTCTCTTCAACGGCCAATTTCAGACTTTGTTCCTTTCACCTTGCAGCTCCTTATGCCTGGAACAAATTACCTGTATCTTTGCATCAGGTTTCATCTCTCCTCCTTTTCAAAGCCATGCTAAAGGCTCACCTCTTTCAGGCCACTTTTAGATCTTAATCCTTTGTTCTCTTTCTGTCTCATCGCTCTTCCCTACTGTACCCTTGTTATCATCTATTTTACTGTCTGTCTTGATTAGATTGTAAACTCTGATGAGCAGGGACAGTCTTTTATATATGTCTGTATAGCACTGCATACGCCTTGTAGCGCTAAAGTAGTAATAGTAGTTGTAGCAGTAGTAGAGAGGCAGAACGAAGAATGCATGGGGGATATATAGAGACAGGAGCTGCGACAGAAAGGCAAAGTTGCCAGCGTGAAGAATATAATGCTTTAGTATAAGAAGTTTATATTTGATACAGAAAGCGACCTGGAGCCAGTGTGCAGTGATGAGGAGGGGAGTGATATGATCAAACTTATGGGCACCATATATGAGTTTGGTGGCTGTATTTTGAACCAACTGAAGGCAACGCAGTTGATACTGAGGGAGACTGGAGAAAAGAGAATTGGTATAGTCGAGTCGGATGATGATTAGCGAGAGAATGAGCAGGCGGATGGAAGACTGATCAAGGAGCTTGTGGATAGAACAGATTTGATGTAAAATGAAGAAACAATGGTGGACAATGGAAGAGAAGTGATGGGAAATGGAGAGCTGAGAGTCAATGGCCACACCAAGGATTTTAATCGTGTCCTGGAAAGGAAGTAGGGTACCATAGACAGAAGGAGAGAGCGGAAGAGATAGGGGAGCAGGGTTGGCAAAGAGAAGATAAGTGGTTTTGGAAGTGTTGAGTTTAAGCCCATGATCATTATAAGTTGTTGGTAATATAAACTGGGTATGAGTTGTGCATGTACTATGTAAGGATATAATGTTTGCACATTTGGAAAGAATGCATAATAAAAACTTTAAATTACAACCCTCCCTCCCCCCCGCAACAGTGACAAGAAATCCATGCCAAGTGCTTAGTGCTGGTTTGGGGTGATAAGTGGGCCCTGCAGACCCTAACAGCTAGCACAAGAGATCTTTATCTTTATTATTGTGCTTAAGTTCATTGTTATTGTGGCATTAAGTTCAGCCAGGCTACTGGCAGTCCGGTAACATGGCTTCTGCCTGTGTCATAAAAGAAAGATTTCCATGGAGGCAATACAACCACATACCCCCCCCTTCCCCTTCCAGTTTCTAATCTTGGCTGCCTGCACAAACAGTACCCCATTCTGTTTCCTCCCTGTTTGATCAGCATCCTCCCTACCAGATCAGAAACATTTTACCCCCAACAGCCAGGCACTTGAAGTGAAACCCTTCCTCTCCAGAAGCCGCCTATGCTATGGCTGCCAACAGAAGGATCCCCATCATGTGACAACCCCAAAGAGCATTACTGTCTTCAGCAACCTATTCAGGCTATCCCCTGAATCCCCCCTCCCCCGCCCATGACTCACTCGGAGTTTCCCAGGTGTAATAGAATGGGACAGGAACAATCCCCCTCTGCTCCTGCCTCAGAGTTGCTGGGGTTCAAAATGTCTCGTGGTATTACCATTGTGAACTAGTTTTCTATATTTGGTTGTTAGGGTGCTGTTTTGAATCTCAGCGGCTCTAGAGTAGGAGGAAAGGGAGGACTGCTCCTGCCCTGTCTCACTAGACACCAGGGAAAATCTCTGGGTGGGGAGAGGGTCTGGATTGGTTGTTGGGGGGAATGGTCTCGGGATAGACAGGTTCATATAAGGGAGGATGCCTTCTGTTGGCAGTCATGTCGGGGAAGCTTTGCTTGGAGGAGCCTACCTATTCAAAGAGTTGTCGATCGGGCGAGGGATTGCTGTTTGGGGGAGAGTGTCGATTGTTCAGGGGAGATTGGAACTTGGAGGGCAGGGGATTGAAAAGGAATGGAGATGTAGTCGTACAGTCTCTTGTCATTTAATTTATTTTGTGCTGGGCCCACTTCACGTACCTTGGCAGGCATTACCGGCTGAGGCATGTAACAGAGTCCTGTTCAGTAACTGCACTGTGCAGTAAATGCAGGACAGATGCTGAGCACCTATGCATTTACAGACAGGTTTTGCCACACCTAACTCTTGCAGTTAAGGTGTAGTACGTGCAAAAATGTTTCGCACCTTAACTGTACCTTAACAGTACCTTAGCATGACCTTAACAGGCCCCAAAATGTCATATTGCAATCGATGCCAAGATATGTACTTTGTCAAGAACTACTACAATTTTGAGTTAAATACATACCCAAATGTCAAAAAACAATTAATGAGACTGTTTTGTGCAAACTATTTTTAAGCATTTAGCTACTGCCTTTGTGTTTGTCATTTTATATATCCTTTTTCTCCAGAAACAAACAGGAAGTCAGTCTTCACATATGGGTGACATCAGTGCCGACAGAGCCCGCGCGGAGCATTTCCCCAGCTTTCAAAGAAAGCCTTTGGGAATGCCACCACACATGCGTGGTCCCCTTCCTGCCCAGGGGTGCTATCTTACTCAGTCTCCCTGTTTCCTTAGAGCCCTTCGGACGGGCGTCCCATCCCCCATCCCTGGAAAAAGTTTGTCTTTGTTCCAATCGGTTTATGCTCTATGGCACCTCCTGAGCACCTCTGCTTCGGCCCTGGTCTTGTTTTTTTTTTATTTTTGCCTTTTTTTTTGTTTTACCGCGCGTTGTGCCTTTTTTAACCGCTGGCCGCGTCGAAGGTCTTCGACCTTGTAGGGGTCTTTTTTGCCCCAAAGGCCTCCGATTTCAAGAAAAGCAATAGATGCTGCAAAAATATGTCACTCACGGACACCCATGACTGTTGTCTCAGGTGTCTAGGAGCCGACCATAACCTGGAGCTCTGCTCCCTCTGCAAGAAGATGTCCTCCAAGGCCATCCAGAGTCATAAGCAGACTCTGGATGCTCCCTTCCATAAGGCAGCTCCGGTATCCCTTATAGCCTCTCCCTCTCTTCGGCTCCGCAAGCTCCGGAGTCTCCAAAGGCTCCTCCCCGGCCCTGTGGCACTCTGACCAGGGGTAGCCTGAAAGCGAGCAGAAGAAGAAGAAGGCCTAGAGGACTCTGTCGGAGGTGCCAGACAAGTGTGAGAGGCAGTCTCTGTAGTTGGAGAGGGCGCGGCCTAGTAAGGTACCTTGAACCGATACGGAGGCCTCTGGCGAAGGCATCTGGTCTCCCGAGGGTTGTCCCAGTGAGGACCTCCTCTCCTCCTTGACCCCCGACCCAGTCACCCCGGCGTCAGTGTCGCAGGGCCCCACTCCCAAGTGGGAGGTGCGGATGTTGGCCTTGGAACACAGCTTCTCCAGGACCAAGCAGGAAGTCAGTCCTCACTTATGGGTGTCATCGACGCCGATGAAGCCCCAGCGGAGCATTTCCCCAGCTTTCCATGAAAGCCTTTGGGAATGCTGGCACGCATGCGCGGTTCCCTTCCCGCCTAAAGGTGCCATCTTACCTCAGTCTCTTTTTTTCCGTGAAGCCCATCGGACGTGTGTCCTGTTTTCTGCCTACGATGGCTTCGAGGCTTCGGCCCGGGTAGCGGCTGCCGGCATTGCGGCTCGACGCCAGGCGTGGCTGCAGTCATCGGACCTCGAGCCATGGGTTCAGGACAAGTTGGTCGATGTCCCTTGCCAAGGTGAAAACCTTTTTGGTAAGCCTGTGGCCGAGAAGGCCACACAGCTCGAGACTGAGCACCTCACTAGGACAAGGCTGTCCAGGAAGACCTCTGCCCCTTCACATAAAAAGAAGGGCCCGGGTAAAAAGCCCTTTTACCCGAGGAAGGGCACTGCCTACAAACAGTACCCACATTATCAGGCTGCCCAACCTGCCCCACAGGGTCAGCAAGCCAAGGGCCGGGGTAATGGGCCCCGTAGGCAGACTGCCCCCAAGCCTCCGGCCCCTGCTCCCACTCAGCAGGGTGGGGGTTTTTGACTCCTTGAGTACAGCCAAACCTCTCTTGCAGACCCAGCCCTGCACAGGAGGCCGCCTAGCCTTGTTCGCCCACCAGTGGCCCCTGATAACTCAGGACAGTTGGGTGCTGGACATAGTCCATCGAGGCTATGCCCTGCATTTTCACCAACTACCTCCACCACACTTTCCAGGAGAGCCTTCCAAGCCTCCCCTGCATACAGCCCTTCTCCAGGAGCTCAGGGGTCTATTGCTGGACAAGGCGGTGGAGCCTGTGCCTCCCCACTTCCAAGGTCACGGTTTTTGCTTCACGTATTTCCTGGTGCCAAAGAGAACCGGTGGTCTTCGACCCATTTTGGATCTCAGAAACCTAAACAAGTTTCTTGTAAAAGAAAAGTTCAAGATGGTTACTCTTGGAACTCTTCTGCCCTACCTCCAGCAGGGAGGTTGGCTATGCTCTTTAGATCTAAAAGATGCTTACACTCACATCCTCATTCATCCAGACCACAGAAAGTACCTCAGGCTCATTGTGGGAGGAAACCACTATCAGTACAGGGTACTGCCTTTTGGGCTGACTTCCGCTCCCAGAGTCTTCACCAAGTGCCTGGCAGTGGTAGCAGCCTACCTGAGAAATCAGGGCATCTTTGTTTTTCCCTACCTGGAGGACTGGCTCATCAGAGGCCAGATGTCTCTCGAGGTCCAGCAGGCCACCAACAGAACCATAGACCTGCTCCAAAAGGTGGGCTTTGTCATCAACTTCGCAAAGTCCACTTTGCTCCCCTCCCAGAACTTGGAATTCATAGGGGCAAGGTTGGATTCTCAGCTGGCAAGAGCATTCTTACCAGTGGACCGAGCACAAAGGCTCATGGACCTTGCAAGCAAGTTTCTGCACAGGTCCCTGGTCTCCGCCAGACTCTGTCTCAGGCTTCTAGGCCACATGGCATCCACAGTTCAGGTGATCCCCAATGCCAGGCTCAATATGAGGCCTGCCCAGTGGTGCCTTCGGACTCAGTGGTCACAGGCCTCAGGCAGCCTCAGAGACAGGATCAGAGTGTCCCAACGTTTTATGACCTCCCTCAACTGGTGGTTACACCCCCCCCAATCTGCTGGTGGGGGTGCCTTTTCAGATACCTTCTCATACAGTGGTACTGACCACCGATGCCTCTCTGTTGGGTTGGGGAGCACACTGCCTAGACAAGTGCACCCAGGGTCTGTGGTCTCCTTGGGAGGCGTCCCAGCAGATCAATCTCCTAGAGCTCAGAGCTATCCGCTTGGCCCTCAAGGCCTTTACTGCTTCCCTGGCCCATCAGTCTGTCTTGATCCAAACAGACAACCAGGTAGCCATGTTCTATGTGAACAAGCAAGGAGGGACTGGTTCCCAACCCCTTTGTCAGGAAGCACAAGTCCTCTGTTCCTTTGCCCTGAGACACAATATGCTCCTCAAGGCAGTCTACCTTCCAGGCCAGGAGAATTTCCTGGCCGACAAATTGAGCAGGATTCTGCAACCACACGAGTGGCAGCTACATCCTTTAGTGGTTCAAAAGATTTTCTTGGAGTGGGGTCTTCCCTCCATAGACCTGTTTGCCAGCCCTCTAAACAACCAGCTGCCACGGTTCTTCTCCAGTCAACCGCATCCACTGAGGGTAGCAGCAGATGCTTTTCTGATTCCCTGGACTCAGGGCCTACTCTATGCGTTTCCTCCCACCTCCCTGGTGGCCCGCACACTGTTCAAAATTCTCCAAGACAGGGCCTCAGTCCTCCTGGTGGCTCCCAGGTGGCCCAGGCAGCCTTGGTTCCCCCTCCTGCTTCAGCTGGCGGTGGATCTCCCTCTGCCTCTGGGATTGCAGCCCGATCTTCTCTCTCAGAATCAGGGCTCTCTACTGCATCCCAATCTCAAATCCCTCCATCTGGTGGCATGGAGGCTGCAAGGGTAGTGTTGGCTCCCTGGGGCCTGCCTAAAGAAGTTGAGGATGTTCTCCTAGCTTCTAGGAAACAGTCCACAAGGAAAACCTATGCTCTCAAGTGGAAAAGGTTTTCTGTGTGGTGTCAGTTACGTGCAGAGGATCCTTTCTCCTGCGCTGTGTCTGTAGTGCTTCAGTACCTGCTGTACTTGTCCAATCAAGGTCTCAAGTCCAACTCTGTTCGGGTCCACCTCTCTGCTTTGGCAGCTCACCACTCCTTAGTAGAGGGCCATTCCTTGTCTGTGCACCCTTTGGTGTCCAGGTTTCTCAGAGGTTTGTTACTGCTCAAACCTCTCATACGTCGTCCTGCTCCTGAGTGGGAGCTGAATGTGGTCTTGCAGCAGCTGACTCGACCACCTTTTGAGCCTATGGCTACTTGCCCGCTACGCTTCCTCTCATGGAAGACTCTATTTCTGATCGCCCTTACTTCGGCTAGAAGAGTGAGTGAGCTTCAGGCCTTGGTCTGTGATAGACTTTACACCAGGTTCTATAAAAACAGGGTAGTCCTCCGGACTCACCCTAAGTTCCTTCCTAAGGTTGTCTCCTCTTTCCACCTCAACCAGGAGGTGGTTCTTCTTACTTTCTTCCCTAGGCCTCATGCAAGTCAGTCAGAGACCGTTCTCCATACCTTGGACTGTAGGAGGGCCTTATCCTTCTACCTTGAACGTACGCAAGGTCACAGGAAGGCTTCTCAGCTCTTCCTTTCTTTTGACCCCAATAACTTGGGGAGGCCTGTGTCCAAGCGTACCTTGTCCATCTGGGTGGCTGACTGTATCACCTGGGCTTACAAGGCGGCTGACCTTCCTTTGCAGGGTAGGGTCACGGCCCACCGTGTGAGGGCAATGGCTGCA
Source organism: Ichthyophis bannanicus (assembly GCA_033557465.1). Lineage (NCBI taxonomy): Eukaryota > Metazoa > Chordata > Amphibia > Gymnophiona > Ichthyophiidae > Ichthyophis > Ichthyophis bannanicus. The sequence continues at coordinate 424,050,572 of CM066032.1, forward strand.
TCAGTGGCTCATCTCCGCTCTGTTCCATTGCAAGACATCTGCAGGGCTGCTACTTGGTCTTCATGCCAGACCTTTGCAGCCCACTACTGTCTGGAGAGGGAGTCCCGTAGGGACAGTGCTTTTGGCCAAGCAGTACTCAGGAATCTCTTTGAGGTCTAGGCAACTCCTGCCCTCCTGCCCTCTGGTTGGGCTACCTGTGGAGGTTGTGTTCTTGAAAAGCCTTTTCTGTGTTGCTGAGACTAGAGGGAGTTCCCTTGTTCAGCCTGGGTTCCTGGTAGGCCAGAGCTGGGGAGTCACCCATAAGTGAGGACTGACTTCCTGCTTGGTCCTGGAGAAAGAGTAGTTACTCACCTGTAACAGATGTTCTCCAGGAGCAGCAGGAATCAGTCCTCACTACCCTCCCTCCTCCCCTAGGAGTTGCAGTTGTACATAGTTTAATTTTTACATTTTTGTGTGCTGTTCTTAGCTATGTCATTTGACTGAGGTAAGATGGCACCTTTAGGCGGAAGGGAACCGCGCATGCGTGCCAGCATTCCCAAAGGCTTTCATGGAAAGCTGGGGAAATGCTCCACTGGGGCTTCATCGGCGTCGATGACACCCATAGGTGAGGACTGATTCCTGCTGCTCCTGGAGAACACCTGTTACAGGTGAGTAACTACTCTGTTTCTGCGTTCCTCGCTGTCCAGCAGGTGCTGATGCCTGGCCTCACTAGCACACTCCTCGAGACCGCAGGGGCCTCGACTTCAAAGACTCCCTGGGCTGCTGTTGTGACCCCAAGAGCCTGAAGCCTCATGAAGATCCTTGGCGTGGGTCTCAATCTCCGTCCTCCTCCTCCTCGTGTGAGAGATCTTCGCAGGCGAGTGCTTCCGGCTCCGGGCAAGTTTTGGCCTCAGAGACTCGGCGCGGGTCACTGACCCGTCTGGAACTGCCCGACCTCAAGTCCTCTGTGGACTACTCAGAGTGGGAGTCCGACGGGGAGACCTCCCTGGAGACTCGATCCCATTCGGACCTCCCCTCCGACCCTTTCCCACCTACCCAGAGGCGGCGGTGGTCACCTCCTGAGGAACCTCCTTCCTGGAATTCATCCGGGATATTGCACAGGCCCTAGCGGTCACTACTGAATTGGAGGAGGAGCCCCACACTGAGGAGCTCTCGATATCTTGCAATACGAAGCTCCTCTGAGGAAGGCTTTCTTGGTGCCGGTTCCTCCCATTCTGAACTGTCTCCTACTCATTTGTCCATCCTGCCGGGCATGGAGTCTCGTACCCTCAACGCCCTCGGGCGCAAGGCTTATCAGGGCTCCATACTGTCATGCCACATCCAGGTTTACCAATTATATATTGGAATGTTCTTCCGTGATCTCGCTAAGGAACGCGGAGGCTTCATGGCGAGCCTCGACGGAGACCATCTCCAACACTTTTTCAGGCCCTCAAAGTCCATTGGGGAATGCTCGAAGTACCTATCGCGAGCAGTGTACGACTGCTTCGAGTTCCACCTGGATGACGGCGGCTGGCATTGGAGCCATTTTTTTTCTCTCTCTATATCTCTATAATCATTCATAGAAACATAGAAAAATAACGACAGAAAAAGACCACATAGTCTGTCGTTCTATATCAACAACTACAACAGCCCCCTTTTTTTTCCTTTAGAGATCCTCTGTGTTTGTCTCATGCTGTTTTGAATTCAGATACTGTCCTCATCTCTACCACCTCCACTGGGAGAATATTCCACGGATCCACCACTCTTTCCATAAAGAAATCTTTCCGCTTATCACTCCTGAATCAATCCCCTTTCACCCTCATCCCAATTCCCCTTGAAGCAGAACTAGTTTTCAATTGAGAGGCTCTCCCCTGTGCATTTATGCCACAGAGGTATTTAAACGTCTCAAATATATCACCTCTATCCCGCCTTTCCTCTAAGGTGTACATATTAAGATTCTTAAGTCTGTCCTCATATGCTTTATAATGAAGGCCACTAACCATTTTAGTAGCCACCCTCTGTACTGACTCCATCCTGTTTATATCCTTTTGAAGGTGCGGTCTCCAGAATTGCACACTATATTCCAAATGAGGTCGCACTAAGGTCTTATACAGAGGCACTGTCACCTCCTTTTTTCTGCTAGCCATTCCTCTCCGTATGCACCCAAACATCCTTCTAGCTTTTGCTGTCGCCTTTTCTACCTATTTAGCCACTTTAAGATCATCAGACACAACCATGCCGAGGTCCCGCTCTTCTTTAGTGGACAAAAGTACTTCACCCCCTATACTATATTGCTCCCTTGGATAGCTGCAGCACAAATGCATGACCTTACATTGTTTAACATTAAATCCCAGCTGCCAAATTTTAGACCATTCCTCAAGCTTAGCTAGATCCCTCCTCATGTTATCTACACCTTGGGTGTCTATTGCAGATTTTGGTATCATCTGCAAAGAGGCAAACCTTACCCAAAAGCCCTTCCGCTATATCACTAACAAAGATGTTAAAAAGAATCGGACCAAGGACAGATCCCTGGGGCACATCACTGGTAACATCCTACTCCTCAGAGTGAGCTCCATTTACCTGTACTCTTTATTGCCTTCCACTCAACCAATTTCTAACCCAAGCAGTAACTTTAGGGTCCATCCCTATGGTGCTCAGTTTGTTTATAAGTCGCCTATGAGGAACGGTGTCAAAGGTTTTACTGAAATCTAAATACACCACATCTAGGGCTCTCCCTCGGTCCAACTCCCTGGTCACCCAGTCAAAGAAATCAATCAGATTTGTCTGACAAAACCTGCCTCTGGTAAATCCATGCTGCCTCAGATCCTGTAATCCGCTGGACTCCAGAAACCTCACTATTTTCTCTTTCAGCAACATTTCCAATAAATTTACTCACCACCGAAGTTAAACTAATCGCCCTGTAGTTTTCAACCACATCCTTACTTCCGCTTTTGTGTAAAGGCACCACATAAGCCTTTCTCCAGTCCTTTGGCACCACTTTCAACTCCAACGAGGCATTGAAAAGGTCAGTCAGTGGAGCAGCTTGAACATCCCCAAGTTTCCTCAGTATTCTAGGATGTATCCCATCCGGTCCCATTGCTTTGTCTACTTTAAGTTGAGCTAGTTTCTCACGAACACAGTCTTCTGAAAATTGTTCAAGATGCCCCTCGCTTCTGTTCCAGTTTGTGGGCGTTTACTGAGGTCCTGTTCCTAGTTCTTCATCTGTGAACACAGAACAGAAATATTTGTTAAGCAATTCCGCTTTATCCTCATCAGCTTCTACATATTCCTCCCCTTCAACCTTAAGTCTGCCAATACCACTTTTGCCCTTCCTCTTCTCACTAACATATCTGAAAAATGTCTTATGCCCCCATTTTATTGCATTGGCTATTTCCTCCTCTTTTTGAATCTTTGGTTTCCTGACTACTTTGCTAGTTTCTCTAAGTTTTTCCAAATATAGATGCCTGTCTTTCTCTCTCTGTGATCTCTTGTATTTCATGAAGTCCTCCCTCTTTTTCTTCACCTTCTCAGCTACTTCTTTCGAAAGCCATAGCGGTCTCCTTTTCCTTTTACCTTTACCGTATTAACCATTTTAACAAAAAGGTTGGTTGCCCTTAAAATATCCCCTTTCAGTTTTGCCCACTGTTTTTCTACATCCCCCAGCTGTTCCCATCCCACTAAAGACTCCCTGAGGTATTGGCCCATCTTGGCAAAGTTAGTTTTCCTAAAGTCTAAGACCCTCATTTTTGAATGGATTCTAACAGCCCTAGTCCTATTACTGAACCACACCATCTGGTGACCACTGGATGCAAAATAATCTCCCACTATAACATCAGAAACACTTTAACCATTGGTAAGCACCAAGTCCAGTATGGGCCCCTTCATGTGTGGGGTCTGTTACCAATTGCCTGAATAGTTCTCCTTGTAGAGAATTCAGGATCTCCTTACTTCTAGATGATACTGCAGCAGGAATGTGCCAATCAACATCTGGCATATTGAAATCCCCTATCAGTAGCACTTCCCCTTTCCTAGCAATGCTTGCTTATGTCTTCAATTAACTCTCTGTCCACCTCTTCCTCTTGTGAGGGAGGAGTTCTGTATATCACGCCAATGCAAATAGATTTCTTTCCCTCTTTCTAGTTTAACCCACAATGCCTCCTCTCTCCCTTTTAAGTTCTGTAAATATTATATATTTAATATTTTTTTTTTTTACATATAGTGCCACTCCTCCTCCCCTTCTTCCTACCCTGTCCTTTCTGATAAAGTATAGCCTGGTATAGTTACATCCCAGTCATGGTTTTCTGTGAAACATGTTTCTGTAACTGCCTCTAAATCCAAGTCGGCCACTCCCACCAAAGCTTCAACATCAGCGATCTTGTTTCCCAAGCTACTGGCATTTGTACAGACCGCTTTCCATATGTTACCCCTTTTACCCACTTCCATAAAGGTATTTAATGAATCACTTACCTGGGGGCTTTCTTCACCCATCCCCAACGAATCTAGTTTAAAGCCCTCTTCAGTAGATTAGCCAGTCTACTACTGAAGACACGTCAGCCTTACTTGGACAAATGGACGCCATCTGTGCTCTGCAACCCTTAGAAGAGCATCCCATGGTCCAGGAAACCAAAACGCTCTTGATGACACCATTCATGTAGCCATCTCCAGGATGCGAGACTCTCTGCCTTGGCCTTTACCCTTAACAGGGAGGATTGAAGAGAACACCACCTGTGCACCTATCTACTTCAACTCTCTGTCCTAGAGCCATGAAGTCACTTTTGATACGTTCAGAGGGATACCTGGCAGTATCATTTGTTCCGACATGGATTGGCAACACTGGGTAATAGTCAGTGGGCTTGAAGAGTCTCGGCAAACTCTCCGTAACATCTCAGATTTTGGCACCAGGCAGACAGCATTCCTCTCTGGACATCAAGTCTGGTCAGCAGATGGACACCTCAGTACCCCTCAGAAGAGAGTCACCAACCACCACTACCCTTCGCTTCCTTGTGGTCACTGATTCTGCAACTTTGGGGTACTTGAGCTCTGGTTCTTACCTTTCCAGGGATGCTTTCACCTCCTCCACTTCCAGGGCTGCATAATGGTTCTAGAATTCAAGGGCTGGAGAAGTTGGATTGGTGATTCTGCAGGCCCTGGTGACTTGTGTCCGAAATTGGTCATTCTCTAGGCACCCATCTTCTTCTCTGCTGGAGAGCTTGTTTGCTGCAAGAAGCATCTCGTCAATGTTCTTCTCATTGTCTTGAATGCTCCTCAGCCTCGCTGCCACCTCTCTGAGTTCCTCCACTTGTTTCCTGAGAGCTTCAGCATGCCGGCGCCCTGCACATGGAACTGGTCCTACAACTGGCATTGGGACCTCTGTCTGGACAGAGGCAGAAGCTGTAACGGGGGCATCAGCTTTAGCGATACAATTTTTCCCAGCCATTGTTCTGTTTGTGGCACTTAGGTATCTGTGAAAGCAAAAGAGAGAGATCTACCAAAGTACCAGCCGGTTTCCCAGCTGTCCTTTCAGAGAAAAAGCAGTTAAATCTCTTTAATTATATTCAAAATGTGCTGTTCCAAGTCCCTGTGTTTTGTTAATTGGTGCCCTATAAAGCAAGACTGCTCACTAGGGGTGGGTGGGAGTTGGGGGGGTAGGGAGGGCACTAACTCCTGATTAGGTGTCAGCACCTCCCAAGATCTGAGAAAGTTACCAAAGCAGAGTTTTAAACCTACCCCACTAAAGAAAATATTTCTCCTTTTAAACTAAAACACCAAAAAGAATGTAACTTTGTTTTAAAAATGTACCAAAACCCTTTTAAGAGCTCCCAGTCAGGCCTTGGCTCCAGTACTCTGACCTGAAACAGTGGGTCCAGGAGAAGCTGCTGGACGTCCCTTGCTTGGGAGTAGCTATTTGGCAAGCCCATGGAGGGATAGGGCTGTGGAGATCGAGACAAAGTATGTGACTCGTACTCACCTCTCCCAGAAGACTTCCTCCCTCTTCTGGAGGAAGCAGCAGAACAAGAAGCCCTTCTTCAACGAAAAGGGCCCCCATTCAGGGCCAGAGCAAGTCCATGGTCCATGGTCCTTGCAAGCCTAAGGGCCCCAAGACTGAACCCCCAACTCCGGCTCCAGCTCTGGCTCAACCAGCCTTGGAGTTTTGACACCATCAGTATAGCCTCTCGGCCTCTGGCAGGGCGACTGTCCGTTGGGGGGGTTTCTGGTCCATTCCTCCCACAAGTGGGAGTCCATCTCTACCGACGCCTGGGTTCTCCAGGTCGTTCAGGAGGGCTATCGCCTCCATATGGACCAGGCCCCTCCCCCATATTTTCCCAGGGAACCACGTTGGCTTCCCCAGCACCAGGCCCTCCTGAGTCAGAACTCTCTTGGACACCCTCTGAGCTTTTCTTCCTCAGGACAGAGCGGACCACCTCGTGTCTCTGGCATCCAAGATGCGGTGCTGCGGGTTCGTCCTGGCTTAGATGATGTTTCATATTCTCGACCTCATGGATTCCACGGTCCATGTTGTACCCAACACCTGTCTCAACATGCGGGTGATGCAGTGGTGCCTCAGAGCACAATGGGTGCAGTTGGCCGGCCACCTCCAGGACCCTGTCTCAGTCTTTCCCAGAGCGGCAGAGTCTCTTGCTTAGTGGCAGGAGTTTCAGAACCTGCATCGCGGTATGCACTTACAAGCCCCAGCGCATCAGATGGTCTTGACCATGGACGCCTTCCTGGTGGGCTGAGGAGCCCACTGCGAGGGACGGCACACTCAAGGGTCCCGGTCCCTCGAGGAGCCTCGGCAGCAGATAAGCCTTTTGGAACTCCGAGCAGTTCACCTCGCTCTCTGGGTTTTCAGGGACCGCTTGCAGCACCGAGCGGTGCTGGTCCAAATGGACAACAGGACACGATTTTCTATGTGAACAAACGGGGTATTGACTCCTACAGCCTCTGTGGGGAGGCGATAGCCCTATGCTCCTTTGCAGTAGCCAGGGCATAATCGTTTGGGCCACCTACCTCCCGGCCAGGACAATGCATTGGTGGACCGGCTCAGCAGGGTCCTCTGGCTGCACGAGTGGCGCCTTTGTCCCTGAATGGCGCAGAGCCTCATCTCTTCCAGCATTGGGGGACTCCAGATCTGGACTTCTTTGCCAGCCCAGTGAACTCGCAGCTTCCTCGGTTCTGCAGTCCCCTCCCGCACCAGGACAGGGTGGCCCTTGATGCCTTCCTCATCTCGGGGGACACAGGGTTGCTATATTTCTTACCCCCCATGCCCTTCATCGCCCGGACCCTTCTCAAGGTCCAACGGAACAGAGCTTCAATGATTCTCATAGTCCCGAGGTGCCCAGGCAGCTTTGGTTCCCCCTACTGCTCCATCTCTCAATGGAGGCCCCGGTCCCACTCTGGTTCTCACAAGAGCTGCTGATGCAGGAGGAGGGTCTACTTCTTCATCCCAATCTGAGGTCCCTGTCCCTCACAACTTGGCGGCTGAGCGGGTCCCTCTAGCCTCCTACGATCTCCCTGTGGAGATCGAGGACATTCTTCTAGCCTTGTGGAAGGACTCGACCAGACGAGCTTATGCCTACAAATGGCATTGATTCTCGGTGTGGTGCTCGGAACTCTGAGTGGACCCATTTTCATGCCCTACCCATAGGTCTTACAGTACCTTCTCTACCTCTTGCAGTCTGGGCTGAAGTCGGTCAGGTTTCACCTGAGTGCCATCTCAGCGAACCACCACCTCTTTTGGGGCTACCACTTATCTCTTGTTTCATGTGAGGTCTGCTTCTTTCCAAGCCCCCTATCTGCCCTCCTATGGCAGAATGGGACCTCAATGTGGTCCTCACATAACTGACCAAGCTGCCCTTTAAACCCATGGCTACCTGCCCACTGCAGCATCTTTCGTGGAAGGCGGCCTTCCTGGTGGCTCTCACCTCCACCCGGAGAGTCAGTAAACTTCAGGCACTGATGACTGAGGCCCCGTTCACAAGATTCTATAGGAACAGGGTGATCCTGCGTACTTACTCCAAGTTCCTTCCAAAGATTGTCTCGGCTTTTAATCTCACTCAAGAGATTGTGCTGCCCACCTTTTTCCCAAAGCCCCACACCGACTGGGCATTGGTGATTCTCCACACCCTGGATTGTAAGAGGGTTTTCTCTTTATCTCCAGGAAGAAGCAGGAATGTAGTTTTCACATATGGGTATTGTCGATACCGACAGAGCCTGCGTGGGAACGCTCCCCAGCGTCCAATTAGAAAGCTTTTGGGAGCATCCCACAGCACCTGCGTGCTGCCTTCCCGCCTTTCCCAACTGCCTCTCTCCAGTTCTTTGTTTTCCGCGGAGCCAGCAGGTCGTTCTTCCTGTCACCGCAGAAAATGTTTTCCTTATTCCTTCTTTTTGTGGTCGCGTCTGCCTTCCTCGACGCTATACCGGTACCGCCGGTTCTTCTTTCTTTCTTTTAAAAAAAAAAATATATATGTACTATTTTTTTCCAAACTTTTCTTTTCCAGGTGCACGCGCCATTTTAGGCCTTAGGCCCAAAATTTCCTCCACTATGGAAAAATCCCCTTCGGGTTTCAAAAAGTGCACCAAGTGTGGCGGTACCATCTCCGTCACCAACACCCATGAGTGTTGTCTTAAATGTTTAGGTCCTGACCACTCCATCTCCGAGTGTATGGCGTGATGTCCAAGAGGGGTCGACAAAACAGAGCTGCTAAGCTCAGTGCTCTTTTTCCCTCCAATGCAGCTTCTGTGGCATCGACGTCTTCCAGGGCTTCGTCTTCCTCCCATGGATCTCAGGTAACTAAACATAAGTCTGGCCGGTTCTCAAAGGGTAGATCTCCTTCCAAGCATCAAGATGCCTCTGGCGTTGCCCTTGAGGGTTCTGTACCGGCAAAATTGCTCCGGCGGGAGGCTTCGGCTTCCAAAGCATTATCGGGGCTCCAGGATGTTCTCGAGGCCTCGACCTTGGCAGAACTACTGGTGCCATGCTCTGGGGTACCAGCTGCTTCCGGTACCAATACCCAGGCATCGGCAGCGTCGATAGACCAGATGTTCCTGGCTATTGAACGCAGTTGGGCGGCTCTCCTTGCGGCATCGACACCCTCGGAACCGCGTCAGACAGTTCAACCGGTACTGGCACCGGTATCGGTACCGGTAACGATAGCATCAGCATTGACATTGGTGTTTGCTTTGCCGGCACACAGTCATGCGATGCCTTCCGGTACCGATACCCCCCCGGTACCGACTTCGGTCGGTACGGGTATCAGGCTCTTCAGGAGCATCCGGACAGAAGGTACTTCGAATCCTCAGAGGACTCCGAGGATTCTGACAGCTCTGTCGGTACCGGAACACTTCTCCCGGAGGAGCCTTCCTCTCCTAAACGTAGGATGTCTCCTCCAGAAGATATCTCCTTTCAGGATTTCATCAGGGAGGTGGCTCGAGGTCTGTCCATTACTGTGACTCGTGAAACAGAGCCCAGGGCTAAGGAGTTGGAGATTTTACAATATCCCAAAGCTCCTAAGGAGGCAGCTACCTTGCCTATCCATGAGATCTTACATGATCTCATGTTGAGAATGTGGGAGACACCTCTTACTACCTCTCCTCACTCTCGCAGACTGGATACTATGTATTCCCTCCTTATCCTGGTTTCCAGAAGACTCAGCTTCCTCACCACTCTATTGTAGTGGAATCAGCTATGAGAAGGATCAGGAGTGCAAAGAGGCATGCCTCTAATCCTCCAGGACGTGAGTGTAGAACTTTGGATGCCTTTGGACGTTGTACTTTCCAGACTTCCATGCTTTCTGCCAGGATCAGTTCCTATATTTTATATATGGGAATGTTCCTTAAAGAAGTCACAGAAGACTTGGAGATTTTAACCCTTTCCAGGCCGAGCCCAAAACTCTCTGGATCCAAAATTCTGACTAAATATTCCTATCAAATGGTACATAATACATGACCATAGCAGAAGGAAAATCACTATTAGAACATATTGAATAAGACGGGTACAATTTTCCTGAAATATGCAAAAATTAACCCGGCTGCAGAATGTGGATTAAAAATTTAAAGTAGGCTTCAAAGGGTTAAGCCCTCTCCTTCCTGATGACAAGAGGCAGGATTTTCTCACACTGGTTAAACATGCCCAGGATGTTGCTAAGTTTGTCAATCGTGCAGCTTTTGACTGTTTTGAGTGCATAAGCAGAACCTCTGCCATTGCCATAGGTACACGTAGAATTGCCCGATTAGGAGCTCTGGGTGCAGGACAAACTAGGCAATATCCCTTGTACAGGTGAGAATCTATTCGGCAAAAATTGGCAAGAGAAAGCCAATGAGTTGGATGCTGACGACTCCACTTTGGATAGGTTATCCAAAGCCACAGCTGATCTTGCAAGAAAGAAATCTTTCAAGAAACCATTCTTCTCAAAAAAGAAGAGGTTTTATCCCTCTTATTCCCAGCAGTGACGTTCTGCAGGTCAGCCTGCCCGAAAGAGTCAGCAACCACCTAAACAAAGGAAAGCAAAGACTGCTAAGCCTCAACCGTCTCTGCAGTCTCAGCCTCCACAAGGCCTTTGATTTTCATCTAGAGAACTTAGCCTTCCTGGCCCTCAATGGACCAGAGTCTTCCACCATTCCAGGAAGGTTGTGTCACTTTGCCCCCAGATGGGGGCAGATAACAGCAGAACATTGGACACTCCATTATAAAAGAGGGGTACAAGCTTCACTTTCTGTGCATGCCCCCTCCCACAGTGGTAAGACAGTTCAATTCTGAGACCTCTCTCATCAACCTGTTAGATCAAGAGGTCACTATGCTTCTTGCCCAAGGGGCAATAGAAGAAGTACCCATCCATCAACAGGGTATGGGGTTTTACTCCCCCTATTTCCTTATCCCAAAGAAAACAGGGAGACAGACCTATTTTAGACCTCATAAAATTGAACAAATTCCCGTTCAAAGAGAAATTCAAGATGATTTCTCTGGGAACTCTGCTGCCATACATTCAGAGTCAGGATTGGCTTTGTTCTCTAGATCTCAAGGATGCGTACACTCATGTTCTCATCCATCCAACTCACAGAAAGTTCCTTCGGTTCCTTTTTCAAGGAAAGCACTACCAATACAGGGTGCTTCCTTTTGGCCTGGCCTCAGCACCAAGAGTATTCACGAAATGCATGGCTGTGGTATCAGCATTTCTTCGCACTCTAGGGATATTCATCTTCCCCTACTTAGACGACTGGCTCATTCGAGCCCCATCAGAGTCAGAGGCCAGGACTTCTCTATCTTGCACAGTGTGTATCCTTCAATATTTGGGTCTGGTCATAAACGTCCCAAAATTCAGTCTAACTCCCACTCAGTCTCTAGAGTTCATAGGAGCTTTGCTGGATACCAGAAAAGCAAGGGCCTATCTTCCCCAGGCCCGTTGCCTTCACATGGTGCAGTTAGCTTTTCAAGCAGTGCTAAAGCCTCATCTCACTACTCGAGAGATGTTACAACTACTAGGCCACATGGCATCTACAGTGAATGTGGTTCCTTATGCTCACCTCCATATGAGAGCAGCCCAATGGACTTTGTCCACTCAATGGACCCCAGGCATCAGGGTGCCTGTCAGACAAAATAGCAAACACAAATCGCCTTATTTTGTCCCTCCAATTTATTTTATTTATTTACATTCTCTTATATACCGCGCTATTCTGCATCAGTGTGGTTTACATTGAACAAACTGAAATTACATTGAACAGGGTATTATAACTTGGAGATAACTATTTTACAGGGAACTTGGCTATGGAGGGTTAAGTGGCTTGTCCAAGACCACAAGGAGCACCTGTTGGACTAGAAACCCCAGTCCTTCCGGCCCAAGTTTGCTGTCCTCTAGTGGGATTTGAACCCCTGACCTTCCGGCCTGAAGTACCTTGCCCCAACCACTAGGCCACTCCTCCACTCCACTCCAATGGTGGCAGTCCACTCAAAACCTGTTGCTGGGGTCCCCATTTCATCAACCTTTACCCCAGGCAACTCTCACAACAGATGCTTCTCCAGTGGGTTGGGGAGCTCATCTGCAAGACCTCTCCACCCAAGGCACTTGGACTCCACAGGAAACTCATCTACACATCAATCTCTTGGCGCTCAGAGCAATCTTCCTTGCTCTGTGAGTGTTCCACACCCTGCTCAGCTTTAAGACAGTCCTCATCCATACGGATAATCAAGTAGCCATATTCTACGTGAACAAGCAGGGAGGAACAGACTCTCTGTCGCTTTGCAACGAAGCTTTGCGACTATGGGCCCTCACCAGAGAGCATCAGATTCATCTCCTGGCAGCGTATCTTCCAGGTATCCAAAACTCTTGGGCAGGCAGACTCAGTCGAGTTCTGCTTCCACACGAATGTTCTCTACATGCAAACCAGGTGGCCAAGATTTTTCAAATTTGGGGAACCCCGGACATAGACCTCTTTGCAAGTCTGTTGAATGCCAAACTTCCCCGGTTCTGTTACAGAATTCCGGCTCAGGGCTCTCAGGCCAAGGATGCTTTCCTCCTTCATTGGGGTCAAGACTTTCTGTATGCCTTGCCACCCATTCCCCTGATTTCCAAAACCCTGTTCAAGCTTCAGAGAGACAGAGACACATGCCGTATGATTCTCATAGCTCCACATTGGCCACGGCAAGTGTGGTACCCTCTGCTTCTACATCTCTCTCAAGCTCCCTCTCTGGAGTTAGGCTCTGCTCCACATCTCCTGTCTCAGGAGGACGGAATGTTATGGCATTGAGTGGAGGAGTGGCCTAGTGGTTGGGGCATGGTACTTCAGGCCGCAAGGTCAGGGGTTCAAATCCCACTAGAGGACAGCAACCTTGGGCCGGAAGGACTGGGGTTTCTAGTCCCACAGGTGCTCCTTGTGGTCTTGGGCAAGCCACTTAACCCTCCATAGCCCATGTTCCCTGTAAAATAGTTATCTCCAAGTTATAATGCCCTGTTCAATGTAATTTCAGTTTGTTCAATGTAAACTGCACTGATGCAGAATAGCGCGGTATATAAGAGAATGTAAATAAATAAATAAATCCTAATCCCCAGTCTCTGCATCTCAGGGCTTGGTTGCTGAAGGCCTAGATCTCCAGGATCTTAACCTTCCTCAGCAAGTAAAGGCTATCCTTTATGCTTCTAGAAAACCTTCCACAAGACGCTCTTTTGCTTTCAAGTGAAAAAGGTTTACCATATGGTGCTTGCAGAAGAGGCTTAACCCCTTGCGATACCTCTGGAATCATTACTGGAGTATCTCCTTCATTTATCCAATGCATGTCTTAAAACTTACTCAGTAAGAGTCCATTTAAGTGCTGTTGCTGCCTCTTTCAAGCCTTTAAATGGACAATCTATTTCCTCCCATCCTCTCATAGCAAGATTTATGAGAGGCCTTCTTCTAACTAAGCCTCCCATTAAGCCATCACCGGTGGCATGGGACTTAAATCTGGTTCTTGGCCAGCTCATGAAGCCACCTTTCCGAACCCTTAGCTACTACCTCGTTGAAATTCCTTTCTTGGAAAGTTATCTTTCTCATTGCAATCACATCAGCACGTCGCATCAGTCAGTTGCAGGCACTAGTGGCTGATCCACCTTATACAAGGTTCCATCATGACAAGGTAGTCCTAAGGACTCATCCACACTTTATGCCAAAGGTGGTCTCGCCTTTTCATCTTAACCAAGCGGTCTACCTGCCTGTGTTTTTTCCAAGGCCTCATGCATAAAATGCAGAAAGGAATCTTCATACTTTGGACTGTAAAAGAGCTTTAGCTTTTTACTTACAAAGAACACAGCAACATAGAAAGTCCTCTCAACTCTTTGTTTCTTTTGATCCTTCTCATTTGGGACTTCCAGTCTCCAAGAGAACACTGTCCAACTGGATTGCACAGTGTATTTCCTTTGCCTATCAGAGTAAGAACCTTCCTCTGGAGGGCCATGTCACAGCTCATAATGTGAGAGCCATGGCAGCTTCAATGGCTCATCTGCACTCTGTGTCTATCGACGACATTTGTCGAGCAGCCACTTGGGCCTCGGTTCATACCTTCACAGCCCATTTCTGCTTGGACAAGGACTCCTGCCGGGATGCCTTGTTTGGTCAGGCTGTTCTCCAACACCTGTTCTATACCTAATCAACTCCTACCCGCCATCCTTGTTTGGATGCCAGAGATCCATGGGGGGAAGTGGAGCCCTTTCACAGGGACACACAACTTCTGGGTTCTCTCCCTGGCAACTAAAGCTAGGGAGTCCCCATATGTGAAGACTACAATCCTGCTTGTTCCTGGAGATAGCATAGTTACTCTCCTGTAACAGGTGATCTCTGGAAACAGCAGGAATTTAGTCTTCACAACCACCCTCCTCCCCTAGGTGTTGTATCTCTCTATCCATCTCTTTCTCTTTCCCTCTCTCTCTCTTTGTCTCAGCTTTAAACTCAACTGGAGAGAGGCAGTTGGGAAAGGCAGGAAGGCAGCATGCAGGCACTGTGGGATGCTCCCAAAAGCTTTCTAATTGGACGCTGGGGAGCGTTCCCGCGCAGGCTCTGTTGGTACCGACGATACCCATATGTGAAGTCTAATTTCCTGCTGTTCCCGGAGATCACCTGTTACAGGTGAGTAACTATGCTTTCACTGAAAGGGTGGTGGTTGCTTGGAATGCCTTCCCAATGGAAGTGGTGGGACAAATATAGTGACAGAATTCAAAATGGCATGGGACAGACACAGGGTATCCCTTTATAGCAACAGGATAAAATCAAAATAAGCATAACTATCTCTTATCTCTGAACAAATAGGGGTGACCTACACGGAGCGGTGGGTACACCCCTAAACAAACACCCAGTCCAAATACGTGGTTTAACAAGAAGGATTACTCTATTAAAAATATGAAAACTTGCGGAGGAAGTGACGTCATCGGCTGGAATGGCAGCTTAGACAGTGAGCTCCGGTGGGCAGCTTAAGAGTTGGAGTTTTACCCCCTCATCCAAACCCGACGGACGGTGAAAAATAGCCGGCAGTGGTGGAGGAAAGCCAGCTGGGCAGGATGGCGACGAGAAAGTAGGCGGCGGACTTGAAGGAGTTCGCGTACAGCGGTGCCAAAAATGCAGGTGGGGAGAAAAAGATGGCGGGGACGAGCGCGGGAAATGGAGTGGCACAGGAGAGCAAGGGGCAAAGAGGCGAGGCCCGCGAGCAGGCGGAGATGGTGATCCAGAATGTGACCCGAGAGGAGATGTGCGGCTGGTTCGGGGAGCTTAAAACGGAGCTGCAGGCCGTGAAAGTGGAAGTTGGTGACATGTGCGCAGCCATGAAGGAGGAGATGGGGGAGCTGGCCAGTCGGGTGGAGGAGCACGAGCAACAACTGGGGCGCTTGGACACGCGGCAGGCTGGCATATGGAGCGCTCATTTACGGAGCGGAGATGTGACAGGACCAACTGTTGGTGAAAATCGAAGATCTGGAGAACCGGTCCCGCAGGAGCAATTTACGTATTCGCGGAGTACCGGAAGAGAAGGAGTATCTGGATGGGGAGAAGGTGGCACAGGCGGTGCTCAGATCTGTTTTACGGGAGTTGGGGAACGAGATGGAGCAAGTGGACATCAAACTGGTGAGAGCACACCGTGCCTTAGGGCCCAGCAGACCGAACCGCCCAAGAGACATTGTGATTTGCATGGCGGATTTTAAGCTTAAGGAGCGGATTCTTATGTTGACTCGTAATCGCAGGGACTTTGTGTGGCAGGGCTACAGCCTTCAGCTTTACCCAGATTTAGCTGCTGGGACTTTACAAAGGCGCAGGGACATGCAACCTGTTTACCAACTATACTGCGCAAGAAAATGTCCGGTATAGGTGGTTATACCCTGTTGGACTTCTTTTCACGGTTGGGCTGAAGAACTGGCGAGTTCATACAGTGAAGGAGGCCCTGGCAGCTTTGAAGGGGCAGGGTTGGAGGGCGGAATGAGGACAGCCCAGCCTGAAGAATGTCGAGGGGCGGAGGAGTCGGAGCAGCAGAGGCGTGGTGGGAATCGTCAACGAAGCCCGGAGGTAGCGGCGGAGGAGCAGCGTGTACGGGACACCCGAGATGCGGAAGCATGAGGAACTGCACGGGGCTGATGACACTATGCTGCATAGGACAGGACATTGTGTTGCAATCCTGTCTTTTGTTTCTTCTTTCTGTTTTGTTTTTCCTTTCTCTCTCCTCATTGAAGTGTTTGGTGTTTGTTACAATTGTATATGCGGACATGGGGAGGTATCATGCGGTTGCACGTCCCTTTGTTTTTTATGGGGAGGAGGGGGGAGGGGTAGGAAGGGTGGCAGCAGGTGGGTGTCTGTGTAAGTTCGGATTGGGATAGTTGTTTTGGGGAGAGAGAGGGAGGGGAAGAGTGGTAAAGGGGTATGGGTATTATGGAGGGTTGGGTGGGGGGGGAACTGAAGGTGATAACGGAGGGGGGGGGGGATAAGAAGTTGCCTCTGGTCGATGGGCACTACTCTGATGGCGACCTCCATGGGGAGGAGGGGGGTAGGGGGAGGAGAAGGGGGTGGGAGGGAGGGGGGGAAGTGTGGGGGGGAGGTGGGGGGAGGGGGGTGGGGGGCAGGGGGGAGGGGGGGAGGGGAGAGGGAGGGGGGGAAGGGGGGAGGGGGGAGGGAGAGGGAGGGGGGGAAGGGAGGGGGAGGGAGGGAAGAAGGGGGGGGGCAAGGGAAAACAGAATGTGGGTGGGAGGGGGGAGATGCGTGGGAATGCAGGCCCTGATAGTAGCCACGCTGAATGTACGCGGGTTGGGCACCTGGAGGAAGCGCAGGATGGTGGAGCGGGAAGCTGACAGGCTGCGAGCGGATTTTGTATATACAGGAGCCCCATTTAAAAGTGGGGCAGGAGCGGATGTTACAGACGAGAAAATATCCGAGAGTGGTGTTGGCGGGGCAGAGGGAAAAAGAGGCTCGGAGGGGAGGAGTGGGTAAAATGGTGGGGGCGGCAAGGGTGGACAAGGTGGTGGGTGAATTTAGGGATAAAAAGGGTAGGGCGGTGGGCATTAGAGTTCAAATGGGGAAGGAGCAGGTGTGGATTGTGAGCGTGTATGAACCCAATGAGAAGCAGGGTGAGTTTTTTTGAGAGAATGCAGAATGTTTTGGAGGCTTGAGTGATGCACCCCTTATCATTGGGGGGGACTTTAATCTGACGGTGAACCCGAGATTAGATAATGGAGGGGGTAGCGGTTTGGGGAAGCGTGTGGACCGGGTTAAGATGCGGACTATGCGGGAACGATTGGGGGTAGTGGATGTTTGGAGGAGTCAAAACCCAGGCTGTAAGCAATACACGCACTACTCCGCACCGCACGGGACTTACAGCCGGATTGATATGGTGTGGGCGGGCGGAGGCTGGGTGAACCGGGTGGTGGAGGCGGTTCATGGAGACATTACTTGGACGGACCATGCTCCGGTAATTGTTACATTTAGCCTGGGGTATGTAGATGAGGGGCTTAAATTCTGGAGGCTTAATGAGGCATTGCTGGAGGAGCCTGGGGTGGTGGAACGCTTGGGAGAGGTGGTGAAGGAGTAAATCAAGACCTTAACCTGAATGGTGAAGTGGGGTTGGGGATGGTATGGGATGGGTTTAAAGGCGGTGGGTGCGGGGTCATTTGGTCCAGGCAGCAGCCAGGGAGCGCCGGAGGAGAGGGGAAAAGTAATCTAGGTTTACTGCAAGAGATAAGGACACTGGAGAAACAGGCCCAAGGGGGGCGGAGGGGGGAGGTTCACGAGCAGTTGAAGGTGCTGAGGGGGCAGTTGGACCAGTTACGGGCGAGTTACATTGCGTACGGGTTGCGTGTGCTCAAGCAAGGTTTGTTAGAGGGAGGGAATAGGGTGGGGAGGAGGTTAGCTCCAACGTTTGCGGCAATAAGGTGAGCAGTCCCCTATAGGAGGTATCCGAGTGTTAGGGGAGGACGCTGCCCTGCACGGGTAATAATGAAATATAGAGCGAACCTTTTGCAGATTATTACAGGGCAGTTATACTGGCAGTGAGGTGAAGGGGGGAAAGGCTGAGTTGGTGAGGCCTATTTTACAAGGGTGTGCTTTGCCGTCTTTGTCCGGCGGGGAAGAGGCGGAAATGGTTGGACCGTTCCTATATCGGAGGGGGAAGTTGAACATAATTGCGATAGGGTCCCCTGAAGAGGGGCAAAGGCTCCCGGGTTGGATGGCTTATCGGGGCCGGTTTGTTTACCCAAGTGTTTCGTTCGGGTGCTGGGGGCCCTTGATGGTGAAAGTGGTTTAAGGGGGGGACATTCCTCGCTCCATTGCGGGAAAAGCGGGTATTACGGTTTTCTTCCTAAGCCGGGTAAGGGATTCCAGATTGTAATGTGGTCGTATAGGCCCATCTCCCTATTGAATGTGTGGATGCTAACAGTTGTTTGGGGCAACAAAGGTGTTGGCGTATACTTCGATTTGGCGTGGGTGTGATGACCGACCATTGGTACACCCTGACCAAACAGGGTTTATTAGTGGGCGCCAAGGGGGTGATTAGATATTCCGCAAACTCTGCAATCTCACTTGGGAAGTTGGCAGGGGGACCCGGGCAAACGGGCCGTTTTCCCTCTCAGTGGACCTCCGAAAAAGCGTTTGATAGGGTGGAATGGCCCAATTTATGATTTAGCGTGTTCGGAAAAAGTGGGGTTTTAGGCAAAAAACACTTTGTTCGATGGGTCCAGGCGATGTATCAGGAGCCGCAGGCTAGATCAGTGCGGGTGCGGGTTAATGGTAGGCTACCTCAGATAGGGGTTCCGGCGGGGGGCGGGGCACACGACAGGGATGCCCCCTTGTCCCCTTTTTACTCTTTGCGTTGGTCATTGGAGCCCGGTGGGCGGCGAGGGTGCGGGAGTTAGTTGCAGGAATAGTAAACTGGGTTCTAATGAATTCCCCAGGGAAGTCCGAAAATTACGTTGTTTGGACCGACCGATGTCATATTTAACGCTTAGAAGAGCCGGTGGTGACGATTACCGGTTCTGAATTGGGGGAGACTGGCGCAATATTAGTAAGGTCGCGGGGTATAAAATTACACGAGCGGCAAAATCCGAGATGATTGGGGGTTGTAACCTTGGGGGATGGGGTGGACGGCCAAGGGCCGCTGACGGGGGCGTTTGCGTTTTCAAATGGGTAACGGGATTCTTATCGGTATCTGGGGGTAACAGCCACTGGGTAAGTAGACTGGGGGGAGCTAGGGGCCCAACATTTATGGGGGGATTAACTGGATGCGGTTCCGACGTGACTTTACCAGAATGTGGAAGGGGCTGTGATGGACGTGGTGTTGGGAGGGAAGGATTGCCCCGTGCTAAAAATGAATGTTTTTGCCACGTTTTTCCTCTTTCTATTTAGCTGCCCTGCCTTTGTAAGGTTGTCTCGAGCCTCATTTGAAACATGCTCAGCAGATTTTGTTGGAGTTTATCATGGGCAGTGGAAGCGTCCGAGCCGGTGGCGCGGAGTACGATGTATCGTCATGGCTTGGAGGGGGGGACTGGGGGTTGCCTTTGCTTGGAAAAGTATTCTTTGAACATCCCAGTTGAGGGTACTTCAAAGTTGGCGGGGGGATTGATGAGACTCCTCGATGGGTCCTACTGGAGCAAGGAATGTGGGGTCAGGGGCAGTTTGGCGGCATGTCATGGATTTTGTGGGACCCCCGCGGGGGCGGCTGGGGAAGGGGGGATGGGGGTGGCGAATCTTTTCGGCGCTTATGACCGAAGGAATTGTGGTTTGGAAGGACCACGCGGCGCCACTTGCTTGGGGGGAAATGGTTTCAACGATGAGGTATGTATATTATGGGGGTGCTGGATGTTTTACCCCAGGTTCAGGTAGGGCGGGGTAAAATGAAATTCGAGAATGGTGGGAGAAGGGGTTACGCATATTGGGGACAGTTGTTCCATTCCTACGTGGTGCGAATTTTCTGAAAAGCTGGGGGGAATTGCAAATTGAATTGGGAGCGGGATTTAGGGGGCTTTTTTTGCACACCTCCAGGTGGTGCATCCTTTTTTTGGTGTCAGCAGCGGGTTAAAGCGGGACTTGAGGGGAGCAGTCCCCACGGGGGGTTTTTGAAAGAAGGGACTATGTGAGGAGAGGGGGGAGGAGGGGGAAGGGGGCTATTTGGCTCAATTGTATAAGGAAGTGCTCCACAAGGAGGGGGAGGGGGATAGGATTCGAGGGGAAGTGGGAATGGGAAATGGGGAGAGGGCTTTAGGGGGGGGATTGGGATCAGGAGCCGCTGGCATATAGTATTTATATGGATGGTACTAAAGGCGGGTGGCGCCCGAGTCACCGGCCTCCATTTGGAGAGTAGTCTTAAGATCCGATAACCCAATGCCCGGTATTGGGACCACCGTCGGAGAAATGCCTGAAATTTTGTACGGAAGGAAGGAGGGGTGAGGTTTGTTTGCTGAGAGAGAGGGGGGGGTGAGGGGACGGGGGGATTTTTGTATCCACCTGCTGTGGGGGTGCCCTGGGCGGTGCGGAGAAGTTCTGTGGTTTGGAATGGGAGGGCGGTCATTAGGGAAGTGAAAGTGAATACGAGTCCCCTGTCGCACTGACCACCGGCTATTGGCACATTGCTGAATGAACTGGGGGTGGGGGGGGGAGAAGAGGGGTTGCAGCAGAATGATAGGGTAGTGTGTTACATACCATCGGGTGCGGGGGGGCGTTCGCTTTTTGGCCGGTTGGAGGAGGCAGCGATCTCCCATCCCGAAGGGAGAATAGTGGGTTGTCCGACTGCATGGCGTGAGCGATATTTGTGAAATAGTGCGATTTCGGGAGCATCAGGTGCATAAATTTAAAGTTTTTTCTTCTGCAGGGCTACGATTGAGTGGCGATGTTTTTTTTGAAAATGGCAGGGGGAGGGGCGTAGAAGCTCGAGTTATGTGCTGGCAAGGGGTGTTTAGAAGGGGATTGACAGGGGGAGAG